>OV884059.1:175793776-177023776 GCA_930367215.1 Pollenia angustigena | reverse complement strand
TGAACTTTTTTACAGTTTTAATTTTGTTGAAATCCGTTCAGTAGTTGTTGAGAAATTTAAGGTCAAAGTTGAACTTTTGATGTTTTTTAGCATTTAGTATGAAAATGCTAATGATTGAGATTGAGAACTTTGGTATTTTTTTATTAAAAAAGTGGGATTTTTTTTCAGCCCACTGTTTTAAGAACTTTTTAATCTACATAACTGCCGAATTTCGTTAGCATATCTTTGTTCATGTCAGATTTATAGAATGTCAAACCTTAAAAATATTATTTTTTACTCATATTGAAAGCCCTTTTATTCATTTACACTATATTTTAATAATTTTAATGTTTGACATTATGTAAATCTAACATGAATAAAGGTATCATAATGAATTTTGGCAGTTATGTAGATTAAAAAGTTCTTAAAACAGTGGACTGAAAAACATCCCCATTTTTGATAAACAAATACCCAAATTCCCAATCCCGGAAAACGGCTTTAATTTTTTTTTTTTTTTTGTTCAATAAAGGCAATATAATTTACCATTCGATATTGCTCAGAATTTTCTAGAAAATAATGGACTTATTAGAAAACATTACTGTTCTAAATGTATAAAAATCGGTGTGCTGAATTATTAGAATTTTTTACTCAAATAATTTTTTTTTGTTTGAAAAATTTGATTTGGAATAGGGCATATGGGAGTAAAACTGTCAAACTGACTATAAATTGCTTCTACAAGCATACACTTAATGTTTTCTTTTGAAAAATATAAACATTTTTATATATTTCTGGAGAAATTCGTATTCATATTACCTTTATATGCATATACATTCGACTCGTATATGCTACTATACCTTTAAAAAAAATGTATAGGCATGTTATAATACTTATGATAATTTTGTGAATAGGTTTCTACATTATCAACTCTACCACAGGTTCAACTGGAGCCAGTTCCACTAGAAAACTTTTTAGATTAAAAAAATAAATAAGTGTAAATTAAAAAATTTTTTTTTTTCTTTTTTTATTTAAATAACAATAAGGACAAAAACATATTTTTTGCTTAAATAACAATAAAATTTATTATATCTACTATTGATTCGGTTGGAAAATTGCCTCCAAATATTCCATATTTGGTTTTGTATTATCTTTGTCCTGTAGCAGCCCTTTTGCTTCTTCATCTAAGTCCCGATATTCTACTTTCCATTGACTTCGAATGCTAGAGATGAGCGGATCTGACGTTGCCAACAATATATTAAACAGATCTTCGTTCGTAAAATCTCGTGATATTTTTCTGGTATTGTGCACCCTATAAAATCTGTAATATTTATTCCTTTTTTCCTGGGCTTCTTCTGACAGATCTCCTTATGGTACTAAATGATGCCTAATGACATCCTCTGCATGATAAAGGATTTTATGAACCGTTGCAGACATAACTATTTCTCCATGCATATTTGATAGTATATAATCGAGCTGTTTCTTTGGCATAATCCCCAAATTTTCTATAATCAATTTGTTCATTGCATGCAAGTACATCAATGATTGTTTTAAATCTTGATATAAGACTTATATATCAACACCTGTTATTTCAGATGCTTTTTTGGGATCAGAAAAGAACCTTCTTGCTGTATTCCCATCATTCGTATTGCCTGATCCTTGTTTTGGTTGGTCTATAATCAAGCCACATTTGCGAAATTCATCCTGAACATGCTTCTTTTTTATACTTTTTAAATCCTTGTTGGTTTCATTGTTTCTTATTGATCCTGTAGGTCCAAAATCTAAATCATAACTGATTTTTAGTATGTGCTCCATAATTCGTATTCTTGTATGTAGCAACGATAATCCAAATTCATATGCATTAGTATTATCTAATGATTTTTCCGGGACTTGGTTTAATTTGCTTGATGTGGTTTGGCATATAATGCAGCTGGATGAAGCCTTTGTGTCAGTCAAAGCCTGGCCTACTTTTCCGTCTATCATCGTTAGCACTAATTGATAGTTAACTTCAATTATATGGCCATCTATTTCTAATTCTAATGGCCGTAGTGTTGCAATTTGGGCTCTTATATAACTGGTTTCATTTTTAATGGTAACAACAGTTTCCTTTTTAAATTCAAATTTAATTGGTTTGCAGTATTTTGTAGAAGATGGTGTGAGATTTTTCCAAATATCCTTTGTTTGCATCGTACTGGTCGAAGGCTCCGAGTGTTCCAAATTCTTTACCAATCGCAATGGAACAAATGATACCATGAACATATCTGTATCTGAAGTATTTTCACATATAGATTGCTTGTATTGTTTCTGTCCAGAAGAACCATCACATCCCCATTTTTTTCATATTTTTTCAAATCATCACTTCTAAGTGATTGTAGTAAACGCTGAGCTGTATGATTAAGTAGACCTTGAAGTTTTACCTCTGCCGAAATTGGTGTGATTTTAATAGTGTCCCTTGGTGGCAAACATTCCTTCTTAGCAGCAGTTATGTGATGATAAGCAGGATACAGATTTGAACCTTTTTCAATTGCACGCACTCTGAGCTGAATATATTGCTCTTTTGTTAACTTCAAATCTAAAAATAATGCTAATGCCTCTTCATTTGAAAACTGTTTTTCGTCGCTTGGCATTGGAATACTCTTAAGAATCCGTTTTGTTCTCTTGGGACTAGCGATAAAAACTTTTTCAATAATATCGACTTTTGTGAGTTCTTTTTGTGATCGCAGTTGATATAGCAAAGCTTCTTGAATACTTGTATCTCCGATTTCTTCGTTGATATCCTTAAGCTTCCGCCTTTTAGATCTATCGCTACAGTTCTCAAGTGATTTCTTTGGCCTCCCAAGGTTCTTTTCATTTGTACCTTCTGAAGATATCTGGACACTGAGTTCGCCATCTAACCAGTTTGCAAAACTGTTGTAAAATCTAGGTTTACTCCATCCAACTTGTTTGAACCGCTTTTTAAAGTTTTTGACGAAATCGATTATTTTATTTTGCAGTTCCGATCGTATTTCAGTGCTGCAGGAATATAAATTGAGTTTTCCTTCAATGTAACTTAAAACATCTTCCTCCTTTTTATTTTTAAAATACTCTTCGGATAATTCTTTATAGCTGAAGCTCTCCATTTTTATAGATATTTAAAAAATAGATTGTTATTGCTTAGATATATTTTAACAACTGAGATTTTATTCGAATACCACTGGCTTTTATACATAGCTTGCGTTATACTGTGTTCCTAGGTAGCATAATAAGGTAGAATAAAAAACTAAATTGGGCTAAAGTAGGATACGCTTAAAATCCATAAAATATTTTTGGTGAATTTCTTAAAAGTTTGAATTTCCGAGGTTACCAATTTTAGAGGTCCGCAAGTCACACTCCCGAACCTCCCTTTCTTTCAATTCAACTCAAAAGCTATCCGGCTATGACAGTTTAAAATTTCATTCAAATATGTTCAGCCGTTCATAAGAAGCAAAATAATTTTTCAAAACAAAACGTTCGTAAGCCCTTGTGTTATATTTCAGTCATATAAGCAGCTTAAATAAAAATAGCAAAAAAAAAATGTTGCGAGTAATTTCATTAAAATGAAAAAAGTGTTCAACAGACAGTTCCAAACAGTTGAACAAGTATATATGGGGTTAAAGAGGACACTTTCAGCTTTCTGATGGTACTAAAATCTGTTTAACCCATTTTGACCCTAACAAGTTCTACTCCTCTAAAATTCGGATTTAACTAAAATATAGAACCTGGGGAAACATTTAATAACACATCAGGTATAAATGATACAGTGATGTAATGAACCACTTTTTAAAGACTACTATGCCACTAATATAACAAAACAAATTTCGACCGATTATTGATAACGGTTTGCGAGATATCATAATTTAGTTCTGATCAAATTTACAAAAATTAATTTTTTTCTAAAACAACATAAAATATTTGTTTCCAGCAGCATGCCACAGCCACAATTATCAATATTTTAATCTAGTTTTTTGGATACCTTAGTTCTAATATGTTTGCTATCGAATGGCATTAAAATTTTTGAAATCGGCGATGACAAAAAATTGGACTTTTGGCCGATGAAATTCAATTTTCAGCCACAGTGAAGCGTTTATTTCTAACAGACTTTTCATGCAACCATCGTTTTTTTTTTAATAAAAATGTATTCTTCTTTGTCTTTGTCCTTATCCTTTATTGATTTGTAAAAACACAAAATAATATCCTTTATTATGTAGGCTCGATTCACAATATAACAATACAAAACGAACGACAAAAACATAATAAAAAAAATACAGAGAAATCTCGCTGGACAAAGAAAATAAATCTATACTCTACAAGAAACCCATCATTAATTTTTTAGTTAGATAAGTTAATATAATCTGAAAAAATATAATCACCAGAGCTTGGAAAAAATAGTGTTTTAATTAGTAATATACAACAACTGGCTATGAAATGGATCAAAAGGAGATAAGTAAAACGACTACAAACAGAAAAAGATAAACGGAAGCAGAAAAAAATTATGTCATAATGACTTTGGTATTTAAGGTATTTATTTATTTTTTTATTTTTATTTACAAATTTGCCTATGGATATCATATCCTTACAGACAGTTAGACAATATAATAACATATACTAGTTAATACAAATAAAATACAAAATTATTGATTGTTTAATAAGACGATAATTTTACGTTTTATAATATTTGCATTTGAAGAAAAAATACAACTTTATAAAATTTATTAAATTGACTGCACATCCTTCTAAATGGATCAGCATTTGCGTAATTTGTCCTGAAGTATTTAATCGATAGCAATTCGAAGTGTCGAGATGGACGATGAGGAACATTAAATGAAATGTTATCGAGCAGGAAATCAGAAACAATATAACCATTAATTAAATTTAATATAAACGACACATTCAACATAGTCCTTCGGCTTTTAAGAGTTGGAAGTTTGATAAGAGCAAGACGGCTAGTGTATGACGGAAGTTCTAATGGGTTCCACTGTAGACCACGAAGGCAGAATAACAAAAATTGTTTTTGTACGGATTCAATATAATTGCTGTGAATCAGATATAAAGGATCCCAAACTATAGATGCATATTCAAGGACGGGTCTCACGAGAGAAACATAAAGTTGCTTTGTGACATATAAGTCTTTAAATTCTTTAGCCCATCGTTTGATAAAACCAAGAATACACCGTGCTTTATTAACAGTTATGGAAATATGCTTAATAAAGTTCAACTTAGCGTCCAACATTCTAGCTGATAGTTCCCCAAAGAATAACTTACATTTATATGATTTCCTCTAAAGAAAGACATATGCTTACATTTTTTCAAGTTAAGCTCCATCAAGTTTACACCATGACTGAAATGAGTCCAAGTCTTGTTGAAGTAGAATGTGATCTGCATATTTATTAAAACTGAGAAAAATTTTTACATCATCCGCATACATTAAAACTTTAGAGAATCTTATCACGTTCGGAAGATCATTGATAAAAATGGTAAACAGCAATGGCCCAAGATGACTACCTTGTGGTACACCAGATAAAACATCTATCGATTTAGATGTGACGTTTTTAAAACGGACACATTGTTTTCGATTTAATAAATAAGACTCAATCCATTTAAGAGAGTTGTTTGAAAATCCAATTGTGTTAAGTTTTCTCAGGAGCAGTTTATGGTTTACCTTGTCAAACGCCTTGCTAAAATCAGTATATACGATATCAGTTTGTTTTCGTTGCACAAAACCCTGATTTATAATTGTTGTTAGGTGTAATAGATTTGTTGTAGTTGAGCAGCCTTTTCGAAAACCATGTTGAGCAGATGACAATAGAGATGACACATGATGAGAAATGCATTCAGTTACCATCTTTTCAAAAAGTTTTGGAATAATACTTAGTTTAGCAATCCCTCGATAATTAACAATGTCAGACTTAGTACCAGATTTGTATAGCGGAATAATAAAAGACTTTTTCCAGGTATTAGAGAAATATCCAAATTTAATTGACATATTAAAAATGCGTGTTAATGGTATGGCGAGAAATTCAGCACAGTTTATCAATATACAGCTAGGAATATTGTCAGGACCACTTCTATACGAAAATTTAAGTTTTTTTAAGTTATATAAAATTGTGGAAACATCAAAGAATGGAATTGAGATAACTTGATTAACTGATTGAGTACAAGAAGGAATAATAGAGCCAATATAATTGGTATCAGAATAGGTCGTAGAAAAGAAGTCAGCAAACATGTTACTTATGTTAAGGTCATCACCAGACTCACTGTCTTGAAACTTCATTACTGTATGAAATATGGTAGCTCTTCTTTTGGTGTTTACAAAATTGTAGAATGATTTAGGATTATTTTTGAAATTATTCTTCATTTTACGTAAGTAATTAGTGTAACAAGATTTGTTTAACATATTATACTCAGCACGAGCAGTTACATATTTGGTATATTCTATAAGTCGGCCTGTTTTTTTGTAATATTTATACAACTTGTTTTTCTTATTTTTGACTGTATACAAATGTTTTGTGCCCCAGGGAGGACCACTAGGTTTGTGAAGAGATTGCTTAGGGATACATAACTCCATTAGTGAATACATTTTTGTATAAAAACGTTTTATTATTTCATCCAAAGTAATACTTGAGGGCAAGAATAATTCGTCCCAGCTTATATTATCCAAGAGGCTATTAAGTAAAGGATAGTTTGTATTTTTAAAACACAATACCTTATCGTTTACCTCAGTAAGTTGCGAGTTAGATGAAAAAGAGATTGGTAGGTTTACTTCTATTGTAGGGTGATATCGATCTTCCGGAGTGGTAATAGGCTCAGAACGCTTAACAACGATGTCCACATATTCGTTTATAAAAATTAAGTCCAATAATTTCCCATAATCATTAAATATACCATTCAACTGACAAAGCGACAAATCCATAAGAGAGTTGAGAAACTCTATACATATTAAATTATTTGTTGACGTAACTGGTGTAAAGAACACGTCATCGGGTGAGTAATTCCATATTATTGAAGGCATGTTAAAGTCACCAACTGAGATAACCAAATCATTCAGTTTAGCAGTACGACAAGCAGATTTAATTGCGTTAGCATGTTCGATATATACTGAGTGCGGTGATGATGGAGGAATATAAGAGCAAGTAATAAATATTTTTTTATGTTTCAGTTTTATTGCTATACCAGTAAATTCAATATTGGAAGGTGAATCATAAGTTAATGCTTCAGAGTGAAAAATGTTTGAAACAGCGATAAGCACACCTCCGGATATGTATATCGATATGAAATTGAATAAATCGAAAAAGATTTATCTTTAACTTTTTATACTTAATAAAATATCTTTAATTTATAAGATTAAAAGACTAGAGGTGTTCTCTTATAGTTTGATTTTTCAAAATTTTTTATTATTGTAGTTAGGTTAGGTAAGGTTAGAGTGGCCGGTCACATTGTAGTTAGTTCTTTCATATTTCTTTTATAATTGTTCTCGAAAAGTTTATTCTCTTGTAAGTAAATGGCTTTTTTATTAAAATTTTTTTCCTTTAAACATCGATATGACCCACTTAGAATAAAATCTAACGAGACGATAACCTCTGGGTCCCCATTAAAATTTACAACCGAGAAAAAAATATTAAAAATTGTTTGTAGAAATATTGCATTTGCTAGTATTTTTAGAGTTTTTATCTTATTGCAAAAAATTGTTGTTTAATAGCTTTAAAGGAACATAAAAACACTCTAGAATGGTTATGCCAATTTAAAAACTTAAATAACAAGTGCTTGAAATTTAAGAAAGACCATTTAAGTGGTTAAAATGTTAAGTTGAGTAAAAAAAATTAAGGGAGATTTAAATTTTCTAAAGATGTTTCTTGGATGTTTTTGTAAATAACTTTAAGATTATTTTTTTCTTTTTCTAGACTTCTTTTAAAAACAACATAACCGGCAAAGAATGCTTGAAAATTTTATTAACTGTGTGCTTAAAAGTGAAAATTTTAAGGATATTAAAAAAAATATTTGAATATTTGGGCTTGGTATGAGTTAAAGAATTTAAAGTTTTTTAAAAGTATGAAGATCAAACATGTAGTAGTGAGTATTGCTAAAGATGGGTCAATCATCAAACTCAACGTATTTATGCCAAATTCCACTCATATAATTATAAAAGGCCGTTAGCATTGCAAATAAATCTTATAAATTTGATTCAAAATCTAGTGCGTTTACATTGCAATTTTTCGACATTAGCAATTTTGTTTTCATAGCGAAAATAGCTGACTTATGGTCATTTTCTCATTAGGCGATTATCTTTTTTCCCAACGAAAAACTGCACATTAAAGAAATTTGGTTTTCTCAATGTCTCATTTGCTTCGATTTTATCGCAAAGCTAACCGGCACTCATCTGCCAATTATTTATTTGCCGTACAGATAAATTCAATCAGCTGACTCCCAACTTTTACATGTATTTTGAGTGGCGTTGCCAGCTTAAAACTTTGTTTTTTTTTGGTATATTGAGAAACCCAAAATCGTTAACGGACAGTTTATCGGTCCAATAAATTTATGTTGACATTAAGTAACAGACAGTTTGTCGATACATTGAGAAAATGGCCATTAGAGGTTCTAGTCTAATACCTAAAAACACATTCAGAAAAATCTATTAAATAATTTGTCTTAAGCTGAATTATTTTATCAATATTTTTTTTTTTTTTTTTTAAATTAATTTTTTTCTTGTACAGCGTTGGATTTTTCAGTACGGTGTGTATGAAAAAAAAACCATTGTTGCATCATTAAAGCCGGTGATGCACTATCGTATTCAGTCGAAGAATCTATAAAAAAATCGTACGTGCTCATAAACTGTTATAATGGGACCTGAAATTAATGAAATTGACTCAAAGATTTTTTTGCAAATAACGATCTATGCGATAATAGTAACATTGTCTTGTAAAGTAGCTGAGTCATTTGATTTTACTTTTTTGCGATTAAGGGGCATTGCCAACAGATTATGCAGACATATTTATTACTCGTATGTTAGATTGAATTATGTCAGATTTTCGAGTGATTGAATGAAGAATAGTGAAACCCGTTCTTATGTAGTACTAAATTTTGAGTAGATTTCATCATCTATGCACGAAGTAGATTTTGTTTTGTAATTAAAAAACTACACACAGAAAAAAAATTGGTTGGGAAACGGTTGCAGTAATAAAATATTGACAAAGTAACATGATTTATTATTGCAACTATTAAAAATGTATAGTTCTAACTGATTTTTCATTCTCTTGATTATAAAAATGATGTTCCAACTGAAATATGATTCCTTCAATTCTTTTATTAGTTATGATCACTAATTTAATTAAGTTCTAAAAATTAGTACAAATGGTTAGAATCACAACCGAATTTAATACAGGGCAATACTGAATATTGGTCATTGCAATCAATAATTTGCTTTCGTCAATACATTTTGTAATAGAAATGATTATTCATTTATTGCAGCTAATTATTGATTGTTGGAACAGATTCAATTCGAGTACAACAAATGAAAATATAATTATTCGGAATTCACAACCAATAAATAGTTAAAAGCCCCAATTGCTTACTAAATTTTCTGTCAAAACATTTGATAGATTAAATTAATTTTTAATATTATATTTAAAAAATATATTTGCGGTCAAAAATGAAAAATGTGAAAAATTTAATAAATAGGGGTAAGTAATTTACGTTTTCTTATAGGTATGAACATATACACGAACATACATATGTATGTATGAATGTATGTATTATTTTTTATGCCCTGCAAATTATATTGGACTTCTTGATCCATTTTGGTCCTGGACTGGTCCAATGAAGTGAAAGTATGACCATGTCATTATTAAAAAGAGTTTGCAGTGAAACGACATGTCTTCGTTTTTTAACGACATGTTTTCGTTTTGAAACGATTTCAAAGCTAATCCTCTGGAGTATACCATGGAGTAGTTTTAAGACTTCCCCTTTGTAATGCAAGCTGGGTTATATGGTCCTGCCCTAGGACATCGTACTCTAAAATAACCCTTTTTTCCATTCATTGAGATTACCTTTGGACAAGTCCTTGCCCGTTATGGGCTACATTTGACCGATTAAAAAAAATATATTGATAACGACAATCAAATCTCTTGTTATGAACACCAATTATGTGTTAATTCAGTTGCACCTATCATTTATTCGGGTATAAGCACAATTTTGTTTCTAATAACCATACTAACAACTAACAATATCTGTTGTTATGACTGATAGTGTACTAAAATTCAAATGTTGCTATCAAACCTATTATGCTAAGCAACGAAATTTTCAGTAATTGGAACCGAATTGTGTGATAGTACATGCAACCGACGAAATTCGATTGGCGCCAAATTCGGTTGTGATCACGAATCTGTTTTCTCTGTGTATATTTAGATTGAAATATCTAAAGTAATAGATGTCGCAGTAATGCGTGGCAAACATTTTTTTTTCGAATGCATAAAAGCTATTGAAAATTTAATTGTTTTATGTCCATAATATGCCCACACTTAAAAAAATATGGTGGCGCATAATGAACGTTATGAATTAATAAGTGAATACATATTTTGTTTCCTATTTATACCCACACCACAATAGTGGAGAGGGTATAATGCATTTGTGCTGATGTGTGTAACACCTTAAAATATTAGTCCTAGACTCACCTTAAAGTATACCGATGTCCGTCCGGCTGGCTAACTGGCTTACCATGTAACCTTGTGCGCAAAGTACGGGGGTCTAATCACCGCATACGATATCGAGCAAAATTGATCGAAATTATATATTTTGGTGTCATGAAACTCGATAACGAATGAAATGTATGGAATTTGAAATTCGATATCGAGTAACTCGACATTACATTTATAGAGTTTTCATTCGATACGTCAATGTCTATTGTATGCAAAAAAAATAGATAGTTTATTCGATACGATAGTATCGAATGCGGTGATTAGGCCCCAGGTCGAAATTTTGGAGATAATTTAGTAAAATTTGGGACAAAGGTTCTTATTGGCACAAGGGTACCAAGCCTATTGAAAATGGGCCGAATAGTAGGACCACGAGGGAAGATAGGGGGAAATTTCTTCCTCTCAGAAACTATCAAACCGATTTTAATGAAATTTAAAACATAGATAGAACTATATCTACATATATCTATTTTTCAAAAATAGGACCACAAGGGGAGGTAGGGGGCAATTTCTGCCTCTCACAAAATTTCAAACCGATTTTCATGAAGTTTATAAACACAGATTAATTCATATTTATATGGACACATAAGCATGATGTGTTTTTAAATACTGTGGTTAAATACTTAGCACAAAACAAAGAACCAAACAGGTTAAATTTTATTTTGAAAGTCAGCATAGACACAAAGATCGTATCAATAATGAGCTATGATGCCCATTTTCACCTCAATGGTCACCTCAATAAAAAATATGGACTATATTATTTCGTAAACGTGGATAAAGTTGCGGTTAATGTGAATGGCATTTAAAACAGGGCAATGATTGAACATTTTCTTAGGCCCGTGGATGAGAACAATGCAGAATTGTGGTTTCAACAAGATGGTTCCGCAGCCAGTGTTGCCAACAGATTTTTTGAAAAATACCTACGAATACTAAAAAAATCCGATTTTTCCCTACACGTTGCAAAAATTTTCCCTTAAAAAAATCCCTACGCGTTTTAGTCATTTAAGTCTAAGAAAACAAGGTATAAAGAACTTATTTCATTCGCATTTGCTTAGTAAAGCTCTGACCGCAAAAATAAGTAATAAAACTAAGAAAAATCTATGTACTTTTAATTAAATTCAATGAACAAAACAAGAGGTTTTTAAAAGAAAATATGTACCCCGTATCCATAAACAAGTTTAACAAAAGTCTTTTAAGTAAAATTTTCATAGAAAATTAATTTTATGCGATTGTTCTACACTCATACAAAATATATTAGAGGCTTAAGTTAAATTTTTAAGACAATAGTTTAAATTTGAACTCATCTTTTTTTTGTTCCAAAATTTGATCTAGACTTAAGAATTCCATTTTATTAAATATTAAATCAATTATAAAAATTAATTTTTTGCATATATTTCGTATACAATGCAATATGAGCTAAAATGCCTACATTTTGGCAAATATAAAAAATCTGTCCGATTTTCCCTACGCTCCTATTTTAGTTAGAAAAAACTCTACATGTAGGGATTTTCCCCTACTTTTGGCTAAACTGTCCGCAGCTAATCAACCTCTCGCTCTCTTTTTTGACAATTATAATGTTACTAATACGCCACCCTAAATAATGTGTAAGCCAGTACGCGTTTATTCATACACTAGATAAAATTAGAGTAATTCGTTAATCAATAGAAATAAATATTAACTAGTCACAAAGCCTGTCCCGCCAGGCATAAAAATCTTTTATATAATAACTAACATAGTAACGCTCATAAAATAAATTAAACAAAAACTTATTATTCAATGTTTTAATACATTTAATAGGTATATGAAGAAAAAATATGTAAAAAATAACAATAAATAAAATATGTAAAAAATAACAATAAGTAAGTAACTAAGTCATAATACTTCTTTAAAAACAACATTTTTTGAAAAAAAATAAGAACAACCCTTTTTTAACATACCCTGTTTTCCAACTACATGCATCACTTTTACCTTAACATCATCTTTTTTCTCACTCTTGAGAAAGCAACGTACAATTGTCCATGACTTAAAACTGGTTTAGGTAAATGTATCCCCACCCTCTCTAACGTTTGACCTTGAGCTTTATTGATAGTGATAGAAAACGCCAACCTTATAGGAAACTGTCTCCAACGCAAAATAAATGGTAGGTCGGGATTTATGGCAGCCAAATCAATCCTCGAAATAAATGCAGGATTGCCTTTCGCAGTGCCGGCTAATAAAGTTGCGCATATTGCCATTGCATAGCTCTCTTTTAGTTTTTAAATTCCTCAGAAGCATGATAATGGCTCCCACCTTGAGGAGGCATTCTAGATGGCGATAGACTGTTTAAAAACTCCACCGGATAATTTTCCCGTTCAGCTATGCTATTGCTCTCCACCGTGTCAACGTTTAAAAATGTAAATCGTTCATTAATTTGGCATACTTCATCATTCTTAGGGCATAAAATAGCAAATTTACAATAATGTTCTACATCAGACAGCTTTAAACATTCACCGAAGATATTTTTAACGATTGAGTTTTCTCCAAATTCCGAGCTGATTTCACCATTCTCCATTTTTAAAAGCCAATCTCAGTAAACATTATCCACTGCACGAATATTGACTTTAAGTTGTAAAATTTTAAAGTTGGACCAAAGATAAAAAAACTTGGCGAAAATCTCCTCCAAGAAGCACAACTTTATCTCCAAAAGGCTTGTTATTTTTCATCAATGTTTTAAGCAACTTGTCAATAGCATTTAATGCATAGGTAGGTGCCATTGTTGTCTCATCCAAATGATTAACCTAGCCTTTCTTATCTGCTTTGCATCCACTGAATTTGCTCTCATACTTGAAGTTGATGTTTCTGTCAATGGTGCTGGTAGCTTGAACTGAGAATGATATATGCGGCCCCCTTTTAGAAGATTCGCTGCAATTCCTCGAACTACGCATAATAAAGTTTTGTACAAATAAGTTTTCCGAATTCCACCCGGTCCATCAAGAAAGAAACAGTTAGTAATGTGTTGACGATTGTATAATATCTTGCATGTCGTTCGGAAGATTTTCGGAAGGTTTATTTAAACCGAAGTCTGTGCATGTCTTTCCATGCAAAATAAAAATATTTTGTACTTGTTGTAGGGCAAAATGTTCTCAAGTCTCACAATTACGTGCTTGACATTTGTGTCGGCGAACAAAATCTTCAACAAAGTGTTGAAGGTATTTATCCCAAAGTTTTCGTGTATGTAAAGGACTTCCAAATACACATATGTAAGCGAAAAGCTGTCTGAGTGCAACTGGCATGCTCATTGCTATTGCCTCTTCAAGAGTCAACTCCCAAACTGAATCGTCTTCTAAGAATTCGAATGGGTACAATGAAGAATAAATTCCAATAACTCAATGTTATTATTTTTTAATTTAGATGAATGTAAATAACAGTTACTTTCTCTTAGAATATGCTTGTTCTGTAAATCACTTTACCAACAATTCTTGAAAATCAAAACAAATACCCAAAATTTTTGTTGGTACACACAGAAAACAAATTGGTTGGGAAACGGTTGCAGTAATAAAATATTGATCAAGTAGCATGATTTATTATTGCAACTATTAAAAATGTATAGTTCTAACTGATTTTTAATTCTCTTGATTATAAAAATGATGTTCCAACTGAAATATGATTCCTTCAATTCTTTTATTAGTTATGATCACTAATTTAATTAAGTTCTAAAAATTAGTACAAATGGTTAGAATCACAACCGAATTTAATACAGGGCAATACTGAATATTGGTCATTGCAATCAATAATTTGCTTTCGTCAATAAATTTTGTAATAGAAATGATTATTCATTTATTGCAGCTAATTATTGATTGTTGGAATAGATTAAATTCGAGTACAACAAATGAAAATATAATTATTCGGAATTCACAACCAAAAAATAGTTAATAGCCCCAATTGCTTACTAAATTTTCTGTCAAAACATTTGATAGATAAAATTAATTTTTAATATTATATTTAAAAAAATATATTTGCGGTCAAAAATGGAAAATGTGAAAAACTTAATAAATAGGGGTAAGTAATTTACGTATTCTTATAGGTATGAACATATACAAGTGCATACATATGTATGTATGAATGTATGTATTATTTTTATACCCTGCAAATTATATTGGACTTCTTGAACCATTTTGATCCTGGACTGGTCCAATGAAGTGCAAGTATGGACCATGTCATTATTAAAAAGAGTTTGCAGTGAAACGACATGTCTTCGTTTTTTAACGACATGTTTTCGTTTTGAAACGATTTCAAAGCTAATCCTCTGGAGTATACCATGGAGTAGTTTTAAGACTTCCCCTTTGTAATGCAAGCTGGGTTATATGGTCCTGCCCTAGGACATCGTACTGTAAAATAACCAATTTTTTCCATTCATTGAGATTACCTTTGGACAAGTCCTTGCCCGTTATGGGCTACATTTGACCGATTAAAAAAAATATATTGATAACGACAATCAAATCTCTTGTTATGAACACCAATTATGTGTTAATTCAGTTGCACCTATCATTTATTCGGGTATAAGCACAATTTTGTTTCTAATAACCATACTAACAACTAACAATATCTGTTGTTATGACTGATAGTGTACTAAAATTCAAATGTTGCTATCAAAAATATTATGCTAAGCAGCGAAATTTTCAGTAATTGTAACCGAATTGTGTGATAGTACATGCAACCGACAAATTCGATTGGCGCCAAATTCGGTTGTGATCACGAATCTGTTTTCTCTGTGTAATAATGTATGTGATACAATAAGATTATCTCTTCTTTTCAACAGCAGTATTAAAATCTGACTAGATGACCCGTGCGAATATTTCGCACCGTTAGTTGTCATTTTTGTAACATAAAATGAAAATAATTAATAGAAATTTTAATAACTTCAATACATTTTATTAAAAGTATAAAAATATTAGAAATCATAATATATATCATACATATTTACATACATACATACATATGTTTAAATGCTTTTATAATACTTCTTTGAATACAATGTTAGAGGTAATGACATGATCATCGTTAACTTTTTGCCCGTACGAATCTTTTATCAATGAAAATATTAATTTTTCAATTTCTAATTATTTTTCGTCATTAGTGTTAGAAATAAGCTTTAAAATGAGATATCATTCATTAAATTTGATGCGGTGGTATGGGAGATATTTGCAACCGACAAAAAAAAGTGCTTTAGAAATAATATATATGATTCCACTATGATTTCTGGCAGAGAAAGTACTTTCAGTATAACAAATTTTATGTTGTAATATCGAAAATATAAAAATTCTTTAAAAAATACATAATGTTTTATGATGAAATAAGACACATGTACAGTCCGGAGACCGAAAATTAGGAATCTGACAATGCTATGACCTTCTTTAAACAAAGGGCTTTAAGTATAAAAAGTGTCATTAGGAAAACGCAAAAGTTTCCTGAAAAAAATATAAGAAAAAGTGAATGGTTTATTCAATGACCACGCTCACCGCCCACAGACCGAAAACCAAAAATCGGGCTCCGTCTTGCACCAGTGAAGTAAATGAGCTTTACGTATGCCAAATTTCATCTTTATGCTACGTCAGACGGCTTCAGAAAGCCGCGGAAAGAGAACCGAGCATACATCCGGACAAACAACGAAATTATATATATAGATTAAATAAGAAAATGTAGGTGTAAGCATTCATACATACATCTCCTTTTTAATTGTATCTTTATTATTATTTACGGATGTGTACTCGAAGTATACTTTTCAAACTTCCTTCTACTTATGTGTATGTCATTCTATATCGTATTCATTCGTGTTTATATTTATTTAAACAGATGTGTGGTGATATGTTTGCTATAAGTGATTAAGAATTAGTTTTTATCATTACAAAAAATATCTTAAATTTAGTCTATAACGACTGGTTCAAAGTTCACAATTATTCTTGAACTATAATTTATTTTCTTGATTGCATTTGTATTATAAATAGAGGAAGTTTCGTCTGACTTATTTCTTAAAAGAAGTTCTTTACATATTTTCAGATGGCGAATTCTGTGTTTTTTTTTTAAACTGCCAGTCGTTCTATTCTGGGTTTATTGTTTTTTAGGTTGCAGTTTGCCAAATTCTTGCTTAATTATTGATATTATTTTGTAATACGCTCAAGGTAGTAAAATCGCTAGATTTAGCTTTACGCGAGTTAACTTTTTCACGATTGTACTGTAAATTTAAATGAAAATATTGATTAAAAAATAGTTTAAGTAAAACATTTTGTACGCTTAAAAACATTAAAAAAGACATCAGTCTACCCAGCCCTGTTCGACTGAATTCAAAAAATTGTAAACTTTATCTGACTAACTAACGATGTACTTAACCCTTGTTTATTCTTTCTTCATGTTCTCATATTTCGAGTAAAAGTTATCTTGTCTTTGCAAGCTTTAAATTTGTTCCGCGTCCTATTGCATTCACTAAGACCAAACTCTTATATTTTGGCTTTGAATGCATCATTGGATGCAACACATGAATTTATATGTTTATACATGAAGCATGATAAAATTTTTTCCCATTCACATATCTTGGTTATTTTATTCGAAAAGCTTTTGCTTAGTGACAGGGTACCCGGGTAACTTTTTAAACTTTAATTGCATTTTTTGTTTGTTTAAAGTTTCTAAACGGAGTGGAACCTCTTGAGAACTCTTATAATTGTATTTTAAATATATTTACATAAACATTAGCTTAGTTTCTTAATTTGAGAGGGTTCTGTGTGTCAATTTTTATTTTGCACCTTTAAAGGGGTGACAGGATACCAGGGTACCTTAACGAAAATATTTAAAATAACATCTATTTTTTATTATTTTTTAATTTATTGTAATGAAAATCAGCTTAAAAGCATGTTGAATTGAATAAACTGGAATATTTTTTACTTTTCACATGAATGAAAGTTTAAAATTTAAAAATAAAAAGACAGTGTTAGTTATTTTGTATATTTCGTTTATATTGTTTATTCAAACAAAAGACTGAAGAAAGCACAAAAAAAATAGAATTTATATACACTTCACTATATAACAAATCAGAAAAACCAAAAAAAAATAGTGTACTGAGATCCTTGAAAGAAGGATTCACACAGCGGACGGTGAATTGAATGTTCGTTACAACTTGCGCACGCCTTCCAAGTTTTCCTATTTTTTTTTGCACATAGAGCAACTGCCGACAACTCTGAAATAACTATTACTTTCACGCAAAATTACTCACTGGATAATAAAGTTTTGAATATGTCCTTAGGAGTTCCTATATTTAAGCCAGGAGCAGGACCTCTGCGTTGTCTTAATTTCTGTTGATGTATTGGTATTCCGGATAGGGATCAAGACGCCAATGCGGACCATCCTAGCCATGGACTTCAGTTGTTTCTGCACTCTCGCCAGAATCATATGAATTCTCATTGTCCTCTATTTATCTCATATGTTCTGCATCGGATGCTTCTGATTTTATATCGCAAATGTTCAGGATATGTTCACATTCGTTTTATATCTCATTTGCATCGGTGGAATCTAAGCGTGCTTGTTTAGAACAAGAAGCCAATTACACTTTCTTCTTATTGCGCTCACCGAACTTATTCATGTATGAACTTAGCAATGTATGAAACCAGTAGCAAGTAGATGAATTTGTCGATCAATCACAAAGCCAAAGGGAAATCCCCCGATTCGTGTTTATGTTAGACATTGCAAAAACTTATATTTTCATTTTTTTAAATGAATTTTCTTATATAAATTGTAATATAATGTAAAATTTTCATTTTTATTGTTTGTGGTACCCGGGTACCCTGTCACTCTGTTAAAGGTGTTTTTTTTTTTGTCACTCACATAAGGGTTAACTTAGTAAAACTATAAGAAAGATTCAATTTTAAAATTCTTCTATTTAATTGATAATGAATAAACAAACTATAAACAGAATAGAAAATTGAGAAATTGAGTGTAGGGATGTTACAGTCGTTGCACAGCAAAATAGTTTCTACGAAATGTTATTACGTTTGGTTAAAGATCCAAACCGTTGAATTTGATGCACTCATTCGTACAATTCATAAGAATTTCCCATGAACAATTTACAGTCTCTTTACATCTAAAGCAGGCTATATGCATGTTTATATGTATTGATGTCGGCTTTTTTTCTTATTTTTTTACTGTTCACTGAAGGTAAAAAGGGTTGTCAATCTGTTTGTAATTTCTACAATATAGTATATATATTGCGGGTGCATATGCTGAGCGAAGTGGATTTAACAATGTCCGTCTGTCGAAATGCGGTTTTCGAAGACCCCGTCAATCATGGGGACTTAGTTGATATATATTTATATCATATATGCTCCGTTAAATTATGCTTTTGTAATTCAGCCTGATCGGTCCACAAATGCCTGAGAGCAAAACACCACGACTGCGTCTAATTTTAGCCATAAATCCCTTGTTGTTATTATACCAACAGCACAATAGTGGAGAGTGTATTTTGCGCTTGTGCTGATGTTTTGTAACACCATAAAATATCGGTCGTAGACCCACCTTTATGTGTATAGTTCACCTAAAACTCACTTTCTGAGTCGATCTTATGATGACCGTCTGTCCGGGTGGCAGGCTGGCTTTCCATGTGAACTTTTTACGCAAGGTCAAGTCGCAATTTTGGAGATATTTGAAAAAAATTGTAAATAATTTTTAATTGTCCAAAAGAACCAAACGTACTGAATATAGTAGAAAATGGAAAAGTTTTGCACATCCCATAAGCCATCGAATTCGCCCTTATCGTGCGTAAGCGTATTAAGGGGAATTTTTTTTTTTTTTTTGCAAAAACAGTTTCATATTTTTTTGTCGTTTTTGCTAAAAACGCCTAACGCCACAAAACGCCAACCAGATTAAAGGTGATTATGCAGGTATTCAGAATTAATTTGGTCAAAACTTATCTGGTTGCAATCTTATCATCTTACTAAATTTTATTAGAACCGGCTCATATAACACCACTTGTTCTCATACAAATACTACTCTCGAAAGTAGCTTTAGGTGACATAACTTCCTTATAAATGTTGCGATTGACATACAAATTAACTACAACAACTTTTAGCTACTATGTCATAACAAAATGTTGTGCTGGTAGGTTTAAAATTGGCCATAGGTCCAACAAAAACCCTCATCTTAAAATCACAAAAAAAAAAGTATCATATAGAAAAAAATATATTAATAAAAAAGAACTTTTACACGACTGTTAACTTCATAACATAATTTTGTTCAGGCGGGATCATTATTGCCCATGGGTCGACATTTTATTTTTGAATACAATGGTGTAGGGTATTATATTATCGGGCTTGACCGACTTTACTTGCTTTCTTGTTTTTTACTTATTTTTTTTAAGTGAGCTCCTTAAGCTTTTTTATGGCTGAATTTGGTTATTAATATTTTGATTCTACAAGAAATTTCCCTCCACTTTCTAAAATAAAAACGAATGAATGAATGAAGCAATAAAATCGTATTTTATTTAATATGTGTAGCCACGAAACAAAAAATGTGCATCATACACTTTGAATTGAATAAGGTTCAACCAACCAACGATTCATCCAAGCATTCATTCATTCATGTTTTCTCTAGCATACATTTTGGGTGGCTTCTGTTGTCATGTTTTATATTGTTATTGTTTGTATGTGTTGAGTATATGTGTATAAGAAGGTGCAGCTGTGAATTGCCATAAGCAACCATTTGCTTCGTTGCCTAGTTGGTTTGAATGTCCTTTTGTCAAACATTTTGTTGTTTAACTACTCATCTGATAGTCTGTCAAATAAGTGAATTGTCTGTCTAACCCTGTGCCAATTCTTCTAATAATTGGGTTATTTATTAACACGAAGATTTTTCCAGCCAGTAACAACGTATCTTTTTTTTTTGCGAAACGTACAAAAATACAGTCAACTTATGCAGTTATTGATGCACATGCATGAAGTCAGTCAAGTATTTACTCGATTTGTCGTTTACAATATTTGTACAGCTGTTTGTATAACGCGTTATGACGGTCTGTTGGTCTGCAAGTTGATTTAAGTGAAAACAATGGTTCTTCCTGAAGTTCAAAGATAATACCTTTTATATATACAATTTTTCCTAAAATTTATTAATGTACAAAGTTTATGTGAATGTGGGTTTATTTGACTATGGTTTTATGTGTTTTAATAACAACAATCCCTTTTAAGAATTTTAAGATTTATTTGGATTTGCCCGTACTTATTTAGTTTAACTTTGAACTTAAGTCAGGGCAAGGACAATAAAACTTAAATCGTTGTTTTGCTTATATGTTTGTTACTTTTACACTGTCAGTTTACATACGGAAAACTTACTATTACGCAAAATGAAAAGTTTTCCTTTAAACGTTCGAAAAAATAATTCTGTATTTAATTTCTGTATGCATTTATTTGAGCTTTTGTGTTTGTTGGATTTTCAAAATTATACCCAGCGGTAACTAGAATGAGTAAAGAGGCCTTATTTAGCAGTCACAAGCAGACAGAAGCCCTTCTCGCCGCATTCCATACTTATTTATTTTTTACACAGGTTGTCATTGGACGCAAGGCTTTCCACACTTCCTTTAAAAACAACTTCGATCCCTTCCCAAAGAAGGGAGTAAGGAAGGTCACTAAAAATAAAAAGTAAATAAAACTGAACACCTTCCTTTCTCCCTTCTCAAAAAAGGGAGTAGCGAATGTATACTGAATATTTCAGAAGGTCTTTTAAAAAGAAGTTTATGCCTTCTAGAAGGCATACTTCTGAAGGCAGGATATCATGCGAAGCGAATCTTTTAGAAAGGAGTATAGAGGCCTTCAAAAAGGTCTGCTACTTGCGGTCCTTTCAATATTTACCGCTGGGTACGTTCTTTCAACTAAGACAGCGACGAATGCACAGGTAAGTCGGTGTGTTGAATTTTTATTTGAATTTACTAAAATAAATTCTATATTTTTTTTATACATAAGTTTTTTAAAAAATTATGATAAAATGTCCAAAATAATGAATGCTTGTAGTTCTTATGTATCCCTTATATTTAAAGGTATTACTAATGAGAGATGGGTCGCGAATACTGCATGCAGCATTTCCAGGCAGTTGTTGTCCGACATTTTCAATGGGCGAACCATGTCTCTGCTATCGATCACCATGACGGAGGTATCACTTTTGGCATCTGTTGTCACGCTAATTTATATTGTATTCAAAACTAAAACCAAATTGCGCATTAGCTGGTTTGCATGATCATCGCAAGCTTACAGATGCAGTGCAGCCTGGAATTTCCTAACGATCCCTCTGGTTTGCATGAGCATCGCAAGCTTATTACAGATGCAGCGCAGGTTGGAATTTCCAAATGATTCCTCTCCTAGATGATCACCAACACTACTTCTTGACATATGCAATAATTATGATCAAAATAACCATAAATAACAATTTCGAGTTTTCTCCAAAATATACTAAACGAGTAGCAGTGAAATCCAAAATTGTCCTTTTTTCCTCTACAAAATGCATGTTGAAACTAGTGAGTGTTTGAAGCTTATTTAATCAAGACTTTAGCTGTGGAAAATATTTGTGGAAACTCCATGGTGTTTCTTAACAACTGGGTAATAAACCATGCACTTGCCAAACACCTCCAGAGGGTGAAAGCAACCCGCACACACAGGTAGCAGTTTGAATGCATAGTCTGGCAAGATTATTCACTCCCCCTTGTTTATATCAATTTTGGATTTTATCCGAATCACTGGTATTGACTGCACCCGATCTTCCCAGAGAAAGGATCACCAGAAGATAAATTATATTATTGTAATATATATAATTTGCAACAGTTATAACACTAAATGAAAGACAGATCTTGTAAGCACTAGGCTAAGAAATTGTCACAGCCGCAGACATTTGAAAACTTCAAAGTATTTATATAAAAAAAATGTGTTGAGCCAAAACTTAAAGTGGAAATTCCATTCCCTGCATATGGTTTCCCTTATTATTCATCAATGCAATATGTGCTTTTTTTAAGCCACTATCCTTTACTCGTATAGAAAATTGTTCCATGAGCAAAAATGTTAAGGAAGAAAGTAAAAAATTAATCTTTATTTTTAAAAAAACTCTAACTTGAGAAGTTTTATATTCTTTTTACAGTTTTGTCATACAATCATATGCATCATCCTAATGCAAAACTTAAACAGGAAAGTAACACCATTCAGCAGAGCACTGGGTTCATCTTCACTGTGATGCTGCAGTTTATTTGTTGCAACACTCAGTACCTGCAAAATTGAAGTAATATAAAGAAAAATAGTACTTTTTCCGTGACACATACCATGTATGTTTGAATTAAAAAAACATGCATACCTACATATTTTATACATCTGTGCTTTTCAAGTTAAGCAAATTACATTTTTTATTCATATCTTCATTATTCGTCCTTTACGAAAAAGTTTAAATTGTCACACAAATAAAAGGCAGAGTAAGAAGAACAGGATAATAGATTGAGCGGCAGTTCAGAATGTATGAGCATTAAATATATATATGAGTGGAAATAATAAAAAAAAATTTAACTTATCGTCTGAAAAACTTTTCTAGATACCTGAATGCTTAAAATTACTATATAATAGAACGAGTATTTAGTCCTATTACATACAACATGTGAATGGGAACTTTTTTTCAATTGTAATGTTACAGGTACTTTGGAAGAAGGTTAAGCTTTTGCAGAAAACATACATAAATATATGTATAAATATATACATTAGGGCGGGTTAATTTTTTTTTATGATTATCTTGATTATCCATAATAACTTTGATATTATCACTGCACTCTTTGATTGTGTCACACTAAATTTAAAAATAAAAAAAAAGTAAGAAAGTTTAGTCGGTCAAGCCCGACCATATGATACCCTACGCCACAGTATTAAAAAACACATCATGCTTATATGTCCATATAAATATGGATTTATCTATGTTTATAAAAGTCATTAAAATCGGCAGAAATCGCCCCCTACCTCCCCTTGTGGTCCTATTTTTGAAAAACTGTATAGCTTATGATATAGGTATGGATCTATCTATGTTTTGAATTTCATTAAAATCGGTTTGAGAGACAGATATGGGCCCTATCTCCCCTTGTGATCCTATTTTTTAAAAAATGCATCCCTTTTTTTTTTTAGCTTATGTGTCCATAAAGATATGGTTCTATATATGATTTAAATTTCATTAAAATCGGTTTGATAGTTTCTAAGAGGAAGAATTTTCCCCCAATCTTCCCTCGTGGTCCTACGATTTTGACCATTTTCAATAGGCTTGGTCCTTGTGCCAATAAGAACCTATTTCCCAAATTTTATCAAATTATCTCCAAAATTGCGACCTGTACTTTGCGCACAAGGCTAGCCAGCCTGCCAGCCAGCCGGACGGACATCGTTAGTTCGACTCAGAAAGTGATTCTGAGTCGATCGGTTTACTTTAAGATGGGTCTAGGATCAATATTTTAAGGCGTTACACACATCAGCACAAATGCATAATACCCTCTCCACTATTGTGGTGTGGGTATATATATTGGTATTGTGATAACCGAGATTTTATTTAAGTATTTTGGCAAACTGCGTGCGCATTGCACGATGAACGATTAAGGAAGAAGGAAAAGCAAGCTTGGCAACGTTTAGGGTTGGTAAACGTCATTAGTTTGTAACGTCATTATCCATTCATGTCAATTAGCAGAACAAAACCAATACATAACACACTTATGAAAAAACAGGTTCAGTGTTTGCTTTTTTGCAGAGCGATTTTAATCGTTAGTTGTTCGCCGTCGTGTAAACATGAATATAAAAAAATACTAAAACATACAAAGCTGCGTGTACGTATACTATTTTATGCCAGAATAATTAATCCAGTGTAGTTTAGAAAGAACAAAAGTTAATCCGACTAAAAATTAGCCTAGTCTGAATTGGCTCACTCATTATTCATAATCTGCCAAAAAAAAAAAAAAATCTCGATAAAAATCAAAGAAAATTCAGAATTTATTAGTTAAAAGTTAATTTTAGGCTATTTTTGGAGAAAACATTCCTTATATCTCTACTAAAAATAATACAGTTTCTGAAAGGTGATAAAAATACCTTTCAAACAAGCCCAGATTGAGAAATCTACTATAATTCTATCCGATTTTATGACGAATTTAATTAAATTATTCTATGTATAATATGGAAAAATATCTATTTAGAAATTTTGGGGGGGCTCCAAACCCGACTTAGAGCTATGGTTTTACGTTTTTGCTATACGCTTCATCAAAAAAAAAAATCGTTCCATACAATTTGACCCGCCCTAATATACATCTATGAATATTTTTATGTGACTCACTGGATTCCTTTTATATCGCTGCATTATGATGAACATATAGAAATGCATATGTAGATGCAGGTAGTACAAGTATAACAGAAAACTAAAAGAATTTAAACATATATTAAAAACTCAAAAAACCCTTAATAAAGTATCGTTAACTTGTCACATTGACTTTCTTATCTTATTAATAAATATTATTAAACATTATATGATGATTAAATACTTTCAAATTCTCTCATAACTATAAAATTATATACATAATATTTTGATAAAAAGTTAAAAAAACAACAAAAAACTAGTTTAAATATGATTCGAAACATTTTAGTACTGACTGACTCACCAAATGAATGAATGAAGGAAT
Organism: Pollenia angustigena; assembly: GCA_930367215.1. NCBI lineage: Eukaryota > Metazoa > Arthropoda > Insecta > Diptera > Polleniidae > Pollenia > Pollenia angustigena. The sequence goes on along the minus strand of OV884059.1, from coordinate 176,998,420 downwards.
GATGTATAAATGAATGTTCCTGCTTTCGTGCCGCCTACCAGCTAGTGCCCGCATTATTCACAGAACTCTGCTTATATTTTTCTTATTTTCTTTTATAAGGAAATCAACTTGATTGTGAAAATTCTTCATCAACATTGAAATAACTTCGTTAAAACGATGTTAAAGATTTTAAGCAGTAGCTGAGCAACGTGAAGTTAAATAAGACTTTGCTAAAATATTTTTAAATTGAGTTTTGATTTTTTAATTTAAAAGATTAGGTAGAAGTAAAATAAAGGGTTATACCAAAAATTAAATAATTTTAGGAAATTAAAACTTAAATTTCTTAAATACGTTTTAAACTGCATCCTTCTTAGGTAAAAACAAGTTAAAGTTCACATTAGTTACCCAAAACATTAAGCCCAGCAAAAGTATATTGGCTTAATGTATTCGTTAACTAATGTAAACTTTAACTTGTTTTTGCATAAGACGGATATGACTTTAAAAACTTTTACATAATGGACATTTTCGTAATAATTTGTTTTAAGGAATATAAGGAAAATTTACTGGTTATAGAGAGATTTCCTTTTAAAAATTCGCTTTTTTTAACAAAAAAGCGCTATGTGCTAATAATCTCTTCCTTCTCGTAGTCCCATTTTTTTAATGGGTCTATCAAAACAGAGATATTTCTATGCTTTTAATTTCTTTCAAATCGTTTAGTTTGTTTCGGAAATGCAGAAATTTCCCCTTAACTCCTCTAGTGGTCCTTTTTTAAAAAAATGTGAAGCTAATTTGTTGGTATAAATAGCTATCTATGATTTAAATTTCTTTGGAATCTGTTTCGGAGAGGCAGATATTGCTCACTACCATCCCTCGTGTTCCTATGTTTTAAAAAACGTATTTATATGGCATATCGGTTTGATGGTTAAAAAGAGTTTTGTATTTTATATATATAGATTTTTCTAAATTTTCTACTTATAGAATTTTGCAATTTATAGCAAATTCTCCAAATTTTCTATTTACAGGAAATTTTTTCCAAATTTGCTATTTAAAGGAAATTATTAAAATCTGTTTTTTGTAGGAAATTTTTTAAATCTTGCTTATAACTTACGATAAATCTATAAAACTTTTTTACTAACATTTATTAATTTGTTTTTTTTCGAAAATTTCTGTTCAAAATTTAAAAATAATAAAATTAGTCAAAGCCAATCGGATACAGTTACAAGTTTTCGAAATTGCTCTTGTTTATTGGTATTAAATTTTATTTGATTTCTTAAAACCTAACACGCTTTAAACAATACAAACACACGTATAGAAAATTAAAAAATAAATTTTATATTTTGCAGAGATTAATGGCCACGATAATCGTCTCTTTCATAATATTTTGTCCCAAGTGGCAAAAATTAACTTTTGGCTGTAAAGTTACCCCCTGCAAGAAAGTTGTTGCTTTATAGAAATTGCCCTTTATTATATGCTGATTATGAAACATCTTTTACAATTTTTCTGTTAGCCAGTTCACATAAAATTTTTCTGGTTGCTACTAGTAAATTGCAGCAGTGGCAATAACACTGGCACTGGTTGAAGCTTTGGCAGTAAGTGGTAAAAACTCTGCATTATGGCGAAAAAAATCTCCAGGGGCAATATTTGTCAGGAGCATAACGTTTGTATCAAAACAATGCAAAATGCGTCACTTAAAGCTCTGATTAAAAGTGCAATAAAATTGAACAAGTATCAGTATTGCCAACAGCACAATAAATACACTCTGTTTTTATCCCTCGCACAAGTGCCGGAGAAATGGTCACTCAAACAGACGCTTACACATCAATACAACGGAGAAGTGCGTGACATTCAACATCCTCAATATTTTTTGGTTTCAATGTGTTTGTGTTTGCTGTTGAAATAATGTTTTGCTTTTGCTTCTTTTTTGTTTTCTTAAGGTGTTTAGGTAAAACATAATACTAACATAATTGTACACTTTACAATGTTGCAAACATTTCTACAAAATAAATACGATTTTTGAAAATGTCCGTTTCCCTTTCTACGTCACTTTAACTGCTTCATGTTTTACGAGTAAAGCAGAGCAGCGTCAACGTACTGTAATAAAACCAAGTTGTTGTATACACTTGATAAAATTGCAATTTCCTTTTGTCCTAAGTACGTTCTGTGGCACCTTAAAATTTGTCAAATTTGTTTAGTACGTTATTGTCGGCTTATCAACACCCTGTCAATCAGACTGTCTGTCTGTCTTAATGTCGTTTCTATCTATGTATGTCCGTTTAAGTGTCAGTTGTATTTTTGACTCTAGTTGGCTCTTTGGCCGCTTGCTTATTGCAATTTGCCTTCTCATATTTATCAACCTTATTGTTATAATTTAGATAAGTATTTGAACCCACAATGTTAATAACTTTCAAGATGACTACAATGATGATAATAATTATGTCGGTTATTTTTCATCTCACGATGTAGTTGTTGTCTGTTCTTTATAACATTTACTCCTTCATTTGTTTTTACTTTCGTTTGTTGGTTGCATGAACTGAACTGAACGGAACAGCAGAGAATGCTTTGTCCATTATTTTCTCGATGACTTGATGCATGTTACCAGTTCTCTGTTTAATTAATCATTTGAATTGAATTTTTATTAATGGAAAAGCATCTAATAGCTGGATTTCTGTTATTTTTTTTTTCTTCTTCGTCTTTCTTACGTACTTTTTTTAAAAAATAAATAAGGTTATAATTTTATTTCTTTTGTGAAAATATTATATACAAAGTGCATCGTCGGTTTAATATGCAAACCTGCTAACTCCCTTTTAACAAATTTTACAGGAGAGACAAACAAGTTTTTTTTTATATTTGCTGCTTGAGAGGAAAACCAAAAATATAGTTGATTTGACACACTTCAATTATCACACACAAAATATGTTTTTCTACTACACGGCGTCAAAATCTCAATTTACTTTAAAAGTGGATTTAGCAGGTTTGCATATTAAGCCGACGATTTATGCATTCTAAAAAAAAATTTTGCAAAATTAAGAAAAATAAACTTTGTTGACATCTGGATGGTGTAAACAAATATTGTGTTTGTCCGTGTGGGCAGCGACTGTTGTTCCTTTGTGTGGAACGGGACTTAATGGTGCCATCAGGCAACCCATCTTTAAGTATGTGGCTCAGATGTGCTTTACCTGGTTTTTGCACTTGCAAGTGCAAGTTCGAAAAACTCAATACACTCATACATTTTTACTAACACCATCACATTTTTCGTACTTGCAGCCCAACTTGCAAGAGAATTTGCTTGCAAGTAAATTTTTGACACTTGCAGCAAGTAAAATGACAAATGAAGAAACAGTGTAACCATGGATGACATTTGTATCAATTTACTAGTACTTAGTAATATAAAAGCTATGTTTATAGCGGATTTTCTGTGTATTTATAAAAAATAACAAGTAAAAAAGAGTACAACTATACAACAACCCATATCAATGGTAATTTTATCATAAATTTTAAGCATTTTGAAAAAAATAAAATTTGTTAATCAAAATATTTTCTCAGTAATATTATGAAATCGCCACTACGGCAACACTGGAGTCAGATATTTTATAAAATAAACATAATTTTTTCATCAAGATGGACCGACAATTAAATAAAGAAGGAATTATTAAATTTATTTTGTTATAACTTGTTAATATTTTTAACATGGTAATGTTGTTAAACCGAAAAACAAAGTTTTTTATAGGATGTTTTCGCTTCGAGAACATTTGAAAAATGATCTTACAACTGACTGTGTAAACACTCAAGCTACTTGCAAGACTTTCGGCGTTTTCTTCGACTTTTTCGTTGATAGTACGCATATACTACTTGCAAGTAATTACTTGCATGTGTAAAGGCAGGGTTAACGCCACCTGCAAAATGAATTATTGATCACTGCTTTTTATAAAACCGAACCAGCCAGACGCCGGCAAATAATTAAGTAAAAGAAATTGTGAAATAAATAAAAGAAATTGTGAAATAAATAAAACCTAGCCCTTAAGAGCATAGAATTAAATCAAAGCAAAAAAGTGATTGTTATTTCATATAAAACAGCCACAAGATTAGAGTGCCATTGAGCCACAAAAAATAAGGGTGGGTTTTTTCTAGTGTGCGAAGTAAGTGAGTGTGTCGCGCAAGCCGCTAACTGGCCTGTCTCAACAAACCACTTCAGTGAGGTCTATTGCCACTTTGTAATTCCAGACAACGTACCCAAGCTACAGGTTACCAGCCCCATTTACACCCCAACAAACTTATTAAACCATTTAAAGTCATGGCGAAAATATTAAATTTATTATCATTTTATTTTACAAAATCGTTTGGAATAAAACATACATACATACTAAATTTTTTAACTTACAAGAAATATAACTTTTAATGTGTACAAATAAGACTTTCCCGTTTAAAATTGTACAATTTCTTATGACACGCTTCAAAATGGATCTCTTTTTCTTTTCAACAAACATGCTTGTTCATTAATTTTTTAAAAATTTTGGATAAGAATTTTGCTAGTAAAATAAATGAGCACAGCACACCTTTTGTAAAAAAAAGTTTTTAAATTGGAAAAATTAATTATAAAATTTAAACTAATTAGCTTAAAAATTATTTATAAAGTGTTGTTACATTATTTGATGAGTATTAGTTGAGTCGTTTATTTTAAAAGTGGTTTAAGTCCATTTTTTATTTATAAACAGTTTAAGTCTAGTATCATTAACATCGCTATGATTAGTTAGCTAACGAAATCCAAAAAAAAATTATTTTGAAACCGGTTTAAGTCCACAAATTTTTATTAACTAAAATGAAACGTAAAGATTTTTTTATACAAAACCTCTGGAAGAAGCAATTCATAAGAGATTAAAAAACACTATTGGCGAACCTGTAAATTGGCTAAGGATAAGTTGGATGCGATTTATAAAAAGTGAACCCTATAAAATGTTTTATAAAGAATCTATGGAAGTGGATAAAGAGTTCAAAATACTTGACTTATAACCCTGTCGGGGAAGACCAAGGAACTTCAACTAAATAAAATTAACACCATTATACAAAAATGTACGTCCCATTTAAACTCCTAAGTATAAGGATATGTTGGAGCTACTAAGGTATATATATCACCTATGCACCATGAATATTTTAACAAAACCTCACACATAACCTAAATGAGGAGAAATAATATGGCAAAATCTTTAATATTATCCTTAATTAATATATGTAAATTTAATTTTTTAATAAATGAATTCATGTTTATCTTTAAAAACATTTTTTTAATTACATAAATAAATATCTGTATCTAAATTGAAAGCTTCCCTATTTATTTTAAAGCTATTACATTCATCTAAATCAAACATAAAATATTTACAATTTCAGTTGCTTAATTTCTTTAAAATAAGAGGACTTATTCCTTTTCACAAACAAAAAAGTCATTTTATTAATTTTGAAGTCCACTTTAGGTTCTGAAACACAGCTCATTTTTCTAGTAAAGTTTACAAAATGTATTACGTTATACATTTTAACATGTTTTGGGTCACAAAGCCATAAAAAAAAATTAATAGCACTTAACAATATTTTTGAAACAAATCAAACACAACCCCTTAAATATCTCAATATAAGAAAAAATTGACTTAAACCACTTCCAAAATAAACGACTCAGTTATTAAGCCAGATAGATTAAATATTTCGAAGAATTTGCTTATTTGTTTATTGTTAATGCAATTAAAGTATTTTAAATCGGGTTTTGGTATATTTTTAAACTGAGGCAATTTGCCTAAGAGATGACAATTAAACTTTATATTTTTAAACATTTTCACATGCATTTCTAAATATTTTTGCTTTAATAGAATTTTTGTTTGTTCACGTATATTTTCAAATAAAATTTTAGCTACTCAGCTCTACAAAGCTTCTTAAGCTTTAATGAATTACACTTGCAAAAAATTTTTTTCCTGGAATGGAAACAAATGTATAGAATTTTTTTTTTCGAACAAAATAAAAGTCAAATAATTGTCAATCATAATAAAAGGACATGTTCTTCATGTAATTTATGTATGTTGAATACATTTGCATTTATTCTTTTTCGCTGCCTGGGATACTTTAATAACCCAGATACATTTTTATTAAAAAACTATATATATTTACACAAATGTTTTTTAACACATACATTTTTACTCCGAAGGAAATTTTTAACGATATAAACTTTCACCAATTTTTTTTTTTTTTTTTTGTATTTTTATTAATTTCTTAATTGAGAGTTTAATTGCATTGCTCTTACATACTGAAGTTTGTTCTGTTATAATGTTAAAGTGAATTAAAGTCAACTTACAAAATGTGCAATACGTCGAAAGAATGGAAAACATTAACAATAATCAACGACATGATACCGAAATGGCAAACATCTTTTGGCAATGTTATCAATCCAGTGTCATTAACGGGCATTGTACCATTCCCAATTTTCAGCAATTGCTTAGAGAACCTATCAGCAGATGGATCATTCTGCAACTAAACACGAACGTTAGTAGTGAGTTTCAATTTAGGCAATATTTGCCTAAAATCACCTGACAATAAAATCAAGGCACGACCAAATAACTCTGATTTCATTGTTCTTTCCAATGCTTCAACAGATTTCTTATTCGCCATAGACAATTCATCCCAAATAATGATACCGCAACGTGTCAATAATTTTGCCGTTCCAGATGTTTTTGAAACGCTGCATGTGGGAGTTTCATCAACTTTGTAATTCAATGGCAATTTTAAAGCAGAATGTTCTGTGTGACGACCATCTAGCAAAGTGGCTGCAATGCCAGAAGACGCCTTTCAGTTTCTCAAAATATTAACTTAACTTTGCAAAATTTTCATGCACGAAAAAATTCATGTTTCGAAATGAAAGCAGAGTTCACTTAAATGGCTATAACTCATGGAGATGTGATTTACAATACCTAAGTAGCTAAATTAAAGTAATAGTTTGACTTAAATCGAATCGTAATGAATTTAAAAACTAATTGAATTTCAGTTTTTCAAAATTTTAAGTCAAATTCGAAAAATTTCCATGCAAAAAAAAATACATGAACATTTGAAGACCGTTGATACATAGAAACCTTGGTATTGACCCCACCTTTCACGTGAACTTTGCAGAAACAAAATCGGTTCACGCATTACAGAGAACATCAATTGCGTCTTTCAGTGGATAAAGGGAATGAGTCCATTTTTTTGGCGTTTTTGAGATTTAGCGTGGATTCACTTCCTTTTATGACTAACAATGTATGGTAAAAAGTTTGTTTTCAAATTTCAACGGAAACCCCTTTTTAAAGCCAAAACATTTTTTTACGAAACACAAAATTTTTATTTTCAGTGGAAAAAGGGAATAGGTTAGGTTAAATCGGTAGCCGTCACGAAGACGACTCACTTGGGTCCTTATAGCGGTCCCTTTGTGATACCCCTAGCCAGTGACAAGGGTCAGCCAGTATCCACCAGACTATTCCCCAGAGGTCACCGCAGTCTCGAACCACCCCGATTCCCTGCAGAACAGGGAGATCGATTTCAGTCCCGCATTGGAAAATCGTCCAGACATGGCAATTCCGGTCTTCCAAAATGCCTCACCCTAACGCCCGCCAGACCGGGGCATTGGCAGAGGAAGTGAAACACCGTCTCCTCCTCCTCCTCATCATGACAACTCCTGCAGTAGTCATTATACGCAAGACCCATCCTCCTAGCATGAGTCCCTATCACCCAGTGACCCGTGATAACCGATATCACTGTCCTTATCCGGTCCCTGCCGAGACCGAGTAGTACGCGCGTTCTCGCCGCGTCATAGCCAGGCCATAGAGTCCTGGCCATCAAACAGGTATGCTCGTCCTGCCATCTACCCTGAGCCCTTCTGTACGACTCCCGTCTGATGAGAGTCCTGCAGCGGGCCATTGAAGTGCCAATCAGGCCGTCGACGAACATGTCGTCCAACAGACAGCCTTGTTTGGCCAGACTGTCCGCAGTATGGTTGCCCAGGAGCCCACTGTGTCCTGGTACCCATGTCAGCGTTACACTGGAATGTTTCGCGATCTCATTTAGAGACATCCGGCATTCCACTGTTAACATAGATGTCGTAAAGACACCAGCCAGAGCTGCAATGGCAGCCTTGCTGTCCGTAAATATACATATATCCCTCGATATACGATAGTACTTCAGCCAGTTTGCCACCCGCTTTATGGCAGAGATTTCCGCCTGCAGCACACTACTGCCATCTGGCAGCCTAAAAGAGACCCTGATGTCCAATTCCTCGATGAAGAAACCTCCACTTACTCTGTCGCCCATCCTGGAACCATCGGTGTAGACCCGCAGGGTCGGCTCCAGAGATCGCGTATTATCGAGCAGCTCATCATAGTTACCATGATGAACCGTGAACAAAGCACCGAAAAAGGGTTCCGGAGTGCAATAGTCCAGCCCCGCCAGGTCGTATGACGCGTGAAGCGTGATCCTGGCATGACCATAGTTCCGCGTAGACCATAGGCCCACCGCCCCCAGTCTCATAGCGGAAGTCAAGGCCTGTTGTTCGGCCATGATATCAATCGGCAACCAGTCTAGCATAGTAAACAGCGCCTTCGTCGGTGTCGAGCGGAGTGATCCCGTGATCATCAGCGCAGCCAACCTATATACTTTCTCAAGCATCCTGCAGTACCGTCCCCTTTCCATGGCAGGCCACCACACTATGACCCCATAGAAGAGAATCGGTTTTACCACCGCTTCAAAGATCCATTCAACACCCCTGGGGCCCAGGCCCCAGCTCCTGCCCAAGGATCTCCTGCAGGTGTATAAGGCCACAATAGCCCTATCAACCCTCGTCCGAACGTTGAGTTCCCATGATAGTTTGCTATCGAGAATTACGCCCAAATATTTGGCACTGTTCGAGAGCCTCAGCTCCGTGCCGTTTAGCCTAGGAAGCCTAAAGTTGCCAACCTTGTACTTCCTGGTAAAGAGTACCAACTCAGTTTTCTGTGGATTGACACCAAGTCCACAGGAAATGCTCCAAGAGCTTAGAATCTGCAATGCAGATTCCATACAATGGGACAATGTGTCCAGGTGTTTACCCGCGACCGCCACCGCCACGTCATCTGCATACGCGACGGTTCTTATCCCTAATCTGTCGAACCGGCCCAGCAAAGTGTTCACCGTCTGGTTCCACAGTAGAGGGGACAGAACCCCACCTTGCGGGGTGCCCCTGTGCACAAATCTGCAAACATTAGTAGCACCAATGATCCTATTATCGAGTAGATTACCAATAAATCTACAAATTACATCGTCAACCCCAACCTCCCTCATCGACTCCAAGATGGAGTTGGGTTTGACATTATTGAAAGCTCCCTCAATGTCCAGAAAGGCCACAAGTGAGTATTCCCGAAATTCAAGGGATTTCTCAATGTAGCCGACCAGTGAGTGGAGCGCCGTCTCTACAGACTTGCCCTTGGTGTAGGCATGCTGCGATGAAGAGAGCAAATGTCTAGGAATAGACATCCTCAGATGAATATCAATGACCCTTTCAAGGGTCTTGAGAAGAAAAGACGACAGGCTGATTGGCCTATAGTCCTTAGGTCTGGTGTGGGATGCTTTACCTCCCTTTGGAATGAAAACAACCCTACATCTAGTTCATCGGGTGGGAACGTACGAGAATCTAATACATTCCGTATAAATAGCGGACAGCCAAGGAATCAGAAGCCCCGCATTCTTTTGAAGGTCGGCCGGAATAATACCGTCCGGACCAGGAGCCTTAAAGGAGTCGAAGCTGCTTATCGCCCAATTGAGCCTATCATAGCACAGAGAAATGGACACGGGTCCAGGCTCTGATAAGCAGTTGATCTTCCGTGGTGTTGGAAGGGAATTGCCAGGAAAGTGCGTGTCAATTAACACCTCCAGCGTCTCCTGACTATTCGTAGTCCAGCTACCATCAGCTTTCTGAATGTAGCTAGGGACAGCATTACAGAGAACATCAATTGAGTCGTTCAGTGGATAAAGGGAATGAGTCCATTTTTGGCGTTTTTGAGATTTAGCGTGGATACACTTCCTTTTATGACTAACAATGTATGGTAAAAAGTTTGTTTTCAAATTTCAACGGAAAACCCTTTTTAAGGCCAAAACATTTTTTTACGAAACACAAAATTTTTATTTTCAGTGGAAAAAGGGAATAAGTCCACGCTTGAATTTGTATGGCATTAATCACTTGCTAACTTTACTTTTAATCACTCTTATTTGTTTATATTTCTTGCCTCTCTTCTAGCTTTCGCTACCTGCCAATTTTTTGTGTTCTTTAAATTGTTGTTTAACTTAGTTCATTGCTGCAGAGAGCAGCAATCGGAAGTGTAATGGCAATCCTACTTTATGCTTTATTACATATGGCTTTGATCGCTGGTTATGATATCGCTGTGGTTAGAAGAGTTTCTAATTAAGTAAGTGCAGATCGGATGTAACCTTCGTTGTAAGTTACAACGTTCCTGCTAAAAACCATTTGAAAAGGATTTCGTAAATATAAAAATTACCCATTTTGATTTTTTTCTCTACAAAATCTTTGGAAAATCACGTTTGCAATCGCAAAACCAATACCGCGGGAAAACCGGTAAACAGGCTCCAAATGAGGTGGACCAAACTAGAGAGATCGAAACCATGGGCAATTCAATATAAAAATAATTTCGATACTTTCTATAAAAACTTAAAAACAAGTCAGAAAGATTATTCTGAAGAAGACATTTTATTTTGTTAAATTTGTTATACTTACGATTCATTTAAAAAGAAGAAATTTTAAGTTATTTTCTGATTTAAAAAGAAGAAATGTTTTATGTTAATTTTTTAAGTTCATTAAACTTCATAAAACTGTGCGAATGCACTGAACTAAAAAAAAAAATATCTGCAGCCTTTTTTTGCAAAATTATAAAAAATGTACGCTTTCCAAAATATTCTAATTCAATTAAAACACTACGCGAGGCCAAGATTTAGATGGATATTTTTTCTTTTTATTTCATAACGAATGCTGAAAGTCAAAACCAATTAATTTACATTTTTACGCTATCGATTTTAACAACAAAAAATTTGGCGGACTTATTCCCTTTTTCCACTGAAATCCTTATCAATACAAACGTATTTGTGACATATTAACAGGTTTTGTGAATACATACACTTACATACTAACATTATATATTTACAAATTGTAAAAGAAGCCCTAATAATTAATTTGGCAATTTTATTTTTGAATTTTGTTGTAACAACTAGTTTTAAAGTCAGCGTCAACTGTTCTGTCGTTTTTCTCCATTTCAAATTTTTGGACTCATTCCCTTTATCCACTGAATGACTCAAATGCTAACACAATGCAACTTTTTTTTATATAACGTCACCTTAAATGCAAAAGGGCGTAACAACAAAAAAAATTCAAAATCAATTTTTTGGCTGATTATGATACACTAGACTAAATTCATGTCCCTATAAAATTAAAAATATAAGTACAAATTAAAAGTGTTGTTACGCCCTTTTGCATTTTAGGTGACGATATATAGAAGATTACAATTACAAAAAATGTTTTCTTTTTAAATTTTATTTGTGAAGTGTTAAGTTAAATTTTTTTCAATGTTATTGTTGTTGTGCTGACATGAGCATTGATGTATGGGCTTTTCATTTACTTCACTTCACTACAGAACATGACAAACAAGCATCAAATACTTCATCCGTTTGTGTAACTAGTTCAGAGTATTTGTATGTTTGTATAACTCGCTGTAATATTATTACTCTGAGAGTGGTGCTTAAGTGAGTGTAAATAAAAACAAAACTATGAGACTACAAAAACACAGCAAACGCGCCGTTGTAAATCATTTTTATGTTTGCATATAACATCTACAACAAAAAAATAAAAAATCGTATTTGAGATCAAGTTAATAACAACATTTTGAAGAGTATTTTATTTCTCATTTAAACGATAAAACAATTGAATTAAAATGAAAATGTTGAATATTTAGTTTGGATGTATGTTAGGGTTTCTAATTTCCTGGACTTTTTCTATTCCCGGGAAACGAAACGAAAAAAATCTTATTCCCGGGAATCCCGGGATTCTTTGAATAAAACAATGATTTCATTAAATGAGTTTAAGACGAAAGTTTTTCCTTTTTAAAAAGAATATACACATATACAACAGTCCAAAAAAAATTATCTTGATTAATTCTACAGAGAACCACAACAAAACAAAATAAATTGTTATATTCATACGTACATATATGTATATTTTTCTTGGGAGATCACGAATTATTAACCTTTATGTCAACAGCTACATACCCGGGTATGTTTTGAAATTTAAAAACTCTGTATCTCTGAAAGTGGCTATCATAGCGGTCTGAAATTTCATGATATCCTCACTGGAAGTATTTTTTAACATATTCTGAAGTTTGGATTAAATTGGACAAAATTGGACCATGGATGTGGCCATTTTGTCATTCCTACCCCTTACGTCAACAGCTGCATACCTGGGTATGTATATAAAAACAAATGAAAATGGAATAATATTGCATGTTTATTTCATAAGGTTTAAGATTTTTAATAAAGTAAAAAAGTAAAAATAAAATTAATATAAAGAAAATAAAATAAAATTAATTCATATAAATTATAATTTAATCAAATAATAAGAGAAAACATGTAAAAATTTTAATTATTGAATAATTTTTAAATGCAATTTTTGCATTTCGGAATTTCAGTGGAATGTGCAGCACATACGGGTTTCTTGCATAATGAGCAAGATTTCCTGGTAGGTCGACGCTTAGTACATATGTAGCAATTACCTTTGGTTTTAATTCTGCCGGTGCTATCCCTTTCTACCACACTTTCTGCAGCATCTGCAATGCCTAAAGGACCTCCATTTATGGCTTCAATTGCATTCCGGGTAGAGAATACTCTTGTAATATAGATATTCTTGGCTCTATTTTCTATTTCAGGCTTAGCCAGTTGCTCGCTGAGATTGTGTAAGAATATCCTACGACTACTTGTGGAAGTCTTCAACTGTGGATTATTTTCAACATAAATAATGTACGCTGCAAAGGCAGCCACATCTAGAATATTGTAGAAGAATGCTAAAGGCCATCTATTTGTTCTTCGCTTTGTAGAATATTCCGCCAAAGATTTATCCATGTTGTCAACGCCTCCTTTATATTTGTTGTAGTCCAATATCAAAAGTGGCTTCTTCTTTGGACCCCCCACTTCGCTTGTATTATGCGTTGTTGAAAGGACCACAACTGATCTATTTTTCTTTGGGATGTAGGAACACATGGAAATGTTGTTGTTGTAACCAAAAATAGTTGATTCTACTTCACGTCCTTTTGGAACAACAAATTGCGGTGGTACAAAAACACGTCGTTTATTTACTGTACCTAACATCGATAACTTACTGTCCAACATCAAACTATTCGCTAAATTGTAACTTGTAAAGAAATTATCGCAAACAATATTCCGTCCACTTCCACGAAAAAGATTGACACACAAATCCTTGACTACTCTTTCGCCTACGTTTTTCTCTCGTTCACCGGATGCCAACAAACCAGTATAAATTTGTCCTTTCATTGGATAAGAGGAGACGGAGTCACATACCCACCAAACTTTTATTCCGTACTTGGCGGGTTTTGATGGTATATACTGAGTAAAACCAGTTCCACCACGGAAAGGATACAACTGTTCATCAACTGTTACATTGGCTCCTGCTACGTAATTTTTATGTAGATTATCGTTTAACATTAAAAATATATCCGTTATGGCTGCAGCTTTGTCGGTTTCCTTACGCTGTTGGCGTGTATTTCCGTTGTCGAAACGTATAAAACGGCTAATCGCCCAAAATCGGCGTACACTGATTGAAGCACGATATAACGGATGTGAGGTTGTTTTCCATAAGTCTTTGGTATGTACGTAGCCGGAATGTGTCACGCCGCTAAGCAACAGGAGACCCAAATATGCATCAAATTCAATTATTGTTAATGCTTTCCATGTACACTGCTCTCTTGTTTGATTTCCCGCATTGTTACGTTCATAGAATTGGTTCGCTTTTCTATTTGTCTCGCGTATGATAATGTCACACATTTCATTCGTAAATATTAATTTGAAAGTATCTACTATTGGTAGACCTTGTGTTTTTCTTACTGGCCCATAATTAGCAGATCTTAGAATATTATGAGCACGGAATCTGGCAGTATGTGGTGGTAAGACAGACCAAATTGTTCCATCTTTGCTAACATAGCCTGTGCCACTTTCACGGGGTATATCAGCGAGTTCTTCATCATCTTCAGTTTCGTCTTCCAGGTTATATTCTGGTAGCTGGATTTCTTCAATATCAGAGTCATCTGGAGCTATTTCAGCTTCGTTTTCTTCTGCAATACCTTCGAATGCTATCGGTTCATCATCACTATTATCTTCTTGTAACTCTTGGAGCCTTTGCCGAATATACTCTTGTTGGTTCTCATAATTAAGAGCGCTCACTTGACGCGGAGTAAGCCATTCACCATCTGCCATTATTATTGATTGTACTAAACGGTATCACAATATATTTTCTTCTTTAGTTTTTATTTTTTTATTCACTTGCCAAAACTACACCGCACAAGCAACGATAAGCAACTAACAAGTGTTTGCTAAAAAGTCCCTTATTGTAAATTTTCATACATGAAAGCTAAGTCAAAATACACAAATCTTTTCTTAAGCTACCGTTATTTTAAGCATAGAAACAGATCAAACTAGGAAAAAACACAAGCAAAAGACAAATAGAACAAAAAAAAAAACACACACACAAAAAAAAAACAGAAATATACTTAGCAACACGTGAATTCTCATATAAAATGTGCTTGCATACCCGGGTATGCTTGCTGTTGACGTAAGTACAATTTTTCTACTGTTGACATAAAGGTTAAAACTTATTTTTTAATAGCAACTTGGTAAAATTAATTTTCTTTTTTTATCATTAAAGCATTTAAAAGCTCATCAGAGATTCTATTTATAATCCTTGTTGATATGTATATTGCCTGTTACTAAAAACGTGCTCTCGCTTTCTACAGACGTTGGTTTTATAGTAAGAAGCGTATCATACAAATATTTTAAATTTGTTGGCCTGTTACCCGTGACTTCATAGATGTCAAATTCTTTTTTAAGATTTATTTATTTATTTAGGATTTGTTCATCAGCTGGTGTTTGTGATGGTGTATCGTGTCCCTGCAAATAATAGGACCAGTCCAAACACGCGTGCAAAGAGTAGTCCACAAGGGACCAGGACTAGTCCAAAACTAACCCAAACGTATGGAAAAACCCTGGTCTATTTAACATTACGATGTCCTAGGAGAGGACCATATAACCCACCTTTGGACCACTTAGGAGTAGTTTTAAAACTACTCCATGGTATACTCAAGAGGATTAGTTTTGAAGTCGTTTAAAAACGAAAGCATGTCGTTAAAAAACGAAGACATGTCGTCTCACTACAAACACTTTTTAACAATGACGTGGTCCATGCTTGCATTCCATCGGACCAGTCCATGGAGTAGTCCATTTTATCAAAATGGATCAGGTGGCCCAATTTTATTTGAAGGGGTACATTTTCATTTTCTACTTCAAGAAGCTTTTTAGACATTTCAACAGCAATTAAAAAGGCGGTTGATATATTGGCGTAGGAAAAGTAGTTCGATTTGAAGATAGTTTTTTAGTAATTTTAGTAAATAATATTTTTTATTGCTCGTTTTTGATTTTAACGATGCTAACAAATTAAAATTTCAAAAAATGTAATTTAAAATTCCCGAAAATTCCCGGAAAACAATTTTCCGGGATTAATTAAAAAAAAGTGTCCCGGGATTCCCGGGAATTCTTTCGTTTCTTAAAACGAGAAAATCCAAAATCCTATAATAATTTCTTGATTTTAACTTATTTCGATGACATTTCTCTATGATAGGTTTCTTAATTTAAGAAAATTTTGCTTAAGGCAAGCCACACATATATTTAGAATAAGTAATTTTTGGCTTGGAAGAGAATCATGCACAATTTTCTTGGTTCAAGCCATATTTAATTAATAATTCTTTCCGTGTAATGTTTAAGATAACCAAATTATTGTCATACATGACGTATGAATAATACGGAATTAAGTAATATTTGAAGTTAACGTATACGTACTGTGGGCTTAATCAAATTTAATTGAAATTAAATAAATAAATACGCCATTCAGCATTTTATACTAATATCTATCACTCGAAAAACATTCAGAACTGTAGAATTATCTCAAAAGAGGGCATTTACTAGAAACCAAAAATATTATGTATGAAATGCAAGGGAACAAATAACTTCAAAGCTTAATTTCTCAAAATCCTATTTTTTGCACTTGTACCTCTTTGCCTTTTAGCCCCGTAATTGTGTTTTTTCATAAAACACATTTAAACAATAAATACCCAGCGGTAAGTAGAATGAGTAAAGAGGCCTAATAGAAGGACTTATTTAGCAGTCACAAGCAGTTAGAAGCCCTTCTTGCCGCATACCATACTTATTTATTTTTTACACAGGTTGTCATTGGGCGCAAGGCCTTCCACACTTCCTTTAAAAACAACATCGATCCTTTCCCAAAGAAGGGAGTAAAGAAGGTCACTAAAAATAAAAAGTAAATAAAACTGAATTCCTTCCTTTCTACCTTCTCAAAGAAGGGAGTAGCGAATGTGTACAGAAAATTTCAGAAGGTCTTTTAAAAAGAAGGTTATACCTTCTAGAAGGCATACTTCTGAAGGCAAGATATCATGCGAAGCGAATCTTTTAGAAAGGCCTTCAAAAAGGCCTGCCACTTGCGGTCCTTTCAATATTTACCGCTGGGTACTATTTCACAAAAAGTTTTTATTTCAAAATAAAAAAAAATTATATGAGCATTTCTATTGTCATAAAAAAAATAAAACGAACATTCATTTATCAATAGGATTAGTTTATAACGTTAATCAAACCCAATTATTGGTGGTAATTTATTGTTTTTAAAACAGTTTCAAAGAATTCAAGCTACCCAAATTCGATTTATATTAATTAATATCAATCAACGTCACACTGGACATTTTTTCCATCATGATATTAATGTTGTTGCGCCATATTACAACTGATAATATAAATTTGAATTTAAATAATAGTAATAACAATAAAATTAAAAAAACAAAAATAATAATACTTAAACTGAATTGTATAATACTTACCCAATAATACTTAATTAATTTTAATATCTGTAAACTCTAGAGTTGCTTAATATGTTAAATATAACTGTATTGCTGAGTTAAAAATAAATACACAAAATTTTGCATATTTTATAAATAAGAAACAGTAAATAAACACTTGCAAAGTGAACTTTAAACAAACAAGTGTTTTATTTTAGTGAAGTTTTCAAAGTGCCCAAATTAATAAATAACTTTTAAATTAAAATTTTAAATACCTTAAAAAATATTAAGGTTAAACATTTTGGCGCCCGAGCAGGGACTTAAAAATTTAAAATAAAAGACAATTCTTTTAAATAAAATATTTTTAAAAGTAAGCTTACCAAAGCAAAATAAACATTTAAGTAAAGATCCTTTGATAATTTATTTCAAAGGCTTAATAAGTTCTTATCAAAAATAAAAAGCATTTGTGAAAAGTGAAGTGTTGTGTTAACAAACATTTTATTATATATAAAAAAGAACACAATAACAAAACTCAAATTCAAAACAATAAACAATATACAAAAACAATAAAAACATTAACCACTGGTCATAGATGGGCATTTTGCAGTACCAGTACTTTTTCAGTATTTTCTTTTTTTACTGATTATTGGAAAAAAAAATCAGTATTCAGTAAAAAGTACTGATTACTGAAAACAAAAATCAGTATTCAGTAAAAAGTACTGATTACTGAAAAAAAAAATCAGTATTCAGTAAAAAGTACTGATTACTGAAAAAAAAAATCAGTATTCAGTAAAAAGTACTGATTACTGAAAAAAAAAATCAGTATTCAGTAAAAAGTACTGATTACTGAAAAAAAAATCAGTATTCAGTAAAAAGTACTGATTACTGAAAAAAAAAATCAGTATTCAGTAAAAAGTACTGATTACTGAAAAAAAAAATCAGTATTCAGTAAATTTTACTGATTTGTGTAAAAAAATGCAGTAATCAGTAAATGATTGATAGTAGATACTGTCTGCCTTAAAAATAATACATACACATTGTATGAACAGTGGCGTGTTTTCACTTTTTTTAATTATTAAAAAGGGAAATGTGTTATTGTGGAAAAAAATATTATCATAGTTAAAACAACAAGTTATTTTAATTTACAATGAAAAAAATTTTCAAGCCGACCGAGCTGAGAGTCGAACCCACGACCTAGTAGATGAGAGCCGTAAACGCCTAGTACTAGACCAATATCTTTTATATTTAAATTCATATTTATATTTTGAAAAAAAAAGTTTATTTTTTTTTTATTTTTTAAAATGTTTAAAAAAATTTATTTTTACATTTAAAATATAAAAGAGAAAATATCTTGTCTGCCAAAGCCGGATTCGAACCACCGAACCTAAGGATTAGCGGCTTAAACACTAACCAGTATGCCACGCCAATCACGTCGTAACTTTGCATTAATGTTAATTTAAATTTTATACGTTTTTAATTGTTTTGTATAAAATTTGTAAATTAATTATCAAAAAGTAATTTCAATTTTTGGGAATAAAAAATTTTTAATTTCAAAAGATTTTGTTATTTGTGCTTAATTCCCAGTTTTTATTCTTGATAAAAACACTTGAAATTTATTGTTGATGGGATAAGCTATTCCTATGCATTTCACTGGTTGCTTAGGCCAGATCATCAGGAAACTTCATCCATAAAGATTTTAGACAAACTAAAGATATTAAACCAAATAAAACTGTTAAACGTATTAAAACAATAAATTAACCAGATGATGATGTACAGTCCAATTTAAGCGATGTGGGAAATTATCTCGAGGAAACAATTTTATACTTGGCCGACCGGGATACAACAACAAATTGCCTGCATAAGCACAATGCAATAAAAAACGTTTTTATAAAATATAATACCCCACTACCCTCATCTGCACCTGTAGAACGACTGTTTTCTTTTGCTGGGATTGTGAATCGCTCTAGAAGACAAAAACTTAGCGACAAAAATTTTGAAATGCTTGTGCTTAGAAAAGCTAACAGCATATAGCACAGCATGTATTCACAAATACATCTAATTTTTTTTTCATTGTTTATTTAAAATAACTCGTTGTTTTAACCATGTAAATACATTTTTTTTACCCAATAACACATCTCCTTTTTAAATAATTTAAAAAAGTGAAAACACGCCACAGTATCTACTATCAATCATTTACTTATTACTGCATTTTTTTACACAAACCAGTAAAATTAACTGAATACTGATTTTTGTTTTCAGTAATCAGTACTTTTTACTGAATACTGATTTTTTTTTCAGTAATCAGTACTTTTTACTGAATACTGATTTTTTTTCCAGTAATCAGTACTTTTTACTGAATACTGATTTTTTTTTCAGTAATCAGTACTTTTTACTGAATACTGATTTTTTTTTTCAGTAATCAGTACTTTTTACTGAATACTGATTTTTGTTTTCAGTAATCAGTACTTTTTACTGAATACTGATTTTTTGTTTCAATAACCAGTAAAATTTACTGAATACTGATTTTTTTTTTCAGTAATCAGTACTTTTTACTGATTACTGAAACGTGTAATGCAGTAAAAAAGTAATGCAGTATGCCCATGTATGCCACTGGTCTACATCATCATCGATTGATCCAGATTCCTAGATGCCTCGTCGTTGCCGTTGCATTATTTGTAAAACAGAGAGAAACCAGGGGAGTAACTCAGAATCTGAACCAGAGGTAAAAAGTGTAAAAAATATTTGTGTTATTAACTTAAATTTGTAAATTAATCAAATTTAAAGATTTTTGTAACTTAATCAAAAATTATATCACTGTGCAAGTCGAACACAAAGAATATTTTTTACACTTTATTGTGAAACAATTTATTTATTTAATAATAAATTTATTACAAACCACCCTTAAAAGTGAAACAATCGCGAGTGTTAACATTTAATAATAAACATATTTATACACACACGCACTTGTATAACTTGGTCTCTTTTATTACTGAGAGACAGAAAATAAATTTATTCTTTTTACCGTCGGCATTTTACCGTAGCAAAAAATTATTTATATTTATATTTTTGCACGTAAAATAAACGAAAATATTTCCGAGTGTTAATTCTTTAATTTTATAAAATAATTAATTAATGCTAAATTTATTATCTTTGTTTTCTTTTATTTTTACATTCGTTTGTCAATTTTCAAGATCACGGTTTAATTCCATACGTTCCTATACCATTTAATAGTAATATCAGCTGTACAGTGTGAAGCATTCACACTAGCATCGAAAAGTTAAATTAATACAAGTTTGAAAAAATAGATTGAAAAAAAATAAATTTAATTTAATTTCGTGCAATCATAAAATATAAATTGATTAGTGCGGTCACACTAGTAACAATTATTTTAACAACCCGTTTTTGAATTTATTGATGAAAAAAAGATTTCTTGCTAAAACAAATTTTAATTATTTTAACCAAAGGCTGGTTTAAGTGGAAAAAATAATTTAATATTTGAACGTAGTGATCGGAATTGATAATTTTAAATAGAAAGATAAAATATTTCTACAAAATAGAAGAAATATAATCCGAATATTTTCATAAGCTGGCGAGAGAATTATTATATCAATTTTACTAAATTAATTTAAAATTGATTTTCGTTAAAAAATAGTAAACCAATAAGTTATTTTGGTATTTTAGAAATTTTAACTCTTATCGATACAAAACATCAAGAATCTCCTTCCATAGCGGAAACTTTGGAGAAATTACTTGCTAAAAAGGCAAAAGTCGTACAAAATATTATGCGAATGCTTAATGCAGATTTGCTTAATGCAGATTTGGAATACTATACCAAATTCCCACTTTTATTACCGAAAAGAAATAGTTTTGTCACACTTTATTTGCGAAATCTTCACACTGAGAATTGTCATGCTGGCACAAAGGCTCTAATAGCTCTTTCACGAGAGAATATATGGCTCATAAATGCTAAAGAAGAGTGCAGCAGAATAATTCGCAAGTGTGTTCATTGCTTCCGCTATAAACCAAACTTATGTCCCAAATAATGGGACATTTGCCCACTAATAGAGTGAGAGCTACTCGACCATTTTTGGTAGTCGGGGTAGACTTCTGTGGTCCTATAAACGTTTCATTGCGAATTCGTGGTAGGCCATGTATATAGCGGTTTTCGTGTGTTTCACTTCTAAGGCGGTAAATTTAGAATTAGTATCTGATCTGTCTACTGATTCTTTTCTTCTTTGTTGAAAAGGTTCGCTGCCAGGAGAGGTCTACCACAGACGGTGTTTTGCGACAACGAGACGAACTTCGTCGGAGCCAGCCGCGTTCTGAGGGAGTTGCAGCAAGCGTTCGACAGGAGTCGACAGGCCGTCGAGTCGTACGCAGCGTCGTCCGGGGTGAAGTTCAGCTTCATACCACCTCGGGTGCCTCACTTCGGAGGGCTGTGGGAAGCCGCTGTCAAACAGGCGAAGTTCCTGCTTCTGCGAGCCGTGGGCAATGCGTCGCTCACACAAGAAGAAATGGCAACGACGGAGAGGCGTTGACACCAGCTCACTTTCTTCTCGGAGAGGGTCTGCGTTCGCTGCCGCCAGAATCAGGAGAAGACGTGAACGTCAAAGAGGGGAAGTTATGGAAGCGATGGCGAATGCTTTGCGGTCTCAAGCAGACATTCTGGCAGGCTTGGTCACGCGACTATATTCTCGGCCTTCAAGCCAAAGCGAAGTGGCACCAAGATTTTCCCAATCTCAAAGTCGGTCAGGTGGTCCTCATACACGAGGACAATTACCCGCCTCAGCAGTGGCTGACCGGGAGAGTCGTCAAGGTCGTAGAAGGCGAAGACGGCAAGGTCAGAGTGGCGGAGGTCAAAACGCGAACAGGCGTATTTAGGCGCCCAGTGCACAAATTGGCTCCACTGCCGAATAATTGAAGACGTGCAGTCGTTCAATGGGGCCGAAATGTTGCGCCATATTACAACTGATAATATAAATTTGAATTTAAATAATAGTAATAATAATAACAAAAATAATAATACTTAAACTGAATTGTATAATACTTACCCAATAATACTTAATTAATTTTAATATCTGTAAACTCTAGAGTTGCTTAATATGTTAAATATAACTGTATTGCTGAGTTAAAAATAAATACACAAAATTTTGCATCTTTTATAAACAAACACTTGCAAAGTGAACTTTAAACAAACAAGTGTTTTATTTTAGTGAAGTTTTTAAAGTGCCCAAATTAATAAATAACTTTAAAATTAAAATTTTAAATACCTTAAAAAATATTAAGATTAAACAAATGTTTTTTTTTGTTTTGTTGTTTTTTTTGCGATATTATATACAAACATGCTAAGGAAAATTGCTTGAAAATCGACAGAAAAAAGTATTTAATTTATGCATTTTCACAGTTAACTAAAAAATTTAACAAACTTTACAAAATATTCATATCGTCGGCTTAATATGCAACCCTGCTATGTCCAATTTTTTTTAAGTTGAGATGTTGTTGATGTTGTTGTTGTCAATTTGAGTCTTGAAGTGTGTTAAACCAACTATTATCTTGGTTTTTTCTCTCAAGCTTCACATATGAAATATAAAAAGTTTTTTGCCCCACGTGTAAAATTTTTGAAAGGGAGTTAGCAGGTTTGCATATTAAGCCGACGCACAGTGAGCCGCGTAGAACATGCTAGGTGGACAAAATTATTTTATGCTACATAAAGATGCTTTTACATACAGGTAGTCATATTTAGCTATTATTTACATCTTTTTGTTTTATTTTGTAATAAAAAACGATTTTTTTCAATTAGAAAAATATATATAAAATACTCAAATACATATATGTACATTAGAGTGGTTCGGTCCCCATAAAAAAAAAGTTGAGCCAGTCGCCCCCTAGGATTAAAGATAAGTTGAAAAGAATTAAAAAAAAATATTTTTTTTTTTGCCACGCCTCTGGATACCATTTAAAGTCCGATCATAACATATTGCATATCGTTATTCATGGCTCGTCTTTATTTTTGCTATTGGTGACATTTTAATCCGACATCAAATGCTGGGCGCCACTTATGCCATCTCGGAACGTACCCTAATGTCCATTTTATTGCACGTGGCAAGAAAGCCCTTCTAAAACTTTGTACTTCTAGCTTTTAATGTACTCACTTTTATGCAACGCCCCAAAAGTAGACCCCATTTTTTCTTTTGCACATAAATATTATATTAAACCAGGTAGATCAACAAACAAAAACAAGAAAATTGCATCAGTCAGAACGAAATTTAATATTAATAACGTATCTATAATTATAAAGAAGAGTTTTTGACACCCCCAAAAATGCAGTACTTTTTGCTTTCATCACCTCCCCATTTAATAACAAGTGTAAACGATAAAGTTGTTGGGAGCACACTGCTGATAACTTTATTCTGTGCTTATACTAGACGTTCCACTGTTTTATTTAATAAGGCTTGCAAATTTATTTCAGCACGAGTTTCTGTTATAGCAATGTGCTCATCTGCAGGGTAACAGGCTTGTTTGGACTGTCTTAAACTAAAATATGAAGGAAACATATTATGCCCATCCTTCATGGCTTGTTAGAATGCGTTGTAGACTAAGAATCTATATAGTAAGCTAAGGCTTCATCACTTAATTGCCTAGGAATAGCGGAACTGGTATTTTTAAGACTTATTAATATTATCTGGCTTCTCACTAATGTCTCTTCACATTAGCAATTTTCCTTTGCCCTGCTTAACGGACAGCAATTTCAGCAGCAGTCACCAATTCACTGACACTTCGAGACTCGACAAGACAAGAGTTAACGACGCGACGCACTGTGTCGCGATTTCATACAACGGGTGGCCAAAAATAGAAGCAGCTAGAGTAGGGAGGTGAAATTTGGCATGAATGTTTTTCTTAGGAAAAGAGGTATTTATGCGAAATTTGGAGAAAGTCTAACAAGTGCCACGCCCACCTCCCAAACAACCTAAATTTAAAAATTGTTAAAACTTGGAAATTAGTAATCAGATAAGAGCGACAGTTTGCATGTGAATATATTTATAAATATTTTAACATATTTCCAGTTTTCAAAAAAATCGGACAAGCGCCACGCCCACCTCCCAACCTAAATTTAAAAATTGTTAAAACTTGGAAATTAGTAATCAGATAAGAGCGACAGTTTGCATGTGAATATATTTATAAATATTTTAACATATTTCCAGTTTTCAAAAAAATCGGACAAACGCCACGCCCACCTCCCATACAACCTAAATTTAAAAATTGTTAAAACTTGGAAATTAGTAATCAGATAAGAGCGACAGTATGCATGTGAATATATTTATTAATATTTTAACATATTTCCAATTTTCAAAAAAATGGGACAAGCGCCACGCCCACCTCCCATACAACCCAAATAAAAAAATTATTATAATTTGTAAATAAGTGATCAGATAAGAGCAAAATTTTACAAAAGTAAATTTAGTACGTAAGTCCTTGCCGCTCAGTAAAACCAAATTTAGAAACATAAATTTTATTTATTTAACATAACATATTTAACATACATACATAAAATATATATAAGTATTACAGGCAATTAAAGTATATTAACAATTATCACTGTAATCACTTTCAGATTCTACCAATGATTCATTCGCTGTTTTTATGTCGTTAAATCTTTTCTTTTCAACTAAATACCCTTTCAGATCATTTAAATCACTTTTTCTTAAAAGTATTTTCTGACTATGCATCGAAATTGATGGCTCTGACTGCAAAATAAGATAATTTATGAGGTCTCTCATGGAGGCAATCCTACTTATTTTTCTCGTATGTCTTAATCTTGCATTTCTTATAATTTTGTGACTTGATTCTATTGCTTCTTCTGATAACATTCCATTGGGAATGGTAGAATATTTAATAAAATCAATACCATGAACTAAAATTTTGTGCACAGTTGAAGGCATATAGTACCAAAAATATAATTCGAAGTATAAAAGTGCAGTATCTTTTAAAAGCTTTTCAAAACTTGATATATTTATATAATGACCACTTGAAAGTGTTCTTAAAATAATGGAAAAATTTTTTATTAACCTTACATCTACATTAGTAATCTGAGCTGAAAATTGCACATTAGAAAAGAAGCGCCTTGCAGTATTGCCATCATTCGTTGTGCCATACCCCGTCTTAACCTTATCAACTATAAGACCCATTTCAGACTTAAATTTGGCTTGAATATTTCTCTTTTGCTCAGCAACCTGATCTTTATTTTCTTTTCCTACCACTTTCCATTTCTTTATATGCTGTTTGTAAGAAATATGCAAAATGCATTCAAAACATTTGATCCATGCATGTAATGTCGACAATCCATACTGATAGCACTGCTCATTCACAGGCCTTTCGAAAACCGATAAGCTGTTCATTTCAGATGGCTTAGCTCGACATAAAGCACAAGTTGAACTACTACTGTTTCCACTTAATACATTTAAAACTGCACCATCTATCATCGTCAACTGCATTTTATAATGAACGTTAAGATTTTTGTTTTTTGAAATGTATTTATATGTATCTAGACCTTCAATTTCTGAATTTTTGCTATCCCTTACTGATTGTATTACATTTGGATTCTCCTTTGTAAAAACAATTTTAAGTGGTCTACATAACCTCCAAGATGAGTGTTTATCATTTTCCCAAACTACTTGATCAGCTGCCCAATCCAACAAGCGTAAAGGAACGAAAGAAGTAACAAACATAAATTCATCACTAGCTTCCTCATTTTCAAATTTTTGTTTGTATACACTATGACCACTACTGCCGTCAAATCCCCACTTGCATTCCAAAACTATATCATTTTCGGTATCAATATCATGAACATCTAAAATGCTTTTTACAGTTTTGTCTAAAATTTTTTGTAAGGGAACCTCTGCAGAAGTTTCTGTTACTTGAATGTCATCAGGCAAAATCTTTTTTTTAGCATCTGCAATCATATAGTATGACGGAAAGCAATCTTCGTGAAGAGCATTTACTTCTTTTCTCATCATATTGTACTGCCTCATAGATAAATCCATATCAATGTATAATGCTAGAGCACTTTCAACAGAAATTTTCTTATTAGTATTTGAACCTGTTACCCTTTCTGCGGCTTTTTTGAGAGCTTCAGATGAAGTAGAAGCGACAAGTTCTTCCACTCGCCTCCTTTTTGTTCTCATTGAACCCTCCTCATAGGAAACATTCGGTCGGCCTCTACCACTTGTATTTGCTTCCTAATATAGTATAACACAATTTAGTTTTATTGCAAAACCAAAACTTTATACGGAAACTTACATTACAAATGAATTCACCAAATAATTCGCTATCTAGCCAGTCACTCAACTCAGTTTCAAATCTATCTCTCATGCGATGATATTTAGACCAATTTTTAGAAAATTTTAAAAGAGTAATGGCCATTTTCTCATTAGGCAATTATCTTTTTTCCCAACGAAAAACTGCACATTAAAGAAATTTGGTTTTCTCAATGTCTCATTTGCTTCGATTTTATCGCAAAGCTAACCGGCACTCATCTGCCAGTTATTTATTTTCCTTTTATTTGCCATACAGATAAATTCAATCAGCTGACTCCCAACTTCTACACGTAAATTGAGTGGCGTTGCCAGCTGAAAACAATGTTTTTGTCGGCATATTGAGAAACCCAAATCGTTAACGGACAGTTTATCGGTCCAATAAATTTATGTTGACATTAAGTAACAGGCAGTTTGTCGATACATTGAGAAAAATGGCCATAAGCCTTATTTTCTGTTGTTCCCTTTCTAATAATACTCGTTTAAAATGATTTTCTACAAAATCTTTAACATAACGAATAACATCGCAGGGTCTGTTTTGGTTTATCTCTAGCCACAGTTGAAAAATAGTACGAATCGGCAACGAGGTTGACACTAAAAAACAATCACAAAAAGAATTCGGGCAATATCGGGCAGCTGAACTTTAAATATATTAAAATACATACTTGCAGCTAAAAAATACAAAAAAACAGGAAAAGTGTTATTTCTACTTTCTTTTAAATTCTCTACGAAAGTTCACGGTTGCTGAAAAATCTTGACAATGCCTAACCACTATTTTTTTCTAACGGTATCTGACATATGATCAATATTTGTAAACAAACACAGTGTTGTAATTATAACTAGAAGCATCACTTACAACCCTGTTACAAATTTTGGTAGCCGTTATATTCAAATACTTAAATTCTTAGTATTATAAATGAACATTAAATTTGGGATTTTTCCATAAATTTCGTATGCTGTAAACAAATCTTAACTTTGAACCACTATAACTTAACAATTTGTAAACATTTTAAGATGATATTTTAGATATCATCTAACCAGAGTGTTAAAAAAAATAAATAAAAAAAAACGTTCAAATTCTAACATTGACTTTAACCATTTTTGGCCACCCTCGTGACACAGTGCGACGTTTCTTCGTTTTAAACGAAGATTTATTTATTTATTTCTTTTTTGCACGCCAATGCTACAAGACCAAGTCTCTTTAACAGCATTGGGAAAATATTGTTAACAAGTACATACATAGTTTCAATTAAATAAAAAATAATTATAGAGAATAAATCAAGGCGAATTCATAAAGGTGACCGCATCATGAGATAGCATTACGCTATCCCTTTCTTTTAAAAAATACTATGTATTTTGTTTTTGGAAAAAATGAGAGTGAATGTCAAAATTATTGGTTGATAACACTGGTTTACAGCCAAAGATTACCAAGAACGCCACGTGCCTAAATAAGTTAATTTTGACCTCCTGAACACGAAAAACGCTGTAATTTTTTTTCCCTAAGTTCCGTTTTTTAGATAACGGTACTTTTGTGTTTTTCGGTGTATGGTCCCACTCAAACCCTTGTGGAGCCCAACCGAAAAGTCCGATCGAGATAAATGGCATATCGTTGGAAAGGTAATTGAATGCCATCTCCGTCGATATGCTAAAAATTTCTGATAAGAATTGGCTGAGTTATGGCACCTCAAAGTTCGAAATTTGCCTATTTTTTACGTTTTTTTCAAAATTTTTCATTTTTGTTTCGTTTTTTTTCTACGTTATAGTAAATATCTGGAATGTTTTATTTTTTAACCAAATAGTATATTTAATTCGCAACATTTTAAGCGTAATTTGAAAAAAATCGGATGAAAAATAAAGTTTTTATTAAGGATTTTGTGGAACGACCATATTTTTTATCTCATATAAAATTCCGTTTTTTTTTTAAAAAGTTAAAACTGATGGTTAAAAAAAAACGGAATTTTATATGAGATGAAAATATTGTCGTCCCACAAAATCCTTAATAAAAACTTTATTTTTCATATTTTTAGCATATCGACGGAAAAGGCATTCAATTACCTTTCCAACGATATGCCATTTATCTCGATCGGACTTTTCGGTTGGGCTCCACAAGGGTTTGAGTGGGACCATACACCGAAAAACACAAAAGTACCGTTAACTAAAAAACTGTACTTTTGAAAAAAAAAAATTACAGCGTTTTCCGTGTTCAGGAGGTCAAAATTAACTTATCTAGGCACGTGGCGTTCTTGGTAATTTTCCAAATTAAAAATTTGTAAAGCAGTGTAATATAAAAGGAATTTCTTTGTTTATGAAATACTTATACAAAATTGCTTTAAAAGGTAAATCTTTTTCCTGTATTGCAAATTTATTGTGGCTCCACGTATTCCTTACGCCTTTTAAAATCCTCTTGTTAATATTTTTGCTCACTTTTTTTTGTTTTATTACATTTAAATAAATTTTTTTTCTTGATTTAGATTTAAAATTTTTTCACAAAATGTAAATAACGCTTGACATTTAGTATACACACAAGGATATAAACAATAAACAGATGACTCTAAAATATCACCTTTATGAATTCGCCTTGGAATAAATTAAACAATTAATGACAGAAATAACAATTCAAATTTTTAACAAAAAATAAATTTAAATTTAAGCAATTGTAACAGGCATATTTATAATTTGTTATGCTAAATTTAAATGTTTGTTTTATCAATTTTTACACAGTATTACTATAAAATCATAGAAAGTGTCAATTAAGTTTAATATTTAAATAAAATTAAATCATCTTTGTTACGAAAAATACATGAAAATCTCACATTTAAAGTGCTTTGCATTGCTTGTTGTTTGAAAGTTATGAGGTAAATGGTTCCAGAGACTAATTGTGTGAATTAAAAAGTGTTT
Organism: Pollenia angustigena; assembly: GCA_930367215.1. Taxonomy (NCBI): domain Eukaryota; kingdom Metazoa; phylum Arthropoda; class Insecta; order Diptera; family Polleniidae; genus Pollenia; species Pollenia angustigena. Next base: position 176,969,070 of record OV884059.1, on the reverse strand, counting down.
CTTAGATTGCTCATCGCGATGTTGGATACTGGTTATATTTTTCCCCCTATTTGATCTAAAGAAATTTAGTTTACGATACAAGAAATTAGGCTGCTTTGTGTATATAATCTTGTGTAGTAAAATTAACGAACGGCACTTTAACAGGTTATCAAATGATATATTGTATGTTATCTTTGAAAAGCGTGAGATTCTAGAAAAACGTTTCAATCCAAAAACATATCTGACAATATTGTTATATGTTACAATTAGTTTTCTCTTACTTGACGAATCACAGTTTGTGCAAAGTTCACATCCATAAATTAGTGTTGGCAGTAGGTAAGATTTTGCTAGTAACATTCTAATTTTTAAGGGCGTATAATGCTGACTGATCCACAAATTACGTAACATTGCAAATGTTCTACCACAGATTGCATTTATGTGGTCTGACCAATTTAGTTTTTTATTAAAGATTATTCCTAGGTTCTTAGCAGTTTCAACTAATTCAATTGTTGTATTATTAATCCTTATTGGTGGTATTAAAAAAGGAAACCGTTTTGGTTTTCCTATTATTATCGCATGAGACTTTCTGGCATATAAACAAAGTCCATTTATTGTCGCCCATTGGTTAATCCTGTCCAATACATACAGTCGATGACTCTAGATAGCTTGCAGCTGATGTAAAGCTGTACATCGTCTGCATACATTTGGATTCCACAATGTAGAAGTTGGGAAGGAAGGTCATTTGAATACATGGCATATAGAAGAGGACCAAGTATGGATCCCTGGGGTACACCTCTAGAAACTGCGCAACAATTAGATTTTTTAAAACCATGGCAAACTGACTGCGATCTATTACACAAATAAGACGACATTAGTTTTACTGCTGTTGATGAAAACCTAAACATATGCTTGAGTTTAAGGCATAAAATCGAATGTTCTACGGTGTCAAACGCCTTAGAATGGTCTAGTAACACTAAGAAAGAAATATTGTTATCATCCATTTGTCATCTTAATTCCTCTGATACATCAATAAGCGCCGTAAGACAACTGTGCTTAGGTCTAAAACCTGATTGTCGCTCAGTAAGTAATGACCTTTGACAAAAAAGGTAAAATGGCAATTGGACGATAGTCCTTATCTGATTTTGGTATCGGTACAATCTTGGCATGTTTCCACATAGACGGGTAACAGGATGTTGTTATTATTGTGTTAAAAAGGTAAGTGACATGTGGTAAGATATACGGCAGAATAAGTTTTAAGAATTTTGGATGGATTCCATCATGTTCCACAGATTCAGATTTGACATTCAAAAAAGTATTTGCGAGGTCTTCCTGCAGGAGTCACAGCCTCACTTGATGTCGAAGGTTGTGGCGCAAAAGAACTCGTAGTAAACTGTATGTTTGCTTCATTCAACCAAGTCTTATTTTTAATAAAAACGCTCCTTCGACTTTCCTGAAGCTGGATATTTTCAACTTTATTTGTTTTTGGTAATATCACCAAAGTGAAATTTTGAAGAAAGAAAGTCATATACACGCGAGTTCTTCTTCGCGTGTTTCAACTACTCCTCAAAAAAGGTTACCCTTAAAAAAGAGTAAACGTGTTCTATAAAAAAGAAACAAACACATGTTGTACTGAAGTGTGCTAAACAATATGTGTATTTTTTCGATGAAAAAAGTTATTTCTGCATTATATCTAAAAACTAGCCCGGATAGAGGCGAATGTCCGTATATTCTGAACTTTCAAAGTTTTATTTTTATAAAAAAACACGATAAAATGTATGGGATATAAAAAAAATACTAAAAATTCAAATTAATAGATTCTGATTTAAAAAAAAAAACACATTAAAAAATAGTACTTACCCTCAGTATTAATATCCATCACTAAAACTTTCACAATATTACAATATGTCACTATGAGATATGCACGAAAGGGTCGTTAAATTTCAACTGATTGATTGAAAGAGTTGCATTAAACTCATTACTTTACTTCTAACCCTTATGACTCACGACTTGCGAATTTGACAAACACCCTTTTCTCGGAATTCGGGGGTGTTGTTTACGTTTTGCAAAAAAGATTTCCTAAAAACGAAAACATGAATTTTGTCAACCTAGCATGTTCTACGTGGCACACTGTGCGACGGTATATTAAGTATGAGTAAAATATTGTGTAGCTGTAACCTGTTCGCTCCCTATGTGTCATTTTTTCAATGACTGCAAACGTTCTTAAAAAATAATTCTTCATCTTATTTCCATTTATACAGCTAATCGTAGATGTTTTTTGTTATATAAACCAGGAATTTTGTTTGAAATCTAGCCGCTCTAAAAAATGTTGCAGTTGCTTCTTTATGCATTTAGTTACAAATGTCCAGCCGGCTGCACCTACAATATCTTAGAATCTCGTCGCCGTTTATGTCCTTGAAAAAAACTTTTATTCTTTTGTTTCATTAAGGAGCATAAACCATTTCGTTTTTCGTCCGACGCTAAGTTTAATTCATATACTGAAAAGAGTAGATACAGTAATTAAAACATAAATAAATTAGGTATTACATACAAATATTATTATAAATTTTTTTTACTTTTATAAAAAATCTTCGTTTAAACTTGATATTAAATGAGGTTCTTAAACATTTTTCAATATCGCACGGGACACAAAATGTGTGAAACGGGATGCGAAATATATGATTATGCAAATGAAAAACTTACAATCGCTTAGTTTCGTGTGCATTGTATTTACTTTTTGTCTTCTAAAAACCAGATTAGAAAGAAAAACTATTTGCTTGGTCTCAGAGAACCTTTCGAATCTATATGAACAAAAAGTATCTTTTTTTTTTTTTTTTGTTTTTTGGCGAAAAATTTGTACAACCAAAAAAATTAACGAAATTATTTAGAAAAACTAAAGCAGGTTTATAAAAGCTTTTTAAACAAAAGAAAAAGAAAGTCCATTTCATAAACCTTTTGTAAGCCTGTTTTATTTTTTTAATAAGTCCGTTTTTAATCAAAATTTCCTTTTGAAATGTATTCCTTTTGTACATTACTTTGACCGACACTCTTTTTTGTCAGGCAATTGTGGAAATTTCAAAGCAACAGAAAAATACTTAACAGCTTATGTAATCAATAATATTTTTTTTACAGTCTTTATAATTTCATTTGTTTTCTATAGAGTAAATTGTAATTCTAATCGCATTTGACCCAAACTTACGAATGTTTTAGACATGTATGCCGTACATCTATGTGTATGTAAGTTGATGAGTTCGTATAAAACATATTTTCCACCTCAAAACACTTCTAATGGTTATTTTTTTACTCTCTCCTGCGATTTTTTTCTATAAAATTTTTTTTCAACCATAGCAATTTTAACTTTAAGTTGCTAAAATAGCTATAGTATGTATGTGTGTCATTTAGAATGTAAGTGGGAGTTTCTTGATGCTATTTTCTGTTCAATTCTTTAATACACATACATACATACATACACACAAAATTGCTTTGTCATACATAGAGCTGTTGAAAGTTTATTGTTAAAAAAAAATTTTAAAGTATAAAATAGTCAGATGGATCAAAAAATATCAACAAGTATAAAGTATTAGTGTTGGTAGCTGTGTTGTTTGTTGGTTTGGCTGGTTGGTTGGATGACGTCGTGACAAGTGCACTCAAGAATAAAGTCAACATTTGTCAACCACTTTTATGTTGTATAAATTCTAGTGTAGAAAATATTGAAAAGAATTTACAGTTTTTTTTTCATGCATTCGTTCGCTATATTTTTTTGATCTGCTTACCGATAAATTTACAAAAAAGGAAAAGTTAAGAAATTGATATAAAGCAAAAAATATTAAGTTTGTTTTCCAAACATTTTCACTGAAGTAATAAGTCCTTAAAATCTCAGATTTCGTAACACTTTATATATCCATTATTTTTACGACTTAAAACTGAATGATTTCAAAGTTTGTTTGTTTTTTGGAATAAAAATAAACACTTTTTGGTGACAAATTGAGAAAAAACTCTTATTTAGGGACTGAAACATATTTGCTACTTTGCACTTCAAACGAAAATATTTTATCGCTTAAATTTTTTCACACACATTGGTTTGAGGTTATTTTGAGAAAAATATTATGGATTTGCAGAAATATGTAAAACCAAAACAGCAGGAGTTATTTAAGGACTTATATATTTTTTGAGTGAAAAAAGATGTTAATTGCATTTAAGCTAAAATGCGTTGTATTTTTATAAGAAGTTCAAAATAAAATCGTGCGTCAAGGATAGAAAATACATTTTACTGTTAACTATTGATTAATGGTAAGTCCTTTGTTCAGACCAACTCTTTTCCAATTTGATTACAGTTCAATTTTTTTTTTGAATTAACTTTTTCAATTCTACTTTTTGGTAAACATTTTGTTGTTTTCGTCGACATTCTTTTCATCGCTGCTGAATGTATGAAATTCCGATTACGATAACTTCTCTATACCAAGATTTCTTAAAATTAAAAATGTTAAAACAGCGGACACTTTCAGAATTTGTAACCATATTACAAAGGCGAATTCGTACATGTGACCGCAGAGAGATTCATACTGGCTGTCAATTTTTTTTGGATAGAGTTTGAAACTTTTGTGAATTCCAGGCTAGCGGATGAGCGTAGGAGAGCTCTAAGGGGAATCTTAAAGGGTATGTAGTGAGGCTATGCTATTTAAAGGGTCATTGTCACATCAACCGTAATGAAATGCCCGATGAGTTGGCGAATGGTGGATCCTTACGACGTGGAGACAGCCTGACCTCCAATAGGATTTTATTTTGGGAATATTAGTGAATTGGTTCTAAGCTGGATTAATCGGGCATGGAAAAATAGAACGGATTACAGAGTACCGTGGCAGTTATGGCCACTGCATAGCATGACCGATTCTTATTCACTTGTACCCAGGCACAAGGTCTGCGTATGAACAGGGATAAGTGGTATCACGAGACAACCCATGATATGCAGGATTGCGTTGGTAATGAGCCTGACTCGTCGGACTTATATAGGCTATGCGAGGACGCAGAGAAGATAGAGAAACCTGAGCCCATTATGTGTCTCTGTTCTGAGCTACAGAACAGCAGGCTGCGTAGTAGGTTCATAGGCGAATTGGAAGAGATCTCGGGATTGGTACTGGACATGATCTGGCTGTATAAGAAGTGGTTTGGGGACGGGGTAGTAGTGTGACAATTGTGTTAAGTATGGTTTCTTACTCTGGTCCGATATTACCTTCGACTATTTCTTATGCTTTCACTAGGGTATTCATTTAATCGACCTTTTGCTTTAATCGGTTAATCGCTCGATTAATTAACCGAGGTTTTGGTTTAACCGGTTAATAATCGGTTAATTTAGTTTTTGATCGGTTAACCGATTAATAAAGTTTTTTTTTATAAATTAAGTAATTTCAATATATAAAAATGCATATTATTTGGAGTTTATAAGTAAAAAAAAAAAAAACAATAAAATATCAAACATAACAATTCTTGAACTAAAACAAGCAAGCAAAAAATAAAAAAAAAAACAATTCATAAATATGTAATATGCATTTTCCAATTAATGCACAAGGTGTGGTATCAAGTCATATCGTCATAATATCCTAAATAAAATTTTAAAATTTTTTAAAGTAAATATAAAAATGAAAATTGTAATGCTGTGTTCATTGATTCGTCACAACTGTATATTTTAATTCAAAATATAAGCAGTAGCTTACAGCAGTCCTATCGTTGGCTTAATATGCAAACCTGCTAACTCACTTTCAGCACATTTTACAGCAGAGAAAAAAACTTTTTATTTTTCCTATTTGAAGCTTGATAGAAAATTAAAATTAAAGTCAGTTTTACACACTTCAAGACTTAAATAGAAGAAAAACTACATGCTGGTCGACGAGGCGTATCTTTCTCTACCACACGGCATCAAAATCTCAATTTACATAAAAAGTGGATTTAGAAGGTTTGCATATTAATCCGACGATATATATTTCCTATAATTATTTATGACTACCCTGAAGCTTATGTGGCTGTCTCCGAGCTGGTTATAATACTAGCCCCTTTATGACACAACCAGTCCGAATGCTAGCCATATGACTGGCCACTTTAGCAAGGGGATGTCCTACGAGGGGGTAAATTGTCACTGAGAGGCCACAAAAAGACAATTCATAAGCCGGTTCTTCTTGACTTACCCTTAACTGTCCCCTTATACCAACCATAAATCTGCTTTTCTGATTGTGTTGTCATACGTTCTGTTTCTCTCTTTCTCTCATAAAATGAACGAAATGCTCAATGGCATACATTTTTTATTATCCACCATCTGCGACACAAAAAGACAGCTAAGTGCCAGCACAAAGTGACGGTAAAATTTTCCGCAGTTTTAGAACCAGTCTTCCGAGTATAGGATCAATGTGGATAGTTTTATAACCAGTCTACAGTGTATAGTACTGTCACTTTTGTGGTAAATTGTCACGAAAATACTTCAGGGTACCTTGTGAATCCCCCAAATATTTACATATTTATACAAAAATAAACTGAGATAATTTTATTAGTTATTTCAATAGTTAAAGGAGATCTTATAAAATAATCTTTAAAAAAAGTTATTTATTTTAAATATTTAGGATTAAAGCGACTCTTTTCTTTCGTTTTACAAAATCTGACTTGGAAAATATTTTTTCACTTATCGTAGATGAATTTCTAATTTCTCAGTCCTTTTCCAGGATTTCTCTAAACATATAAAAAACTCCATTGTGCCATTAAAGTTGTTTTAAATTTTTAACACTTCTAATTGTTTCGGTTAATTATTTTAAAAGACTGATATGAGAAGAAACAAATAACTAAACGCATCACAAAAAAGTACGTAAAACAAAAAAGGTGTTGGCAATCAAATATTTAACCCATTTTTCAACACATTCATGTTGATCGATGATGAAGATAAAAAAACATTGAAAAATATTGTAATTTTAGTCAGCGGTCGGCGGAAAATAGGTTAAAATGAAGATAACTGAACACCTTCTTTGTGCGTATTAAAAAATATTTTCTAAACAAATACATTTTGTATATGAGACGAAACAAATAATTAAAAACACCAAAAAAATATGTTATAATACTACAAAATATTGAAAATGTTGTTACTTCGGTTAATCGGTTAATCGACTAAAATTAACCGGTTTAATCGTTAATCGAAAAAAGCCAATTTGAAATTAACCGATCGGTTAATTGGGTAGTAATTAATCGGTTAACCGGTTGACGGTTAACCGAATGAATACCCTAGCTTTCACTCTATATTTTCTTCTTTTTTTTGTTCTAAGTCGTCTTTTTTAAACTAAGAGTCACAATTCAAAATATTGATCTCTAGTTGAGGGTGCGAACATTATCTTCAACCCAGTCTTTTAATATAACCTTAACCTGATACTTAGAATACATACATACATATGATTCTGCATTACTCCCCCTCTCTGATGAGTCGGATAACTTTTTACTCTTAGACGTAAAAATCTTTTTCTACATGAATATGCCCATCAAAATTGTCACCAAAGTTGCCAAACTGTGTTAAAAGTTTTACTACAGGTTAATAATACAATCGAATCTATACTCTCCAGTCCGTGTATTTCCAAAAGGCTTCAATTGTCGCATAATGTAATGATTTCAACAAAAAATTTCTAGTTAAGAAAAATTGCCACTTTTTTTAATTTTTATAGTTTTTTGGAAACATTTTTACTGTGAGGCACTATTTCCGAATAAGAGCTTCAGAAAATAGGGGTTTTTTTTTAATTTGGCGATTTCATAAGGCAGAAAGAGGTTTCTTATAATTTAATGATTTTTTCTTAATTTTGCGCTTATTTATTTTAGGATTTTTTTTTTTGCTTTTTTATTTAGACAGGTGCTTTTTATTCAAGTAGGTTATTTTTTACCTTTGCCTTCAGTGAAATTGATGTAAATTTATTTTATTGAACTCTAAAAATCACTGAATTTGCTTTTTAGGCTGAATCCAAAAATACAAAGATCGATTTAGATTTTTCAGATCGAATCCGAAACCAAATGTATTCTTAGTAATTTAACTCTTCGGTCAGAATTATGGTGATGCTGCTAAATTAACTAGAATAATTCCAGCATTCATGTATATTTGAGTTGCTAGAACACAAAGTCCCAATCATATTAATTCTTATATCTACTAGATCTTCTTAATATGGTTAATTTTTACGTTCTTTTTAATCAATTTGTATGATTTTCCATCTCGTTGGGTATAAAACACCTTATTTAGATGAAATGTCATTCATCACTCCAGTACGGTAACGAGGAAATTTTTTTACAAACTTCAGAGTTCAGTGAAAATTAAACCTTGCGCCAATCATCAACTTGTCAGTAAGATTTTACGTTAATTTAGAAATTTGCGGGAATGCGACGTTTTTTCTTATGTTAATGATTTGAATTTTAATCTGCTAAATGCTAGTCTAAAAACGAATTTTATATTTAAGAATGAGTAAAAGCTACTATAACTCAAGAAAAGTTGTATTTCTTTGGGTTATAATACAATACGGCGGTATACATACTTTTAAAAGTTACTTATGTCAAGCGGCAGAAACTTATTTGTACACCTAATGTCTATTCCCGCTGCAGAAACGTGTTATTGGTTCAAGGAAAAAAAAAAAAATTCTGTATACATAAAATATTTTTTTTTTTTTTAAAGCATTACACCATTGAACAATGATGTTATACTATTTTGACATAATGAGAAAAACAAAACAATTATGTAGAAAATGTTGCAAATACAACAAATAAATAAATTTATTTTTAATAGAAAAAGATATAAAGGCTTAAAAATATCCAAAAACAATCAAATGAAGTTTAAGGATTTATAAAAAAATCCTAATATCCCAAGAAATGGTAAAAAGAAAAACCCGGTACCAAAAACAGTAACAGAGTGAGAAAAATAGAGATAAGGATGGATTTTCAACATGATGATGGCATTATAAATGTTTGTAAATACATCGCATGATTGAATAAAAAAAAAACTTTAATGTATCTACAAAAAACTAACCCTTTTTATCTTAAAAAAAAACATCATCTTGTATTTTGTCATGTATCGTATCATCATCATATTTTACATATAAGAAACATTAAATAAATATAGAAAACTAGCTGACCCGGTCCGCGTTGCTGGCCCTAAGCAAACATTAGTGTTGTATTACCAGACGATTTAAGTTGAGCTTTAAACGAAATTTACGGCCTTTAACATTTTCTTTCCGTAAAAACCTAAGTTGGACCATGGCGATTATTTTAAAGAAAAAATTGTCCAAATCGGTCAAGCCGTTCTCAAGTTATGCGCTTAATAGATAAATTTTTCTTTCGATGAAAACGTAAAATGGATTAATACGAACATTTAAAAGAAAAATTAGTCACATCGATGGAGCCGTTTTTTGATTTTAGGTAAATCGAAAAAAGTGGGCGGGGCAAAATTTTCTTTTCGTATAAATCTAAGTTGGACCATGGCGATCATTTTAAAGAAAAAATCGTCCAAATTATTTAGAAGTCATTGGTGGTGCAATATGAAAATTGGATTTTGCCACGCCCCTCCACCCGCAGACCGACTTCACAGTGTCACCCGCCTGAATATTCTGAAGATTCCCTGAAAATTTCATCAAAATCGGACCAGCCGTTTTGGAGTCCATACGTTACATACACACATACATACATCCTATTTTATATATATAGAAGTTCCTAAATGTAAGTTTGTAAATCAAATTTCAAACTTTTTTTTTTGTGTTTTAAAGTTTGTAGAAGTATATAGTATGTATGTACCTCTAACAGATGTTGTATGTCTAGTGAATGTTAAGTACGTGATATAATATCAGTCAATTTGTAAGTTTTATGTAAATGTTTGTGTGCATGCATACATTCACATGAATATATTTGCATTTGAGTACCAAAAAGATGGATGGTTGTATGAAAGAATGAAAGCGTTAAGTATTGATTTGAATGGTTAGCAAAAGGCATAATAAAATGCATTTAAAGATAAATTTGTACAACACGTGTTCTTACGTACTGATAAATGCGAATATATAAATAGCCATGTTTTAAAAACAGATACGACAAAGTACATTTAATATTTAAGCTTAAAAAAATTCCATTTTAATTTAACTAATAGAGTATTCATTCGGTTAACCGTTAATCGGTTAACCGATTAATTACTATCCGATAAACTGATCGGTTAATTTAAAATTGGCTTTTATCGATTAACGATTAAACCGGTAAATTTCAGTCGATTACCCGATTAACCGATGTAACAAAATTTTGAATTTTTTGTAGTATTAAACAATATTTTTTTTTTGTTTTTAATTATGGGTGAGTTTCCTAAAGATCTGTTTCAAAGCAATTCGCTTTTTCAAATGCATTCTACAATGCAACCATGTAGAATTTTACAATTTTATCGTACCAAATTTCACCAAAAAAACTTGTGTTTAGAAATATTTTTTTCTAGAATGCGGAAATAAATTTTTTGCAGAATGTTCGGTGCTGAGTTTTGTCAGGTTGAGTTAGATATGACAACAACAAAATTAACCTAAACAATAAGAAGTGTTAAGCATTTAAATTAAAACAGGATTCTAATGACATAGTGGAAGATTAAAATGATTAAAGGAAAATTATTGATAAATTAGATAATCTGTATTATGGGTTGCTTTCGATTTCTACAACATCTTCGATAAGTGAAAGAATTTTTACCAAGGTAAGTTTTATTAAAATTTAAGTAAAGAATCGCTTAAGTCCTGAACTTTTAAACCAATTTATTTTTCTAAAACATTATTTAATAAGATCTACTTAAACTATTGAAATGAGTTATAAAATGATCTCGCAGTTTATTTTTTAATAAATACATAATATCTGTGGCATTTTGACTAAACATCTTAAGTCAAATTTAAAAAGTTGAAAAAATTTTGTTAATCATATATTATTTATTTAATTATTTAATCATATAAATTTTTATACAAAAAACATTTTTGTTTACGTTTTTAAAATTTTGTATTTTAAACAAAATTTGTCTTTAATTTTGGTTTATTTTATTATTTAATAAAATGTTTTTCACCAAGTTTTTTTAAAACCCTTTTTTGCTATCTTATCTCGACTTAAGATGTTTTGCTAAAATGCCACAGATATGTATTAATTAAAAATATGTATTACATAGTTATTAATTGTTTGCTCGTTTTAGTTCAAGAATTGTTATGTTATTGCTTTTTTACTAATAAACATCAATTAATAAAAAAAATTTTAATTTTATTTATTGAAATTACTTTTTATTTAGAAAAAACCTTATTAACCGGTTAACCGATCAATAACCAAAACCTCGATTATTTAATCGAGCGATTAACCGATTAAATGAATACCCTTATAAACTAATCAAATAATAAAATCAAACTAATAAAAATTCTAACTCTATAAAATTTTCGAGAAATATTTTATTAACGATTTGTTTATTTTGTTTTATATGTTTTACTGTAGTCACAGTTAGGGATAGGCAAATTGAAAAATAAATCGATATATATCGAATCGATTTTTCTTAAGAGTATCGATATTTATTATTTCAAAAATATCGATGTCTCGATATATCGAACGTATTACCAAATTAAAAAATTTAATATACATATATATATGCACAAATCTTATTATTATTCCAAATACAGTCAAAGCCCGGTATAACGAATACGCAGTTTAACGAATATCCGATATAACGAATGGCCAAATTTTTTCATTAACTACCTTGTATAGTGAATGGCAAAAAAAAATAATCCCGATTTAACGAATGACAAAGCAAAATAAAAAAATCGTAATAGAACCGTTAGATTTTTGTGTGTGTTTTTGGTTTCTTTGCTTTGTATTAAAGCAACACGTGTGATGCGTTGCTTTTTTTAAGAAAGGTGCAAATCTTTCAGTAAGGGTTGATTCACACACGTCAAGTTTGACTCGTCAAGTCTTGAGTTTTTAAGAGAGAGGGGAAAAGATATGACATTCGCATTTCCCTTCTCTCCTTAAAGTTCAAGACTTAACGAGTTAAACTTGAAGTGTGTGAACCGCAGTTGATATTCCAAAAGTATGGAATAACAAATTCTTATTAAAGTTTTATATCTACACCAAATTATGAATACAATTAAGTTTTGATGTTTTTTAAATTGTGAACCACCATTTTTTATAAAATTTTAAGGTAAAATTACTGATCGATATAACGAATATCTCCGAGCTTTGACTGTATATATAGGCACATATATTGTTCCAAACCCGCTTAAATAAATCTTTTCAAGTTCGTTTGACTTTACTGTTTTAATTAAAAATCTGCAAGGTGCAACCCCGCTTCTTTCTTAATTCTTCATCTAATACATACAGTCTACAACTGACATGAAATGCTTAACAGTAACACTAATATGATATTAGTGTTAAGTATAGACTCATCATGTAAATGGTTTTCTCAAGTTATAACACGGTTGTTAATGCAAATGTTTTAACAACGCTTTTATAACCATGTTATCACAACAAATCAAGTCAGTTGCCACTTTTTAAATACATATTGTTTGAAAAACGGCTAAACTTTTAGGTTTTTAATGAAAACTGACTTTAAAAAATATCGAATTCGATAGTCGTATTTCAATATCGATACATCGATATATCGGTATTTTAAATATCGGCGATATATATCGATTATTTTTTAAAAAAATATCGATATTTTGATATATTGATTTTTTTTCGCATTCCTAGTCATAGTAGTACGTATACTGCATTTCAAGTAATTGTTATTTATCATACGCCTAAGTGCCAAACTCTGTACATTAAAGAAATTCATATGAAATTTCAGGTACAAAATAGCGAATAAATATTAGTCATACGCCTGAGTTGAAAAATTAACTTTTTAAAAAAGCAGTATTAAACTAATGGATCGAAATTAGGCAACGCCGCTGATGGTAAAATATAATATAAAATAAAAGCAAATTTGTTTTTATTTCAACATTAGCGGCGTTGGCTGATTTCGCTGCTGAAAAACACAACTTCAGTTAAGTTGCCATCAAATCTTTTGATAATTGCCACCAAATAATAAATGTGCCATCTAAATCATTTAGATCCATTTTATGTTTTTTCAACATTGTTGTTTAGTTTAAACACATAGAGTAGAATCGCGAAAGGATTGTTGTTATTTTTTTCTAACTTTTACTTTTCTAAGCTGTTTTAAATTTGAAGTCAATACAATAATAACAGAAACAAATTGTTAGTTTTATATTAAATTCATAACATTAAAAAATCCCTAATAATAGCACAGTGCAAACATTTTAAGATGGTTACGGCAACTGCACTATGTTTATTGTAACAATATATTCTTGTCGTACACAAAAGATTATTATTTTTATTAAAAATTAGCAATATTATAGTTACTTTAAACATATTAATGTTTATCACAATTAAAAACTTAATAACTACATAATAATAATCCGACTCGAAGGACCATAAACAAATTTCCAATCGTGAATTAGTATTAACCGAAGTAGATAATTAAAGTTATTTATTACACGAAATATAATAAATGTGTGTAGGGTGCAAAAGTGATGTTTTATGTCAGGTACATTATGTACCGTACATATGATTAATTCAAAGGGATTGAATGTACTTACTTGCAGTGGTTTTTTTGTAAATAAAGCAGAAGATAAGGTTTAATTTTATAAAAAAAAAAAATAATTTATTAATGGCAAGGAGTGATTTTGCTTAATTCAGTGTTTGTTTTTCGTTTGTTTTAAAAATAGTTTTTTGTTGGGTTTGGTTTAACTTGTTTCAATTAGTGTGTTTGTTTTAATTGATTTATTTATTGTTTAGAAATTTGTTGTCGCACTGAAAGTGCTGTTGAGTTTTATAATGTTTTGTCTTTTAATTGTTAACTCTTCTCCGTTGGAGATGTTGCTTTGTTTATTTGTCGATGACAAGTGCCTTGTTTTCTCTTCTTTTGTCTTGGCGCTTTGAACTGGCATTCTTACACGCCAGGAACTGTCACTTGAAGTCGAAGTCGATCAGGTGGCGTTTAATGCAGGCGGTAGCGACTGATCGATCTTCGACAATAACTTTGAAAACATATTAAAATTCTTACAACCATAACATGATAAGAATCTATACGTGTAGTCATAGTATGCTTAAGAAGCAAAACAAATATCTCTACTCTAATAATATTACGTTTTTGTGTCGTTTGTTTTAAATATGCCATCGAATTATTTATTAGTGAGCGATTGCAATTTAAAAAAATTCCCATAAAAAATATAAGTTTAAAACATTAAAAAAAAACAAGTTAGAGTGCTATATTCGGCTGTGCCGAATCTTTGATACCCTCCACCGACAGTTCGAATGTTTAAGGAGTAAAATATATATGATGTTAATATTATCTTAAACTATGACGATTTGTCACAGTTTAGGTGACTAATCTGTTTTCCGGTAGTAGGGTTTATATGGGGCCTAGGGTAAATTATGGACCGATCATCTCGAAATTTCACAGCGTCATTTCTAGTCCTTTATACCTGTGACGTACCAATTTCTGTTATGCTAGCATTATTAATTATGGTTTTAGGTGTACTAAACTGTTTCCCGGGAGTAGGGTTTCTATAGGGCCTAGGGTTAATTATGTACCGATCTTCACGAAATTTCACAGTATCATTTATAGTCCTATAAAACTGTGACGAGCCAAAATTTGTTATGATTTCATTATTTTTTACGGTTTTAGGCGTACTAAACTGTTTTCCGGTAGTAGGGTTTATATAGGGCCTAAGGTAAATTATGGACCGATCGTCACGAAATTTCACAGTGTTATTTTGAGTCCTAAAAATCTGTGACGTACCAAATTTTGTTACGCTAGCGTTATTTTTTACGGTTTTAGGGGTACTAAACTGTTTTCCGGGAGTATTGTTTATATGGGGCTTAGGGTAAATTATGGACGGATCTTCACGAAATTCAGCAGCGTGATTTCCAGTCAAATAAAACAAATGCTTGCAAAATCTTATCTCATTCCGTGCCTTGTTCCAGCATTTATGTTATTTTTTGTAACAAAATTATCAATTTTTTTAGGTGGTGGTTCCACATTTTGATTCATAGCTCTGGTCCTACTGAAGCGATTTTGCTGGATTTCAATCCCAAACTGCTTAGGATAATTACAAGCAATTTGGCATCAAGTTTGTTAATTCTTTGGAGTTGTTCGAAAGTGAGCGTGTTTTCAACAGACGGACAGACGGACAGACAGACGGACATGGCTAAATCGACTTAGAATTACTCAAGGACCCAGAATATACATATGTACTTCATGGGGTCTGAGATGAATAATAAAAAAGTTTCACATGGAATGACAAACTTAATATACCCTCTTCACAACTAGTTGTGGTGGAGGGTATAACAAGGATATAAGCGGGGTTCAATATTAGTCTTGTAATAGTGCAAATGCAAAATATCATAGCTCTTTTGTAAAATCCACCAACAAAACACACAGAGATTTCGTTAGATTTCATATATGTGTTACGATATTTTACATTTGCTCTTTTGCAAGCCTTATATTGAACTCTGCCATTTTATTTACATTAAGAAAAATTGTAAAAAGCCACAAAATTAAAAATCGATGCAAAAAATATTTAATTAATTTTTTATTGTTATGAAGTTATGAAATGTGCAGTATCATAACATGATAACTTCTTAATTTATTATGATTAACATGGTAATAATATGATTAGTTCTTAACTTATTATGATAAACATGACAACAATATGATTACTTCCAAATTTGTTATGATTAAACTGATAAGAATATGTTCAAGGGAGAAGTATTATGATGTAATATTACGAATATATTTGGTCATAATATGATGCAATAATAATCGTCATATGGTGACTACAGTCATGAATCTTATAATAATATGTTGCTCTTAGAATATGTTTTCCACAACCATGTTTTTTCTCTGCATGTACTACAAAGAAAAACAAACTATTGTTGTTTTGACATTATTGTTGCCACAATTAATAATATTTTGTTTCTAATTAACAATAAAGTGTTTACATCCCCTGAAACTTGAAATATGGCCGAATTTAAAAATATATGGTTTTCTTAAAATTGTGTTTTAACCATACACTTAAACGTATTATGTTTAGTTTAACAATATTATTTTCACCGAAAACCATAATATGGCTTACATTGACCATGTTATTGTTAATTCTGCCCATAGTATTGTTTCTTTGTCCAAATTCTGAAAATTTTAAACATATTATGGTTTATTTTGACAATATTATGGCTGATTTCAAACAAATAATTGTTTATTTTTCACCATATCATGATCATATTTAACTATAATATAGTTCCCTGAAAACATAAGCATGGTTAAATACAGCCATACTATATTGCTCTTAGAATATGGTTACAGTTAAAATCAGTGTTGCCAAAACTTTGTGACCAAAAATGGCTAAAATTACGGAAAAAAATGGCTTAAAATGGGCTAAAAATGGCTAAAAGTTTTTTTTTTAATAAAAACTCATTAAAATTCAATAACCAAACAGAAATAATTAATTTAAAGTTGTTTACGATGATACTGTAAGTTAAGATCAATTTGTTAAATAAGAATAAACGTAAATTAATATTTTGATAGATATTTAAAAAATTTAATTATCGATAAATTGGATGTCGTTATTGTTCATCTCATAGAAATCACTCGTGCCTATTAGTTTTAAATAATTTGAGGGTAATTCATAATCACGACAACACTTACCCAACACCTTTTGAGTCCGGATCTACAATAAAAAACAAGTAAGAAAGTATAGTCGGTCAACCCCGACCACATTAGAACCTATGTACCACATTTTATTGAATTATCTGCAAATTTGCTTACATGGACAGCCAGCCAACCGGACAAACATCGTTAAATTGACTCATAAAGTGATTTTGATTATTTTAAGGTGTTACAAACATCAGCACAAACGCGCCCTCTCCAATACTGTGGTGTTGGTAAAAATATTTTATTGTTATGGTAAAAATATTTACCTAATTGATAAAATCGAATTTACGGGTGCTAAATGTAACCTTTTTTCTAAAATTAATTTTATCGATGTTTACTTGGCTAAATACTAAATCTACATCAGCATTAGGAACTGAAAGCAGGTTTATAGTCAATTCTGAAATTTCTAAAAAAAATTTGTTGCCGCCTGCATCTCTTTATTGAAATACTTGCAACCAGAACACCGATGTTTGTGTAAATCCATTTCATAAATTTAATATTGGAATACTCTTCCTTTATTTTGAAGGATGTTTCAGTGTCATAGTTTATAGCGATTTTCAACATGTGTAAAAGTTGTGATTTAAATTAAAGGCGTGTTAATTGTTAAAAATATTTATTTTACTTTTATAAATTTTTTATAATAAATTAAAAATTATTCTTTTTTAAAAAAAGAGCAAACAAATTTTTATGGCTAAACAAGTTGAAAAAAGGCTAAAAAAAAATGACAAATGGCTAAACTCAATTTTTAATGGCTAAAAAGGGTGAAAAATGGCTGAATCTAGCCACTAAATGGCTAAATTGGCAACACTGGTTAGAATATTGGTGAAATTTTTCCTACCATATAGATACACGTCGCCGCAGACAGTACTTCGAGAAATTTCACATTAGAAGGAGTTTGCGTTTTATGTGTTGCACTGTGTAAAAATCCACAATCAATAGTTGTGGAATAATTAAAAAAAATTAAATAAGTTTTTTCTTTCATCATAATCGATTAAAATTTAACCAAACCAAGTCCTTTTCCTGTTCATGGCGAAGTTGGATAATTTGGCATTTAAATGGCCATCTCAAATATCTGGATTAAGCCGACGATATATGTTTGCAGTCGCACAAATTCGATAACATGCATGCAGTACTATGTGGTGTTAAGATAAACATACTCGAGACCAAGGCCATGCGAATTATCACGGCAAATGCAGATAGCTTCACAATGCAGCATCAGCAGATTGATAACGTCCAGTCTTTTTGCTTCCCAGAAAGCATTATAACAACAAACGGAGGATCCAAAGAAAACGTTGCGAACCGCATGAAAAAAGTTTGACAGTCCTATGATCAACTATATCGCCAGCGCGGAATTTCCAGCACATCTCGTGGAGCACCAAATTAAACAAATTCAACAGCTGCATGAAGTAAGTTTCCTTGTACGTATGCGAATCGTGGAATGCAGTTAGTGGTGACCCCAGACCAATACAGGTTTTTGTCAATCGATTCCTACGACGAATTGAGAAAAATTTCCTGTCCAACATCCAACAGCAATACTCAACTCCTCGCGCAGGCCGGGCAGTCCCCTCTTGAAATTGAAATACGAATGCGGAAATTGAGGTGGATCTAGCATGTTTTGCTCAGACAACAATCCATCATAACCCGAAATGCAATTGACTGCAATTCCCAAGGCAGCCTACGGAGGTAACTCTTAAGCCACACTTGGCGCAGACAGCTTGAAATAGAGGCATCAAAAATAAACATATCGCGAAACAAGCTGAAGGCACTAATAGAAGACAAAAAAGGATGGAGTTCAATGGTGCAGACCGTATTCTCCTCATAGGAACAAAAATAATCAATGTATAAGACTGTACTTTTCTTACAGGTTTTATAAGTCACCCGAAATGCACGAAAAAAATATATACAATTTAAGTTTTTTTTTTCATTTCAACAATCTTTTCATTTTAGTTGTTCCGTTGTACCTGTAAGCTGCTTAAAACTTTCTCTACCGGCAGTAAGTACAACACGTAATATGGCACAGCAAAAATGCTGCATATAACAGTAAATGCTACAAATCTGTACTATTCGCATGTGTGGCTGTGTGATTGGGTGTTGGAGTATTTAAATTTTTTTACAATTTATAAAATATAGATGCAAAATGCTCTCTAGAGAAAAAGTATATTGAGAGAAATCAAAGAATTTTTTTTTTTGTTATTATTTCATTTTGGTTGTATTCTGTGTTTCAAAGATTCGAAGCCAAAAAAAAAAAAAAAAAAAAATGGAAATTAATAAAAAATATATAACAGCGGTAAATTTTGAAAAGACCGCAAGTGACAGGCCTTTTTGAAGGCCTCTATACTTATTTCTAAAAGATTCGATTTGTATGATATTCTGTCTTCAGAAGTATGCCTTTTAGAAGGTATAAATTTCTTTTTGTTTAAGAAGGGAGATAGGAAGTTGTTCATTTTTTTATTTTTTATTTGAAGTGATCTTTACTCCCTTCTTTGGGAAGGTAACGAAGTTGTAATTAAAGTGAGGGTGAATGGGCTTGCTCCCAATGACAACCTGTGTTAAAAATTAATAAGTATGGAATGCGGCGAGGAGGGCTTGTGTCTGCTAAATAAGGCCTTTTATTAGGCCGTTTTACTCTTTCTTGTTAACACTGGAACACAATTTGAATTAGAATGAAAAAAATCATTATTTGGCAATTTTATGTTTGTAGGAATTATTTAGATATTTGTTTCCTTAAGTTTTTTATTTTCAAATTTTTTTTAATGCAAATCGTGGTAGTACGAGCATAAAGAACATTTCAATATAGAAAATAGAAAATACATAATAATAGAAAATTGTATGTCTGTGCACTTTTCTTTTTGTTTGTTCATTCAGAAGAACTCTGAAGTATTTCTCCTTGAAATGCATTTCTTTCTATTCGTTGAAATTCACAAGTGATTTATGTCACTTCTTTTATTTTTTTTATTTACTTTAACATGTTTTCAAGTTACTTGAGTGCTCCATTCGTAGTATAAAAGCGTGAGTTTTGTTTTCGGTTTTTGTGGTTTTGTTCTTTTAAAATTTCAAGCCAAAAAATTTGCTCTCATAATTTCCATGAAAATACCCAAGTTGTGGTTCAAAATATAACAAAACACATTGATGCAAAATGATATGATCTGTGTAGAAAGCAAAAAAAAGTGTAGAACAATTCCATAATCTTTTGAAATGTTTCTTTTGATTTGACTTCAGATACTTCTTTTTGATTACTTTTTTTTTTTTTTTTTTGTTTAAGAATTTCTTTTAGTCACCAACGTGAGTTCTTGCAAATGTTATCATTGTGATGGATGTTTAAAGATTTTTTTTTTAAAGAAGAATATGCATGTGACAATTTAATAAAAAAACTTTAAATCATCTTGAATAATTGTTTTTTTTTTTTTGTTGTTTTGTAAGTACCAAAAAAAAAAAAAAAAAAAAATTTTAGAAATTTTGAAATATTTTCTTAAATATTATTTTGCATAAATATTTTTATAAACAGGGACATTTCTCAGTGTTGCTAAATAAGCAATTTAGGGGTAAGACTTAGCCGCTTTTTACCTTGCTTTGCTATGAACAAATATTTTTTCCCTTACTTATGTTTTTAAGTTAGTCTTATTAAAAAAATGTTCTTAAGTTTTTGAAAATTTAATACAGAAGAAATGTAATGAATGCTTCTATAATTACGATGTTACTAATAATTTTTCTAATTTAATGTAAGCACACGACTAATACGACGAACAAATTTTATTCTTTCTATGATTTGAATTGATTGGTCTTTAGAAGTTGCAAACACAAATCTCACCTCCGGTGCAATATCGCCATAAGTGTAACTTTTTCCTTTAAAAGCTTAAAAAAGAGGGAGGTAACAATATTAATTCTTACTAACTGAATAGTCAGCTAGTTTTAGGACTTGAAGTATTGAGCCCTTTAAATATAATTTGCTTTCATTCAAAGATTAAGGTAATTTTTCAGTTGAGTGTCTGAAAATATAAAAACAAAATCAATAATAAGGAGTTTTTTGTATATTCTGTCGTTTGGCTCAAATGTATTTGGATGGATTTGGTTGGCATACTTACCTGGGGAAAAACTACATAGTGGCCAAACTCTTTCCAGTATCTTTGGAAAGTCAGTTCAAGTGCCTAAAATTAAAATTTATATTTGCTTGTTTTAAATGTTTTTTTGTTTTTGTCTTTTTTATTGTGTCGTTTAGGTAATATATTTTGAAGATGTAATTTCCAATAGATCCTAACCTGTGCAAATGCAATTTGGTGGCCAAATTCTCTCTAGAACCATTGGTAAGTGCCCTTTATAATCTGATAACAAATAAGAGCTAAAAGTTATCATTATTTTAACTCTTTATTTTGTATGTTTAGTTAAAGGGTTCTAATCGAAGTGACATTAAACGGCTCACATTCTCAGGATCAACGTTTTATGCAAAAAAAATTGTTGAAGCATATTTCTGCGGTTTTCATGGGCAACCGCGTATGTCTATTTTTTCGATTTTGAAATGTTGATGCTATATTGCTTAATTTTAAGCGCTCTTTACATTTTTTAAAAAATTTTTAAAAACAGGTAGGCCCATTCCGATGTTTTAACTCAATTACAAAGTTCAAAAGGTGCAATATCTAACCCATAGTTTGATCTAGAATGGTTTTTTCGGCTCTCCTGAAAAAATTTATTTTAAGACATACGCGGTTGCCCATGAAAACCACAGATTTGTAAATATTTGGTTTACATAACTTATTTTATATTAATTGTTATTTTTTAATTAAATGTTATCAAAACATTTAATACAAAACAAATTTTACCACTTTTTGAAAATAATTTGTCGCTCTTAAAAGAACGTTTGATATTCTCCATCATGTTTCACTATAATTGAAATTATGTACCAATTCTCACCATTTTCATTAGGCTTGTGACAATAAGAACCTACGTACCAAATTTAATTAAATTGCACTTTCCGCACAAGGTGATCGTTGACAGTCAGCAAGTTTTAATTTTTAAAATAATTCTATAAAATAATCACCTTAAAATGAAAAAAATATTTTCAGAATAGTAAATAGCACTATAAATCTGTTCGAATTCCGCTATAACATAACGCTTTGGAAAATAATTTTTAATTATTTTTAATTATTAATATATTTTCTTTTATCAAACTTCCCAAGTAACTGGAATTAAGAAACCAAAATAGAATTACATTATTTGTTTTTTCTGTATACGTTATAATATTTGGATGATGTAAGTTTCAAATCACTTCCACTGATGTAGGTTAGGTTAGGTTAAGAAGGGTTATATGCCCAAGAGCACACTTCCACTCGGAGACCAATACGGTCCATTGTGAATCTCTTCAGTTAAAAGAAAAAAGAAAAGACAGTAAAGAAAAGAAGTATGAGATGGATAGAAACAAGAAAGATAGAAAGTTAGTAGACGTCGCGTAGAACTATTGCCCTCTCTACAGTCCCCTCAACCGAAACAGACGCACTATTTCTCCGAGAAAACCCCGAAGCACCGCAGTTCGTCGTGAAACCTATCTCCTAGCCACTTCTGCCTGAGACCCTGCATCCTGGGACAGTGGCACAGTACATGCTCAATCGTCTCCAGCTCCTCTGAATCATCGCACAATCTGCAGAAGTCCGGTATGGCGTTGTCCCATCTGCCCTATAAGACTATAAGTGTTCCAAGACTACCCCTATTCAATCCCAGTAGAACCCTGGTTGCCCCCGCGTCCAATCTGGGCCATAGTACCCTGGGCACCCTGCAATCCGCTCTGTCCCTCCAGGATCGGTTAATGGCATCACGGAATTTGTCCCGTATCACCCCATAGTATTAAAAAACAATAGGAATTAAAACTGGTGGACCTTGTTGGATGCAATACATAAGGGTTGTTCTCTGCTCATTTTATTTTATATATATTTTGTTGTTTGCTTAAAGACACTTGTACATAATTAATGTAATAAAATTTAGAACATATCGCTTCTTTATTGCAACAGTGAGATATGACTCAAAACTAAAAAATTTAAGTTACTTAAGCAAATGCATATGAAAAAGGTCCCGCTGCAAGGACAAACAAGTTTGCAAATTTGTAGTGAGAAGATGCAAAATGTTGTTTGTGTTACAGAACAAAAATATAAAAATTTTCAGTTAAATAAACTTAAAACCGACATGACATGAAAATCTACATACGACACCAACATTAGGCATTTATTTAAAGTACAATATTATATAATTTCCTACGCAATTATTTTTATCTACTACGTTAATATTTGCAAATATGAATACAATTTTATAACTGTTTGCCTTTAAAACGCCAAAATGCATTTTCTTATGAAATAAAACATTAGATTTAATCGCTTGTAGGTGTTTTTAACATGGTCTACATAAATATTAATTTACCAGACACATGTACCCTGCTTAACAAAAGTGAAAAAATAAAGGCTACTGGGTACACAAAACCAAAAAAAGAAAAAAAACACAGAAGTTGCACTTTAATTTTGTATATTTCTTATTGTTTTCGAACAATAAATAGAAAACAAAATCAACCATAAAAAAGTTTATAAAGAATTTTAGTTAAATTTATTTTCATTTCTTTTGCTTATTCTTCCCGTTCTCAATAAGTGTTGAGTACATTTAACAAAAACAGCAGCAACATCTAACAATATTATTATTTTTTTTCTCTTTCTTTTAATGCAACCAAATGTATGTGTCCTTCTATTTTCCCAGCTAATTTCCTAGCAATGAGTTTTCCTTTCTTTTATTTGTTATGAATGGAAAGCAAACAAAAAAAAAATAAAATAAGCACGAGCACAACTTAGTAAAAATGTTTCTATCGTTGTTTTTTTTTTTTTTTTTGGTTCTCATACTGAAATTTAGTAACTAAATAAAAGTAGAAAATTCGTAAAAAAAGATATAGAATTGAAAAAAAAATTGCATTGCTAAATGTATGCCATCTAGTTTTCAGAAAATCCTTTCAACAATACGAAATAATTCTATTGTGAAAAATATGGAGAGGAGAAAACAATATGAATAACAAACCAGGATGTATTTATGCAAAAGAGTTTCATAAGAAATCTTAAAATTCTTCCGGTAGTGAAGAGAATACAAGGAAATAAACTTGTTTACTACAAAATATTATTAATCAGTTTGGTTGAGTTAAATGGTAATGGCATTTTTAAGTAGGGCCCCCGTAGAGAGGTCCTCCTCGATGAAAATCTTAGAGTTTAAGCTTGAGACCTCTTACATTCTAAATTTATAGAATTCTTTTTTAACTTTGTCTTTTATTTCTTAGGCAAAGAAAAGCACACAGCTTAAAGGAGACCACACACTACTGTAGTTTTTTGTACAAAAACAACACCAATAAATGACAGATAATTTCAATTAATAACTAAACTTTTTTATGTAGAGATTGTTTGTTAGGCCAATCAGTACAACTAAGGAAGTTTATAAGTATTTTTATCCATCTATGAGAGACTGATCTTATATTACGGAAGGATAAGCCTTGATTTGAGTGGAAAAAAATTAATTAATTTATTTATTTCATTGATTTTCTAATACAACAAGACAAACATATATTATATGTAATTTACAGTATTAGAATTAGACAAGTTACATATACAAAAGATAACATGTAACAAATTCTTTATAGGTATATAAAAAGAGAAAAAACAATAAAAAGAAAATACTAATACTTGTAAAGAAAAAAATAATTTATATTGTATATATTAAAAAATTAAATATAAAAATATGTGTACATTAAGTTGAAGGCAGTGATGTTAGATGTTTTTTACGAATTATCGTCAAAACTTGAAAATAATATCGTCATAATCGTCATTAGTTCTGAAAAAAACCGTCAAAAAATCGTCATATAAAAAATCGTTTTTTTATCAACTCGGATTAATTACTCTATTAAAACATAAAAAAATAATTAAGAATTTTTAATACTTAAGACGATTTGGTGGGGCTTTTATATTGCTCTCCGGAGATTTTCGTCAAACACTTCCTGTCATTCCCAAATCTTCTACTGCGGATGAACTTAACGCGTGCCTGTAAACGTCGTCTTTGTGGAGGCATGTCCAGAAGTTGCAATTGACCACAAACATGAGAGTCGCGTTGCAGAACGACCCATTGGCTGCTAAATTCTCGGGACAACTGCTGGATCTTGGCAACGGCCAAATTCCTGTTGAGGTTTCGAATGGATTGATATCGTTTCCTGAAAATTTTTGTGAATTCACATCGTCCAAGGGGGAACTCATCAGCAAAGTGTTCCCTGGCATTGCACAAAATTACAAAAATCTCGATTGGATTGGTGAACGGGCAATACTAGCAGCGAAGAATAAGGACGTCGATAGCTTAAACTTAATTATTCAAAGTCAAATCGCAGGACAACTGCATACGTACAAATCTGTTGACTGCGTGACCGACGAAAATGAACCGACCAGCTACCCGTCGGAATTTTTTAACTCGCTTGATGTACCAGGAACTCCGCCGCATAATTTAAAGCTGAAGGTGGTATCGATCATAATCATGGAATCTCAATCCTCCAAAAATGTGCAACGTAAGCGGTTGTCCGTCAAAACTCTATTGAACAATGTGATTCAGGTGACAATCATCAAGGGCAAATTCAAAGGAGAGGAAGTCCTTATCCCACGCATTCCCATTATTCCAACTGACCTTCCATTCCAATTCAAGCGGATTCAGTTCCCCGTTCGATTGGCATTTGCAATGACAATCAATAAATCGCAAAGCCAATCACTAGAAGTCTGTGGGATTAATCTCTAATTTCCCTGTTTTCCGCACGGTCAGCTGTACGTTGCATGTTCGCGTGTTGGGAAACCGTCTTCGTTATTTGTTTTTGCGCCGGAAAACATATCGAAAAACATTGTTCATCAAATCGCTCTCTACTGATTCCATTCAAATTAATCACATTGAAAATTTAAATATTTGTGTTGTATTATTACTCTAAAGTTTGTCTGAAGACTTAAAATTGGGACAAGGCGAAGTTCGTCGGGTCCGCTAGTATAAATCATAGATGGGCATTTTGCAGTACCAGTACTTTTTCAGTATTTTCTTTTTTTACTGATTATTGGAAAAAAAAATCAGTATTCAGTAAAAAGTACTGATTACTGAAAACAAAAATCAGTATTCAGTAAAAAGTACTGATTACTGAAAAAAAAAATCAGTATTCAGTAAAAAGTACTGATTACTGAAAAAAAAAATCAGTATTCAGTAAAAAGTACTGATTACTGAAAAAAAAAATCAGTATTCAGTAAAAAGTACTGATTACTGAAAAAAAAATCAGTATTCAGTAAAAAGTACTGATTACTGAAAAAAAAAATCAGTATTCAGTAAAAAGTACTGATTACTGAAAAAAAAAATCAGTATTCAGTAAATTTTACTGATTTGTGTAAAAAAATGCAGTAATCAGTAAATGATTGATAGTAGATACTGTCTGCCTTAAAAATAATACATACACATTGTATGAACAGTGGCGTGTTTTCACTTTTTTTAATTATTAAAAAGGGAAATGTGTTATTGTGGAAAAAAATATTATCATAGTTAAAACAACAAGTTATTTTAATTTACAATGAAAAAAATTTTCAAGCCGACCGAGCTGAGAGTCGAACCCACGACCTAGTAGATGAGAGCCGTAAACGCCTAGTACTAGACCAATATCTTTTATATTTAAATTCATATTTATATTTTGAAAAAAAAAGTTTATTTTTTTTTTATTTTTTAAAATGTTTAAAAAAATTTATTTTTACATTTAAAATATAAAAGAGAAAATATCTTGTCTGCCAAAGCCGGATTCGAACCACCGAACCTAAGGATTAGCGGCTTAAACACTAACC
Organism: Pollenia angustigena; assembly: GCA_930367215.1. Classification (NCBI taxonomy): domain Eukaryota; kingdom Metazoa; phylum Arthropoda; class Insecta; order Diptera; family Polleniidae; genus Pollenia; species Pollenia angustigena. The sequence continues at coordinate 176,942,490 of OV884059.1, read as the reverse complement.
AGTATGCCACGCCAATCACGTCGTAACTTTGCATTAATGTTAATTTAAATTTTATACGTTTTTAATTGTTTTGTATAAAATTTGTAAATTAATTATCAAAAAGTAATTTCAATTTTTGGGAATAAAAAATTTTTAATTTCAAAAGATTTTGTTATTTGTGCTTAATTCCCAGTTTTTATTCTTGATAAAAACACTTGAAATTTATTGTTGATGGGATAAGCTATTCCTATGCATTTCACTGGTTGCTTAGGCCAGATCATCAGGAAACTTCATCCATAAAGATTTTAGACAAACTAAAGATATTAAACCAAATAAAACTGTTAAACGTATTAAAACAATAAATTAACCAGATGATGATGTACAGTCCAATTTAAGCGATGTGGGAAATTATCTCGAGGAAACAATTTTATACTTGGCCGACCGGGATACAACAACAAATTGCCTGCATAAGCACAATGCAATAAAAAACGTTTTTATAAAATATAATACCCCACTACCCTCATCTGCACCTGTAGAACGACTGTTTTCTTTTGCTGGGATTGTGAATCGCTCTAGAAGACAAAAACTTAGCGACAAAAATTTTGAAATGCTTGTGCTTAGAAAAGCTAACAGCATATAGCACAGCATGTATTCACAAATACATCTAATTTTTTTTTCATTGTTTATTTAAAATAACTCGTTGTTTTAACCATGTAAATACATTTTTTTTACCCAATAACACATCTCCTTTTTAAATAATTTAAAAAAGTGAAAACACGCCACAGTATCTACTATCAATCATTTACTTATTACTGCATTTTTTTACACAAACCAGTAAAATTAACTGAATACTGATTTTTGTTTTCAGTAATCAGTACTTTTTACTGAATACTGATTTTTTTTTCAGTAATCAGTACTTTTTACTGAATACTGATTTTTTTTCCAGTAATCAGTACTTTTTACTGAATACTGATTTTTTTTTCAGTAATCAGTACTTTTTACTGAATACTGATTTTTTTTTTCAGTAATCAGTACTTTTTACTGAATACTGATTTTTGTTTTCAGTAATCAGTACTTTTTACTGAATACTGATTTTTTGTTTCAATAACCAGTAAAATTTACTGAATACTGATTTTTTTTTTCAGTAATCAGTACTTTTTACTGATTACTGAAACGTGTAATGCAGTAAAAAAGTAATGCAGTATGCCCATGTATGGTATAAATACATATTCGCCTCTAGACACATATACAAACTTAGAAACTATTTTACTTTCCAGATTGAAGTGTTATAAAATTGATACCAGATTAGAGTTGAAAATAAATTTATTGACGGGATTAAATCGTCAAAACCTGAGAAACTCTACATTAAAAATCGTCAATCGTCATTTTGGTAAATTCATCGAAAAAAATCGTCAAAATGACGTAAAATCGTCACATCTAACATCCCTGGTTGAAGGTTCTATTTAAGGTACTCAATAAGTAATCTCCTAAATTGCATTAAGTTGTCGGTGCACTGCAAATAATTAGGGAGTTGATTCCAGAGACGTTTGCTCGAAATAAAGAATTGACATTCTGAAAAATGAGTGCGGTATCGCAATTGTATGATATATCTCCCCCTTTTCGATCTTGCAAATCTTAAACGCTCATATAGATACACTGGTTCTTTTGTTACAATTATTTTGTGAAGAAAAATTAAACTTCTCAAATTTAAAATGTTGATAAAAGAAATGCTAGTAAACCGGCGAGAATATGATGATATTCTATCAAACCTCCTTAGGCTATAAGTATAACGGACAATATTATTGAAAGTTGTGTTAAGTTTCCTTACATCGAGGGAATTACAGGCACCAAAAACTTCCGATGCATATAATAGTGTTGGTAGAGGATTTGCCTTAGCCAGACGAACTCTTATATTTAGTAGTGTTGAGTGCTGTGTTGGCCATAAAGCGCGCAGCATACCATATATTCTACCACAAGCCTGATTTATATGATCGGTCCAAGTTAAGGTGCTATCAAACGTCACTCCGAGATTTCTAGCTGTATTCACAATCTCAATTCTTGAGACACCAATAACAACATTCACATCTGTCTCAACTCTTACACTTTTCTTGGATATACATAATTAAATATTTTGATTTACTAGGGTTGATTCTCAAACCGTTAGCAGATGCCCAGGTAAATATTTGATTCAAGTAAAAATTTATGTGATCTAACCCTGTTAGTAATACGTCCCTTGTGCAACTATGGTATAACTGAACATCATCAGCATACATTTGTACACAAGAGTATCGCAGCTGCTGCGGAAGATCATTAGCATACATTGAGTATAACAAGGGTCCAAGAATTGATCCCTGTGGAACCCCTCCATTTACTGTTAACGGACGAGAAGTTAATTCATTATTGACCACAGATTGACTTCTATCAGATAAATAGGACTGATTTAAACTAGCTGCAAGTGCCGAAAACCCAAAAAATTTCATTAGTTTCATGCAAAGAATGGAATGATGAACGCTGTCAAATGCCTTAGAATGATCCAATAGAACCAATATAGAAATTCTGCTGTTATCCAAATTGCCCCGAATTTCTTCTACAACATCAGTGAGTGCGGTAATGCAACCACGCTTTGGATCTGTAAACAGTCTGTTGTCATTCACATGTTTATATATTTGTTTATGTTATATAATAAACGTTCAAAAACTTTACTAAAATATGCTATAAAAGCTATCGGACGATATTCGCTATTGGCTTTCGGTATTGGAACAATTTTTGCATACTTCCAAATTGTTGGAAATATATTGGTCATAATAATGTTGTTAAATATATGTGTTACGAAATAACCTATCCAAGGCATAATAAGTTTTACAAATATGGGGTCAATTTCAACTAAGTCCATAGAATTCGATTTCACAGCATAAAAACCCTCAACTACTTCTAGTACATCAACACACTGAAAATTAAATTCAACCACAGAATCACCAAGAGGTTAGAGATTATCATAAAAATTCATCTGAATAGTGGGACGTTTATTATTGACAAAATTCTCATTCAACGAATTAACGTCGACATCAAATGACCGAATCGTCGATTTTCCAATACCAATTTCTCTTATATGCTTCCACGTTTTCTTGCTGTCTGTAGCAGCGTTAACTTTTATTTTAGAAACAACCATTCTTCTGGCCAAGTGAAATTCACGTAAACATTCAGGTGTCCTGTATCGTTTCCACATGTTATAACAAGTGTCACGTCGCTGTATAAGCAATTTAACCTCGTTCGTAAACCATGGCTTAGCATCCTTTCTGAGTTTGTTTCTTCTAATTGGTACACTTTTGTTATACATGTAAATAATAGCGTCATTCAAAAATTTTACTTTGCTATCAACAGATGGTAAATAGTACCATAATGTAATACACTATGGCTTTTATATAAATATATGTTCCCGAAGATCCTGTAAGGAGAATAGGGCCCCTACTATGGCTTTTACATACAAAAAAACAAATCCAGAAGCGTGGAAGAGGTAGATGTAAAATATGTTGGCCGTGAAACGTTAACCGGAAAGTGATCAAAGACTGACATAGCAGTAGAAAGTTCGGTAGTGACAAGCATATTACTGTTTAAATCCCCTGCGATGACAACATCAGAATATGTTGCCGACAAGAGTTGTAGTTTGTCTAATAGTAAATCAAGTTTCCTGTACCTATCTGGCCTATAAACACATCCTAAAAGCATCTTATTACCTTGACAGTTTACCTCAGCAAAAATATATTCAATATCATTCCACTTGCAAATAAATTAAAAATAATGCTTCGAGCAGCTTTAAACCACGTTTCCGATACACAGACGGCATCAACGCCAGAATTTTCAAAAATGTAACGGAATTCATCCATCTTTGGTAATAAACTCTGAGCATTTATATGAAATATACTGAAACCCTTCTGTCCATTAGACAAAAGTCTGACCATGTTATAGTTCCCATCTCTGGAATCAATTTGATTAAATGATGCATTCGTTATTTAAACGACCCAATACAACGCAATAATTAAAAGGAGATGTTACATGTTTAAACAAGAAAGTTACAGATATATAAAAAGGTTTGTAATTGACGGTATAAAATAAAATTTTAAAATAATTATTCTCGAAAAAGGTTATTAAGATCCTCAATAAATTCCACCAAGAAAGGGTCATCTGTATCAAATTTTTTGACATACACTAGACCGCGCAGGGTTAATGTTGACTTTATTTCTTTATTTTTTTCATGTTAAGTGCCGCTTTAAATATTTGGTGATTATGAGGTGTTAGATCCTCATTTATATAAATGTTTTGGTCGCTTTCAAATCCTGCATGGCTTAACCGAAGATTGGTTTGGTTTTCCCTTCGAAATTTACCGATTGATTTAAAAAAAAAAATTTTTCAAACGGAGATCGCAGTTTTGCAACAATTACTTCATCCTTCGGGGTATACGGTTTGTTATTCTTATAAAGTTTTTATAGTCTGTATATGTTACCTATCTGGGGGGCAGGTATTTTCATATTGTCGCATATATTATTAAAAGTAGTGTATAAATTTTAATTTTCATAGTAGGGGATACCAGAAATTCGAACACTACCTGCGACAACTGAGTTTTCATGTTTTAATACTTTTCTTTTTAGTTCTATTATTTGAATTGCGTGCTTCACAAATCTGAACCAAAATTGTATAAAGTTACACTTAATTACATGATATGTATCTTTAGATTTTAAACATCGGCTACTACCGTTTCGAAGAATTTGATAAGTTTCATATGCCAGTTTACTTTTGCCAAAAATTTCAATAAACCGTGTCATCTAGTTTGTGTTTGACAGATTTTTTAAGCAAACCACCACACGATTTGAAAAGCAAATGGAAGAAAGCGAATTTCGTGTGACCATTAAGAATTCAATGGAAATTTCCTTGAATTAGGCAACGATTTGCCTCCTCGTTTGCCATATTCTATAGCTATGACCTCGAATAACTATTTCTTGTCTACAAGACTGAGAAGACTCATCTCACAAACAAATACCTTTTTTGATGATCTGAAAAATCTTCTTTTTTAAAAGCGATACACAAAATGCAGAGGCGTTGTAGAAATCGTATAGAGTTAAAATAAGACTGTGGTCTAATCACCGCATACGATATCGAGCAAAATTGATCGAAATTATTTACTTTGGTATCATGAAACTCGATATCGAATGAAATTTATTGAATTTGAAATAATGGCATCCGATATCGAGTAACTCGACATTACATTTATCGAGCTTTCATTCGATATGTCTGTGTCTATCCTATGCAAAAAAATCGATTGTTTATTCGATACGATAGTGTCAAATGCGGTGATAAGACCCCTGTTTTGAAACCTTCCTCAAAATATGAAACACGAGTACTCGCTCTTGGTCAGTCAAGCCGCTGTTTCCAGAGCCTATAAAATTTTTATTAGTTAAAAAACAATATATAAAGCCATTATTACAACTTGAAGTTAGCTAAAGTTAAGATTAAATTGACAGATAATAATGTGTTATCTGTCAAAAAGCGTCTGTTAACTGTCGGATAACAGCTAACGCCAAGTTATAATAATGGCCCTTAGAAATATATGTTTTAAGTTAAAAGTAACTTTTTTATTTACGACTAATTTCAGTCTTTGTAATATGGGTAAATTATTAAGATATAAAAAACATAAAAATTAATCACAGACCAAGTATAGCTATTTGCGCACACATGTTTTGTCTTCATAAGCTTTAAAATCGCTATAAATTGAAGTTTATTGAAAACGATAAAGCTCTTCGCGCTCTTCATTCATAAAGGAACAATTAAAATTCGATAAGACAGTATCACAGACCGTATACGTGAGTTTAGGAAGTTTAAAAAGTCACGAACTTATTGACCCACCTTCGACCAAATTTCCAGGTAATCTTTTATAGAGTAAATAATAGAACATTAGTGCTATGAGACACCTACACCAAATAAAACAACCGCAGTTAGCATCAAACACAAGTGTCTTTGACTTAAAAGAGAAAAACGTTTTGCCTTTTGTTGATGTGGGTTCAGGCCAAGGCGAATTAACTACAGGTGGTGTCGAAACGGCATCTGATTTTTACAGTTCGGGCTTATTTGTTTTGATTTGTTAGTGTTTTGCTAATAATGGTTGACATTTCGAGCTAATGGCACTAACAATGCAATGCAACAAAACTGTATGTTGCTTCTGTTGTTTTTGGATTGTTGTAGTTCCGACACCACCTGTAGTTGAATTCGCCTTGGTTCAGGCTTATAAAATATACATATGTATAATGTTATATTATATATGTATGTCAGTTTTTAGTCGATTCAAAAATGAACTTACCTCAGGTATTATGACAAAGGCAATTGATTATGTTTTGCGTGAAAAAATATTAGTTTTTTACATTTTTTAAGGCCCTTCCAAAAGCGAAAGACGAATTCATGCAGATTGTGGAATAGAAAATATATTTAATAAGTTGCCACATTTTTTTTTTTTTTAAATCAAATAAATCAAAAAGAACAAAAATGCAACAGCAATTATAATTGCTTTTCCTAGATTTTAAATGCATTTATTTTTTCTTTGTTGTTAAATAAGTAACAAAATATTGTTTGCAAAAAATACTGTTTGGTTATTGTAAATAAACGGATATAAATAGATACGTTGGAGTTTATGTATGCAAAATAAAACACTTAATCTGAGTTCATACGGCTCATGTCTTATTGACAATATTGCTACTTTATAGGCGGGAGGTACGAGGGGAAAAGAAACGAGTAAACAGATGCACTGTCTTTACGTTTTGCTTTCTTATTCGCTGTTAAATTTTGGTTTTGTTTTCAATATCAAATAAATTAAAATAAAAAACATGTCGTCAACAATACATGAATCATTTGAACGCTAATTCATGTTCAAAGAAGAAAAAGGAACTCAGACTTATGTCTAGTTTAGGCATGTAACGAATACCGATCCCGACATATCGGCGATACTGCGGGTTTGCCGATATATCGGTATCGGCTATATTTTATTGGCGATACTTTTTTATAGGTTTTTTGAGCAAACAATAAATTTTGCAATGCTCTTTTTTCCATAACAACAAAGAGCAATAACACATTCAAAGCACAGCATAAAATAAATTGTTTTTTTTTTTATTCTTGGACTGGAAGTCCACACCATAATTCTCTCAATACGCATGCTGAGGAAGTAAGTAATCCTTCTTCATGCTCTCGATACATAAATGCATTCTACGTCAAACAATTTCACACTACTACCCATTACGGATATACTATTTTGCATACACATTGTAAATGCTAAAAATTTATTAAAACAATTAAACTTTTTTTGTTAAAAATAACAAAAATTTAAAACGTTTAAATATCATCAGTTTTTGTGAAATACAAAACAAAAAAAGATAATAGCAGAAAATTTATCTTTAAATGGCACAATGATTTAATAAGATTTAATTATAGAAATTACTTTTAATGTATCTGTATATTGATAATGAATGTGCTTTCCATTATCATTGATCATCATTATGGTTGTCCGCAGCAGAATCTTCGTTGTTTTTGCATCAAAACTTGTTCATGCATTTGTTAGTGATTTTTTATTTTATATTTTATTTTCAATTATTGGTTACTTTAATGGAATTTTATGTTTTCATGTGTATTGTTGTTGTTTTTGTTGGTAATTGATTTGTTCTCGCAATAGTTTTTGCAAGAAGATGCAAATAAAAATAACAATTAATAATTTTCCAAAGAACTACTTGTTTATTGTACAGCAGCTAAGCGACTACTAAAAACAACTTACATTTGTTCAAATTATAATAAATCTAAATTTTAGGTGAAATTTGGCAATAAAGTAAAATGCGTAAATATGTACATAATTATAATAAATATACATACATATGTGCATATACATACATACTGCAGTGGCCTTGATATTAACAAAAAAATATGTAACTCTACTTGATGCGATCTTACTAATGAGTGCTCTTGTATAAGAGAATAATTAATAATAAAAAAATATAATTAGTATGTATGAATGTACGTTTGTATGTATGTATAACTATAAATTAGGAATTACAAACAAGAGCAACAAAATGAAATATGTATTTACCTTATGTGTTGCTTAAAAGAATATTACGGTTTTTGATAAATAAGTAAATAAAAAATCTAAAGAATTTTGTTGATTACACCAAGGCCTAATCTGCCGCCAAGAGTAATAAATTTAAGAAAAAACATTGTTATTGCATTTAACTAATATTATTTAACTGTGTTAATACACAATGTAAATTAACTATAATTTAAAATTTTATTTTCCTATTATTTAATTTCGTTATCGTAAAAGTTGTTGTTGTCGGTATGTGTTCAATCCATGCTTAATTATTTGCTCGATAAGAACAGAAACATGTGTGTCAGACTCCAGAACACTACAGTTACCGAATTAAATAAATACAAGAAACGTTGCATATTAAAACGTTGTGTGTGTGCGTGTTTTTTTTTTTTGTCTTTCTTCAGTCAGTCAGTTTGTGATCAATTAAAATCACATTTAATAACATCTGATAGTTTTTAACGAGGATTGCATGCATACAGGAGATGCCAACTCGAACAGGGCTAAGAACTGCAAGTGTCCCAACTTTACATATCGACAGTTATTGGGAATTTATTTGCATGCAGTGTTGTCAGATTAGAAGATTTATTTCAAAATTGGGGATTTTATTTGGAAGAAGGGAATAACAAATTTGATTTTGCGAAAATAGGTATATACAATGTATATACCTATTTATACATATTATACATCAGAGCATAACCAAATTTTTCGCACAGTACCACGAGGTGGACAATGTTGTTTTGTTTACGAAAAATTTTGTAAAAAATTTGTAATAAAACAATCAAATATTATAAGGGTGTTCTTTTCAGAACAATTATTTTAACAAAATATTAAGTGTGAACGTATGAAATAATATTAAAGTATTAATTTTCTTTAATATTGCAACACAATACCTCTGTTGATAGCAGTGATGCCAGGAACAATTTCAAAAAATCCCTACGTGTCTCCAAAAAAAATTTCTTTTTTCCCTACAACCCTAAACTTTTCCCTACGTTAAAAATGTATTGTTTTAAGCGACAAGCAAACAAAATACATATTTATTTTGTTAACATTTTGTACATATTTATTATAATAAAATTTATTTATTTAAAAAAACAATTAATTTCAAAAATAACACTGTGTGACAAATTTAATTTTTTTGTTTTTGACAGAAACGCCTCTATAAATCCTTTAATCTAGAACAAAACAGAGTCAAACTTCGTATTTGATTTATCATTTCCTCAACTTTTGTTAATTTTTTAAGAGCATAATAATTTTCAAGAATACTTATTTTTAACAATTTGTTTAACATAAGGGTAATTCCATGTCAAAACGACCAAGAGTGGGACACGACCCCTTCCGATTTTAATAAAATTTGGTGAGAAGGTTCCTTTTATCATATTAGGAACATATATGAACGAAAAAAATTTTTAAAATTTGTTTTTCGAAAGTTATGTCATATTCAAAATGTCATAATTTCGGAGAATAAGCCGAATGTGTTGAGCTTATTTCTTCAATATCTCGAAAACTACTTGACATACGAAGATGATTTTGATGTCATTTTCAAGAGAATACTTGGGGCTACAAACCATAAATTGAAAAAAAAAATTTTTTTTGAAAAATGTAATATCTGCAAAATGTTAAATTTTAAAAACGGACTAACTCAAAAACATATTTTTTTATTTGGCTGATTTTTTTTTTGTATAATACCTCAAACTGTTCTTTAAAAATCCTGAAACTTTGAAGGAGGTGTTTTTTTTCTTTTTTAAGATATGATTTTTTTCCTTTCGCAACCCTTAAAAAAATAATATTAAAATAGAATTTTAATATTGTAATTTTGAGCAATAAGTACACTGTGCTAGTTGCAAACAATAGACCAGCCGCGCACCAGGCATTTTACCCTAATTGGGGACGCTAAATCCAGTGGTGCTAACCGTTTTTTTAGGTTAGCTCTTGTTTTCAAGATATACCGTTATTTCGAAAATGTAAGAGGTTGCACAGCATATATTCGCGTAACTCAAAAACGGTTTAGTTTATTGAAATAACTAAAAAAACCGAAATTCGGCAATAAAAAATAAAGTGGGGCTGGTCATACATTTGACCCATCTAGGAGCATCCTACGCGCTGCAGGAGCCAAATTAAAGAATTTTATTAAGCCGCAATATTTGTATGGTACAGCGCGTAGGATGCTTCTAGATGGGTCAAATGTATGACCAGCCCCACTTTATTTTTTATTTACGGAATTTGATATAAGATGAAAATATTGTCGTTCCACAAAATCCTTTTTCATCCGATTTTTTTCAAATCACGCTTAAAATATTGGTAATTAAATGAACTATTTGGGAAAAAAAATAAAACATTCCAGATCTTTCATGTGGTATTTATCGTAGCAATTTTATTCATGATTTTTTTTTTTTGCATTTGTTTAGTATAAAAATATTGTCGTTCTACAAAATCCTTAATAAAAACTTTATTTTTTCAAATTACGCTTAAAATGTTGGTAATTAAATATACTATTTGGTTAAATAATAAAACATTCCAGATATTGGTTGGGCTCCACAAGGGTTTGAGTGGGACCATACACCGAAAAACACAAAAGTACCGTTATCTAAAAAACGGTACTTAGGAAAAAAAAATTACAGCGGTTTTCGTGAACATGGTTTTAATATATGGATTGCCAGGCTGTTAGGACTCATAGTAGGTATTTGGTTTCTTTTAAAAAAATATTACACTTGTACTAAAATACCATTGTATATGAAAAATGTTCATTTTTAAATGAAAATTACATGAATATTGACGTATTTTTCGATAATATATTGAAAATGAGGTAAATTTTGAAAATGCCCTACATTTGCCTTAAAATAAAAAATCTGTCCTTTTTCCCCTACGCTTGAAATTATTCGAAAAAATGCCTACAAAAAGAGAAAACTCCCTACATTTGGCATCACTGGTTGATAGCCACAACACAAATGACTGATTTTGACACTTGTTGTCACATTATATTTCATAAAAGGCGCAAATTTCCATGCAAACTGTTAGGTTGTCCTTCGCTTTCATTGTCGATCGACTTGTCGTGCTTAAAATTGTAAGTAGGGCACAAATCAGCTGTATGTCGTTGAAAACGCAAGCGATCAATAGCGGCTGACATCGTGGTCCAAGCTGTTACATTGAAATAAAAAAGTTTAAAGTTTTTTTTTATACCCTCCACCACAATTAGTTGTGAAGAGGGTATATTAAGTTTGTCATTCCGTGTGAAACTTAAATGCTGGAACAAGACAAGGAATGAGATAAGATTTTGCAAAAATTCGTTTTATTTGACTGGAAATTATGCTGTTAAATTTCGTGAAGATCCGTTCATAATTTACCCTAAGCCCCATATAAACACTACTCCCGGAAAACAGTTTAGTACGCCTAAAACCGTAAAAAATAACGCTAACGTAACAAAATTTGCTACGTCACAGTTTTTTACGCCTAAAACCGTAAAAAATAATGCACTCATAACAAATTTTGGCACGTCACAGTTTTATAGGACTACAAATGATACTGTGAAATTTCGTGAAGATCGGTACATAATTTACCCTAGGCCCCATAGAAACCCTGCTCCCGGAAAACAGTTTAGTACACCTAAAACCATAATGAATAATGCTATCATAACAGAAATTGGCACGTCACAGTTTTAAAGGACTAGAAATGACGCTGTGAAATTTTGTGATGATCGGTCCATAATTTACCCTAGGCCCATATAAACCCTACTACCGGAAAACAGTTTAGTCGCCTAAAACCATAATTAATAACAAATCGTCACAGGTTAAGATAATAATAATAAATAAACATCATACAGTTATTACTCCTTAAACATTCGAACTGTCGGTGGAGGGTTTCAAAGATTCGGCACAGCCGAATATAGCACTCTAACTTGTTTTATTTTAAATCTTTAAATAAACGAAAGAGACCTTTGTTCGATATCGACAAACAGGCAGTCGTTTTTATTGCTGTTTATAAATACGTATGAAGCAAAATAAGTGTTTAATACAACGAACCGGCAATTGTTATGATGAGTAAACATGTTTACAGTTTAGTATGTACAAACTTGTTTGTTGTTATTACGAAATTGCGTATAACTGTTATGTACACTAAAAAATCAATTGTATGTATTAATAAAAGTAAGCATTATTAAATGGCAAATTGATGTTGTATTCAAAAAAATGGCCAATTCTTAAAACCACTAAATGTACTTATATATTTTCTTCTAAGTGGTAATAACAATATCATTATATGAAAATAAATATAATTTTTATATGTACATATAATTTTCCGCACAAAGATTAAGGAAAATTTAAATCACTTCAAGGTAAAATTGTGTTAACTTTTAGGTTTCTTGTTGCTGCTATATTATTCTTTACTTTGCCCCTTAAAGTGAATTTTTGATGTTTTTTGTAATTTGTTTCTTGGAAAATGATAAACTAACCACCTTACAAAAACCCTTAAGTAGAATTAGTAAATTGTACAACAACACTGGATGCGGCATCAACAGCAGTAGGAAAAAAAGGAATTTGGTTTTTCTTTTTAAAGCAAAAGTATAAACTTTATTTAACCGATATATAAAAAAAGTTAAATATTAAAAACTAAAAGTTAATGTGCAAGATACGTAAAAAAAGAATATACGTTTAAACTTATTAACTCTACTTAAAAGTAAAAAAAGAATATATACACTTATTAACTCGACTTAAATGCAGACGTGTTTGTCACACATAAATGCAAGTAGTTAAGCCCTGCAGCTCTGGGTATTAAATCCGAGCTAGCTATAAAAGCTTCTTAAGGCAATGTTACTCATTCGTTTATTCGTGGTCAAGGGGTGGATTGCTGGATTGGTGGAACGTGGCTGCCAAATAAATTATGGATAGAAGAGGCCTGCACAATTCGATTTGAATACACATTCAAATCATTGTAATATTTTCAAATTCTTTACTATAGTGTCGCTGTCACAAACAAATACTGAACAGAAGTGTAGAGGAAAAATTAACGTAAGAGGTGAACATGTCGAATAAAAAGCAAATGTTTAGCAATAATGAAACTGCGGGTAAAAAAATATTCTCAAAAAGGAACAAGGGTATTAAAAATACACGAAACATTCAGAGTGAGAACACATTCTACACACATACTCAGAGGGATTTTGATTTGACTATTGACGTCAGCAGTCGTCGATGGCTGCGAGTGTAAGACGCAAAATCCTCTGAGGAGATAGCGTTTGAAACATGTCAGGGTAACCAGCCGCCTGGGTTCGAATCTCAGGTCAGTCAAGAATGAACGATTATCAATAACAATTTTAATTAATTTTCATGTTGTAAAATTCCTTTCTTCATAAAAATAATTTTATGAAAATTTAATTTGATGAACTTAAGCCTGATTAAAAATATTGAAAATTTGGATTAAAAACCATAAATAGTTCAACAAAACTACCACAATACATATTATTTTTTTTTTTTTAAATAATATGAATGGTATTTAATTTTTCGTACTGTTTATAAATGACCGTCGATTTCAATTTTTGTGAAATTTTTAATTTAAACACGAAAAAAGTTGAAAACGTAATAATACGCGTCAATTGTGCTTAAGTTTTTATTTTCATTTACATGCAGAGAAAAAATATGGTTGGGCATGGTTACGGCAACAACACTATGTTTATTGTAACAATATATTGTTGTCGTACACAAATAATTGTTATTTTTATTTAATATCAGCAATATCATAGTTACTGTAAACATATTAATGTTTATCGCAATTATAAATATGAGTATTGTTGACCGAAAAATATTTATTTTCTTTCAAAACTTATTATATTACCCACAACAATATCATAATATTTAATAGCCATAACATGATAACTCTCAATACATTTATCATATTATGTTTAAGATGCAATCAAACTATTTTTACTGTAATATATAATATTAATAATAATATGCTAGCGCCATTTGTAAAATTATTTTGAATCAGTTGTGTCGTTTGTTTTATATGTGAGCGGTTAAACAAGATAAATTACCATAAAAAATAATAAATTTAAAGAAATTTAAATAACTAATAGTGCAAAATATCGTAGTAAAATCCAACAACAAATATTGAACTCCGCTATTGCATTTACATCCAGAAAAATTGTAAAAAGTCACAAAATAAAAAATCGATACATAAAAATTTCAATTTATTTTGTATTGTTTGACAGTTATTAAAGGAGCTCTATCATAATATGATTGCTTCTAAATTTATAATGATTTACATGATGATAATATGATGACTTCTTAGCTTATTATGATTAACATGACAATAATATGATTAATTTCTTAGCTTATTATGATTAACATGATTATAATATGATTGCTTCTTAAGTTATTATGATTTACATGACAATTATATGATTCCTTTTAAACTTATTATGATTAACAGAATAATAATATGATTAAGGGAAAAATATTATGATGTAATATTACGAATATATTTAGCCATTACATGTTTCAATAATAATCTTAATATGGTGACTACAATCATGAATCGTATCATAATATGTTGCTCTTAGAATATGTTTACCACAACCATGTTTTTTCTTTGCGTGTACCAATGTGAATTTTTTTTTTTTTAATAAAAAATTAAAGTTCTAAAATTAGTGCTTAAAACAAAGAAATAAGAAACAATTTTACGGACTTATATGTATATGAGGTAATTTTTCTTATAAAATATTTTTTGCTTTAGCCAAATAACACTTTAAAGGGTCAAACTTTAAAGCAATGAAGACAAAATTGTTGATTGTGTGGTGCCTGTAAAACACTTTACAGAAAAACAAGTTGCAAAAACAAAATTAAATTTTTCATATTAATCAATTTCTTTTAAATATGTTTTTGACATGAAAAATTTTTTTTTAGTTAGTTAGATAGAATTTTGATTTGAACTTTTATTAAATACATTTTTATATTTTTTTGTATAAAAGAAAAAAATTTTTGGTTTTATTGTTTTCCTACCAACAATTGTAATGAAAATTTTTCTAAAATTTTATTACAAAATTTCTTTCCAAGTGATTTTGCGGATTTGAAAAGTTTAAATACTGTTGGAATGTGGGATGATTCCATTTTGTTATTGATTAATTAAGGGCATGGAAAGTTGTGTACAAATTTTTAAGAAATTTTAATTGAAAATAATATTCTTAGATGGGTAATTCCATGTCAAAACGACCAAGAGTGGGACACGACCCCTTCCGATTTTAATGAAATTTGGTGAGAAGGTTCCTTTAATCGTAGGATGCTCCTAGATGGGTCAAATGTATGACCAACCCCACTTTTTTATTTATTGCCGAATTTCGTTTTTCTTAATTATTTCAATAAAATGACATCAAAATCATCTTCGTATGTCAAGTAGTTTTCAAGATATTGAAGAAATAAGCTCAACACATTCGGCTAATTCGGCGAAATTATGACATTTTTTTCGTTCATATATGTACCTTATAAGATAAAAGGAACCTTCTCACCAAATTTCATTAAAATCGGAAGTGGTCGTGTCCCAATCTTGGTCGTTTTGACATGGAATTACCCAGTTATTATTTTGTGAAACTTTTTCAGAAAACTGAATAATTATTAAAAGTTCATATTCGGAAATTCGAGTGAAATTGAAATCGATTTAGATCTTCAGTTAATTTTTGTTTTAAATGACAGTCGTTTTTCTGATTTAAATAGAAGTTCTGTTAAGGATAATTGGTACACAAAGAAAAAAGCTTGTTTGCAAAACTTCTTCGATTTTAATTTTACTTGATTTCGATTTCCAGAACATGCCTGATAATCTCGGAATTCCTAAGTTTATCCTGTTGGTATGAAAAATTCTTTTGTAAAACTGTTTGGCACTACATCCTCCGGGAAATCCTATGGGGACAGAGTTAAAAGTTGACAGATTAAGATATTGCGGCTGACCAGATGTGTTACCAAGGGAATCAGAAACCCCAGGAAAAATCAGTTCAAGTCTAACTACTGGTTGAAAGCCAGGTGGTGGTTTTGCTTAAACACAAAGGGAGATCTTAATTAGTGGGCTTCACAAGCTTATTTTCCACCTTGAGGGAAAGTTCGGCAGCTGATGCATCTCCTTGGGTGCTGCTGCTACTTCAACAGATGCTGATTGCTTTAAAACCGCAGGTTAGATAGGCTGAGTCACAAAACAAGAAGATATTGTATAATTTTACGAGTGAAAAACTCAATTTTTTACCCGAATATTTTCTTTGCTTTCTAACATTGGGGCGGTTTTGAAACGAATGGTTTATCACCCAGTGCTGAGACCACCATGAGGTAGGCCACAATGGCAGAATCTTTCGCTTCATTATCAGGAAATTTTGAATCAACAGAAACAGAAACAAAGTTCCGATAGGGCAAAGTCTGGGTTACTAAGCGGTTGAGGGAAAACTTCCCATTCTGTATATTCAAAATAGTTCTTTATTGACACATAAACATTAGCAACCGATAAAAACAGCAACATTTTTTTACTTTTTTTTAATAATTTAAAACCGATTGGGAATTTTATCAAAATCGGACAAACAACAGATTTGTTCCCCACGGTATTATTAGGTGCATTATTAGGTGCAGCCATACCTGGGATCCGATAAATTCAAATAATAGAGCTATTGAAGTCTTATTGATTTCTCGACACCGAAGGCTCACCAGAGATCTTATCTATATGTTCACCGGTTCGGCTATTGGTAAAGGACCTCGTAAAAATGCTTCCTGCCCCCACTTATTTAATAGAAGGTTGTTTTTCATTAAGATTTTCTCCGTCCTGAGGGCGACTGCCTCTTTCAAGTCATGAACTCACAATAGGGTTTATCGAAGGGTAGCTTTTTGACGAAGAGAAACTTTCGTGGTGGCTGTGGTTGAAACCCAAATCGCGGAAAGCGTTATCATGAATCATAAGGAAAGCTATCTAATCGTGGAGGGCACCCATCTACTGTTGCTATTCGAACAGTTGCTGCTGGCTACTACACTGAACCAAAAAGGTACGTGGAGACAACGAAAACATCCGTTGAGCAAACGAAAAATTTATTAATTTTCGTCCAGTGAATTTGTTCGTTGTGACAACAAATAACTATTGTTTAAAAGATTTTATTAAAATAATTTAATGTACTGTTCGTTTATATAACGAAAAAGTTCAAAAATATAACGAATGAACTTATACGTTAATTCAGTAAACCTTTTCGTTAATTTATCGAATTATATTGTTTTACAAATTTGTTGGCTCAACGAACACAGTACATTGTCTCAACGAATTATTTTTTTAAATTTCCCCCCCCCCCCCCCCCCAACAATTCACTTCTTTAATCCCCTATAAAATCCAAAAAAACTAACACATTTACATATTTTCTATTTTTAATAAACTAAATTTTTACTTATATCGACTTAAGGTACTCTTGAATATTGGCACAGATATATTTTAAAGAAGACTTAAAAAAAAAATTTTACATTTACCAATCTTTGACCAGATGGAGTTTTGTATTGTCGCCATTTTCTAAAAATTTCAGCGGAATTTTCCATTTTAATTTCATTCATTCTAAGTTGAGTACAACTATTCACATGATAAAATTAATTATTTTGCCTAAGCAAAATGAAAAAGTTATTTAAATATATACCTATA
This sequence comes from Pollenia angustigena, assembly GCA_930367215.1. Lineage (NCBI taxonomy): Eukaryota > Metazoa > Arthropoda > Insecta > Diptera > Polleniidae > Pollenia > Pollenia angustigena. The sequence goes on along the minus strand of OV884059.1, from coordinate 176,924,768 downwards.
CTAATTGCTCAGTTGAAAATATTTCTACTATTTCTTCTTCAATCCGATTGCTCTTAGCCAAGTCTAAGTGTAAACAGTTGTCATCAAAGTATTGGGCGATGGTGTTTACAAGCGCTTAATCCTTCGAAGACTTTTTCAGAATAAGGATGATTACTTACTTGTGAACTACTAAAATTATTTGTATTTGACGAACTAGCTTGAATATTGGGATTCAAATTTTGTAAATGCTTCGGACTAAATGTTTTTTATAGCTTCCTAAACTTTCAATACATCTAAAAGTACTGTACGTACTTACATTATGTTTATTTAATTAACTATTAGCAAATCCACCGAAATTAATTTTATTTTGCACATTTTATTTAATTTAAGTAACTTTTCCCCTTTTATTTAATTTGAGAAAATTTTAATTGTATTTAATTTATAAGAAAATTAAATTTTACACTGCACTTTTTTTCAAATTATATCTTAAAAAGAACCAGTTCGACCAGAAGTAAAACACAAAATGCCAAAAAATTTTAAACTAACTAACCCTCATAAAACTTTTTTGACATCAAAATACTAATTCCTTAAGCCAACAAATCAATTGTCAATAATTTTTAATGAAGGTACAAGGTTACGAAAGCGAACAGTTCGTAGAATTGGTGCGCGTTCATGTTACAAACACATGTTAAATCACTTCTTACCTCAACGAACACTTTATTTAAGTTAACGTACGAGTTCAACGGGACAACGAATAAATTATTAAATTCTCTCATTTTTGTGTAAATATGACTCAATAAATGTTTTATTAGCTGCACGAGCATATTATTAACATTTATGTACATTTGAACCCAGTAAAAGCTTCGGCTATAAAATAATGTGTTGAGTAATCAGAAAAACATGAAGGCACTACTTAAAATTCTACTGAAAGAACCAATGAATTTTACAAAGCATGTCCCAAAATTAACGCATTTAAAAGTAAGTCATTATTTTTTTACTCAAATACAATCAGAAAAAAGTAGTTACAGAAGTTGTTACAGTACTTTTCGCTTATAGTCCACTACTCAAGTTGCACAACTTTTGTGGACTATAAGCGAATTTGGACTATTACCGATTTTTTTTTATAAGCCATTTTATGGATACTAAATGAAATCTATTATAATCCACATTTTGGACTATATAAATATTATTTTCTACAATAAAACCATTATTTTTAAACAAAAGAAAAGCTTATTTAAAACATAACCAAATATTGATTTAATTGAATAAAATAATAGTTGCGAGAAAGGTAAATAAAAACATGTTGCCTATTGATTAAAAAATATAAAAAACAGAGTGGACTATCAGCGACCATTTTTGCATAAAGGATTATAAATGCGTGCTAAGAAAATGTGGCTTTTAAACGAAAATGGACTACAAGCGAAATAGACCTTAAAACAAATAATTTGTATGAAATTCGAAAAAATGTGCAAGTGAATATGACAGTTTTTGGCTTTAATCCGTTTTTGGCCTTTAAGCGGAATGGACTATAAGCGAAAAGTACTGTTTACATGTAGTTATAGGAGAAAGCTACTAAATAATGAGTTAAAGAAGCTATTCGTTTTGAAAAAGTAAGGAAATTTTAATGAACTACCCAGTAAAAACTTCGCTTACTTTTTAAAAATGAATAGATTCTCTCACTCACTATTTAGTAGCTTTCTTCTTTAACTGCTTCTATAACTACCTTTTCTGGATATATTTAAGTAAAAAAATAATGATGATAGATGGCTCGAACTCATAAACAACGAGCGGTTTGTGCGTTTGTTAACCGAGCACACACGGCGGCGGTTAGTAAACGCATTGTTTGACACCTATTGGTTAGAATCAATCATGAGATTAGGCTATCTGGGAGATGCTCATATTAATGATTTGCACATATTTTTATATAATGAGACATTACGAAAATGTCATTATAATTTTAAATAAAATGCCATAATTTTTTTTTTTAATAAATACATTAATTTTTATTTGAATTACTTTTTTGTTAAATTAAAAAAAAAATCGTGTTAACTTATAGACACAAGTACCTGCGTATTTAAAAACAATTTTTAAATTAAACAAACGTTTATTAAGGAACATTTTTATATTTAATTTGTTTCGCAAACCTAAATTAAATTTTAAATATTTTCATGAATACTGACAATAATTCTAATTTATGCCAACTTCAAGACTAATACGAACAACTTGGAAATGTAAACTTAAAGGATTAATCAGAAAATAACTTACTGGCAGGGTTGAACATAAGCCAACATTAGGAACTTTTATAATTCTTTTTCAGGTCTTATGGAAAATACGCAATTTGCTTGTCTTCTTCAAGGATTAATTGTGGACTATTTTTATTTTTTTTTCAACTAAATAAACTTTTCTTGGGCTTTAAACATTACCTAACAGGTTAAAATTGTCATTTAGGGAAATAGAAATCCAATACGAGAAAACATGAAGCAGACAAAATAAAAATGGAAAAACAAGAAACTTTTTGCTTGTGCGACTTGTCAATGTTCATACATAAGAACTTAGTGTTTGTAACACGTATGATTATGTGGTAGCACACACACAGAAAAAAATACCAATGTTAAAATAACATGGCGAAATGTTGATTGAGGATCATGGTAAATTTCTGCAAAAGTATGCCCTTTATTTAAATTTCATATTAATTTTAAATGAAAAATATTAAAATAACCTTAAATCACGTTTATTTAATATTATTCACTGTTAAAATAGCATTGTTGAATATTGAATCCATAAAAACCTGTTTTATATTAAAATCAAAAGTTTATCTTGTTAAATTAACATGCATACATACTTAAGTATGTATATTTTTTTATTTTCATGGTTGAAATATGTTATAAAAAGAAGACAATTCCCGTATTCTTTTAATTGAAATTATTTAGTTAAATAGTATATCAAGTTTTCAAAGTAGAATGATGACGAAAACCATATCGGGCCATTCTGCTGATGCTTCTATTGACAAAGGAGATACAAAATAAGTGAAACATGTGTTAAAGGGGTAAGTGTTTTGAAACATTCCTAAATAAATGCATATGTTGTCTCCACACTGTGATATCACCCTCCAACCAATTTGATTCTACACGAAAATCACGTTGCTTCAACTTGAAATAACTTTCATTCAACGTGATTCGGATTGTTATTTCAATATAAAGGACATTTTGCTCTAACTTTACTGCAATGTTAAATTAACATGAATTACAGTTATTTTAAAAGAAAAAAATGTTGTTCGCAAGTTATTGTAAAATCATGTTAAATTAACATGAAACAACAATGAAGCAAAATCACTACTAAAAATGTAAAATCAACCTTGTTTTGAACGAATTTACATTGATTTTTTTCTGTGTGCAAGTGCTCATTTGAGACAAATGCATGGGTTGGTCACAGCAAAAGAAAAGCATGAAGTACATAAAGTAACGAAGGTTTGGTTGTCTTGTAACAAAAAATTAATACCCAAAACCAGGCACAAAGGGGTCAGCGCAAACAATGAGTTTCAAGACAATAATGCCTCTAACCACATAATAAACGCGTACAAATGCTTTGCTCTTAGCACCAGCACGAGAACGATGGTCGTCTGGATGAAAAAACTGGTCAAACAGCAAGAACTGAACTTAGTGAAATAAAGAAAAGAAGTGAATTAAACTACAAAAGTTTTCTTGCAAGACTTTTTTCTTACTTACTTATTTTACTTCTGGTCTTTATACAAGTATGTTTTACATATATTTTTCAATTTTTGTCTATTTGAAAAAAACCCCATAAAAAATTATTATTATGTGTTTTCTAGTTCATTATATTGGGGCAAAATGTTTCTCTTTCTCTTGGATCAGTTTCTGTAGTGCGATTCACTATGCTTTTTAAACCACAATTGTTTCGTTTAAAAATGTTAACCACAAAATTAACCCTTTTGCTATTCACTAACACTTTAAACGACATCTGCTGGTGTTTAAAGCCAGCTGTTTCAGTCATTTTTGGTGTGGTTAAATCCGCTTAGAAAAGTGTTTATTTATAGACGATAAATAATATAGCATTGAGGTATTTAGAATACAATTTATCAACTTCTTGTCACACACCAATTTCTCGTGGAGCTTCTTAGTTATTTATCCTAAAGCCAACCATTTGACTCAAATAAAATTGAAAATTTAATTAAATATAAATTAATAAAATAATAAAAATAAGTATTGCTTTACGCACTTTGCATAATATCATTTAAAATCTATAAATTAAAAGGTTTTTGTTTTGTTTTTTTTTATTCTTCTTTGTTATTTTATCCTATTTTGATGTTTCTCTTGGCAGAGTTGGAACGATATATCAATTTTAATAGAGAGAAATATAAAACTGTTTACCGTGGTTATTAATAAGATAGTGAATCACAAAGTGGTTCGTGCAAAGATCAAAATGGGTTGTTAAAGTTAACACTTTTTAAAGTGTTAAAAGTTCGTGAATTCCACTACTGATATCATTTTTCAATATGAAGTTAACAATATGTTGCTTCCTACTCAACTTCTGTGAACTTTTATTTACAATTCTTTTCCTCGGTCCATTTTACCTTTAATTCCAAAGAGTATAAAAGGTAAAAATAAAATAATAAAAATATAAAATGTTATAATGAAAAAAAATAACAATAACAAAAAAAAACGCTCTTCAACTTTAGTATTTTATATAAGTTTCTATTAAACTCACCCAAGGCATGACACTGTAGAATATTTGTACGTCCTTCACTTACTTTTGAACCTGAAGATGATGGTTGTGTTGTAAAACGAGGAGGTTGTAATTGTGGGCCACATGTAAATTGTTAAAAAAAAGAGAAGAAAAAAAAACAGTTATCAAACAAATACTCAGTATTAGCTACAGTATAAATTTTTGTTGTTGCCTTTACTGGCATTTTATTAAGGCCTATAAGTAATTTAATAAACATTCGATCAGTATTAAATAAACACTTATTATACGTAAACCGCATTTATAAACATCCATGCATAAAAAATGTGAAATTATTATATTACACTTTACACACTCTCGCAAACAAATACAATGAACATAAATGTGAGCAATCATCTACATTCCTCTATTCATTAATATAACAAACATTCTGTTTTAGCTATTTATTTTTATGATTAAATTAATGTTTATATTGAACAACAAATAAAGTATGTGGCCAAGTGACATTTTGCCATATTACAATTTTAAATAACTAACAAAAATATTGTTATTTAAATATTTTAAAAAGATGTACATCCCAATAAAAAATTTTAACAATTTGCGACTCACTAATGGTACATTTAGGGCCATTATTACAACTTGAAGTTAGCTAAAGTTAAGATTAAATTGACAGATAATAATGTGTTATCTGTCAAAAAGCGTCTGTTAACTGTCGGATAACAGCTAACGCCAAGTTATAATAATGGCCCTTAAAAATATAAGCGCACAATTATGCGCTACGCAATAAGACAAACGTAAAGTAAGTGAAGTAGCTCTTAAGAAGTTTCATTAAAGAAAAAATAATGTTTCAAGTGCCACGGCATTCCCTTACTACGAAGCAGGTTTGTAAGAGAGAACATCAAAAAAAACTGTAATAAATCATTTAGTGTGTAAAGGCCTAACCAGAATGTGAATAACGTGGCTTAAGCAACCGAGCGAATACATGTAAATCATATGTGTAAAACCATGTTGAACTTAAGGGAACTTTTTGTTAAATTTAATGAAACTGTAATTTTCTTAAGCAGAGTGCGAAACTAATCGCACATTCCGTACGGAATCAAAAGTTTTTTATTTTGTTTTTGTTTTTTTTAATGTATTTGAGAGGCTTTTTTGTTTATTTTTGACAGTAGCTTAAGTTTGTTTATGCACATTCTGGTTGAGCCTTTAAGCTTATAGCTACGTTCACCAGTTTTTATATGCATTGAATTAAGCGCTTTTTGTGTCAAAAATGTATTGCTTCAAGGTGGGAACTCGCCATATAAAATTCATGTCTTCCGAAAGCGGTATGGTAAGCGAAACTCTTACATTTCTCCCTTACACACCTGTTTTGTTTGAAGCTCAATTTTTTTGTTGGGTTAATATGTATGTATCAGATTGTATCGATTTAATTACAATCACATGTTTTCTCGTTAATGATTGCATTAAAAATAGGGAAATTGATTGTATGATGTCAATTTGAAATCATTAACTGCAAACTTTAGCATTAATGTACTGTTATAAGCTGACAAAGTTTGTATTTTTGGCTCTGTGAAATAAGCCCCAGGTGCAATAAGTCCCAGTGCAATAACTCCCAATGATATAAATCCCAAAATAAATAAAATAAGTCCCAAACTGAAAAACAGAAATAAATCCCAAGAAAATTAAATAATTTCCAAGTCTAAAATGAAACAGACCCCAACTTTTGGGAGTTATTTCATTATGAAATAAATCCTAAAGACATTAATGAAATAACTTCCAAAAACAGTCCATCGAAAAGAAATGAAATAAGACAAAAAAAAAAAAAATTAAAGAACTCCCAAAGAAATATATATTCGTTTTACTTGAATATTTACATATCAGGTTACCAAAAAACTAACATTGAGTATTTTGGCAACAAATGGGGCATTTTATTGTATCCTGACCTCTTGTAATGGCAGCTGCCTGCAGTTTAAGCACGCAGCTTTTGCAAGTGTTTAGGTGCTTGCATGGCAAAAAGAGAGTATTTTATTCACTACCCATACATATGGCACAATCGTTTGTACAATGGTTATCTCCTCTATGGTATAACAAACACCGGCTTCGCTGGCTAAAGCTTCTTTGTATATTCATTCTTCAGTCGGTTGCAAGGATTTTCTTCTTCACTCTCTTTTCACGTTTTAACATACATCATTTCATAATGAAATTACTCCCACATTTGTCTGAAAAATTGTTGGGTCTAATTTCTTGTTTTTCTTGGGACTTTTGCACCTGGGAGCTATTGCACGGAGCCGTATGTTTTTTTTTAATAAAAAAAATCTTATAAGTTTTTAGCTCTGGAAACATTTTAAGATTAGAGTCTATAGTATTTTAAGCGTCTTCTAAAAAATGTATATGGTCATTTTTTTGCCAAAATGTCTTCATAAGTAAGTATGTATTTGCCAAATATTTTGTTGTATGATGCTTATTTATCAAGTTATGGGGTGAAGCTTTTAAAAAATTGTTTTTTTTTTTAATGATCGTTTTGAACTAGAAAAATATTTAACAAAAAAAAACTAAGATAAGTGATTCTTTTGGGAAACCGTTTGATCTTAAAAAAAATTCATCTGAAAAACTGAAAATGACCAATTTAAATTAAAATTTTCGAACTTTGATAACTTTGTTTAACAATCCATAGCTGTTGCATTGCGAAACTAGGTATAACCAAATTAAATTGACATTTTTCTTTTATTTTTTACAAAATCATCCTTCAGTGTCCTTATTATATTGTTAAAGTTTTGCGAGTTAATGTACAAATTTAAGGATTTCCTTTAAATTTTTTATGAGGGCCCCCTAAGAAATGAAAATAAGAGAAAAAGATTGTTTAAGATAATTTTAAGGACAAAAAACTTATGGTGGTCGGTCATACATTTTACCCCCTAGAGGAGACTTCTATGCAGTTATGGAACTTTTTCTTTAATATATATAAAGAATATTCAGCCATCCAGTGATTTGGAAAACAGATTGTCATATCACTAAAGAAGTTGTACAAACGAACAGCAATAACCATTTCAAAACTTCCCTTGATATACATATGTAATTAAGCATGGAAGTTTATTGTTAGTTTTTATTAATATATTTAAAGTTTGTAATATTATTTTAAGTAACTAAATGAATGAAAATGGTATGACCAATGTTAATCATACATACATACATAAGTGGCTATTCACAACCTGGGTAGGTCTTTAGCCGAGTTAAGAATTGATCGCCATGCGCTTCGATCTTCTGCTCTTTTTCTCCAATTTCGGATATTCAGATCAGAAAGTTGTTGTTGAACCTGATCTTTCCAGCGGAGCTTCGGCCGTCCCCTCTTGCGCATACCTTCGGGATCGTACTCAAAAATCTTCTTAGCCGGAGCGTCTGCTTCCATTCGCACGACATGTCCTAGCCAGCGCAGTCTTTGTATCTTTATGCGCTTCACTATATCAATGTCGGCATACAGCTCATACAGCTCATGGTTCATACGATGCCGATAATCTCCGCTAACACAAACCGGTCCATATATTTTACGAAGAATTTTTCTCTCGAAAACACCAAGTACAGCTTTATCTGCCTGCGCAAGTATTATTTTTGGTTTTTCGGGAGAGGGCTTTAGATTTGATTTGCCCTCTCAGCCCAAAGTAGCATCTATTTGCTAGTATAATTCTTCTTCGAATTTCCAGACTGGTGTTGTTGGTTTAATTTATGGTGGATCCAAGGTACAAAAACTCTTCCACAACCCCGAAGTTAAAGTTACCAACATTCACAGTTCCATCCAATCTAGTAGATTTTCTGTTCGTTGAAACCATTAACTTAATTTTGCTTCATTAACTGCCAGACACATTTTTTGTGACTCCTTCTCAATACTTGCGAGTGCAGCAGTTACGTCTCGCAATGTTCTTCCCACGATATCAATATCATCTGCATATGCGAGGAGCATGTGGCTTTTGGTGAAGATTGTGCCATTTCTATTGACTGCAGCGTCGCGTATCACCTTTTCCAATACGATGTTAAAGAGGTCGCAAGATAAACAGTCACATTGTCTGAATCCCCGTGTGGTGGTAAACGGTTTGGAAAGATCATTTCCAATTTTTACTGATGATTTCGTATCAGTTAGAGTCATCTGGCATAGCCTTATCAACTTTGCCGGGATGCCAAATTCAGACATGGCCTGATATACCTTTGCTCGAATCGGGCTGTCAAAAGCGGCCTTGTAATCGACAAACAGATGGTAGGTGTCGATTTGCTTTTCGTGGGTTTTTTCTAGGATTTGGCATAATGTTAATATCTGGTCTGAGGTGGATTTACCAGGTCTAAAACCGCATTGGTAAGGGCCAATTATTTCGTTGACTTTTGGTTTTAGTCGTTCACACAATATTATTGCCAAGATCTTATAAGCGATGGGAAGAAGACTTATCCCTCATAGTTGGCGCAAGCAGATTTATCTCCTTTTTTATGAACGGGACACAGCACACTAAGACTCCAATCATCGGGCATGCATTTCTTTAGCCAAATAGTACCAATAAGTTGATGCATGCACCTAATCAACTCATCGCCTCCGGCCTTAAATAGCTCTGCAGGCAAACCATCGGCGCCCGCAGCCTTATTGTTCTTCAGGCGGTGTATAGCTAGTTTCAAATCACTTTGGCTGGGCGGCGTACATTCGACACCGTCATCGCAGATTGGATCGGGCGTAGCTTCGCTGCCGCTTTACTCAGATACCAGCAACTGGGAGAAATGTTCTCTCCATATTGTTAGCACACTCGCACTATCCAGCACCAGGTTTCCATGTTGATCTTTGCTGGAGGTAATGCAAGTACCAAAAATAAAACTTTCGGGCTTCATTACGCGTCCTACACATCTCGATTTCTTCGCACTTGAGCCTTTCCATTACCTTTTTCTTCTTTCGAAATAGGCGTTTCTCCTCTCTCCTTTTCTCTCGGTATCTCTCACGAGCACCTCGCGTTGCTACTGTTTCGAGTGTTGCCAAATATGCTGCATTTTTTTGCTCAGTAGCGTTGCGACACTCTTGGTCGTACCATGGGTTCTTCGGAACTGGTCCCTGATATCCAACTACGTCCTGTGCAGCGTTTTCCAAGGAGTGGACGATGTGATGCCATTGAGCACGAACATTATCGGGACAAGGAGTGCTCGCTTGGTGCAATTGTTTAACCAATGTTAATCTCCTCCCTTTAAATGATTTTTTTTTTTCGGAAACAGTTAAAAAAAAAACGTTATCATCAGGTGTAATTCCGTTAAAATCGGGTAATTTTGCTTCATGTCATGTGTAATTCTTGATTTTGGTGATGGTAACAGTGATACTAACAAACAAATAAACAAGAACTTTCTAAGATGCCGAAAAAAGTTAATTAAACAATACTTGTGTTTCTATTTATTTTTTACAACATGTCATTTATTTCCTTCACATTTAGGTTCATGTTGAATCTTTTGCAGTAGAGTAAAACTAAAAACAAGAACACAAAATATACAGTAGAATCTCTCGTTAGCGGACATCGAAGAGGACATTAAAATGTATCAGTAGAAAGGGAATGTCATGTCAAACTCTTTGTTTTCCCTTAGGTCGCTGCAGGGATCAGGAAACAATGTTCCTCGAAAGAGGGTGCCAGCTTATGGGAGATTACACGGTTTAAACATTTACAATCAGATATAATAAATGAGAATCTTAATATGTTTGTACAAGTGCATGTGTGTTTAAATTGTAAATTGTTTTTGTGGTTTTTAACTAGTGTCAAAAATATTGTTAAATAAACACAAACAGACACAGAACCGAAAACACATTTACAATTATTAGAAAGACAGAAAAACAGAAAAGAGAAAGACAAAATGAAAAAACAAAAATGACAAAAGTACGAAAAAAGAAAAGTAAGGAAAAAACATGAAAAATCAATTAAAATGGATAATCATTCAGGAAAGCAAATTTCGATCTACCAAATGTTAAAATACAATTTGGTTTAAGGATTGATGTTTGACTAGTGACGTCAGCAGTCGTCGATGGCTGCGAGTGTAAGACGGCAAATCCATCTGAGGAGATCGAGTGGTTGCGATCGAAACATGTCATGGTAACCTGCCGGCCAGGGTTCGAGCCCGAGCCACGTCAAGAATGAAAGATTATCAATAACAATTTTAATTGATTTTCATGTTGTAAAATTCCTTTCTTCATAAAAATAATTTAATAAAAATTAAATTTCATGAACTTAAGCCTAATTAAAAATATTAAAAATTTGGATTAAAAACCTTAAATAGTTCAACAAAATAACCACAATACTAATTATTCGATTTTGTCAAAAGGATAATTGGTAATCGATAGTTGGTTTTAGTTTCAGGAAATAAATATCAAAATGTGGAAAAATAATGGTTTTTTATTTAAAATCCGTATGCAATGTTTCGAGTCAACAATAGTTTACAAAAAAATTTTCAAATTTTAAGCGAACAATCTAATCTTTTTATTTAGATTGTAAATTTAATTTGGATTTTTCAATATATTTTTCGAAATGAACCTTTATATTTTTAAACGCCTTATTGTTATATCTTTATGTTTTAAAAAGCTTTTTTTATAAATTGTTATAGAAAATTTGGTACATAGTGGAATCTTTCATGGCCGGACTGCGAAAAGACCATTAAATTGTGTCAGTTAAAGAGGGATGTCTTCTAAAACTAATCCCATACTTTCCCTATGGAAGGTAGACGGGACCATATATCAGTGTGCGGTGAAAGGGCGTGTCCGATAAGGAAGAAGGTATAACAGCTTATTTATAAACGTTTAATAAAGTGTAATCGCCCTTAACGGGCACTACCTTATTCTTCGCCAAGGGATGATATGACCACAATTTGTGCTCTTAAAGATCACAGATTTTATGAATTTTAATGTTTAAAAATAATTTTTTCTTTCTTTTCTTATGAACAACACTCTGTTGGTCCATTCTTGCACTACTTTTTCAAACAAACGCGGTCTTATTCCCTTAAAATTGCGTCGAAATTTGACTTCTAAATTAACAATTGTTGCTGGTTTAGCAGCATAAGCCAGAGGTTTACTGAACACACACTAAGAGCAGTCCAAAGGTGTGAAATGACACAAACTAAGTGGCCAGGACTACACACAGAAAAAAATACCAATGTTAAAATATAATGGCGAAATTTTGATTGAGAATCATGGTAAATTTCTGCAAAAGTATGCCCTTTATTTAAATTTATCATTATTTCATATTAATTTTAAATGAAAAATATTAAAATAACCTTAAATCACGTTTATTTAATACTATTCACTGTTAAAATAACATTGTTCAATATTGAATCCATAAAAACCTGTTTTATATTAAAATCAAAAGTTTATCTTGTTAAATTAACATGCATACACACTTAAGTATGTACATTTTTTTATTTTCATATTTAAAATATGTAATAAAAATAAGAAAATTCCCATATTCTTTTAATTAAAATTATTTAGTTAAATAGTACATCAAGTGTTCAAAGTAGAATGATGACGAAAGCCATATCGGGCCATTCTGTTGATGTTTCTGTTAACAAAGGAGATACAAAATAAGTGAATCATGTGTTACAGGGGTAAGTGTTTTGAATTATTCTTAAATAAATGCATATGTTATCTCCACACTGTTATATCATACTCCAACCCATTTGATTCCACATCAAATTCACGTTGTTTCAACTTGAAATAACATTCATTCAACGTGATTCGGATTGTTATTTCAATATAAATGACATTTTGCTTTAACTTTACTGCAATGTTAAATTTACATGAATTAAAGTTATTTTAAAAGAAAAAAATGTTGTTCGCAAGTTATTGTAAAATCATGTTCAATTAACATGAAACAACAATGAAGCAAAAACACTACTGAAAAATGTAAAATCAACCTTGTTTTGAACGAATTTACATTGATTTTTCTCTGTGTGTATTTCTTGAGATAATTCGGCCACCAAACCTGTTGCTCGATAAAGTTATTGTTTCAGGCGCTGTATGGCATGTTGCACCGTCTTGTTAAACCATTTCTCCTCTAAATGAGTTGCAACGACATGAGAAATAAATTAATGCTGTCTTAGTGTAAGTCTTATTACATCTAGTTTTACAGCTATCTGAAGTTCAGGACGTTTAACAGAAACACTCTTTAGAACACAACATCGAATAATTTTACAAAATATTAAATCACTTTATTTAACTTCCCGTATAAATACAGACCTTGTTTAAGACCTTAAATAATAAGTGTACTCGTAGCTGGTCTTCATAACTCGATAAAGTTTACTCTGCTCCAATTTTATTAAATATCGAATATTCTTGTAAAAATTTGCCTTTTTTTACTTCGAAAATATCCCACAGTTTTACACAAATGTTATAATCAGTTTACAATTTTATTCATAATTCTCGTGGTTTATTTATTTATTTAATTTAAGTCTATGGACAAATTCCTTAAAGACTATCTTAATGTATTAATGTATTAACTTAATAATTTATTTAAAGTTTAAAATAAACATTATTGATTTAAATGTAATATGATATTGCTTTTTATGATATTAATGTTCAGAGAATAGTCGATAAAGTTATACATTTCATTGAAACAGCTGCATAATTTTCTTATTGGATCTGACATCGCAAAGTTTGTTCGGCATGTTCTGACATATAGAGGTTTGACAAAACAAAGTGAACGTTGAGGAATATTAAAAGTTACGTTACTCAATAAAAATTCGGTATGTGTACTACCATTTATAAGATTGACCATAAAAGATATATTTAGCATCATTCGCCGGCTTTTTAACGTTGGTAAATTTATTTCAGCTAGTCTAGTTAAATATGAAGGTAATACCAGGCATCCTCTATATTTACTTCTTAAGCAGAAAATAAGAAATTGTTTTTGCACTGACTCGATACGATCACTATGAATATTATAGATCGGATCACAAATAATGCTGCCGTATTTCAAAATTGGTCTGACGAGCGAAGTATAAAGAGTTTTTGTGGTTAAGGGGTCGTTGAATTCCTTTGCCCATCTTTTAATAAAAGCCAGAACGCTGCGGGATTTATTAACAGTCATCGTTATATGTTGGATAAAGTTAAGTTTTTTGTCTAACAATATTCCCAAATCCATTATTTCACTAACATGTTGGAAAGTACAGCCACCAAGAACGTAGGAGTAAGCACACCTTTTTACTCTGGAGAATTGCACATGTTTACATTTATTTAAATTTAGTTCCATCAAGTTAAGTTTACACCAATTTTCAAAACTATCCAGGTCATTTTGTATATGCTGTTGATCACAAGGATGTTTTACAGTCGAAAATAATTTAACGTCGTCTGCATACATCAACACATTACAATGTTGAACTGCTTCAGGCAAATCGTTAATAAAAAGAAGGAACAAAATTGGACCAATGTGGCTTCCCTGAGGTACTCCAGATTTTACATTGATTTTTTCCGAAATTGCCGTATTAAATTTTACAGATTGAGTTCTACATGACAAATATGATTTGATCCAGCTCAGGAAGTTATTATTGAAACCCATTACATCCAGTTTTTTCAACAATAGCGGATGATTAACTTTGTCGAAAGCCTTACTGAAATTAGTGTAAATAACGTCAGTGTGGTGTCCATGGGCGAAATCTCTATTAACTAACGTTGTTAAATGGATAATGTTAGTCATAGTAGAGAATCCTTTCCGAAAGCCATGTTGACGTGGTGACAATAAGTCAGAAACTTGATGAGTGAGGCAATCCATTAAACATTTTTTAAAACGTTTTGGAATATCACTCAATTTGGCTATACCTCTGTAATTGCATATATCCGATTTATTTCCTGATTTAAACAACTTTCGGAAAGTAACCACAATTTAAAGAAGCGTTAACGATGATAGATAAAGGTGTCGTCAAAGCAGTTGCGCAATTTTTTAAAACACAACTTGGTATGCCATCTGGACCACTAAAAGATGATGACTTAGCGTTTTTTAAACAGTTTAGAATGTGAGAGGTAGTGATAGTAGACGAAGATATATTTTGGTTAAAAATTATCTTGTAAGGGTAGACATTACTAGCATCATACAGTGCATCGGAATATGTAGAAGCAAAGAAGTCGGCAAACATGTTGCTGATTTTTAATTCATCACTTGACTCGGAACTTAGGTATTTCATGACATTTGGAAATTAACAAACTTAAAGAATGATTTGATGATCGTGAACAAAGTTTCGCTTAACATTACGGAGATAAATCTTATACAGTTCTGTGTTAAGCAAATTATATTCTGCACGCGCAACTGCATATTTTTCATAGTAAAAAATAGCTCTACACAGAAAAAATTATTGCAAAAAAAAATAGCAGGTAAAAAAACGTTTCACTCTTTTTAAACACCAGAAACAACAACAACATTATAAGAAACAAAATAAATTTTTGGTTGGTTTCAAAGTTGGTTAAAAAAAACAAAATCCCGTATTCAATTTTTTCAAACTGTTTGCTTAAATACATCAAATACAAAAATATAATGATGACGAAAAACATATCGAGTCAGTCTGTCGCCGTTTTTGGGTTACATTTCTTCTTCATTAGCAAAGGAAAGGATTTTGAAATTTAGTATATGAATTTCAGTAAACTTTTTGTTTGATTCAGTTAAATTATTTGTTTGAAAAAATCAGTGTTTTTTTTTCAATAAACAAAATGCAAATAAATTGTTTGAATATGCGAATTTATTTATAGGACCGATTTCAGACAAAAAATTGTTTGATTCTACAAATTTTTTGTTTGAATTGGAAAAATAATATTTTCTGTGTAGTGGTTTTATGGTTAAGCTGGCAAATGCAACAAATTATTTAATAAAAAAAGGTTAAACAATATAAAATTATGTGCATAATAAATGTGGTTTTAAAAAGTCCTACATAATAAAGAAAACAATATTTTAATTATTATGTGGTACAAATTCACAGAAACTATACATTATTAGTTTTTGATTATAATCAATAATGAATAAAAATTAAAACAAATCAAATACAAATACAACATTGTTCACTAAAAAATAAATGTTCATGTAAAGCTTTCCTTTAGCTCATTTTTTGCGCATTTCCTTGAGTTTGGTTTATTAAACTGATACTTATGACATTTCGCAAATGCGCTTGTAAAGCTCATCTGTCAATTAATTATCTCAAAGCCCAGAAAATATGAGAATTTTCATTGTTTCATTAATAATGTTGTTAAAAGATACAAACTGTTATACAAACCTAACTTTCACTGTTTTAAAGTTTTAATTCGTTCAAGGCCTTATGTCGAAAGCTTAACTCAATCTAGGCATTTACGTTAGAATCACAAACAATTTTATATGAATTAACAACATTTAATAGCCGCTAGCACAATGGTATAAACATTTTCATACACTTTTTTTTTTAAATAAATAATTTAAATAAATTGAAATAAAAAATGTTTACTTTCTATCCTCCTCTAAATTGCCCTGGATAACAAAACCACACTTTTTTATTTTTATATTCAAGATGTTTATTTGTTATAAAATACCTTTTGGGAAATGAACCATAAATATTCTTCAATGACCCCATCATCATAGACAACTGTAAAGCCCGTTACATAAAGTGCATTTAATTGAAGCAATTTATTTATTGTTTATAAATAAAAAGTAATTCAAATTTATGTGATTGTTAAATTCATATTTTGTTGTCTTTTTTGCCTTTTTTAAATCAATAAACCATTTGTTCAATATTTAAAAAATAAAAACAAGCGTCGTCTCTGGACAACACAACGACAAAATAAAAAATGCACAACTGCAAAAATACATAAAAATTTATTATAAATCAGTTTGGAGATTGGGTAAACACTGAATTAAATGTGAGCTATAGTTGGTCAATAACGGAGTATAAAGTTATTTACACAAACTTTAACAAACTACAATAATGTATTTTTAAGGATTAAAAAATTGTGTTGGTCACCTTGCTGCCTCACACCATGCAACAATTTCCGAAGCATTATTTTTAGGCAATTACACTTTAAACTAAAAATAACATACAGTGGTCGGCATATTTATTTTGACAAAGTACAGTAAAGAATTGTTTTATTGTTTTTTTAATATTGAAATTCCTATAACGACACAGTTACATGATAACTAATTCTTAAGTATACGTATGCAAAATATTTTGTTAAAATCTTTATCCATTCTCATTCTGAAGGGAGAAATGCATTTCGGTACAAAAATTTGTTACGGCATAATTTTTTTGACATTCTATAATTTCATCTCATTTTGTTTTTTTGTGTTAAGCTTTAATACAAAGCGGTCGTTGTTGAGTATTAAGTATTAACATTCGATGAAAGATTAATAATAAAATTCTATTACTATAATGTAAATATGGGAAAAATATCGGAATTAACCAACACCGTCAGGAGTGAAATTATAACCAAGTATAATCTTGGAATATCTGTGACAAATATTGCCAAGGAGTACAATATACCTAGACAACCCGTTTATTATCAAATAAATAAATGTAAAGAAACAGAATCTGTCATTAATTTGCGTCGAACAGGAAGAAAACGTAAAGCAACGGCAGAGGAAGATCGACAAATTATTATCCAGGTTTGACACCCAAAGGCGCTGCGTTGGAATGGAATTCGCACTCTGATAGTCATTTAAGCGAAAGAACAGCCAGACGACGTCTTAAAGAAGCCAACATTAATACATATGTAGCAAGATCAATTCCATGTATAGCCCCAACAAACCAAATAAAAAGGTTAGAATTCGCAAACAGATACGTGGGCAAGCCCCTTTCATTCTGGCAAACCGTCTTATGAACCGACGAAAGTACTTTCGAGTATCACTCGTCAAAGAAAAAAGTTTTTGTTCGACTAGACCAAAAAAACTCGAAAAAAATCGCACCTGTTGCCGAAAAAGTTAGTCATGGAGGCTGCACAGTCATGTTTTGGGGCTGTATAGCATATAAAGGATTGGGAGACTTGGTTCCCATCGACGGCTCGATAAACCTAAACCAATATTTGAAAATTTAAATGAACAGCGTGTTCCCTTCTGGCGATATGTTGATCGGACCGTCACTAATTTTCCAACAGGACAATGCGCCTTGCCACAAGAGTAAAATGATTCGCACATTTTTGACAGAAAATTGCATTGAGACTTTAGATTGGAAACCCCAAAGTCCGGATTTGAATGTGATTGAGAATGTTTGGTCATATAAAAAGCGCCAAAAACCCGCAGATCTGGCAAGAACCAGGGAAGGAACAATTTCAGAGGTTAAATCTTTCTGGGACAACATACAAACAAAATACATTCAAACTTGATCGATTCAGTTTCTAAAAGACTCCGGAAAGTCATTGCTGCTAAAGGAGGGTACACGTTTTATTAATATTAAAAATATCTAAAAGTATTATTAAATTTGGAATAACATATTTTCGTTTAAAGAGTAAAAATACTATATGTCAAAATACTTATGCCACCCCCTAAATTTTTAAATTAGTTGCATAGAATGCAAATTTAATTTAAGAAGGTATGATTTTATGTTTTTTAGTTATTAAATACATCCTTCTTTCGTTTAAAAACAAAAATTGGAATTTTTAATTTTTCGGAAATCTGAAAAAATTCAAAATGGTAAAATTTCTCCGGTGTCAAAATAAATATGCCGACCACTTACAAACGTTTAATCAAATCTGGTGATATATCGCACCTCTTTAGCAATAGTGTATTATTAAAAATTTTTTGTTTTTAACTTTTTGGACACAAAATATTCCATATCTAACCAAACGGTTGGCTTAAAAATAATTTTTCATATGCCTGTAATGTCAAATTAAAAATTGTTTTGCTTCTACTGAAAATTTTTACATTTTGAGTTAATACAGTATTGTTGAACGAGTTTGATATGTTATTCAGTTATAGGGCACTGCCTAGACCTTCAAGATAGAGAAAATCCAGAGGCGCCAAAACAAAATTATTCCGATCATCGCATCCGCTCCCCAGTAATGCAAAAAAAAGTCTTCTTAAAGTTATAAAATGGTTAATTCCGATTTCGTGCTCTTTCACACACAAGCGCACATATGTGATTGTATGTTCTATGCACAACCCTTAACTTAACCCATTTTGTACCAAGCTACAAAATGGTTGAATATTCTAACGAAATATTCATGTCTAGTTAGAAATCCGCCAAAAATGACTTCAATAATTTTTTTTGCCGGGGACTCCCTGTGAAAACTGCTGGTCGAGATCTCGACCACTGGAATAATTAGAGTAACAAACTTTCTGTGTGTTACCTTATATTGTGATACGAAAAAATGAAATTATCTCGTAATGAAAGGGGATAATCTAAAATAAGCGAATATTAAAGCTACACTGATAGATAGTCAAAACCGAACTTCAAAATTTCAGCACGAATGGATCAGTTTTTTTTGTATTAAATATATTAATTAATTGAATAAACAAGTTATTTAAAATTTTTGTGGTAAGTCTCAAAGCAATTTCCCACATGTATATTGACATTGCATTTAGGGCAAGTATAGGCAGTATGCTTCTTGCATATTTTGCATCGGCGATAGCAGCGCTTGACAGATAAATACATGTGCATACCATTTACTTTGGGCACTGATACTAGGCGACTTATGAACTCTTCTTCACTTTCGTTTTCTGCATCGGACAAAGATATTTCGTTGTTTGTTGATTCGGCAGATAGCAACAGCGTTTTGTTATTGAGTTCTTTAAATCAATTTGACTCATTAGTTGGCAATAAGGTTGACGTGGGGCACAGGGGCCTAATTGTAGTTTTCTGTCGTATCGCATTACATTTTTTAACGGATCCACATGATCATAATTTGCAGCCAAAGTGACCTCTGCATATCTCTCCAACAAACCAATGCAATTTAATGTCTAAAAACCCCTTTTTAAAAAGGCAAAGCAAATGGTATCCGGTAAAAAAAATTCAAAATGAACGCTTTGTTGCTACGCTTGCAGCAAGGCTATTTATCATAGGTATCCGATTCTCCAGCATATGGTTGAAATTGGAAAAGCTATCCTTTGGAAGAACATAAGCACCAATATTTGTATCTGAAGCGAATTGGTTTACCCTGATAAACATCTTGCAGCTGTGACGACCAAAATATGGTGCCATTTGCTCATGAATCAACAGATTTGGTTCAAAAAACCCAAACTGCATGAACTAAGTATTCAAAAGATCGAACAGCATCTTTTGCATGGACTTGTTTGACCCAACTTTAATGTGAACAGTGTTGATGTTTAATATTCGCATTAACTCTTCTGCACTCCTTGGGTCAATTTGACCCAATTTTGGTTTTCAAACGCAAAATTTGTCCCTTTAAATATAAGATATGGACGTGAAACTTCAATTTATCCATTACAGGGACAAAAATAATAAACTTAAATGAAAATAATAAAATTTTAGTTTTTCCTTCCCCCTCCAAAAAACACGATTTACACACATTTAATATCCTTTGGGTCAATATGACCAACATGCAATATTGCAGGTTTAATTCCACTTTAAAATTTGTTTTCTATTGAATTGAGTTCATCTTCATTCAGAATCATCGATCAATAATTTTTTCGGTCAAATAATCAATAGAATCGCTTTTGTTTTTATTACACTTAAATATGAAATGCTGTTAACATTTTATTGTTGGGTCATATTGACCCAAAGGATCATAGGAAGGGCACATATCCAAGGGATGCAGAAGGGTTAAAAAAAGTACTACAGTTGATATTAGCACATTTTTTTCCAACAAGTAATACAAAAAAAAATAAAAATAATAGAGAAGAATAAAAAATTTTGCGCATTAATTATCCCAATGGTCGACATCTAGACCAGCTATGTTCAAGGCTGTCTGGCGGCCAGCAAGAGCAGCAAGTCAATTTTAATTCTTACATTAAAATTCATTTGAATTGTTGGCTTTTTAAAGCAAAAATTTTTTTTTGTTTTTCGATTTTATATAAGTCGTAAAAATTGGTTCAACAATGGCCTATTTTTAGTCTATTTTTGTGCTCCCCACAGGGGTCCTTAAAAGCGGGAGGGGTTTGGTAAAAAAAGTCCTGATCAGAAAGCCAACAAGTCATACTAAATTATCAATATCAAAAATTAATTTAATTACACTTCCTAACATTTTTAATTATTTAATGAAAAACGCAAAAGTTTGTGGTCGACATCTCGACCGCAGGTACAAAATGGGTTAATTCAATTTTCTACCGAGTGTTACAAACGAAATATAAAATTTATGTCACCTCCTTAAATCACCAAAAAATTCATGAATATCCAAGCAAAAGATATGAGAATGTAGTTTTTTTTTCGTAAATTGCGTATAGAATTCATTATTGCAAAAAAGATTTCCGGAAGTTCAAATGTGAATTCTAAGTCAAATTACAAATTTTTTAAAATATTGAAGGAATAAGACTATTAAGGTATAAAAAGCTTTTAAAAATTGTAATTTGACTTAGAATACAATTCGAATAAATATGAAATTTGTATAATTAATGTTACTCACCATGAGAAATAAATTCCCAGATTCTGTCTTAAACATATTTCGTACAATACAAACGTTTGAAATCCTAAAGACTTTAAACAAATATCATGAGAAAATTCAGTTCACAATTGAGATACAAACTAACACAGGAATTGCTTACTTAGATACAAAACTACGCATTAGTGGAAATAAAATAGGTTTCGAATCATGAATTCTTACGCAACACAACCAAGGAACCAAATAATTAATACTGCCAGCAATTTTATCGACAGAGTGCTAAACATTAGTGACAGACAATATCACTCAAAAAACATAGAAAAGATAAACAACATTCTACCAAGCAATAGCTTTCCAAAAAATCTTATAAAAACTTTAATAACAAATACAGTAAGGAAAATGAATAACACAACATCTGGCCACTCTAATGCTGACAAGGAGAAAAAACAATTTTATAGTGTAAAATACATACCTGGACTTACGGATAAACAGAACATCAAAGACACAATAGAGAAGAAAAACATATCGTTTTCTTATAAACCTAATAAAACTTTAAGCACAATATTTACAAACATCAAAACACCAATAAACAAACACCAACAAAGCAATGTTGTTTACGAAATACCATGTAAGGGAAACGATCAAAGCTGCGATTTGATTTATATTGGGACCACAAAGAGAACATTGGAAACAAGAATAACAGAACATAAAATGGACATAAACAAATTAAAGGAAAGTACTGCTTTAGCCCAACACATAAAAAATACAAATCATACGGCAGATTTTGACAAAGTACGAATATTGGATAGAGAAGGAATAGAAAGGAAAAGATTCACAATAGAGACGCTAAGAATACAACAGAAAATAAAAAAGACGATGAACTTAAAAGAAGACACACAAAACATTAGTGCCAGTTACTGTGTTGCAATATCAAAAAACCTGTGATATAATTTTTAAGTTTGTGCTTAATTTAATTTTTCATGTTTAATGTTTTTCATGCTTGTCTACAACAAATTATTGTTCAATGTAATAAAAATTGATTTTCTTATTGTAAGTCATAATTAATTGTTGAAAAATGTTTGTTGTAATAATATTGTTATATATACTTTCTTTAATTTAAATAGACGAATCCCTTGATAAAGTGAACATAACATTCACGAAACGTTGGGAAAATATGGATTAAATGCATTTTTAATTACATAAAAAACTTTAGGCCGTATTAGCTAAAATAAAATCTAATTAAGTTTCAGTTTTTTGTTTTCTGATAAAAAGTTTAAATAAAACGTTCATTGATTAGTCAATAATTCATTACACTTTGATGCGTTTTTATTGGTATTTTTCAAAAAGTGTCCGTGAATGAAAGAATTTTTTTTTTGCATGCCAAAAATAAAAAAAATTCTGAAAACTCGAGAACCCCAATTGCAAAACATGTGTAAAATGACAATGTTTGGAGTTAGAAGTTGTACAACATATTTAAATTATTTGTTATTTTTGCAGGAATTTGTTAATCATACGTAAATATTTAATATTTTTTTTTTTTTTTTTTTTTGTTTTGTTAAATAAAATAAAATTATTTATGCAAAAATTGCATGCTTGACTAGTAAAAATATAAGAAATGTATAGTTATACAATATTCGCAAAAACTTTAAAATATAAAGAAATTTTGAGGGTTTGGCGACCTATGCGAAAAAGGGGACTTTGTAAAAATAGGTTGTAGACAAGTGTAGAGTACAACTCATTTCAATTTAAATTTTAATTTAATTATTTATTTGAAAATCCTAGCCTTAACCAGATTGACTTCTTATAACTTACAGTGCTAAAATTTTCTTACAATTCCAATAAGCGTTAACAGCACTGATTTTCAATAATTAATGTCAGCTGTTGTTAAAAATTTTGCGACAAAAAAAAATATAATTATTAAATAAAAGTAAAACAAAAAGTTTTTATATCCATCACAATATAACTAAAAATCACAATATAACGTAAATTGTCCGCAAACACAAGAAAAAAATACTTGCTTGCATAAAAAAGTTGTTTACGCAGATGCAAAAAAGGGTATTATCTCACACTCAGTTATAACTGCGGGTAAGAAATGGAACAAATTTGCCATTTATTGTTGCAACATGTTTAGAAAGGAAAACGACAACTTTACACATTTTTGCATATATTTTTAGAATGGAACAAAAACCCGCACGAATGGTAGCATATATGGAACATTATTGTCAGAAAAGAAAACACCATTAATCATTTAAAAAGGCAAAAAATAATAACAAAATTTTAGAAATGATAACAGTTTAAAACAATTATGAAGTTAAGTTAATTCCAATGTTTTAAAAGCTCCTTTTTAAAAAGCGTTGTGTTGCTAATTTTCTGAATAGAAGGCGGAAGATTTTTCCAAGGACGAGTGTTACACTCACAATATTCTGTACGTAAAACTAACTGAAATTGTAATATAAAATAAATAAAAATTCAGTTAAAAACCGGTCTACTTTTTTTTTATTTATTTTTAACGAAAATTTTATTTAATTTTTACTGTCAAAAATTCCACTCCATGTTCCGTAAAAACAAATGAAATTAACGTTATTTTATATAAATTAACTATTGAAAAATCAACTACATATTTCATAAAAAACAAAGGAATATTCAATTATTTTATATAAAATAACTATCAAAAAATTAACTGAATATTCCCTAAAAACAAAGAAATATTCAGTTATTTTATTAAATTCCGTATTTTTCATTTACTCCACAAAAGAGCTGAATTTCTAAAATATAACCGCAGACAGAATTTGATGTATTTAACTAAATTATTTTAACAAATAGAAAATGGGAATTGCTTACACAAAACAAGCAATTAATTTTTTATAGATAAGCAAAAAATTATTTTTGGTAGTTAAACTATATAAAATAACTGAATGTGCATTTGTTTTTACGGAATATGTTGTTAATTTTTTGATAGTTAATTTATATTAAACTAGCTTAACCTGGTGCGCTTCGCTGCACTGCTTTAACCACTTCTTCAGTTGAGAGATATTTAAAATATGCATCGTATGGAAGGTTTTTCCCCCCTGCGCTACCCTGCTTATTTTCAAAAGTGTAGTATACCATAGCAGTGACTTCTACTAAGTTTGAACATTCTTAAAATATGCGATATTAAACATTGGCGTCCTATGGGGGGTAACATTTCCCCGCTGCTATTTTATTTCAATTTTGGGGTTCAGAAGATCATACTTCAAAAAGTTCAACAAAATGAGTGCAGCGGCTCTACATAATATTTCTATCTATGAGGGGTACTGCTCCTCCTATGGCTACCCCGCCCATTTCTATATTGAAATTTAAAGTTAACCATAATTGTAGCTTTAACCACGTTTGAAGACTATCCCTTAAATAGTTCTTCAGTTGAGCGATATTTAATATATGGATCCTATGGGAGGTATTTCCCCTCTTGAGCCTACCCGCTTTATTTCTATTTTCAAAAGTGCAGTATACCATAAGAGTGACTTCTCCTAATTTTGAACATTCTCACTATAACAGTTCTTTAGATATGCGATGCTTAACATTGGCGTCCTATGGGGGGTAACACTTTCCCCGCAGCTATTTTATTTCAATTTTGGGGCTCAGAAGATTTTGCTACCAAAAGTTCAACAAAATGCGTGAAGCGGCTCTTAAGATATGCGATATATAATATTGCCATCCAATGAGGGGTACCAATTCCCCTTCCCCTATCGAAAAAATAAGTAGCCTATTTTATTTTTAGGGCTCACGTGATGCTACTGTACAAATTTCAGGAAAATCGGTTCAGTAGTTTTGGAGTCTATAAGCCAACATACAAACAAACAATCAAACAAACAAACAAACAAACAAACATACAAACATTTTTCATTTTTCATTTTAATATACATATATAGATAACTGAATATTCATTTGTTTTTACGGAATTCGCGGTTAACTTTTTGACAGTAAAAATTAAATGAACTTTTCGTTACTTTAAATTACATTTTCATTTAATTGTACATAAAAAAGAATTTAGCTCAATCAACGCACAATATCATTTGCAACCGAAAATCCGTATTAATATGCACTTAGTTTTTTGAATAACTGTTAAAATCAGTTAAAAATAAATTTGCTTGGAATTTTAAATGTTTATTTATTTAAAAATGACTGATCGGAATATTTCTTAAATAAACTACAGTCCGTTACTGTAATAATATTGTGAGTGTATATATGAATACATAGCTATCTTTCCGACAGAAGGCTTTTGTATCCTGCTGAATGCTGTAAGCACATAAACAATTCGTCGGCAGTAACTTCAAATTGCCTCTAATTTTTTTCTTTGTTTTCAAAATGTATAAAATTAAATGAAAATTTTGCATTGTTAAGGGAATAAGTGTCTATCGGGCATGTCATACATTCCGATTGGAATAGTTGATTCCGTATTTGAAATTCTGATCGATTTGGAATCCGAACGATTTTCTTTATTCCCAAACATTATACAATGCTTACAAAAAAGTATGGCAATATTGGGCATAAAAAAATGAGGTTTTGCTCATACTTTGCTTTGCGTTTTTTGACTTTTGGTCACAAAAATGTGTGGTTTGCAGTAAAAAACTAATATACATCAAAAATACATCAGCTTGTTTTATTTTCTCAACAAGTTTTAGAAATTAAAATTGTTTGTATATATAAATATTAATAAGAAATCAAAGTTATAATCAAACATACTGATGTTTCATTTTGGCTAAGTTGTATCAACATTTTTAATTAGATAATTTACCTTAGAAAACTAAAAGTAGTTTCATTCTTAAAAATTTTTCCGTTTTACTTTTTCTAAACAAGCAAAATACGGAATTAATACCACTTTCGATCGAAATGGAATTCTGTGTCATACCAGCAAAAGAAAAAACGTTATCAAAATTAAATAGATTCTATTTCACGACGGTTTTCAATCCTTTCAAAAAAGGAATTTGCAAGAACTAATAGTAGACTCAAGTACAGTTAAGTGGACTTTTAAAAATGTTTGGATTCATTTTGGGGAAATTACAAATAGAATGAATTAATCTATTCCCAGGTGTTTATTTTTAAAGGTTTTATGTCCCAACAGGGGACTTGTGCTCAATTTTGTTCGACATTTTATGACAGAGTTTAATTGCAGCATATAATTCTATTTCGCGTGAGATTTAATAAAAGTGAGGAAAATCTTTGAGATATTCTTCAAGCACACTCACAATATTCTGTACGTAAAATTAACTGAAATTGTAATATAAAATAAATGAAACTTCAATTAAAAACCGGTCTACTTATTTTTCATTTATTTTTAACAAAAAGTTCATTTGATTTTTACTGTCAAAAATTCAACACCATATTCCATAAAAACAATCAAATATTCAGTTATTTTTTAAAATTTTACTGTCAAAAAATTGACCCCATATTCAGTAAAAACAATAAAATATTCAGTTATTTCATTAAATTTTCGTTTACTCCACAAAAGAGCCGAATTTCTAAAAAATACCAGACAGACACCTGTCCGCTTGTTTTTCTTATAAGCGAGAGAGGGAGAATATTATTATTTACTTACCCTGATACACAAGTTTGTTTTACTTTTGTTGTACTGACCACGTTGTCTACAGAAGAACTCTCAATTATAAAACACCAGCAGCATGACCGATATGGCTTCGCAATTATTTTACTTTTAAAATTTGATGTATTTAACTAAATTATATTAACCAATAGAAAATGGGTATTGCTTACACAAAACAAGCAATTCATTTTTTATAAATAAGTAAAAATTAATTTTTGGTAGTACAATTATATAAAATAACTGAATATTTAATTGTTTTTACTGAATATGGTGTTGAATTTTTGACAGTAAAATTTTATAAAATAAATGCATATTTATTTGTATTTACGGAATATGTAGTTAATTTTTTGACAAATAATTTATATAAGATAACTGAAAATTCATTTGGTTTTACGGAATTCGTGGTTGAATTTTTGACAGTAAAAATTAAATGAACTTTTCGTTGCTTTAAATTACATTTTTATTTAATTTATCATAAAGAAGAATTTAACTCAATCAACGGACAATATTAACTGCAACTGAAAATCAGTATTAATATGTAATTAGTTTTTTGAATAACTGTTAGAAGCAGTTAAAAATAAATTTGCTTGGAATTTTAAATGTTTATTTATTTAAAAATGACTGAACGGAATATTTCTTAAATAAACTTCAGTCCGTTACTGTAATAATATTGTGAGTGCACTGTTGCAACTACAAATATCACTGTTATTTTGCCTCCCCCAGAAGGTTCACGGCAACCACTAGCACCTTGGTCCTCGACTTGTTGTTGGTGAAGTCCTTTCGAGAATCTCGTGTGGGTTCAACCGAAAATGCGGGGATGAAGATCTCTTAAATTGTGGGCTAGGGGTTGATTATTGTTTGTAAACTACAGATAAGTTCGGCTCTCCTGCAGATAGCATTTTTCATTTGTTGTTTGCAGTTTATTTTTTGTTTAAAAAACAAGGTTGACAATATGCTCACGAGCCGATCAAAGTATTCAATAAATTACTTCTATGAGACCCTTGATAACATAACCAAAAATTAAAAGTTGGACAATAAACTTTGACATATGTATGACATTGAAAAGAAGAGAGAGGAACATTTAGCCTGAAACCGGGCAGGCATGCATTAAATTAGTAAATGTATGTTTGTATTTATTTATTTATTTCAGTCTATAGATTAAAAATCCTTACAGACATAAGTGTTAAAATAAAGAATTATTTTATTAATTAATTTAAATAAACAATAATTTTTCTTTTTAAAACATCGTTACTATCAGTAAAGTCAATTAGATGATATAGACTATTAAATTGAGAGAAAAGTTCAATGTCATCCCTCAAAGAGGATTGCTCAATAATATTGTTAAACGAATTAAAAATGTTTACATCATCAGCATACATGAGTATGTTAGAGTGCTAAACAACGGATGGCAGATCATTAATAAAAAATGTGAATAAAACGGGACCAAGATGACTTCCTTGTAGCACCAAAGAGAACATTGATACATTTTGAGGTAGGATTCTTAAATTTTACTTGTTGGGTTCTATCTAAAAGATAAGATTTAAGCCAGCGTATTGCGTTGTTGCTATATCCCATACGGGATAACTTGTAAAGTAAAATATCGTGGTTTACTTTATCAAAAGCTTTACTAAATCCGTGTAAATAACGTCGGTTTGTTTATTATTAATAAAACCTTTATTTACAATAGTTGTTAATTGTAAAATATTAGAAACAGTGGAACGTGATTTCCTGAAACCATGTTGACAAGTTGATAAAAGGGAAGAGATTTGATGATACAAACTATCAGTCAATAATATTGACTCAATATCTTTTCTAAAAGTTTGGGAATCGCACTCAGTTTTGCAATTCCTCTATAATTCAATACTTCCAGTATACTTCCGCTTTTAAACAACGGAGTAATATATGATTTTTTCCATTCAGGCGGTAAGTGGCCGAGTTCAATAGATTTATTAAAGATAGTTGTAAGAGGAATGCATAAGTATTCTGCACAATTTTTTTAAAATACAGTTAGGTATACCATCCGGTCCGTGATTAATAGCGCACCGCAGAGACTTTAAATTGGATAGTACCGTTTCAGTGTCAATAAATGAAAAGTTGATACCTGAAGAATGAGATATATTATAGGGATAACAAGTTTGACTATCAAATGACTTCTTTGAATACGTGGTAGCAAACAAATCAGCAAATAAGTTGCTAATAGAAACATCATCACCAGCACTCCGAGAACCCAATTTCAAATAATTAGGATAAGCACTTGCACGACGCTTACTGTTGATAAAATGGTAGAACGATCTAGGGTTTGTTTTCAATTTAATTTACATATGACTTAAATAACTTTTATATGCTAGTTTACTAGCCATATTGTAATTAGATCGCATAATACAATAATTCGTAAAATCAATAGATAAGCCGGATATCTTATATTTTTTAAAAAGTTAGTTTTTTCTGTTTTTCAATTTAGACAAATAACGATTATTCCATTGAGGGCCATTATTATTGCGAATAATTTGTTTAGGAATAGTTTCCAACATGCAGTGATGTAACGCAGCATAAAAATTTGTTATCAAGATTATCTCCTGAAATAATAGTATCCCAATCAACGTTCGATAATAAACAGTTTAGTTTTGTGTAGTCCGTACGGGGAAAAAATGAGTGCATTATACACATCAGGGATGGAGATCATACTACAATTGTACTTTTTTGAAGTACAATTAATTCTTTGTTGTTACCGCACTACTTTTCCGACTTATTTGTAACAATTTGAAATTTTCCATTAGTATCTCTTATTTTTTAATATTAAATGATTTTTAGACTAAGTACAAAAAAAAATTACACAATTTACACTGTTAATTGAAATATTTTGTTTATTCATCAGATGGCTTTAGGGTTACATATCTCAATTTTCTAAGGAGTTTGAACTAGATACATGTGATGGATACATTCATAATGATTATTATTATGAAAAACTTAAGGATGTTTAAACAATTTCCATAGAAATTGTAGCTATGCATATTTAAAAAATTGTAGTGCATATTAAAACTTGTACTGTTTTTAAATTTAAAAAAGACTACGAAAAGTAAAGTTTAATGAGTAAAAATTTGGGGCAGTCGTGAGTTTTGCTTATATCTTCTCAGTTATTTGTGGACCGATCTAGCTGAATTTAAATAGCAAAATATTCTGCCCATTTGTGATACATTTAAATATAAAACAACCTATTGTCCATAACAGTTAGGTTATTCGGAAAACTTATTTCATTCATAACATGGCCAGATAAACCAACGAACCGATTCAAATCATCGAATCAACTGCGCTAATCATGAGGATCTAGATCGATATTATAGAAATTTTAAACAGAATGTTAAACTGATTACAAAACAAGCTTATAGATTTCCCTTCCGTTTGTGGTGAAGGGTATAAAAAAGATACTCCCATAGTTAAAAAAGTTTTCTTATTAATGTATGTAAGTACAAAATCAAAAATATTTTTTTTCTTCATTAAATGCAAGAGGAGAAAACGAATGCATAAAAACGATTTATGCCAAGCTTGAGTGCGCTTGCGCCTAAGCTTAAGAATCTTACGAAATTAAAAACTCAGATAGAAGTAAATACAAGTATATTTTAAGCTGAAATTAGCTGTAATTAAAATATTTCTCAAAAAAGTTTAATGTTGTTCCTACACTTCTTGTTCAAGCAGTGTTGCCAATTTAGCCATTTATTGGCTAGATTAAGCCATTTTTCAGTTCCACTTTTAAAGCCATTTTTCAACTTGTTTAGCCATAACATTTTTTTTTAAAGAAAAATTTTTATTTTATTATAAAAGTTTATAAAAGTAAAATAAACATTTTTAACAATTAAAACGCCTTTAATTTAAATCACAACTTTTACAAATGTTAAAATCGTTATAAACGATGATGAAGAAACATCTTTCAAAAAACGGTACAGTATTTCAATATTAACTTTATAAAAGTCACAAAAATTTCTTAGAAATTTCAGAATTGACTATAAAGTTGCTCTCACTTCCTAATGCTGAAGTAGAGAGGGTATTTAGCCAAGTAAACATCGTTAAAAGTAATTTGAGAAATAGGTTACATTCAGCAACCGTTAATTCGATTTTATCAATATTTTTACCAACACCACAATAGTGGAGAGGGACCCAGCGGTAACTAGAATGAGTAAAGAGGCCTAATAGAAGGCCTTATTTAGCAGTCACAAGCAGTCAGAAGCCCTTCTCGCCGCATTCCATACTTATTTATTTTTTACACGGATTGTCATTGGCCGCAAGGCCTTCCACACTTCCTTTAAAAACAACTTGGATCCCTTCCCAAAGAAGGGAGTAAGGAAGGTCACTAAAAATAAAAAGTAAATAAAACTGAACACCTTCCTTTCTGAATATTTCAGAAGGTCTTGTAAAAAGAAGTTTATACCTTCTAGAAGGCATACTTCTGAAGGCAGGATATCATGCGAAGTGAATATTTTAGAAAGGAGTAAAGAGGCCTTCAAAAAGGCCTGCCACTTGCGGTCTTTTCAATCTTTACCGCTGGGTTACTATCCGTTTGTGCTGATGTTTGTAACACCTTTAAATATTGCTCCTTAGCCCACCTTTACTTATACCGATTGATTCAGAATCACTTTCTCAGTCGAATTAACGATGTTTGTCCGGCTGGCTGGCTGCCCATGTAAACATTGTGCGTAAAGTATAGGTCGCAAATTTGCAGATTATTTAATAAAATTTGGTACTTAGTTTATAATGTGATAGGTTCTGATGTCAACATAAAGTAGGGGTTTACATACTATAATTTCTAAATTGTTTTTAATTGTAGATCTGAACACAGAAGGTTGAATAAATGTTGTGGTGATAATGGTTTAACATCAAATTTTTTAAAACTAATAGGCACGAGTGATTCCTGTGAGTTGAACAATAACGACATCGAATTTATCGATGATTTAATTTTTAAAATATCCATCAAAATTTTAATATATGTTTATAATTTTTTAAGAAATTAATCTTAACTTAAAATTTCATTGTGAACAACTTTAAATAAATTATTTCTGTTTTGTTATTTGTTATTTGCCATTTTTGGTCATTAAGTCTTGGCAACACTGTGTTCATGTTCATTACTTTAACATTTTTTAACCAAATTGTATCTTTTATATCTCATTATAACGTACACATTTCGCTTCTTCTACAGTTAATTGCAGAGTATTAATTTAAAAACTACTTTTATTATCAGTACAACATTGTTCATAACGTGGCACCCACCACAAAATGAACTTTGAAGAAATTATCAAAAAAAATATAATCACAATGTACATACATATTAACAAAAATTAAGAAATCGTGTAAAAAAGTTACAACCTAATGTACATACATATTATTGTGATTTGAAAATTATAAATCTATTTATTCAATAAAATGTTCATGAATAATTAGTATTGTGGTAATTTTGTTGAACTATTTATGGTTTTTAATCCAAATTTTCCATATTTTTCTTAATCAGGCTTAAGTTCATGAAATTTAATTTTCATTAAATTATGTTTATGAAGAAAGGAATTTTCAACATGAACATTAATTAAAATTGTTATTGATAATCATTCATTCTTGACTGACCTGAGATTCGAACCCAGGCAGCTAGTTACCCTGACATGTTTCGATCGCTACTACACGATCTCCTCAGAGGGGTTTGCCGTCTAATAGACGCAGCCATCGACGACTACTGACGTCAATAGTCAAACATCAATCCTTAAACCAAACTGTATTTTAACCTTTGGTATATCGAAATTTGCTTCTTTTGAATGATTGCACAGGCCAACACTCAATTTGCTTCTTTGAATTTATCAACTAGATAATTTGGGTGCGCTGAATTTAAAACTGTAATCAGTTTGTCTCTATCAGCTCTAGTTTTCATGATATAGCTTTTTTATGCCCTCCACTTAAGAACTATAATTAAGCCTAGATTACACTCACAAGTCATACGTATTCCATAATACTTTGTGAGATAGAAATCTAATGAGTTTTGTTGCGACTGTCAAAAAATCTAATGTAGCATCACAGTTTGTGTTCACACCATCACACAAAGTATAAACACTCACACATGAAAAAAATGCAACCCTGATCCAATGAATAGTGTTATTGTTTACAAATTTTTCAAAAAACAATGAAGTCGTATGGAATGTTAAACTTTTTTCATAATACTTGTCATTTTCGTGACACATTGTGACACAGTGGCCCCAGCCACGTCAAGAATGAAAGATTATCAATAACAATTTTAATTAATTTTCATGTTGTAAAATTCCTTTCTTCATAAAAATAATTTAATGAAAAATTAAATTTCATGAACTTAAGCCTAATTAAAGATATTAAAAATTTGGATTAAAAACCATAAATAGTTCAACCAAATAACCACAATACTAATTATTATAAAAAAATACTTAAAAAAATACGGGATTTTTTTTTGGCAATAACTATAACAGTAAATAAAAAATTTTGAAAAAAAAAAATTTTTGGGTAATTGGTAATTGGAGGTCATAAGTGGAGGGTATAAAATATACAAATTAACTAGAATCAGTTGATAAATTCAAAGAAGCAAAAATTTTTTTTAATTTTGTCGGGCTGAGTTATCAATTTTGAATTGATTTTACATGTTTTTCATTTACCTCTGTTTTTTCGTAATTTTTGCCAAGAATTCTTCTTGAAGTTCAAAGTACATTTTTATCTTTTCATGTTTGTCTTTCTTTTTCTGGTAGCGATCGAAACATGTCAGGGTAACCTGCCGCCTGGGTTCGAATCACAGGTCAGTCAAGAATGAATGATTATCAATAACAATTTTAATTAATGTTCATGTTGTAAAATTCCTTTCTTCATAAAAATAATTTAATCAAAATTAAATTTGATGAATTTTCATGAATATTTACATATCAAATACATATTCAAATATTTCAATAGAAACATGGAATGTATGATTGGAATTTTAACTTCAAAGACATGGCTAGTAAACAGTAAAAAAAATGTTGCACTAATATACACAACGAAATTACAGATACTTAAACTGTTTGAATATTTTAACTAAAAAATCGATTTCTTTTTAAATCATTAAAAAGTGTTCCAACTGTTATTTTAATAGTTTTTGGCACTAACGGAGTACATAAGTACATCTCAACAAAAGTTTGCTTGCTAAAGTTTAGCTTTTAATAAAGAAACGGGCATTTCTAACAATTTGAAAAGCTCGTTTTCATAATTTGGTTATTTTTTTAAAAGCTTTTGGTAAATCATTAAAAATGGTCGAATGAATTAAAATTTAATACTTAAACGAAATCTCTATTCAACGAAAACCGCCTGCGGTGAAATAGGTTGTTTTATCTAAACTAGCTTTTTGGGACAATTAAATTTTACAAAATTTAAATTTTTTTTTTTGTCGGTACGTAGAATTAAATATGTATATGTAAATATGGTTGTCAATTTAGGACCCACTGCTCAGAACTTCAAGTGACAAATCTGGTAACTTTGTTATCTCTTTTGCTATTTTTGGTTAACTATTTTATCGTGGGTAGACATAAGCCAGAATAATGCTTACAGTTTATTTAAACTTATTTCAAAACTAATATTCGTCCTAGTGTTTCTCAAAACATTTTGCACGAAATATGCCATCAAAATCTTGCGATTTAAAACCTTTGATTTAGTTTATCAAGGGTTGCGTGAAGTATGCAAACAAATCAGCAAATTGGTAAAAGTTAGATAATAATAATAATATGCTCAAAAAAGTTGTTCGATAATAGAATTTCTCGACTACGCAAGTCCCAGCGAGCTCATGTGCTACCTAAATGATGCAATTATTATAAAAGAAGATTTAGAAACTTTTTATTCTTTGTGCATTATTTGTTTTGTGATCTGTCTTCGTTGCTTGACAGCCATTAACATCTTGTCCAAAATATTCGCATAAACCACAATCTTAATACCCCGTTTCCCTCTTTCAACTTTAACATGCATTCATAATGGTGCTTGTTGAAAGGTTTTTGTTATAGGTATTTATCATTCATTCTTCCTTTATTGGTGATTTAAGTTTCATAAAATAGTGAACAAACAAACACATTAAAAATATGAAATTTAATATTTTACTTTTACTGATACTTTGTTTTTTTCATCAACATCATGTAGTTGGTAATTGTAGGTAAAATTTTATGCACTTTCTGGGGGATCAGTTGCAGGCAACGAACATTGTATAACTAAGGTTTTTCCATGCATTCACCTTAAGAGACAGTAAAAGAGCGTATGTGTCTGTGTATGGGTACCCTGCAAATAATATTGGACCACCTTGATAAAATGGACTACTCCATGGACTGGTCCGATGTAATGCAAGCATGGAACATATCATTGTTAAAAAGTGTTTGTATTAAGACAACATGTCTTCGTTTTTTAACGACATGCTTTCGTTTTTAAACAACTTTAAAACTAATCCTCTTTAGTATACCATGGAGTAGTTTTAAAACTACTCCTTTGTAGTCCAAAGCTGGGTTATATGATCCTCCCCTAGGACATCGTAATGTTATATAGACCATGTTGTTTCCATACGTTTGGGTTACTTTTGGACTGGTCCTAGTCCCTTGTGGGCTATTATTTGTAGGGTATGTGTATAAGAGTGTATTGTATGTATGAGTAAGAAATTTTTTGTACTTTTTAATGAAATTATTTTCAAATCATTTGGCAAACATTTTAATTACTTTGGCAAATATATATTTTAAGTACGAGTATGTATAAGAATATAACATAACATTATTGTGAATATAAATTCACTCTCACAAAATTCACTAAACAAAATATTTACAACATTGTAATTTATATACTATATACACATTAGGGGAGTCAAAAAAAAAACAGTTTTTGCGAGTTACATTTAACACAATTTTCAATAGTGACCAAATATCTTGGAAAAATTCCAACAACGTACAATTGTGGGAACACAGTGCTGCATCCTAGCGCAGGCAGAGTACTGTGTAGTGGGTGCCGATTATCAAGCATATGCACTTTTTGAGTACTAAATGATCAAAGGTAGCAACTCAATAGTTTCAAAGTTACACTAATTGAAGAAATTTAAATGGGAAATATAGCGGCACTCTTTTAAAATACAACTCAGTTAAAAAGTTAACCAACAGTCAAAAACAAGCCAACAATAACAAAACCAAGTTGTAAGCCAAATTATAAAAAGTATACTGTATTAAAAACAGTTTAACACAAAATAAAGTAAAATTAATAAAAAAAGCAGTTTTTGAGTTTAAAGCCTTGCTTAAAAATAAAATAAAAAATTGATCACGAATTCTGTGGCCGTATAGAAAAACTAGGAAACCCCATTTTTTGAAAACACGAGAAAACACATTTAATTTTTTAAACATATTTCACTAATTATTTGATATGAATTTTTGTTATTATACATTATACATAATTTCAAATAATGTTAAAGATTTCGGGTTTCATTGAACTCATTTTTGGATATTAAAACCGAAAATCAATCAAATGAGAACAAGAAGCACTTTAAAATTTAAAAAAAAGCAGTATTTTAAACAAAAAAAAGCGTTAAAAAGCACTAAGCCATTTTCACAATTTAATTAAACACAAAACAAGTTGCATTCAGCTGTGCCGAATACTAATACCACTAAAATTTCAAAAAAGGCGACAGCGTTGATGGGTGACCATTTTCATTTAAAATTAAATTATTAATATAATTACATTTGTATATAAACATTTTTAAATTTATTATTATTACCTTCAATAAAGATTATATCAACCAAATCATTTGGATCATCATCAGCTGAGTTTGAATAGGCCATAAAACAGTAATTAAGTGCGAGCTCGATTTTCGTAGTTAGAAAAAATCTGGCCTGTTGCAATTATGTACTGAAAATTTGCAGTGACCGACCATTCTTTACAAAACTTAATTACAGCCCAAATTTTAATAAAAAAAACCTTATATTTTATCCTTTAAATAAATCTAAATTAAAATCATGCAAAGTTTAATAAAACAATTGAAGTATGATATTATCCAATTATTTTAACCTATGTACGCTTCTGAATAAAGAACACATACAAGGTGTAAAATAGAAAAAACATGTATGTTTGTATGCTGATACTTAGTCAAACCTTATTGCAATAGCGCTAGAGGTAGAAGTGCACGACACGCAGTTATTTGGAGACGAGTGTCGTGCGTTTAAAAACTAAAGCGCATGAACAATGGCAGGTTACACAACGCTCGTTATAAAAGCATTATCTGTCATCTATCTATTTATAACTACCACTTTTCTTATTACGGATCAACTTTGCAAGTTACGGCTCCTTTTTGTTTTTCAAGTCTTTGCGTTCTTTTGCACTAAAGGCACTAACAAAAAATTGAAAAAGCACCAAGTTAGTGATTTTTCTTAGTTTGGCACTATGGATACATTTTGGGCGTTTTGAGGTATCAAAAAGCACCATAAAGTGTGCCAAAAGCACTAAGTTGGCATCACTGGTAGATTATTTAAAAGGCACTTAAAAGCACTGTGAGAAATTGTTAAAAGCACTATAAATACCCGCTTTTCAAAAAACGGGTGTTTAACAAAATTTCGGGCATTGCATAAGCAAAAAAGCCCCAAAAAAATACCCGAAAGGCACCAAAATGGCAACGCTGGGCAGTTACCTTGTTTTTTCGAAAAAAGAAGTTTCCTAGTTTTGCCAAAAAAGCCCTTTTTTAATTTATTCTTATGCTGGGTACACACAGTGCAATCTACATGCAATCTGTTTCAATGCAACCTCAAAATATCAAAGCGTTTTGATGTTGATGCAATCTGGAATGAATGAAAATTAATTTAATTCACTAGATTGCGTAAATGCGTTGCATAGTGTGTACCCAGCATTATATTTATTTATATTATTTTATTTTTCTTTATTCATTAATAATCAAAAAGGCAACATAGGATAAAAGCGATTACATTTTAAAATTTGGAGCAAGAAAATTACACCTTAAAATAGATTACTTAGGTATTATATTACATTATACATTCTTTATATTACCTTTACCTTAACCGCACTTCTTAAAGTTCATCATTAATAATATAAGAAAATAGTCAGTAACAATTATAGCGCATTATCTTAAATATTTTTCAAAATAATATTCATAAATCTAGGCAAACTTACTGAGAAATTTCTGCCATCATATGGTATTATGGTGTTCCACAACCTACATATCGTTAGCTAAAATGCAAAATGACGTAACTAACAAAAAATTCAAAATCGAGCTTTTGATTGATTATTATGAATGCTATAAAACTACATGTCTTGACAAAATTTTACACTTCTGCGATCAAAAATTGCGCTTTTATTAACAAAAAACAAAGGGACGTAACTACAAGTTTTTTTTGTTTGATGTATGCAAAACGACGTAATTACACGTTTTTTTTTCTAGGAAAATATAATGAAATGGTTTTCTTTGAAAATTGGTTGAAGAATTCCATGGACGACTTATCAATGCATGTTTTTCTGACATGTTTATAGTTTTCACTTTACAAAGTTTTATGCTTCTCCTGTAAAATTATATTTTTGTTAGGTACGTCTTTTTGCATTTTAGCTAACGATATTCTGGCAACAAATGATCTGTGCATAAACAGCGTATTCATTCTCGAACTTATTAACGCTGCAGTTCTGGAAGATTGGGAAAACGTGAAAAGTCTCGTAAGGTATTCAGGCTCACCAAATTTAATTATTTTAAAGAAGAACAAGAGTGGCCGCATTTTAACAAAGCTGTCAAAATTCATGCCTAAAAAATCCACTACAAATGAAGTATTGGGAGTTCTCACATTAACACCGTAAACAAACCTTATTATACGATGAAAACATATCCTTATTTTTTCAAAATTTCCAGAATTTCTGCTCGAATAAATCTCTAGTCCATACAGAAAGTTCGGCATCAATATTGATTTCGCTATCAATTTTCTTATTTTTAACGGAAAACGAAAACCTACACTATATATACGTCTTGAAGAAAAACATGCTCTGGACAAGAGTTTAGCTGTTTGAAAGTCAAAAGTTAGCTTATCATCCAAATTTATTCCCAAAACCCTGTGGTTTGACACAAACTCAATAACTGTGCTATCCATCCAAAGATTCATACCATTTAAGTGAATGTTACCAAACATCATTGCAAAAGTTTTAATTGGTTTCAGATTCATTTTGTTTATCATTGACCATTGCGATATTCTCATCAAATCTCCGTTTATAGCATTACGATATTCTCCTACAGACAACCCATTTCCAAGAAAGGAAACTATGTGTATATCATCTGCATATATATTAGCATGGCAGAATGACAAAACATTTACTAAATCATTAATGTACACTGTGAAAAATAATGGCCCTAAAATGGAGCCTTGAGGCACACCCCTATTTACAAACATCGTTCCAGATCTTCTACCATCTATTTGTACAAATTGTTGCCTATTATAAAAAAATTAATACACAAGCCTACATGTTGACGATGCAAATTTTAATTGGCTGCACATTTTCAAAATAAGCTTTCCATGACAGATAGAATTAAAAGCCTTGGTAAAATCAAGAAAAATTGCAATTGCCCCACGACCATCATCTTAATACCTTCTTATCTTTTCAACCATACTTAAAACTAATGAAGTAGTACTATGATGGGATCTAAAGCCCGACTGATAAGGGGTGATTAAGCGACCAGTGTTTAGCTGGTATGATATTCTGTTATGTAATATATTCTCGAAAATTTTAGAATAAATGGGCAAAATACTTATTGGTCTAAAATCAGAGCAACTGGTGGGATATTTAACCTTTGGTACCTTAGCTAACTTCCATTTTTCTGGAAATGTTGATACCATTAAAATTGTGTTATAAATATGATTTAAATGTGATATAACGAATGGAATAGTTAGGCGTAAAAAACGCAATGACATTTCATCATGTCCAGCTGCTTTAGACTTCATTTTCTTTAACGACATTAATATTTCATGCTCTTCTATTCGAGAAAAGGAAAAATTTCCCTGAGATTCTGAACTACTAAAATCAACATTCAATGTATGATCTGGTTCCAATATAAAACTTTTATTTAATTCATCAATATCCATCTCAATTTTATTATTTTCACTCTCCATAACACCTGTATCTCTTAGTTTACCACAAATTGATTGCGCATCCCATTCTCCAAACATATTATAACAAGTTCTTCTCCGTATTTTTCGCACCACACATTT
This sequence comes from Pollenia angustigena, assembly GCA_930367215.1. Taxonomy (NCBI): domain Eukaryota; kingdom Metazoa; phylum Arthropoda; class Insecta; order Diptera; family Polleniidae; genus Pollenia; species Pollenia angustigena. Next base: position 176,884,798 of record OV884059.1, on the reverse strand, counting down.
TAGCTTATTTCTATACTTGCAGAAAGCTACCCATCTCAAAGAAGACCGTGACTCTACATAGGCCCTATACGCCATATCCATCAGCTCCCTAGCACTTTTTATCTCAGGATGATCAATCCAATTAACCTTCCTTTTCATTCTGAATCTTTTTAGAGGCACATGCCTGTTAAAGAGACTTAACATTAAGCCATCAACAATATTCAGTTGCTCATTTGGATCCGCCGTATAATACAAAGCACTGAAATCCAGATTTACTAACTCATAAATACACTCATTTAAATTAAGATTTTTATAGTCTCTATAAAAGTGCGGAACATCATCACTTCTTTTATCCACATCAATTGATAGATAGATAAGTGAATAGTGCGTGTTTAAACCAGCGAAGGGCAGATAGAGAACATTGAATAAAAGAGAGTAAATTAGTTGATTTACACTTAGAGAAATGTTTGAAAAGTTTTTTCAAACTGTATGTAAATTTGCAAAACAAAAAAAAAATATTATTATTATATAATTCATCAAGTTTTCCTTAACGGTAAAATATATATATATATGCATATTGTCACCTGAAATCGAAAAGACCGTGAGCAAAAACTTCAAAATGTGTACTATTTATATGTAAATATGCAAAAAAAAAAAAGGAATTCAATAAAAAAACTTGATTATTATATAATTCATCATCCCACATGATTTCTGAAAAGTTTTTAAAATAAGCTGAAAAAATACATACATAAGCACAGCTTGATCACAACACAATAAATATATTGTCAGTGTACCACTACTAAATTGCAAAATTTGCCAAAATAACAACATGCGCAACAGTCCTGCTTTGTTGAAATTTATTAAGCAACTGAATACAATTTTACTTTTTTTCCTTATGTTGTATTTGTTTTTCGGGTTGCCTTTGTTACTGTTTATGCATGAAATAATGATTTCAAGATTTTCAGTTTGTGGGCAGTAGTAAATGAGCGAAAACAACATCACACAAACACGTATATGCTTTCTGATTTCAATGTAAATATTGTTGTTTCTTCTTGTTTTGACTGCTAAAAAATTGTTTTTATTTATTTTCTCTATTTTAAACCTAATTTTTTTTAATTAAAAAGTAGAATAATAAAACAAGTGTATGGTATGTTTTGGGGATTTTAAGGAATACCTTAGCAGGGCAATTTTTGCATTTTTAGCAGCTCTGGTAAAAAAAAACACGATGAGTAAATGTAAAAACCCGAAAAACTTCGTAATCCAGGCAAACCAGCGCCCACCGCTGGTTTAAACACGGAAGTTGCAGTTGACCATTATGCACATTAGAATTTACCTTTGAAACTGCAAAGTAACCAATAAGAGATGTTTCCTCATTACCAACAACATAGTGTGTTGGTAAATTGTTATGTACAAACGACAAACCAAAAGTAGACCAAAAATTCCTTGCAATCACGCTTTTTCTGAATAGATCCACATTAAAATCTCCCATTACAACTATTTTATCATATTGCGAGAACAGATCACACATAAAGTCCTCACATAGATTAAGTGAACCACGAGGCAAATATATCACACCCACACGTATTTTAACAGTTTCATTCACCTTAATCTGCACAAAAATACCCTCAACCAACATCTCGTTGCGTTCCTCATGAACCAATCTAGACTTAAGACTACTACTCACGTACAAGCATACACCACCTCCTTTTCTTACACTTCTATCATTACATGTACAGAAAAAAGTAGTTATAGAAGTTGTTATAGCTGTAGTTATAGAAGAAAGCTACAAAATAATGAGTTAAAGAAGCTATTCATTTTGAAAAAGTAGGCGAAGCATACAAAGATTGCATATCGTCAGCTCAGAATTGGTTTGACCTACCGACCATTTTAAAAAAAATTTTGTTAGGTATGGGGTATATATATTTTGAATACCCCTTTTGAATCCAAAATCTGTGTCGCGAAATTTTTTGTAGTTTCTGAGATATAAAGCATTCATTCAGGACATTGCATGTTGAATTTTATGTTTTGAGGTCAAATATTAACGATAATTAAAAATACCAGTTGAAGAACCAAAAAGCTGAAGAAAGATATTAAATTTCCCTAATTTGCCATTTTGGTACTATTTTCTCCCCCCATTATAGTATCAAAAATTGCAAAATGCAAAATGTTTTGTAAAAAAGTACCAAAAAAAGTTACGATTTTCACCCCTTAAACGTTCGAATTTCGAAAAAGTACCAAACTCGTATTCGTATTTTTTTGATAAGTTTCGAATGTGTTATAAACTTTATTTCTAGGTTTATTGGATCAAAAGATAGATGGGCTGACAAAAACGTACCAAAATTCAAATTTCAAAAAGTACCACACACCTGTCCACTTATATGTATTACAGTTTTTTTGTACCTCTTTTAGTTTTTGAGATAAATGGTTTCCGAATTTACCCTTTTTTACCCCCTAAACATTCGGTCCAAATTTAAGTCTTTAGCTTCAGGCGTTTAGGCTGTGCGATGATGAATGAGTCAGTCACTCACGCAATAAGTATAAGTATGCAGCACAAAAAGCCACTTTTTAAATTTTTTTTTTTTTTTTTTTGGAAAAGTGGCGTATGCGGCACAAAACAATATTTTTCATTTTCAAAAAATACTATTAAATTCTAACTTTATTCATGAAAGTGCGCAAAAATTTGCATTTTTCTCCACTCCGACCAAACCAGTTCTGAGCTGACGACATATCAATGCGTGTACCTAATTTGAAAACTTTGGCTTTTGCCTTTTTCAGATATGTATACAGAAAAAAAGAAAAAAAAATAGAACAAAAACAACAAGGATTGCATGCATATCTCTGAGTATATCTGACACAAACATATACCAACCAAGTCCTCAGCATATCTGGGGTCTTCGGAAAACCCATTTCAACAGACGGATGGATAGAGGGACAGATTGTCAAGCAGATTAGAACTTCTCTTTCCTAGACGATCCAAAATATGCTTTGTAGGGTCTAGGATCAATATTGTTGAAGTTACAAGCGGAATGACAAACTTATATACATACAAACATTTTACCTTTAGTGAAATGTATAAACAATTTTAAAATTCGTGTTTCATAGCCGCAAATATTTCAAATTCGGCTAAGATGACTACTTTCATTTTATCTGCTACGTGGATTTTAATCGTGTTTTTTTGGACCACTCTAATGTTGATATATGAACATACATCACTGCTTTCAAATTTATAACTTAAATATTGAAATACCCTACGTTAGTACTCCTTTTTTATTTTATTAATTTTAACATATTTTATGAAAAACCTGAAAGTTAAGAAATTATAATAAATTGAGTAACTAAGCCAAACTTTTCTTTGGCTTCTTTTTGTTTCAAATTACATTCATGACAAATTTAAATTTAATGATATTAATACATATTGTTTTACTTAATTGAATGTTTCGATAAAGGTTTGGCAAACTTTTTTTTGTAAAATTTAAAGAAGTGCCTAAATAATTCGCCTTAACTAACCATTAAAACATTTTTTTGTTTGCTTTTTAAACATTTCGCACTTAGTTTTTGCATATATGGCTTTTTTGTTTCATATTTTATTCATTTTGTGTACAAAATATTAAAAACCAAGTTGTATGAAAGAAAGTTTAGTTAAATAAATTTGGCAGGGAGTCTCAAATGTGTTAGGTTTTTGTAAGAACGACTTGATATTAAAGTTAAAAATGTGCTTTATGAAGAATTCTTATTTTAAAGTCGGATATTTCCTAAACTATGGGCATTCAATGCATTTCGCAAAGTTTTTTGTAGAACTCGACTAGTACATTTTAGTGATAAAAAAAAAATTCACTGGAACTCAACACATATTTCAGGACGTTTAAAGATTGCGATTTTCACCTCCAATGTAAAATCAACGTTTTTGTATGAATGAGAGAATTGGAACGAAAGATCCCGCGTATATAGTTGGTTTTACACACATCGAGACTCAAATTGAGACTTTCCTTCGGCAACAAAATCTAAATATTCTTAAAAAGTGGATTTAGCATATTTGCATATTAAGCCGACGAAATGTTGTTTTTGGGATTCTCTGAACAAATATGAGTTTACATCAGAGTTGTTATAATTTTTAGTAAGTATGTTTGTATTTCGGTTGTTGTTGTTGCAGTTCACTGATGCTGTTGCACTTGTTGTTCTTGTTTCTGGTTTTATTGCTGTAAAAACCGTTTTAAGTTGTTCTCAATTCAGCAGTACTTCGTGTCACTAACAGACTTACGGCGCTTTTGTGTGCCAGGATATATGTAAGCTTTAGTATCTGTGTCCGTGTCTGTGTGTGTGCTTGGTAGCAAGTAAATAACGTATGTGTTGGTATTTATATGTATTTAAAACCCTTACACATCTATGTATCCAAGTAAATTCACCCAAAAAAAGGACAACATTAGCAAACCAAACAAATTGATAAAGAAGATCCTTTTTTTGAGATGCTGAAGAAAATTGAGTATGAGTGTTTGAAAATGAGGTGACTGGCAGCAACATACTTTTATTTACCATTGATGTTACTTATCTAAAAGAAAAATGTATATACATTTATAAAATCAGCAACTGCTACGACAACCAGCTTACACTCCAATACAAATTGCTCTCAATTTCAACAAGAAAATGTTTTTTTTTTTTGTTTATTTTTGTGAAAAGTTCATTTAGTCATTCATATGTTTAGTGGTTAGTGTTGTAATGTTTTTAACCCATTTTATGTTAGAAACACAACTGGGACGAACGACGAATTATTCGCAACAAATATTCGTCACCAGAAATAGAACACATTGTTGTATATCGACGCCTCCATTCTATAACGTTCTAAGTGTACTTAGAACGTTTTTAATGTTCTTGAATTTTTGAATCCTACGTTCTCAGATTTAAATACTGTCAAAATTTGGTTAAGATGGGCCGATCCGTTCCAAAGTTATAGGCATAAATATATACATAAATATATACATAAATATAGGCATAAATATACTTTGAGAGCTCGTAACTCAAAACTTACATTTTCGACTTAGAATGTTATAGAATGGAGGCGTCGATATGAAAGTACATACAATCATTGCGTAGACCGAAATTCGTCGTGCGTAACGAACTCTGCGATATGTTAATTTCTATTTCTTACGTAGACGAACGACGGATAAATTGGGAAAGGGACAGCGCAGCATGATAGCAAAGTTCAAGATTTATTAAAAATCGTGAAATCTGTAAAGAACTTGGCTAAAATTCGCGAAAAAATTGCATACTTTTAAACAAACACTTAAATTTATTAGAAATCGCTAAATGATTGAAAAAGAAAACAAAATGTCGGAAAATTAAAAAAATTACAAAAATGGCAAAAATTCCAAAATAAGCGAAAATTCGCAAAAATTTGCTAACAGCGGCATGATACCAAAGTCTACTATTTATTATAAATCGTGAAAGCTTTAAAGAATTACAAAGACAAATTGCTACTTTTGCGAACTAAAATTTATTTGAAATCGCAAAATGGGTAAAAAAAAAACAAAATTTCGTAAAATGGCAAAAAAAAATATTTTCAAAAATGGCGAAAAATCGTAAAAAATTTTAATATTTAAAACAAGCCAAATTGATTAAAAGCCCCTTCCCTAAAACTATAAGGAATGGCTAAAATTCTGTAAAAATTGCTAAACTAGCGGAAAGTCGCAAAAATTTGCTAACAACGGCATGATACCAAAGTCTACTATTTATTATAAATCGTTAAAGTTGTAAAGAAAAAACAAATCGCGAACATTGCTGAAATTCGCGAAAAATTGCAAAAATGAAACAAACCCAAAAACTAATTTGAGATCGCAAAATCGAAATGCAGAAAACCAAAAATGCTGAAGAAATCCATTTCGAGTGGATAGAAATTTTAGGACATACCCGATTAATAGTTTTTTAAAACTAAAAAATATGTAAGGTTCACGCACTTATTGTGTCTCATTTGACGAATTTACGAAGTTCGTCCCAGCTATGTTTCTAGCATGAATGTATTGTTTTTGTCGTATTTTTACTTTAACACAAACAAAAAATGTAAGAAAAGATAAACTCACTGTTTATTGTTGGTGTTTTCGTTTAGCTTTGATATTGTTACAAGTAGGACTTAGAGTGTTTAAAATTCTTATTCGCTTTAGGGTTTTATTTGTATAATATTTTTAGCTTTTCTAAAATCTTTGGAAAAGGTTTCCTGATGATCTGGCCTAAGCAACCAGTGAAATGCGCATAGAAGCTAGCTTTCCCTCAACAATAAATTTCAGTGTATTTATCAAATATGAAAAGTTGGGAATTTAGCACGTAATACAAAAATCTTGATAATAAATTTTGTATTCCCTAAAATAGCTTTAATAAAAAACAACATACTTTAATTTACCATTGATGTTACTTATCTAAAAGAAAAATGTATATACATTTATAATATCAGCAACTGCTACTACAACCAGCTTACACACCAATACAAATTGCTCTCAATTTCAACAAGACAATTTTTTTGTTTTTTTTTTGTTAATTTTTCTGAAAAGTTCATTTAGTCCATTGGTGCTCAAAAATGTTTTGCATACGTATTGAGAGAGAATCTTAAAATACAGAAATAAGCAAAACTATGCGCACCAGATTTATTTAAATTTAATAGAACGAAATTGTGTTGGTTGTAAAACATTTATAATAATAAAGTCAAAACTAAATTTCTAATTTTTTGTTTTGGCTTTAAAAATTGTAACCGTAGCGAAGCCGGTCTTTGTTATACCATAGAGTAGAAAATCCTTGCGCCAAGCCGAAGGCCGGCTTTGCCGGAATTTGTTACACCATAGCGGAGAAAATCCTTGCGCCCAAAAGTGTTTCTGTTATATATTTAATATATGCACCCAGAGAAAAAACAACAAAACCATTTTTAAAATTTGTTTAACCATATTATGTTTAATTAAACGGAATCATTGTCACCGACAACCATACTATGGTTAAATAATTTTCTTTAAAAATAGTTTTGTTGGTTGTGACCATAATAAAACATGTTTTTCTCTGCGTGTATGTAAATCTTTTTTTGTATTTAACGTATTTAGTAGTAATGGACCTTATGACATTTTTAAAAATGACATAATGTCCATTTGCAAAATGTCTTAATGCCCACGAACATTACGACATTTTAAAAAGTGTCACAGTCTCCATGTTCATGGACACTATGGCACTGGACGTTATGACATGCCACCTTAAAAATTATACCTCTAAAAATGCAACGATTAAAACTTAGAAATCTTAAAGTTCAGTTTATAAAAAGCTGCGGTTAAAGCTAAAAATTTGCAAAAAAAAATAGGAAGCCAACAGTTGAAGTTCAATAAAGATCAATTTTAGCTATAAAAATGCCCTTTAAAAACCTACTTTTGATTGTAGCTTAATATCTTTATTTCTTTTTAAATTAATTGGAGATAAATGAATGTGTAAAAAAGACAAAAGCTTAGCTTAAATGTTTGCTGCAGTGGAGCTATTAGTGAATATAACATTATTGTTTTGTTATTAGATGCAGACTTCGAATAAAAATATTTTATATAACGATCTTAAGGATTTAAGAAATATGTTATTTTTTATGAACAACGACGCAAAGTAAAAGTGTGTTTAATAAAGTGCTAAAATTAAAGCTATAAAAGTTGCTCTGTAGGATGTCGTCAAGAGCCTAGAATTGTAATTAAAGCCAAAATATGCCTGTAAAAAATCTAAAAATATATTTTGTATATAGCTACGATTTAGTTTCAAAATGTGCACCAAAAAGTAGCCACCTTGAAGTCAAAATATATATTCCATAAAGAGCCATTATCTAAGCTGAACATTTATTTTATAAAGAGCTTTTATAATATTGTCTATATACAGTGAAGATTAAAGCTATATAGTATGTTCTTAATAAAGCTACGATAATCAATATACATTTAATGCATGATACTTAAAAATATATCGTATAAAAAGCATCAATGTATGCTATAAAATGTTTAAGGTTTTAAGGTTTAGTTTTTTTAAAGGCTGTAGGAAATATCGCCCAAAGAAAAATGGCCCAAAAAAAAAATGAAAAATCACCCAAATGAAGAATCGCCCAAGCGAACATGAAAAATGACCCAAAAAGGTAGATATGAAATTTTGCCCAAAAAAAACGAAAAAGGGCCCAAAAAGAAAATGAAAAATGACCCAAAAAGAAAAACCGAATTTTTTCCCAAAAAAAAAAAAAAAAAAAATATTACTCAATTTGCAAAAAAGTGTTTATTATTCATATAAACTTAGGTGACATGTCATAACGTCCAGTGTCGTAGTGTCCTTGGACTTTATGACACTTATAAAAGTGTCATAATGTCCATCGAAGAATTGTCATAACGACTTTGCAAAGTGTCATAACGTCCGCAACTTAACTTATAATCAAAAATGTGAAAATTTTTTTTTTAAATACCGTTAAAATTTCAAGTGATTTTTTTAAAGATACTTATTTAACCATAATATGGTTGTCGGTGACAATGATTTAGTTAAATTAAACATAATATGGATAAAATATTTTTATAGCTTTTACTCCGGGTGTATATATTTAATATATATATCCAAAATAAGGATTTCATCTTCTGTGGTATAACAAATACTGGCTTCGCTAACTAAAGCTTCTCTGAATAGCCAGCCTTCGGCCGGGCGCAAGGATTTTCTCCTCTATGGTATAACAAAGACCGGCTTCGCTTACTTAAGCTTCTCTGTATAGCCGGCCTTCGGCCGGGCGCAAGGATTTTCTCCTTTATGGTCTAACAAAAACCGGTTTCGCTAAGTAAAGCTTCAAAAAACTGCCTTGTTTCCGAACAAGGCCGAGTACGCAGAGAAGCTTTAGTTAGCGAAGCCGGTGTTTGTTATACCATAGAGGAGGAAATCCTTGCGCCCGGCCGAAGGCCGGCTATACAGAGAAGCTTTAGTTAGCGAAGCCGGTGTTTGTTATACCATAGAGGAGAAAATCCTTGCGCCCGGCCGAAGGCCGGCTATACAGAGAAGCTTTAGTTAGCGAAGCCAGTATTTGTTATACCATAGAAGAGAAAATCCTTATTTTCGATACATATATATTTAATATATACACCCAGAGAAAAAGCTACAAAACCATTTTTAAAAAAATTCTACCCATATTATGTTTAATTTAACCAAATCATTGTCGCCGACAACCATATTATGGTTAAATTAGTTTCTTGAAAAATAGTTTTGTTGTTTGCAACCATAATAAAACATGGTTTTCTCTGCTATGTAATATTATGGTAGAATTTTAAAAATTAAAAATGGCCCAAAAAAAATGCGCTATTTTTCCTACAACATTTTTGGGTGATTTTTCATTATAAAAAATCATATTTTAAAAACGAAAAATCACCCAACAATAACGAAAAATAGCCCAAAAATTTTGGGCCATTTTTCATATGAAATCAGGCCCAATTTTGCATGCAATTTTTTTGGGCGATTTTTCATTTTTTTTTTGGGCGATTTTTCTTTGGGCGATATTTCCTACAGCCTTTTTTAAAAGACTTTACGTTTCGATTAAAATAAGGGGCTTAATTACGGAATTCGATACCGATCAAAAATCCAATTTAAATTGTATTGTAATTTCGATCGATATCGAATGCCGTAATTTGGTCCCCGATTTATTTTTTTGGTATTTGCATTTGAAAAAAAGAAAAAAAAACAATAGGCAAACCTGAATTTGTGGCTAATGTTAAAGCTGAAGGCTTCAGCTTTAATGAAGCTATATAAAAGATCTGCTTGAAGTTAAAATTAGCAACTGTAATATGTGGCAAAAATATTTTTTCTATTGAAACTTAAAATCAGTTCTACGAAATATTTTCTTATAAAGAAAAAACTAGAATATATTCTAACGGAGCTGTAATTGATAGAAAGCTAAGAAACAAAGTAAAAGCTCTTCAAAGAGGTACGGATGAAGCCAAAAATAAGAAAACTTATCTGTAAAATAAAAAAAAAATTATTTTAGATCATAGACCCATTGTGCATATATCATACCTCGCACTAATTAAAGGCTAATTTTTAACTTTTTAAGCAAGCGAAAAAAGCCTTAAAAATTTAAATTTAAATTTCTCTTTTTAAGGAGCAAAACATTATATAGAATGCAGTAAAAAGGTAAATCTAAAAACATAAACTGACTAAATACCAAAAGTTCTTATCGAGTTACCTAAAAAAGTTCAAATTAAACTTTTATTTATGTCCATTAAAGAAAGAATGTTATTTTATTCAGTAACTTATAATTTGTGGCAGTTAGTGAGTAACTCACTGACTGACTGACTGACTGACTGACTTTTGAAAGAAAGGGCTGGCATGTTTCACAAAAATATAGCACAAAATGAAGGAACGGGTTCAGGTGTGTTTGGCTAAGAAAAAATGTAATTTAAAGTTGTAGCTTTCCATTTTATTTAGCTGTTTTGTTATTTGTCCTATTTTTTTTAAACAACATTTAAGTTGGTCACACTGTAAACCGGATTACTTTAAACAACATTTGCATACAAAATTGCCATGCAATGTTTTAAGTTAAAGTTTATTTGTATTTGGTTTTTAGTTAAGCACTTGATATATAAACCAACACACATCACAATAAGGTCCATATGTATGTGAGTGAAAATGCAGAAATTGGAATAGTAGTGTTAGTAAAAGTAGCAACCCTGCAGGAAATGTCACTAGTGAATCTGTGCTGATTCACTATTGACACAGTCACCAGTACTAGTGACTTATTATACCCCAGGCAATGTTATTTACAATAGACATTTAACATGTGCGTGTCATTGTAAATCTACTACTGACGTTGGTACTACCGACTAGGTAGCTCCTATGGTAACATATGCAGACATTGGAACCAGAGAATCGCTAGTACATTTAAGTAAAAGTAGTCTACACTTTTTGTAAGAATACGAAATCATTACAATCTTTTTTTATTATTTCTTACATTTTTATTGGAATTGTACTTCTCAGTTGTTATTGTTAAAATCTTTTTCGTATAAAAGCCAAATATAGTGGCAAATGTAATGTAGTGTAGACACTTCGTTGACAATGTCACCAATATAGTCGACAAAACTGGTGACTTGGAGACACTTGCACCCAGGTTTCCTTCAGGGAATATATTTTTGTAAATTTAGTTGCAACCCAGGATAAGAATGTGTGTGACATGAAGAATGAAAGTATTGTGTTGATGTTGATATTGTTATTTTTTTTGTATTTATTGTAAGTATTTTTGCTATTATTGTTAGTAATGTTGATGCTAATTTTATTGTTGTTGTTACTATTGCTGTTGTCGTTGATGCTGTTATTGCTATTGCTTCAGAGTTTGTTTGTTCGTTACAACTTATTGCTGTCACAGTTTAAAATTGTTTTTAGTGTATATGTTTTCTTAAGTTCGTTTTGAATGTGTGTGTAGCACAGTGTTTAAATACACTTTGGTTTTTCAAACCTTCTCTTCTCCTTGTGCTCACTCACGCTAAGCAGTTACTCTTCAAGTAGCACATCCATAGTATTGTCGCAATGAAAAGCCATTCTTCTTTTAGCTTGTGGTTAAACTATGAAAGACATTTAGAAGGATATTTAGATTTAGGTTGACCAGTTGTAGGAAATGCATTTTCGAGGTTATGTATAAAATTTAGTTCGTTATGAGGTCACCAGGAAATTTTAGGTAATAGAGTGAGTTTCAAAAAAACCCTTAACAAATAAAGCACTGATATTTATACCCACACCACAGTAGTGGAGAGGGTATTATGCATTCGTGCTGATGTGTGCAAAACCTTAAAATATTCGTCCTAGACCCACCTTAAAGTATACCGATCGACTCAGAATCACTTTATGAGTCGAACTAATGATGTCCATACGGCTGGCTGGCTGTCCATGTAACCTTGTGCGCAAAATACAGGTCGCAATTTTGGAGATAAGTTGATAATATTTTGGGTCAAAGGTTTTTATTGGCACAAGGCACAAGGGAAGATAGGGGGAAACTTCTTCCTCTTAGAAACTATCAAACCGATTTTAATGAAATTTAAAACCTTGATAGATCCATTCCTATATGGACACATAAGCTATACAGTTTTTCAAAAATAGGACCACAAGGGGAGGTAGGGGGCAATTTCTGCTTCTCACAAACTTTCAAACCGATTTTAATGAAGTTTATAAACATAGATAAATCCATATTTATATGGACACATAAGTATGATGTGTTTATAAATACTGTTGTGCAGGGTATCATATGTTCGGGCATGACCATATTTTGTTATTTTGAAATAATAACCAAAGTTTTATTTTACTTATTTAAGAATTTCTTGTGAATACCTCTGTGATACAGCCATTTAAATAGTCCTGTCAATTTTTAAGAATGAAGTGTCAATATTTGTTATATTAATTTATATATGGCATATTTATACAGTGCGCTCGCGGTAACGTGAACTAATTAAAACCTAGGGAGTTCATGTTAGCGAAATTGTTCAAGTTAGCGATTGTCGAATTTCATAAAAAATATGTCTATTTGCACCCTTGAACGTGAAATTTTTTCTGATTATTTCCATTATTAAAATATAAATGTATATATTTATGTGTTTTATTATTATTTCCAGTACTAAAATATCTTATATATAAATACGGGAACAATTTTTTTGTGGTTGATTTTTAATATATTTTTTTCTAAATTTTTTTAATAAAAGTGTTGGGTCAATATAGGATTTTTGTCGTTTTCTTAAAATGTGTACGTTTTTGTTGTATAACGCACAGGTTTTTTTGAAAGTAAATGTCGAGTGGTCGAATTTCGGACACCGGGCGATCCTAGTAAAAATAAAATTATAAATTAGAATTCATTACAAGCCAAAATAAGATCACGAGAATATATCTATTGAATTAAAATTACATTGCAAACAAAATTACTCATAGCATTTAAAAAATCGGTTATCTTTTTCTGCTGCTTTTTCTTTTCTAATAAGTAGTTGAAATACTGCTTTCTCCCTTAAGCGTCTAACTACACTCATGTCACTTTGATCCACCATTGCATCTCCTGCCCATTGCAATGCATTGTTTAAAATTTCAATTGCCTCACTTGCAGCAATTTTTTTAACAGGATCATCGGGAATGCAAACTTTATAGGGGGTAGGATCAATATTGTAGAAATTACAAACGGAATGAAAAAGTTATTAATACGCTTTTACCTTTGGTAAAAGGTATACAAAATTGTTCACGTTATAGAGCTTTCTGAGTTTGTTCACGTTACAGAGTAGTCAATGTAAAAAAAATCTTGTTCAAGTTAGGCGGTGTTCACGTTAGACGGTGTTCAAGTTACCGCGAGTGCCCTGTATATGTGGCTTATTAAATTCGTTTTCCGTACTTTTAAAATTTAAAAAAATACAGTTGTTTTACGAATAACTTTATTTCTTGACATTTATTGTTATTCAAAAAACAAACTACGAAAAAATAACGTTTTTCCTGCTTATTTTGTTATGTAGTTTTCGTGGGTTAAAATATATTTTTTAAAAGTAACAACTATTAAATTTTAAGGAAAATGCTGTTAAATAAATAAAAAACTTAATAATGAATGTAATATTCATTTATTTTAAATGAAATGTAAGTGAGCCGTTTTTTAAACGAATTTTATGTTGTTTAACTACATAATATTTTAAGTGTACTTGGATAAGTCCTCCTTTATCTCAGCTTCTTAGGAAATTGTGACTACTATCAGTAAGAATATTTCGAGCTAGAAGATTTGGGTAGAAAATTAGCCTTTTTAAATATTTTAAGCAATATTTCATGATCGAATTTTTTACTAATGGTCCATTGCGATTCATGTGGATATTCAAGTTTTTAATATATAATTGGGCGGCTGTGTTTATTTTAAGAAGTTCATGTTGGCGCCTTTGAAATGTTGCAGTATTAGAGGCCGAGGCAGTGCCCCATTACTTATTACCGTAGCATCAGGTTGCCATTATTATAAAACTGTAAAGTAATAATTTACAATCCATGCTAAGCCAATTAATTAATTGCTTTTAGTTTCATTTGAGTTTACTTTGCCTCTATATGGCATTTCCAAGTTAAACGCCGCATTTCCTAGTTAAACGCCGCACAGTGGAAATTTCACGAGAAGGTGGTCAAAATTCTATAACTTTCGACTGGATCGGTATTTTTGCTTGATAGGCAGGATTTTTGGTTGATAGGTGGGATATTAGACTTTAATTTGCGCTTTAAAATTCGTAAAATTCGACTGATAGGAACAAAAGTTATGGGGAGCGAGTTCCAAATACATTTTAATTTTTTTGTTGAGTTTCGGTATAAAATTTGAATATTTCAGATATAATTTTTTATAGTTTATCATTACTTCTCTTATTTCACAACTGATACTTATTTTTTATTCTTGAACTTAGATCCTGTCAGAAAATGCAAACATTTGGCCCCTGTAATTTTTTAAGTCCCAATATTCACAGTGGCCAAAGTTTGGCTTTTTTTTTGGGACGCAACGAGTCCATAACAACTCTGAAACTGAAAAAGAACATTTTGAAAAATGCTCGAATAGGATTTTTGGCTATCGATAAAATTTTAAGTAATTCAACTTTTATTTTTGGTTTAATATTTAATACCCTGAAGGAAAGTTGGGTGTAAGTGTCAACAAAGTGTCTACACAACACTACATTTGCCACTATATTTGGCTTTAATACGAAAAAAAATTTATCAATAAGAACGGAGAGTGCTATATTCGGCTGTGCCGAATCTTTGATACCCTCCACCGACACTTCGAATGTTTTAGGACTAATATCTGTATGATGTCTATTTATTATTATAATCTTTGTAAAAACAGACATCTGCATTAAAATTTGTTACGGTTTAGACCTATATAAAATTATTGATCGACAATCAGAATCAATTTTAAAAAGTTTGAGTAGAATATTAGTTTAAGATGAACTTAAATGATTTTCAAGAGAACAAATTATATAAAAGCCATGGTAAGCTATGTACCAATCATCCCAAATTCTGCAGAACGATTTCTGGCATTAAAAAACATAAATTTCAATACAGCGGTGCAATTAGTTTAAGCGTTTGCAGTGAATTTCAGAAGGCTGCTAAAATGGAATCTAAGGAAAATTATGGACCATATATCACAAAATTGCATAACATTTTTTCTGGCCATATGAAGCTAAACTGGAAGAAAGTTTACCGCGTATTTAATTATTTTACCAGAGTGGGCTTTATATGAGGCCTATGGTAAGTTATGCACCGATCTTCACCAAATTTCACAGTGTCATTTCTAGTTCTATAAAACTGTGATGTATCAAATTTTGTTATGATAGCGTTATTTTGTACGTTTTTAGGCGTACTAAGCTGTTTTCCGGGAGTAAGGTTTATATGGGGCCTAGGGTAAATTATGAACTGATCTTCACGAAATTTCACAGTCTTATTTCTAGTCCTGTAAAACTTATATGTTCCAAATTTTGTTATGATAGCATTATTTTTTACGTATTTAGGTTTACTTACCTGTTTTCCGGGAGTAAGGTTTATATGGGGCCTATGGTAAATGATGGACCGTTCTTCACAAAATTTTAAAGTCTTATTTCTCGTTCAATAAAACTGTGATGTACCAAATTTTGTTATGATAGCATTCTTTTTTACGTTTTTAGGCGTACTAAGCTGTTTTCCGGGAGTAAGGTTTATATGATGCCTATGGTAAATTGTAGACCGATCTTCACGAAATTTCACAGTCTTATTTTGAGTTCTTAAAAATTTTGATATACCAAATTTTGTTACGATAGCATTATTTTTTACGTTTTTAGGCGTACTAAGCTGTTTTCCGGGAGTAAGGTTTATATGGGGCCTATGGTAAATGATGGACTGTTCTTCACAAAATCTTAAAGTTTTATTTCTAGTCCTATTTAACTGTGACGTGCCAAAATTTGTTATGATTGCATTGTTAGTTAGGGTTTTAGGCTTACTATACCGTTTTCCGGGAGTAGGGCTTATATGGGGCCTACGGTAAATCATAGACGGATCTTCAAGAAATTTTACAGCGTGATTTCCAGTTAAATAAAACGAACTGTTGCGAAATCTTGTATCATTCTGTGCATTTTTGCACCATTTATGTTAGTTTTTGTAACAAAATTATCAATTTTTTTTAGGTGGTGGGTCCACATTTTGATTCATAGCTCAGATCCTATTGAACCGATTTTGCTGGATTTCAATCCCAAACTGCTTAGGATAACTACAAGCAATTTGACACCAAGTTTGTTTATTTCTTTTGAGTTTTTCGAAAGTGAGCGTGTTTTCAACAGACGGACAGACGGACAGACAGACGGACATGGCTAAATCGACTTAAAATTACTCAAGGACCCAGAATATATATACTTTATAGGGTCTGAGATGAAAAATAAAAAAGTTTCACACGGAATGACAAACTTAATATACCCTCTTCACAACTAATTGTGGTGGAGGGTATAAAAAGATTGCTATGAATTCGTATTCGTACCAAAAGTGTAGACTAAAATGAACTAGTGATTCTCTGGTTCCAATGTCTACATATGTTCCCAAAGGAACTACCTAGTCGGTTGCGCCAACGTCAGTAGTAGATATGCAACGACACTCACATGTTAAATGTCTAGTTAATAACATTGTCTGGGGCATAATAAGTCACTAGTACTGGTGACTGTGTCAATAGTGAATCAGCACACATTCACTAGTGACATTTCCTGCAGGGTACATACACAAATGTATGCATTTTATTTTTATGTATTAATTCAAATATGTATACTTAAATCAAAAACAAATTATAATCCTTAAAATACTTTAAACTAAACAACATAAGTACAAATTTCTACTAAATTGCTTTGATTTTAATTTTTGTCGAATACTGGACATATATGGGTCTGATGTGCACAACAAAATTGTGATAAAGTAAAACATCAGGACATTTTTCTTGTATTATTCTCTCGGAAGAATCTGTAGTCTTTGTTCTTTTTTTTCTTGCGCTTCTTCAGATAGATCTCCAATTGGTAGCATATTCTGTTGAACTATTTGTTCGCCATGGTACAAAATTCTATGAACTGTGGTTGGCATACGCCTCCAAGAGTATTTTTGTTAAAAAGATTTGCTGTTTCATTTGCATACCGGCCAAATTTTTTTGCATTTATCTTTCGACTACATGCCATAACTGGTAATATTCTTTGGAATCGTCTTCCTAATTCATAATGTACACTTGTGATAGATGCTGAAAATAATCTCCTTGCAGTGTTTCCACCTTTGAATTTCCTTCTCCTTGTTTTGGCTGGTCAATTATAAGGACTAGCTGAAGGTATTTTTCTTGAATTTTTTTGTTTGCTTCCTTTTCTCCACATTTTCTTTGCTTTTCTCACTGTTTCGCCTAACGGGTCTAATTCCAAATCATAGCTCAATTTAAGAATATGCTCCATAAAACGTATTCTGTTATGAAGAAGGGACACTCCAAATTCGTATGCTTCACTGAAACTATCGTCTTGTGACGGGGGTTAGATTAACTTGATGCCTTTTGGCATATGGTGCAGCATGACGAAGACTTTGTTTCGGTTGAAGCTTGTGCAACTTTTCCATCGTTCATTTACTGGTATTTACTTTCATACGAATAAAATAATAATAAAATCGGAGAACATGAAAAAAATAATTTTTGCCGCCTTCTCAAAGTATGAACCAGTGTGCGCCGAATGAGATGTTTACTGAGATGCTTTACATGTGAGTGTTGTGGTTCAATAAGTTTATCATTTCGTGTGAAACTTTTTAATATTTATCTAAGACCCCATAAAGAGTATGTATATGTACTTGAGTAACTCTTAGTTGAATAAGAAATGATATTATGGATATCAAATTGTTTCTAGTTCTTCTAAGCAGTTTGGGATCGAGATCCGGCAAAATTAGTGCAGTAGGAAAAGAGTTATTAATCAAAATGTGGAACAATCCCCTTAAAAAATTGATAATTTGTTACAAAAACACGCATAAATAGTAGCGGAATGCAAATATTGATTTGCAATGACTCTATTACGGTGTGGGCCTATATGTATGTATGTAAGTTTATACTTTTAAATACATGTTTTTAACTTTCAAAATTTCCTGTTGACAAATACAGAGTCAATTCTACTCGACGTCGACTTCTAGGCGCCTTATTAAATACCAAATGACTTTTAATAGTAATCGATTGTGGTTAATAACGACTAAGAAAGTACAACTACTGTACTGTGTCCGTCAACTGCTGTTATTTTATCGCTAATATTTCAATAAATATAATTAAAAGTTTATGGATCTACTCTGAAAATTTTTATTTGGTTTCTTATCACAAGGAAATAGAATTACCTTTTAATTACAAAAACTAATAAAAATCAATATAACGTAGCCCTTTCTGTTTGCCACTAACAAGAACAAATGTAAAAAAAGAATAAACTAAAATAATCGTTAAAACTATCTTAATGGCTAAAATGTTTGATTAAACCGGAAATGTCTTATCACGCAACATTGGTCACCTTAAAAAAGAAAATTGTAAAGAGTAACCGCATACAAATTTCTAAAGCAAACAGAAACATCTACATTAAAGCTTCTTCTATGCAAATATACGTAAATATTTCAGATATTTCTATGTCAGCGTGTATCTAACAGGAAAAAAGTCATGACACTAACACTACAGCTCACAGTCACACTTTTAGAAAACACTGTACAACTATTGTTGAAAAAAAAACAAAAACTAGACAATGTTGCATGCATATTTATGTTTAATGCAGCAAAAGTTTAAATTTAGTTTGGTTTATTTCCTTTATAGTTGTACAAAAAAGAGCGTGCATGAACAAAAATGTTGGTTAAATGTTGTTGCAAGGAGGATATAAAAAAAATGTTCAATGTTTGTCTCTTTGCTGCTTTACATTTTAGAAATATTTAGAAAATTTCGTGGTGTCGATGATTCTGTTTTGCTATTATTGATTCTGATATGAGCTTAAAGCATTTCGAAAGGATAAATTACTTTACTTTTGCCTACAACACGGCACCACACATAGACACTGGTTACACACCATTTGAGTTAGTATATGGTAAATTACCATGCTTACCATCAGAATTTCATAACAGTGAAGGAGATAAAATATATAACTATGAAGATTATGCAAAAGAACTTAAGCAAAAGTTACAATATTCTTTAAATAGAGCTAAGGAGCTTACAACTAAGATAAAAGAAAAAAGAAATTTAGAATATAGATATAGTAATAGGTTAAATCTAAATATAGGAGATTTAGTTTTAATAAAAGTAGAAAATAGGAAAACGAATCAAAGCCCGTACAAAGGTCCATAATAAGATAATAAGACAAAACGGTGTTAATACTATAATAGACTACCACGGAATTGAAAAAGAATTCCATAATAATCAATTAAAACCATAAATAAACTTAAGAAACAATTATTAAGTACACAATATACATTAAAGATTATAAGAATACTATTTTTAAAATTATAATATTATAAAAATATTAAATACTACATTAAGAATTACTATAACGTCTTTAATAAAAATTGTAAAATTATAAAAACTATATTAAGAATTACTTTGTAAAACTATAACATATGTAAATAGAAATTATAATTCCAATAGAACCAACAACAATTACGGAAACAATAACAATAGAAGAAATGTACATATAGTACAAGACGAGGGAAACGAGGAAGGCTCGGAATACAGGGATATTCCGGACAGCCAAAATTAAGAGTATTTAAAGTTTCTAATAATAACACAAATTATATAATCGCTAAATATAAAAATGAAGATTTAACATTTCTTGTCGACATAGCTGCCGACATATCATTATGTCGAACTAAAACAATTTTTGATGATGAACCACTAAATATAAATAATAGATGCAAATTAACAGGCATTACTAAAGAAGAAATATATTCATTAGGAACAAGTGAACTTGAATTTTCCCTAGCAGACCAAACATGCAGATTAAAATTTCATCTAGTGCTGCCATCGGCAACCTATACTATTACATTTTGCGATTATATGCGTTGTACGAATTTTACATATGTTGTTGTTAATGTTGTTTCCCTGTAGGAAGTCAAACACATTTTTAAGTAACTTCAAACTGGTTTTTTTATAACCACAACTAGTTGATTAAGTGACTTTTTTCCTTGTCGACGACTCACTATTTTAACATAGGCATGTCATAGGCTGTAGTCAATTGGTTACCTCTGCATGACTTTTAAATTGATTACTAATTACTTGTTTTTTAACCAATTTGTAGGTAATTAGTAGTATAGTCGGCTTATAATAAATTATTTAAATTTTAAAATATTTTTGTCAAAAACACATATGTATTTACATATAAACATACATACATATGTATATAAAAATAATTATTTAAGAAAATTTTGCATCAAATTGCTTTAAATGATGATGTAAAAATAGTGCTGAAATAAATACGCTACATACATAATTTCTTGTACATAAACAGATTTGTATTGCTTTCATTTTGAATTATTTTCAATTATTATTAATTTAATTTGTTTGTGTATATTTTTTTCATTTGACTTCATGGCATGCTTGTTTTACTTATTTTGTTTCTATTTGTGTTTTATGTGTGCCTATATGCAATATGTTTGGTTGATATCTGCATGAGATTTAAACCAATTTGTAGTCATTTGAAAAATAGTTCATTTATAGTTAGTGTTTTTTGCAACTGACTATTTTATTAACTACAGGGTTAATTCTCTGCAATATGTGTGCACATGCAGCGTTACCGTTGTGATACTAAAGTATCAATTTGACCCTTTTTCGACGGTGTTGATACCTTTTATGCCCCTTTTTTTAAATTATACTTTTGTATCATTATCACCTATTGTGTGACACTTTTTTACCCTTTTTTGGAAATAGCTCTCACATTTTGTTTTTTGTCAACACTGCGGAACAGAAGTGCTAAACAAATGTTTTCGAAATAAGCATTGCTTGATATGGAACAGACTCAAAGTATAAACTTACAATTCCATGCTTTCTTCTCCTTGATTTTTGATAGTAAAGTACAATTTCCCTAAAAGCAAACATAACTCATATAAATATTTGTTATTTTTTACGGTGGTTTCTTTTTAAAACAAAAATTTGACATTTTATTAAAAAAATGCAATTTGGTGTTTTGATCTCTTAAACAGTAGCATGTTTCCGCACTTAATAATGGCAAAAGGTATTGAACTTTTCGCCACTTTTTGAATCGACAGAGTTGAGAGTGCCCTAACAGGAATGAAAACAAGAGGTAAAAATTGCTCTATTAGCGGAAATTTCCAAATATTTGGTAAAAGCGGTATGATAGCAAAATCTTATATTTATTAAAAATCGTAAAAGCTTTAAAAATCTGACACTTACAGGAAAAAATCGCTTTAATAGAGAAAGTGGTTACACTACGCGAACGATAGCAAAATTTAAAACAAACAAAATTTATTTGACATCGCTAAATCGGAAAATTACATAAAAAGTATGAAAAAATGAGCTATAATGATTTCAGGTGTTTAAAACAGGACAGAGCATTCCATAAAAAATTAAGTTTTATGAGCTCTTCCTACCTGAAATATTATTTTTTTGTTTGCTTATAAAAAAAACTTGGTCTTATTATGTTCATTAAAATGGGAAATAATGCTTATAAAAAACTTGACCCTTTTTTATTGAAATACCCTTTTTTTGACCCCCTTTTCTGGAAAATCCCCTTTTTGTGACCCTTTTCGAAAATTTCCAACGGTAACCCTGTGCACATGTACGTAGTAAAAGAGCATACAAGAGAATAAAAGAGAAAAGAGAAAACGATGGCAGATCTAGTGGATGACAATTTTCCAATAGAAACGGACGGAATAATAGGAAGAGACTTTTTAAGAGAATACTTATGCAAAATAGACTACGAGACATTTACAATTTCTTTGTTTACCAACAATGAAACTATAATTCTGCCAATGCAAACAAAAGCATTTGACACATTAAAAATTACTATACCCCCTCGGACAGAAATTATACAACCATTAAAATTAAACCTCACTGAAGATTGCGTAATACTTAATAATGAATTAAAAAGCGGTATTTTTGTAAGTAATTCAATAGCACCAAAAGCGGAATGACACATATTAAAATTTTAAACACAACAAATGAGACATAAATTTTACATGGCGATCCTGCGGACTACGAACTAACCCCGCCAAACTACCAAATATTAGTGGCAAACTAAAGATCCTGCCAACTCGGACTAAAAGGATAAAATGATGAGTTTCCTTTCAATCATTAAATGGCCTGAGAAGAAAATGAAGTCATCAAAGATAAATTTGATAACCAAAATTACATAAATATATCAAAATTTTTAAGTTCAGACAAATCAATAATTGAAGGGATGAATTTCAATTATAAAAAATAAATCAAATAATTAAAAATGTCACCAACAATAAATATTAATAGACTTTGATACAAGTCTTTGGTTTTTTAATCCTACAATGGACAAACCTAAAAATAATGTAGAAATACAAGAAAATATTATGAGCAATGTAAATGCACAAAATACAGAAGAGTTAGTGCCAGAATATGTTAAAACGTTATTAATGCTGTACGCAGCATATAGAATTAGTAGATACTTCAAAAAAATTATATTTTAAAATACATATAAAAATATAAATATATAAAAATAATAAAATTTAACACTATTCAGAAATATAATTAAGATTATTGTAACCAACATTACTAATGATTTAAAATATATACAGTAGACGCTCGCAAATTAGAACCGCTTTGTTTTTGAGGCGATTCTAATTTCTGAATTATTCTAATTTCTGGACTTTTTTTCCTAATAAAAAGTAAACTTAAATAAAAAACTTTTAAAATTTTTTTAATTTAATTTTGTTTGATAAAAACAACAAAACAGAACGTAACAATTCAGTCCAATACATTAAATGTATTTTTTAAAATTAAAAATATGAATATAAAAAAACTAATGGCAACAAAACATAACAATTCAATAAGGAAAAAACATATATGATTTGGTAATTCCCCTTTCTAGTTTTACTATGTTTAAACAGAATAAAAATAAACTGCGGATTTCTTGTGTTCAAATAACAAAAAAAAAAAAAAACGCTCTGAAATTAGAATTTTAAATTCAAATTTTAGAGCGTTTAATGATTGCAAACACTGACTCTAATTTCTGGACGTTCGAATTTCTGAAAGCTCTAATTTGTGAGCGTCTACTGTACTAATATAAGATAGAATTGTAAAACTTAAATTAAAACCATGTGAAACTGAGGTATAAAATTTTTTTTTAAATAAATAACTAATTTTGTATTAATGGAAGAAAGTCTAACAAAACTTAAAGACATATTAAAGAATTTAAAGATAAGTCCAGGAAGGACATATTCGGAAAAAACAATAAATCTTAGACTAGAGGATATACAAATTATAACAGAAGAATTTGAGTTAGCACAACTAGAAGAAAAAGACGAAAAGAAAATAGCAGTGCTCAGATTAGAATTTACCAATATAATTAAGAAAATCAAAGAATACTTAATCAAAGGCATTAAAAACCCATTAGAGACAGAACCATCAGAAATAGGAAATACAATGGCAGCATTTAGTTTAGAAACAGTGTCTAAAGCTCTCCCACTTTTTGCTGGAAACTTTGAAGAACTGGAAAGTTTCTTAATAACAGCAGAACTCATTGAGAAAACTCTTGCTGAAATAGCAAAACAAGATTTCCTTCAATATGTCTACCACGCCAAATTGACTTCAGGGGTAAGAACCGCAATAGGTAGTTATGCAAAGCCAGAAAATTTCAATGCATTAAAAAAATTACTACAACTGAGGTACAAAAGTACAAAGACCATTCCAGAGTTACAATCACAATTAAACACTGTTTACCAAGGGAAAATGTCTGTTAGCACATTCAAAGAAAGAATAATGAAGACTATAGACAACTCAAAAAAATTAGGAATAGAAGAACTTGGTGATGACGCCACAGAAGCAGAGAAAAATGTTATTATCAAATTAAATTCAAAGCTTTCTCTAGATACTTTTAAAAGAGGTATTAATGACAATTTAAAGACAGCCATTTTTGCAGCTCGTCCAAAGACCTTGCAAGACGCTGTTGAACTTGCGCTAGAACTGGAAAATGAAAATAAACTGACTACCATTTTGGTGCTGTACGTACAAAAACAGCAGCGTAATAACATTGATAACATACACAGAAATAGTAATTCCCGTTATAATAGGAACCATAGCTTCACAAACAATAGAAATAGTAATAACTACAGTTCAAACAATAATAGAAACGACAGAAGTTTTGACAACTATACTAGGAATAACAATAATTTCCCAAACGGTAGAAATGGCAACTATAACAGTAACACAAACAACAGGAAATTTGACAATTACGCCAGGAATGGCAATAATTCAGCAACAAACAGGAATTACAACCGTAATACACCTAGAAACGATAACAACAATAGAGACTTGAAATTACAATACAATATTGGCAACAACCTACCTTGTGTTTAATTGAAAGACTCACCAATAATTCGGCAGTTCTTTTGAACGCCTTAATTAACAGCTGAAACCCTGACAGCTATTTAAAATTACCAAGGGCTATAGGGAACAAACAATTTCAACACACTACATAGCGATCCTGTCACCCTTCATACATAACATGGCGTCACTAATAAAAATATAATTTTACAGCAAAAAACTTTGTAAAATGAAAACTATAAACATGTCAGAAAACAATACGTTATTAGTCGCTCATGGAATTCTTTAAAAAAATTTTAATGAAAACCATTTCATTAAATTTGGCTTGAAAAACAATGTGTCATTGCGTCGCTTTGCAGTTATCAAATTAACACACTTGTTGTTAATAAAAGATTTATTTTTGTTCGCAGAAGCTTAAAATTTTATCACGACATGGTGTTTAATGGTATTGATAATAACACTGTCCCAGAAATTGACACTTTTTTTTGAGACAAACTGGGCACCTGGCGTTTAAACTTAATTCAGATACGCTGAATCAAGTGGTGCCAGCCGTTTTTTTTTAGATTAGCTCTGGTTTTTGAGATATACCGTTGTTTCAAAAATGGAGGAGGTTGCACAACATACGCTTTAGCTTATTGAAAAATCTAAAAAAACCGAAATTGTTTGTTTTGCAGCTTCGTTTTTTATATGCCAATTTTTGATGAATTTTTAAAAAAAACAAATATTTTAAAATGTGGCTAAAAGTTTATTTTTTTTTTTTTTGCCAAAATTTCTATAACGGTATATCTGGAAAACAAGAGTTAACCTAAAAAACGGTAAGCACTATTGGATTTAGCGTACCCGAATTATGTTAAATCGCCATGTTCCCGGCTTGTCTGTTTTTCCAACTAGCACAGTGTAATCAAACAAAAACTCGATTTGAATCGAGCACAATATATATTCCAATTAAGTTGAAACGAAATTCCTTTTGCCAAAGCTTTTTTTAAAAAAATACCTATTAAAACTTAACTTTTGTTTAAATTGAAAACGTGCGTATTGTTTTTAGAATGTGGAGAGCTGATGGGTTCCACTGTAAATTTTTAACTTTTTTTCCAAAATTGTATTAAACATATTAACAGTAAAAGCATAACGTTTGAAAACAGGCTCTGAATACTATAGTGGTAACTAGTTTACGTTCGTATGTTGTGTATTAAAACTCGTGATGACTCTCTTCAGTTTAATGTCAAGAAGTGGCTTTTTATTTGTACTTCCATGCAGTATGATGATGCCTTTGAAGTGTAGAGGAGTGTTGCTGGCACTGGGAACAAAGCCTTCAATTGTTTAACTTATAAAATGATAGTGTTTGTTGATTTCATTCATTATTTCTGCTAAATGTGTGATTGTTTGTTTTGATATAAAGTTGATAAAAAGTATTTTTATAATAGCGAGTTATAAATCATGAAAAGATAAAATAACAATGTTTAAACATTGAAATAAGTTTGCATGCAATCATTGAATTGTGTTAAAGAGGTAAATATTTCAATATGTATTATTATTTAATAGAAAATGTTGCTTTTTTGCTTAAGCACGGGTCTATTATCGAAATATATGGTCTTAATAATATTCATTTGCATACTACAGGCACTATTTGTTAAGCACGACAAACGAAATGTTACTAATTAGAAAATTAATTTATATAGTGAGGTGGCTATAAATCTAGTCAATTTGTCTATAAAATTTATTTCCTCCTTAAAATATATCAGCACGACTTAAATTTTTTTGGTATTTAAAATAGCACTGTGCAGGTTGAAAAAAGCACTCAAAAAACTGAGTGATTTTCATATAAAGTATTTCCTTTTACCTGGAAACAGCACATAAAAGCACTACGTTTTTAGAAAAAGGCAAACGTTTAACAAACCACCTTTTTTAACGCATTTGTAGTTTAACAAAAAAAATTTTATTTTTCAGAGTAAAATGTTATGAAAAAAATTAACGATTAATGTACTTTTTAACATCGGACGATCCTTTGCGTCCTAAACTCAGGGCGCCTGCGCCTGCTGTTTAAAAATCCCTCCTTCATCTCTTAAAAAGACACGGTGACACACTTACATCGTACATTAAACACTCGGCAGGAGATTTTCAAACCCCTTTCTAAATAATCCTTATCCTCATTCAAGTCATTATAAAATAAAATTGTAAAGGTTTTTCTAAAGAGTCGCAACGATTTTTTACATAAGCCTAAATTATGTGGCAACATATTAATTTTAACAATTGGAAAATTAAATTTTGTTGTTGTATTTAAAAATAGCTTGTTTTTGTTTTCTAACCAACCCCGTAATTTAACAAAACCACAATATTGTGGAAGAAAATGGGATACACACAAAAATTCAAAACTGTATTTAAAGCAATAAAACAAGAAAATCAAATGAAACTTCAATTTCTCACATCTGAGCACTAATTTTTAAGATTTAATCAACAAATCATAAGTAAAAGTACTTTTTATTGGTAAAGATTTTTTTTATTTTTTCTTTGAATCGTGCCAAACTGCTATTAAACAATTTTTTCATAATTTTTGAATGATGATTGTGGGTTTTTCTTTAACAAAAATATTTTCTGACTTTTTTCACAAATTGTATGAATTTTGGAAAGAATTGCCTAAAATTTACTTTTGGCTGGAGTCCTTTTTTCACAAAACGCTGATATCAAATCATAATGAAAGCCACGTACAGTACTTTGGCCTATAGACATAAATCAAAAAAAAACAAATCTTATATTGTACTTAAAAATGAACAGATCGACAGATAACAAAATAATTAAAATGAATTTTGAAGAATTTTTAAGATTTAGAGGGCGCCAAAGTTTGAGAATTTATAGTAAAAATGGCTAAACAACTACTTGAGTTTTACATGCTTCAGGAAAACTGTTGTAAAACTGTTGTTTTTTAAAGCACGAGATTTTTTTCTGTAGTAGTTTGCTATATTTAGAGCAAACTGTAGAACATTTTTATTGAATTATTTTCTCATAAGTGTTTTTTTATTGATTTGAAAAATGTTTATTATTTACTTAAGCTCTAAAAATTTCTTAACTTTGATGGACTATTAAAAAAAAAGAATAATATCGTCTATGGTTTTTTCTGATTTCGAATATTTAGACTGTTTTCTAATAACTACAAGAAAAACAATTGAAAAAATTTTACCACAACTTGAAAAAAAAAAATTTTTTTTTAAATGGCTATTTTCATGATTTTTGCTCAAATTTTGATAGTTTTCAGGAGTTTAAAAGACAATTAACTACAAATACTGTGAAATATTAATGCAAACTTATACCGTTCAATAAAAAACAACAAAAATCAAAATATGTATAAAAAATTTTTTGTGTTTGTCTGCATTTTACGGCATAAGAGGGCGCTGAAATCACAAATGTCCTTGGTTTTTTATTGTTTCAAGAAAATAATTGTAACAAATTCATTTTCTGGATTTCGAGATTGAAATTTTTTCTGTGGCAGCTAACTATATTCTAAATCAACAAATAAAAAAATTTTTAGGTGAATTATTCTCCTACACATATTTTTTAATGGTTTGAAAAATGCTTATTATTTACTTAAGCTCTAAAAATTTCTTAACTTTGATGGAATATTAAAAAAAAAAGAAGAAAAATACCGTCTATGGGTTTTTTTCTGATTTCGAATATTGAGACTGTTTTCTAATAACTACAAAAAAAAAACAATTAAAAAAATTTTACCACAACCTGGAAAAAATGTATTTTAAAAAAAATGCTATTTTCGTGATTTTTGCTCAAATTTTCATAGATTAAATTAGTTAAACAAAATAAACTAGGAGCATAATAAGAAATATTGAGGTATCAAAGTGGCTTTATGTAATTATAATGAAACCTAGCTAATAACTGAAATAAATTTCAGGGTTCTTGTCCGAAGAAGCATTGGAAGCCAACGACAAAATCGTGAGAAAAACAAGACTGTCCCATACGAGAAAAACGTCACGAAGAGACACTCATAAAGATTTAATGACTCATTTAATACTTTCCTCAGATCCGTTGTTGTCTTCAAAAAGGAATCCAAAGACAAAAAAAAATATATTTTTTGAAGAAATTGAGAAATATATACTGAGAGAAAATGTTGATGACCCAACCCAGTTAAAGATGACGAAACAAATGTTTCGTTGAGCGGCAATATTTTTTTGGAAGAATCCAGTACTGAAGATGATTTATTGTAATTAAAAAATATGAACATATGTATGTAAATATTAAATAAATTAGTTTAAAGAAAATAAATTAGGAATATAATAAGAAATAATTCCAAATAAAGTGATTCTGAGCCGATCTAACGATGTCCGTCCGGCCGACTGGCTGTCCCTGCAACCTTATGTATTCAGATCGCGAATTCGGAGACAATCTGATGAAATTTGTCCCAGCGGCTCTGACTGGTACAAGGACCAAGCCTATTGAAAATGGCACGAATCGATCCATAATTTCACAAAAACCATCTTATTACATCGGCAAGATTAAATTTGGTCCAAACCAAACTAATTTTATTTCAATCGAAATTAGCTTATCAAATTTTATTGGAATCTTTCTATTTTTGAACGTAGCTCCCATACAAATCATTCTCCCGAAAAAGCTTTTAATGCCAGCTTCCTTAAAAATATTAGTATTTACATACAAATTGGCGACAATGACTTTTACGATAGCTACTATGTCATGACAAAATGTTGTACAGGTAGGTCCAAAATAAATCAAAGGTTCCATATTAACCCTCAGAAAACAAATATATGTAGCTGAAGATATCTAAATAATATTCGGCAGAAAGAACTTTTAAACGAATCTTAACCTAATTATATAATTTTGTTTTGGCGGGTCCATGATTGCCCAAATAGGAAATTCGATTACACTCTAGGAAATTTGTTTTTAAATACTATACTATAGGGTATCACATGGTCGGGCTTGACCGTTTATACTTTCGTACTTGTTATTTTTGCAAGAGCATTTTAAGCGTTTTTAACTCATTTTTCATTAAATGATGTTGTATTTTTCACATTAATAATCCGATTCTACCGAATTTGGCATACATATATCTCTAACAAATATCAATTTTCATAACAAATTTTAATACGATTGGACAGTTTTTGTAAGTGTTATAGCATTTTAAAGAAAAAGGATATATGGCAGGACCTTGAGTCCTTGTTCAGATTTAAATGAAAATTCGCACACACGTTGCTAGTTGTGTGTGTATTAGCATTTTTTGTAGTTTTGTGGGAATTATTGAAGCTAAAATTACATTTTTCCATTTCGGGACATATTGGAGGTAGGCGTGTCCTTGGACCGATTTATCCAAAAATTTATATTTTTCTTAACTAAGCTATTTTATTCTATTGTACCAAATTCCAAAAATTTCTAACAACTCCTTATATTTATGTCCCTTCGTTATATGGGGACAAAGCACTGTGCCACGTGTTTAGTTTAACAGTGAACATATAAATTCAATTTCATTGAACCGCAGCCATACCCCGATATAAAATGTGGGCAGGAAGAGATGGGAAGAAAAAAGCAAAGAATTTAATGCAACATACATTTTTGATAAGTTAGTGGTTTGATGTCTTGTAAATAAAGTTCTTGTTTTTATTTAACTTAAATGTAAAATAAAAACAATATATTATAATTTGTTATTGTTTTAAATGTAAGTTAAGCGAATGAAGTTTTCGCTAGGAAATAAATGAACAGGCGGTTAGACTTTTTGAATCGATCTAACATTACCCAGCCGTCCGACTCAGGGTTACCGTTGGAAATTTTCGAAAAAGCTCACAAAAATTGAATTTTCCAGAAAATGGGCATTTCAATAAAAAAAAGGGTCAAGTTTTTTAAAAGCAATATTTTCCATTTTAATATATAATAATAAGTTTTTTTAAAACAAACAAAAAATATTTATTTCAGATAGGCAGTGCTTAAAAAACATAATTCTTTTATGGAATGCCCTTTCATCATTATAATTCAAAATACAAAATTCTCTTCTTCACTAAATACTTAAATTAAACTTAATTTACAGTTAATTTTAACTTAAGTTTCCATTGTAATAACTTATCAAGGTGGCCTCAATATCACAACAATACAAAAACAACAGGCAAAGTAATAACAGTCAGCTGTTTTTTAAAACCACCTTGTAAATAATTAGACTTTTTTATGATATTTTTTTTTGTATTTAGTAGTGCTAGCATACTTTTATCTAACTTAAAAAGACTTTTCAAACAAAACTTAAAAAACCAATTTTTATTTAAAAAGATTTATGTTTATATGAAAATTAACTTAATATAGATTTAAATACTATCCTAAAAATTGGGCATTAGTGACTTTTTATTAATTTTATGGCGTTATTTTTGCAAACTTTTTCGAGTTTTAAAATTTCTACGAAACTTTGTTGCTCTTTAAGGCAATCGTCGCCGTTTTAAAAATAACCCCATACATAAAGTGAAGTCACCTATTTTACAGCGCACTCTTAAGCCCTTATGACACTACATTTTAAATGCATTGTTCAAGTTTTGGTGAACAGTGCGAATATAAAACAATACAAAAATTTACCAAGTGCGAAGGGTTCAGCTGTATTAAGATAAATGGCAAACTTTCAAAAATTTTACTAAAGTTATCGATAAAAAATGAAGTTATGTCAAAAAAAATGTAAAATTGTCCAACTTAAAATTGACATTTCAAGCTTGAAATATTAAAAGTGTTGCTAAATCAGCGGTTTATGGGCAAATTCAGCTATTTACCGCTTTTTGTTTTTTAGTTTTTAGGTTTCTCATAAACAAAAAGTTGGCAACATTTAATAAAATTAACAGAACAGAGATGGCTAAGTTGTTTCAATTGTACTTTTTTGGTGATACTTTTTAAACTAAGATTTATAATACCTTCTTGTGGTGTTTTTTAAGAACATAAATAAAATTAATTTCAACTAAAAAAATCTTTAAGTACAATAAGGTACAATTTTTAAAGGTTGTTGGTACAATTTTAAAAATTCTCAACGCCATCCCTGAAACAAATCCATAACAAGAGAAAAAAAAAACTAAAAAACTTTGTTTACATTTTTTATAGTTTGCTCTTTCTAGCATTTCCTGTTTCTTTCTATCAATTCTATTTCAATTAATGAATAAAACATGTAGTGTCATAAGGGCTTTAGCATTGTCGATTTAAAAGGGGACGAAAAGTTCAATGCCTTATCGTCAGCTCAGAATTGGTTTCATTTACCGACCATTTAAAAAAAAATTGAGTTAGGTATGGGGTTTATATATTTTGAATACCCCCTTTTTGAATCCAAAATCAGTTTCGCGAAATTTATTGTGGTTTCTGAGATATAAAGCATTCATTCAGGACGTTACATGTTGAATTTTTTATTTTGAGATCAAATATTAACGATAATTAAAATATACCAGTTGTAGAACCAAAAAGCTGAAGACAGATTTTAAATTTCCCGTATTTCCCATTTTGGTACTATTTTTTCCCACCATTATAGTGTCAAAAATTGTCAAAAAATGTACCAAAAATAGTTACGATTTTCACCCCTTAAACGTTAAAATTTCGAAAAAGTTACAAACTTGTATTCGTATTTCTTTGACAAGTTTCGAATGTGGTTTAAACTTTATTTCTAGTTTTATTGGATCAAAAGATAGATGGGCTGACAAAAACGTACCAAAATTCAGGTTTTACCCGTTTTCACCCTAAAAGAGCCGAATTTCAAAACAGTACCACACACCTGTTCACTTATTTTTCAGAAGAACGACGATATGTATTACAGTTTTTTTGTATCTCTTTAAGTTTTGGAGATAAATGGATTCCGAATTTACCCTTTTTTACCCCCTAAACATTCGAATTTTTTAAAATCCGGTCCAAATTTTAAGTCTTTAGCTTCAGGCGTTTAGGCTGTACGATAAGGAATGAATCAGTCACTCACGCAATAAGTATACGTTTGCAGCACAAAAAGCCACTTTTTAATTTTTTTTTTTTTTAGTAAAGTGGCGTATGCGGCACAAAACAATATTTTTCATTTTCAAAAAAATACTATTAAATTCTAACTTTATTCATGAAAGTGCGCATAAAATTACATTTTTCTTCAAAACATATACCGGAAGCAGTGGTAAAAATATAAAAAAATTCTATCGGGTACATTTTGAGAAATCTTCATGTATATCTTCTTTGTCGTTTTTCTCCACTCCGACTTTTTGGCATATGCTCCAAACCAATTCTGAGCTAACGTTATGTCATTATTAAAGGTAAATTTTTTAGCATAAAGCTTGCTACTCTTAAAGAGAGCAAGACATCTTTACGAAACAAACACCAAATTGCATTGTTTAAATAATGTGTCACATTTTTTTGTGGAAAAGAAAACGCCATAAGTTATTCAATAAATAAAAAAAAATACATATATATAAATAATAACAAATATGTATGTAATTGTGTATATGCGATATGTTTGCTATTAGGGAAATTGTACTTTAACGCTTGTGTTTATACCCAACTTTATCCACATTGTTTAGCACCCGGGGTACCTGGGTACCCATATACTATAATGTATTAATAATCCATATTTTAATGATATAAAATTTAATTTTTAAACTTTTTAAAAACGTATTAATTATATTTATGTTAAAATTTAATATTTTTAATTTGTATTGCATAACGGCTAAACTTTTATACAGAACAGTATACTTTAGTATAACAGTTGAACATTTTTGGTCATAAATGATATGTAAATGACACTTCCCCGTATTATAATACTATCGTTTTGAAACTTAACTTATGTAATAGTATGATACAGAATTTATTGAATGTTTTGAGCAGTTCAAACGTGTTTGTGTTATCTCATAAAGTGTATTGTATTGTATTGGGTATCGGTTGCGCATATTGAGATGGTTAAAGTTTAAGCAAAATTTTTTGAGTATTAAAGGAGCAAACAAATAAATCTAGAATTTGAATTCGCTTTATTTTAAGTTAAATAACGACGATCCAGTTGCTTGTTTAAAAATTGTAATTCTTAATACATTTGTTCATGTAAATATACCTATGTAGGTGGGTACCATGGTACCCGGGTATTAACACAAGGGTTAATTTGTACTTTTTAATATCGAAAATCTAATTTAGAAGTCGTAAAAAATTTAATATAAACTTTTTACGAAATCTAACTACTTTTTAGGAATGTGCGTTCTCTGTTTTGTTATTAAATCTTTACTTGAAGTCCATTCCTCCATCTCCGCTTCAAACAAATTATGAGAAGAA
Source organism: Pollenia angustigena (assembly GCA_930367215.1). NCBI lineage: Eukaryota > Metazoa > Arthropoda > Insecta > Diptera > Polleniidae > Pollenia > Pollenia angustigena. Next base: position 176,851,071 of record OV884059.1, on the reverse strand, counting down.
AGCATGGAATTGTAAGTTTTTACTTTGAGTCGTTTCCAAAGTGTATTTTTAAATAATGCTAATTTCGAAAACACTTGTTATGCTGAAGCACTACTGTTCAGCAGTGTTGAATATGATATAAAAGGATAATTTAAAAAAAGGGTCATAAAAGGTATTAAGACCGTCGAAAAAGGGTCAAATTTATATTTTAGTACCACAACGGTAACGCTGGTCCGACTGGCTGTCCATGTTAACTTTGTGTATAAAGTACAGGTCGCAGGTAATTAATGAAATTTAATTCATTAGTTCCAATTGTAACAAGGAACAAGCTTAGAGAAAATGATGAGAATCGGATAAAGTTTTACATAGCGCCTATAAAAGCTTCTTTCCGGAATAGAGTCTCTGTATCCATAAACCATTTTTTTATGTTGGTATTTGGAAAAAATTTGGTTAAAATTTATGTTATTGCAATCTAAATGATCTAACCAAATTTTATTGGCATCGGTCCATTTTTTTATTGCCATACCTGCCTTATAATGGTATTTGCATATCTAACGATAGCTCCTATTTCATGACACAATGTTGTACAGGAAGGTTCAAAACTGACCATGGGTCCCATATAAGTCCCCTTCCTAAAATCTCATAGATATTCTAGCGGGTCCATGATTGCCAAAGGACTCCAAATAGGAAACACTCTCTATTTTCAAACAACAAACTACATGTTTTTGTTGGCCTGTTGTTACTTATTGGTATTATAATTATTATTATTATTATTGTTGCTTATTTGTTTGCCAGTTAAATTTTAAATTGTGAGAATTATGCATTATGAATTCCATGCCTTTGTCGGTTCCCTTTACCCTCCTTTTAAACACATGTATGAGTACATAAATACATCATATAATTCGTGATTGCAAATAATTTTCTCGTTCTCGTTGGCTTTTTCTATTATCGAGATTTTAATTGATTTGTTTAAGCTTTTTCTTCCTTCTTTTTTATCCAACTTTAAACTTTTGTTAGTTATTAGAGGAGAGCTGATAAGGAAGGGGAGGTTGTTTCCTTTGTTAAATGTATAACATTAAATAACAATTTAAAAAAAAATGTTTTACCTTTAAATGAAATGTAAATGACAAAAATTTTTTATTATAATATCAGGGATTAAGTTTATGTAACAAAACGAATCCATTTTTAATGCCGTTAAAATTCAGAGCGTGTTTTCAACAAGTTTTAAGCCAGAAAATAAATTAAAATATTTGAGACATACCCAAAGAAAGGAGTAGAAGCCCAGAAAATTGGTCTAAAATGCTCTACTATCTATTGAAAGAAATTTCGACAATAATAACAGAAATTTGGGTTTATGGAAAAACCTTTCAATTATGTGACTTTTGGCTTGGGCGAACAAATTCTAATCATTTCTGTTCGACAACGTTGACTCCTTTTTGAGAAATCTGGGCTCATCACCCTGAGAATACTAACGAGTAAATTGGCCATAAGTCGTTCTAACTCGCTCTGTTAAAAGTTCTGGTGATGGTAAACGATGGAGAATATTATTGCCCTCAAATCCTAATCATTTCTGTTCGACAACGTTGACTCCTTTTCCAGAAATCTGGATTCATCTATCATAACAGCGTCTTCATAAGTTCTGTTAAGTGGTTGTTAACATTTGTCTGTTAATATAACAGAATGTGTCTAAGGTTATGAATTTTAAAATTGAACTTCACACACATCTTCTAAAGTTAAGCGAATTTCAGTGAGAGTGTTACTCATCAATCGAATAAAATTGAAGTCGAATGGGATAAAGTCTGGAACTTTGGGTGGGGAAGGAATAACTTTCAACCGCTGTTTTCTAAATAGTTTTTTATTCACGGAGTAAGGCCCTAAATTCACTATCAAGGAATTTTTTGGAAATCCGGGCGGTTTCGGATAAAGAATCCAAAGTGGTTCGCAAAAACCAAAGATTTGCTGTAAATAACGTTCTTGGTTATCAATAGACTGGAAGATTTTTTTAACCGTCTCTAAATCTATTTTTTTATTTATTTATTTATTTCAGTTATAAGGACCTTAAGAATTAAATTCTTTTATAGTCCAGAGGATAACATAATGAACACCAATAGTAATAATAATAATTATAATAACAATAATAATAGTAATAATATAATTCAATAATAATATAATTATAAAATTAAGTTTTGAACAAAACAATTAGTAATTAAACCAAAAGAAAAAACAACTAAAAATTAGAGCAAAAATAAATGGTACACACTAATAAATTGGCAATTATAATATTATTAAAAAAGAAAAAGTGGGGGAAAAAAATTAATAATAATAAAGAGAGAGATGAAGTTAAAGGCTAGCCATTTTGTAAGACATAATCCATAAGAGCTTTCCTGAATCTCTGTCTTTCAACAATTAGTTTTATATTTGAGGGCAACGAGTTCCAAAGCTTTATGGCATTGATGAAAAAAAATCTGCTTGAATTTAAATAGTTGTGACGAGGGGGTATTAAGGTCACACCCCTGGCCGACCTACCGAATGAAATTTTGTCAAAGAGGTATGTCGGTGAGCGATCAGTTAACAATTTGTGTAAAAATAGTAGGTTTCGCATGCGAAGGTAGTCAACTAAGTCACAACCAAGAATCATGGTTCTCCAGGATGAGACACTACTAAATCTGTGAATACCGTATATATAACGAGTTGCATTATTAAAAGATACTTGTAATTTATGAAGACTGCACGAGTCCAATTTTCTATACACCACCGCCGAAGTAGTAATAAGGGGTAGAATTAACTGTAAAATCAGACGTTTCTTAATCTCTGTCGGTGTGTAACTAGAGGTTATTCGCAGGTTGCGTAGTGTCATATACACGCTGCGTACTACATTATTAATATGATCACTGCATGACAGGGCAGAGTTGATGTGAAAGCCAAGGTACTTTACTTTTTCCACATATGTAAGTGGTGTGTTGCCTAAGCTAACAATTGGAAGCTGCTTAAAATCAATTTTCATCCTGCGGATGGGTAATAAAACTGATTTTACGGGATTCAGCATAAGGTTGTTAGCTATAGCCCACTCATTAAGAGCTTTTAGGTCCTCATTAAGTTTATAACACATATCATCAACAAGACCAATACGACTAGATATATGTAATTGGATATCATCAGCATATGCGTGAATGTTAACAAAATTAACGACATTAAATATATCGTTGATAAAACTACTGAAAAGTAATGGTCCAAGAACTGAGCCCTGTGGAACTCCAGAATGTACATCCTTGAAACCTGACTCTCTTAAGCCGATAACAACCTTTTGTACACGATCAGATAAGTAGCTTCTTATGAGGGACACTGTGCTTCCACCAAATCCAAGGTAGCATTCCAATTTCCTACAAAGAAGTGAATGAGCTACTCTATCGAAGGCCTTTGAAAAGTCCAATAAGCACATCAGCGACAGATCACCCACATCATATGCTGGCCTGATATCATCAAGTACTTTCAATACAGCAGTAGTACAACTATGGTTTGAGCGAAACCCAGATTGCAACGGGGACAGCAAGCAATTTGCATTGATAAAGTCAATTATTTGCCATGACATTATTGTTTCAAATACTTTACCAAGCACAGGAAGTATACTAATTTGCCTAAAGTCACTAGGGAGATTTGGAGAGTTCGTTTTTGCAACCGGTATAATCCTACCAATTTTCCATACCTTTGGAAAAGTGGAAGTTGTGATACAATAACACTGCTTTACAAATTTTTAGTTTGGAAAATTACCAAGAACGCCACGTGCCTAGATAAGTTAATTTTGACCTCCTGAACACGAAAAACGCTGTAATTTTTTTTTCAATAGTTAAGTTTTTTAGATAACGGTACTTTTGTGTTTTCCGGTGTATGGTCCCACTCAAACCCTTGTGGAGCCCAACCGAAAAGTGATTTTTCCACTATATCTAATGATGAAGTCTATAGTACCGTGATGAGCATTCGTTCTAATGCCATTGGTGAAGATAGTGTGTGTTTACGATTTCTGAAAATAATATTACCCTATGTTGTTGGATTTATAACGCATATCATTAATTACACTGGTTTACAGCCAAAAATTACCAAGAACGCCACGTGCCTAGATAAGTTAATTTTGACCTCCTGAACACGAAAAACGCTGTAATTTTTTTTTTCAATAGTTAAGTTTTTTAGATAACGGTACTTTTGTGTTTTTCGGTGTATGGTCCCACTCAAACCCTTGTGGAGCCCAACCGAAGTCCGATCGAGATAAATGGCATATCGTTGGAAAGGTAATTGAATGCCTTTTCCGTCGATATGCTAAGAATTTTTATCTGATAAGAATTGGCTGAGTTATGGCACCTCAAAGTTCGAAATTTGCTTATATTTTACGTTTTTTTTCAAAATTTTTCATTTTTATTTCGTTTTTTTTCTACGTTATAGTAAATATCTGGAATGTTTTATTTATTAACCAAATAGTTTATTTTGTTACCAACATTTTAAGCGTAATTTGAAAAAAATCGGATGAAAAATAAAGGTTTTATTAAGGATTTTGTGGAACGACAATATTTTCATCCCATATAAAATTCCGCCTTTTTTTAACCATCAGTTTTAACGTATTTAAAAAAAAACGGAATTTTATATGGGATGAAAATATTGTCGTTCCACAAAATCCTTAATAAAACCTTTATATTTCATCCGATTTTTTTTCAAATTACGCTTAAAATGTTGGTAACAAAATAAACTATTTGGTTAAAAAATAAAACATTTGAAAAAAATCGGATGAAAAATAAAGGTTTTATTAAGGATTTTGTGGAACGACAATATTTTCATCCCATATAAAATTCCGCCTTTTTTTAACCATCAGTTTTAACGTATTTAAAAAAAACGGAATTTTATATGGGATGAAAATATTGTCGTTCCACAAAATCCTTAATAAAACCTTAAATTTTTCATCCGATTTTTTTTTCAAATTACGCTTAAAATGTTGGTAACAAAATAAACTATTTGGTTAAAAAATAAAACATTTGAAAAAAATCGGATGAAAAATAAAGGTTTTATTAAGGATTTTGTGGAACGACAATATTTTCATCCCATATAAAATTCCGCCTTTTTTTAACCATCAGTTTTAACGTATTTAAAAAAAACGGAATTTTATATGGGATGAAAATATTTTCGTTCCACAAAATCCTTAATAAAACCTTTATTTTTCATCCGATTTTTTTTCAAATTACGCTTAAAATGTTGGTAACAAAATAAACTGTTTGGTTAAAAAATAAAACATTCCAGATATTTACTATAACGTAGAAAAAAAACGAAATAAAAATTAAAAATTTTGAAAAAAAACGTAAAAAATAGGCAAATTTCGAACTTTGAGGTGCCATAACTCAGCCAATTCTTATCAGATAAAAAAAACTACCTTTCCAACGATATGCCATTTATCTCGATCGGACTTTTCGGTTGGGCTCCACAAGGGTTTGAGTGGGACCATACACCGAAAAACACAAAAGTACCGTTATCTAAAAAACTAAACTATTGAAAAAAAAATTACAGCGTTTTTCGTGTTCAGGAGGTCAAAATTAACTTATCTAGGCACGTGGCGTTCTTGGTAATTTTTGGCTGTAAACCAGTGTTATGTATGAGCTAAAATCAGTGAAAAACGGCATGACATCATATTTTTTGTTAGGGTTATACACACATGACACTAGAACTCTAGTAGCATTATCATAAATTTCCAAATTAAGAAATTCAACCCCTGGTTCCAAGTTGCTAGATTTGCTGACAAATCTAGATTTTAGACTTGACTTGCAATATATTGCCACACCACCACCTTTTCTGACACCTCTATTGTTATGATATAGAGTATATCCCCCAGAAAAAATAATGAGTTTCGCAAATTTTTTTTTTTAGAAACTCACAAGACTTCGAAGACTTATTTCAGGAAGTTTTTTAAGTGGAGACTTTAAACCAAATAATTAAAATACTATGCGATATTATCCTGTATCAGAATTTTTTAGTCCCTTCGAAAACTTGTATACGTTTAAACATAACGTTTTAAGTTGCGTGCTACAATTTGATGTTTAACTGTTAAATTTAAATTTTACTATTTTATTTAAAAAATGTTTACGCTCATATTAAAGAGAAACATCAAAGTTCTGTATGACACTGTTTACCCTGCAAGCTCCGCTTTCACCACACTTTTGTTCCAAGCGAAATTTTCAAGCTTCATTAACAACTAAATTAAGTTCCTTTGTTTGTATGGCTAATATAAACAAAACTTCGATATTAAGTTTATCATACTTAAGAATTACTCGAAGAATTTAGTTGTAAAATACATGCTAATGGCAACAAATAATTAAATTTATATATTTTATACTTTATTAAATTATTTAAGCTTAAGGTCACTTTTTTAAAAAATTATTTAAAATGTTTTTATTCGATATTTCGATTTCCGTTGGAAATTTTTTTCAGGAAATTAAATAAAAAAGGTCGAAGAAAAAGGTTTATAATTTATTAAATTTATATAGAAATTAAAATAGAATTTAATTATTAAAAACAGAAAGCTACAGAAACAGTTCTCTTCCACATTCTTTGTAAAATGTTCATGTATATACAAACAAAAATTACAATTCATTTTTATATGAAAATTTTTAAAAATCAATTTTATTGATTATAAATGGTACCAGGAAATAAGTTTTGTCTAAATTCTTCTTGCAATTTGTTACAATTAAACTGAAAAACTTACTAAAAAAACTTTTTTAATATAGAAAAACAAAACTTGTTGATATCCACTGGAGTAAATTACTGTTGAAAAAGTTTTAATAAATTGTTTATAGAATTTCAATGGGCTAATTTGCCAACGAACATCATTTATTTATCAAATATATAAACTTTTTATAATTTTCTTCTCGTAAGAAAAGCAAAAAAATGTTCTTTGTTTCGAACTCATTAATTGAAATCTTAAGCCTTAAATAAAAAATATCAATTTTAAGTAAGTAAGTAAGTAAGTATTACTTTAACGAAATGTACTAAATATGTCTAGACTTACGCTAGAGAAAAATAACAACTCAAAAAGTATTTTTATGATGTAAATTCTACATTAAATAAAGTTTTTTTTATACAATTCGCTCTAATAAAAGTATAAAAACGACAAATTTTTCACGCTCAAAAGAATAAAAACCAAACAAACAACAATGTTTGACAAAATTTAGAAAAAAAAAAAAAAAAATAAACAAACTAATTTTTAATGACAACTCACAAATCTTTTTTTAGCCTGGGGTTTTTAATATCTATACCCAAAAGGCAGAAAATTTTTATACCCACACCACAATAGAGGAGAGGGTGTTATGCATTTGTGCTGATGTGTGTAACACATTAAAATATGGGTCCTGGACCCACCTTTAAGTAAACCGATCGACTCAGAATTTTTGAGTCAATCTAACGATATCCGACCGGCTGGCTGGCTGTCCATCGCAATTTTGGAGATTACTTGATAAAATTTGGCTTATAGGTTCTTATTGGCACAAGGACCAAGCCTATTAAAAAAAAGCCGAATCGTAGGACCACGAGGGGAGATAGAGTCAATTTCTGCCTCTCAGAAACTATCAAACCGATTTTAATGAAATCTAAAACATAGATAGTTCCATATTTACATGGATGCATCAGCATGAGGATGCACTCTCCTAAACGTGTCTTAAAATACTGTGGTGTAAGGTATCATATAGCCGGACTTGACTGTACTTGTTTACTTGTTTTTCATGTCCCGGAAATTTTTTTTATGAAAAATTTATTTATTTTTTAAGGAAGTTTCTTTTGAGCAACCTGTCGCAACTTTCGCATGCAACTTTTTGTTTGTTAGCAAGAGGTGTAGGGAAGAAAACGGGGTTGAAAAAGTTGAAAAAATGCTTGAAAAAATGTAAATGTTAATGTGAAAAGAGTTTCGTAGAAACTACTTTAAAAAAAATAGAAAAAAAACTCGGCGTTAATTGCATAGATGTAAATGCGGTCTTGGTCTTACGTTTCTGTAGTCTGTGAATCCTTTCAAAAAAAAAAAAAAAAGGATTTGTCAGGTCATCAAAATTTATATTTGATTGTAAAATGATTTAATCGTTTGATTCAAGTCTTTTGCTGCAGAGCCATTTCTTCTGGTTTGGAAACAAGAAATAGTCACCGGAGAAGAGGTAGGATAAGGGAGCTATTTGTAGCCTAATTCATAGATTTTTGCAATGGCACACGCAACTCACTTTTTTCCATTTAATCCTCAAATCACGAGGCAGTCTGCTATCCAGCTAAATGACGCAGCTTATTAAAATTTTAACAGCAGCAGTGTTATCCTTCTCGTTGAGAGGCGGGGAATACAAAAAGTCAGGTAATTGTTCAGGCGCCCTCGTAATCAATAGTGTCCGAATAGAGCCCAAAACCGAATTTCAGTAGATTTTTAAGACCGCACCCGAACTTTATTTTTATGAATAGAAAAACTTTACACTTTTATAATTTATTATAAAAATTTTCATATTAATTCAAATGTGTATTCTAAGTCAAATTACAATTTATAAAGCATTCATACTTTAAAAGTCTATTTCCCAGGAATATTTTCTATGCACTATCAATGTTACTCAACATGAGAAATAAATTCCCAGATACTTCTTTTATTTATTTCATAAAAACAAGTTAAACAAATTCATAGTATTAAATGTTATTTGTACCTTCAATGGTATATTATTAAATATAAAAGCAAACAAAAACTTTGCACTTTTCTTGGAAAGTTATAATAGCCCTATTCACAATCTTGTGCAATTGGTCTTGCATCGTAGAATTCGAAATTTGGTATACATGTATGTCAAACAATCCGATCGTATTTGGTTCTCAGATTCCGAACGATATAGTTTTTTCCCAAAAATTTTAAAATCTCTGCTTTTCAAATAAAGCATGGCGGTGTTGGGCATGAATTTATTTTAAATATTTTGTTATATTAACTTTTAGTGTGGATTATTTTTAGCGAACTTCGTTCATTGAAATTTAATTGCAAATATTATTAAAAAAAGAAAACATTTTTTAAATTTTATAGTAATTCGCATAATAACTCAACTACCAAAAAAATATACATACATACATGTAAACTAAAAATTTCAATAAAACATTATTTTTCAAAATAACATTCATTCACATTAATAAACATGACAGATGTGCCGTGCTACAAAAAATTCATGAAAATTAATGAACATTTATGCTTAAAAAGTGTCAACAGAGAGTGTTTTTTATTGCAAAAAAACAAAAATGTAATAAATAAATTTTTGTCAATAGCTGATTATTGGGATAACAAAGACTATTTATTAGTCAGTCAACAAAATGTGTTTTTGCCGTTTGTAATTTTTGCAAAATTTATGGTTTTAAAACCAACAAATAAAAACGGGATTGTCATGAATAATTCAAGAGTTCTAGAAAAAAAGAGCAGGGTGGTGAACAGCGTTGCCAGAATTAAGATTTTATCTTATTTTTGAAGATTTTTTGAACAAAATAAGATTTGAAGATTTTTTATTTTTAGAAATAAAGATTTTTAACTTTAAGTTTGTACAAAAAACATAATTTTTTTACAGTTTTTTCAACAGTAAATTTTTAAAACAATGAGGTTTTATATCAGATTGTTGTCTATTGGTATTGCGCACTTGCACTTTTGTATTAAAGTGCATCAATAAGGGCATCAAAACATTAAAAAAGCATCATAGATTCGCGGTTGTTCATTTTGGGAATATTGATGAAAAACAATTATTTGTGAAAAGAAAATATGTATATTTATAAAGATTAATTTATTAAAGAACAAACAAGTTCATGTATTTAGTACCAAGAGGTTTAACTAATGGAACTTAACCCTGGGATTACCGTCTTGGCCTGGCCAAAACAAATTTGTGTTTTCCTTGCAATATTTTTCGAATATAACAAAAAAAACACGGGTGTTTAAATGATACGTGCTGAATCGAATGAAACTAGTTTGGATTCTATTGGAGCAAACTAGTGGGGTGAAGTTCTATTTTTATGTAAAACTCTATGAAATTACCCTCTTGGCCAGACCAAATTCTTGTTTCCTTTTTAAATAGGGCAAAATATCAAAATGAATTCTATAAATGATATGTTCTGAATTGAATGAATCAAGTTTGAATCAATGCAAAATTAAAGACTACATATTCGATTTCATATGGTGTATGAGCTTCATAGCTCCCAAACTTAAATTTTTTTGCCGAAAATTTATACATCTCTATTACACTACGTGACAATTTTTGACCAAATGAATTTGACACCTAATCTTTATGTAAAATTGTCCGCTGAATCCGAATATGAAGTTTTCGAGATATTCCAAAATAACCGTTATTTGTGTTTTTAAAAAAGATGTTGTGACTGAAATGCACATATCCAAAAAATTAAATTTTAGCCTATTTCAATACGAACATTTTGTGCCCAATAGGAACCAGATCGGTGCAAAAATGACAAAGTTACAGAAGATTAATTGAATTAACCCACGGCAAATAAATATACAAAGCTAAATTTTTAGTAACAATAAATATTAAAAATTGCTTGAAACTATTGAATTTCTATGTGGGTTAATTTACAAAATTTTCTGTAGCTTTGTCATTTTTGTATCAATATATGTCTTGTTGGGCGCAAAATGTTCATATTAAAAAAATCGAATGCTGCATGCAATAAAACATTAGGATTTTTAAATCCTTGGCTTAAAAAAAATAACTTGAAAAGAGCAAAATTGAACAAAATCATAAAATTTTCAATGAAGCTTGAAATTTTGTCCCCTATAACTCTTTAATTTCTTGACCAATCTTCACAAGCAATCCATGGTTATTTTAGAAATTTTCTAACCTTTCACTAAAAAGAAAGAATTACATAATCCGTTTAAAATTTTTGAAGATATTTGCATTTCAGTCACATCATCTTTCTTAAAAACACAAATAACGGTTATTTTGAAATATCTCAAAAACTGTTCCACTTTTGACAATTCTGACTTCATATTCGGATTCAGCGGACAATTTTACATAAAGATTAGGTGTCAAATTCATTTGGTCAAAAAATTGTCACGGATTCAGCGGACAATTTTACATAAAGATTAGCTGCCAGATTCATTTGGTCACGACTTTGTTGAAATTTTGTCACGTAGTGTTATTAGAATTTAATTACTTTCGATGAAACTTCTTTATATTAATGGACTTTTTTATGTTCTTATTAATTAGAAATTAAATGCATTTCAAATGTATTTTTTTGGAAAATATAACTAAAAACACAATTTTAAACCTACAATCTAATTTTGTATATATGGGCTACTTCAAATTTTTTGAGCACCTGCTGAAACCGACATACTATGGCTCTTATTTCGTTAAGTTTTGTGAATTGAAAAAAAACGTTGTACAGGGTTTGGATGACTATACTTGAAGGATATGACGTGCAAAGTTTTACGTTGAAAAGTCCTCACCTTAAGAATTGGTGGTCATCTAAAATTCGAAAAATTAAAAAAACGACTTGAAACTTCCAAGAGTTTTTTCATTCATTCCGTTTTCTTTGTAATAGTTTTAAGCTTTTAGATCCAAACCCATACAAAATTTAGTCACTAGACTTGGAGGATATATCCACTAAAAAAAAAAATTGTGATATCGCTGCTGCGTGAAAAGTTGCATGGTGTTTTAAAGTGAAACCAAAATTTTCCGAATTTAGACATTTTTGAAGATTTTGCATAGAGTTTTTGCGCCGTTTAATAAAAATGAGTTTTAAGCGCAGAATTAAAAAAACTGCGTAATTTTATAAAGTTTGAGGTGTATCAAGTTGGTGTCAGCGCACCAATAACGTACAACGGACATCACAAACTTAAAAGAAATTAACGTAAATTTTTTAAAAATGTATCTTTTTTGCGTCTGACAATCTGAATTGCCTTTTAAGTTGGCTAGTGTATTGCGTGATGTGAGTAACTTCGTAAAGGGCACCTCCGAGGCGAAAACGCACTTTAAAATTTTTAAACGCAAAAATTTTATGAACTTTTAAAAATTTTTGCAAAAAAAAAATTTATTTTTAAGCGTTTTTTTGATATCAAAACATATCATGGGCACATGTTAAGGTATCTAAATAGATTCTTCGCGACGGACTAAACTGATAAAGTGCAAAAAAAAATAATTTTTTTCAACCCTGGCGCGTGCAGCGGCAGTTTTTTCCAAACACATTTCGCTTTGTGACAACTGAAGCGCTGTATCAATTCCGCTCAAACGTACATCGAATAGAAGACTTTACTGAGCTTGATACTAAAATTGAAAACGCGCCAAAAAGTTTTAAGGATTTAAAATTTTATGGAGAAACAAAATGTTTCTAACCTCAAAAAGCATCCTTGTATGAAATATTTGATTTGGTTTCAGAATATACATTTTAAAATTTCTAAAATTCGTTAAAAAAAAACTGAGAAGCGAAACAAATTATGATCATAGTAGCTTTTGCTGAGTGCTTCTAAGAATAAATATTTGAGTATTACTGATCTAAATATATAATTTGGTAAAAAAATCATGAGTGGTAAAGTTTAAATGGTTATATCTCTTAAGCCATTAGCGATAGCCAAATAGTTTTTTTCCCAAAATATTGCAAATTATGTCTTATACTAGCCGTAATTTTGTAAAATGTTTAACAATTTTAAATAAATTTTTATATGCATACACGATCAAAAAAAAATTTTTTATATTTTTTTTTCCAGTGTATTTTAAAAAGTATTCAAGCTTTTACAAATATTTTAGTGTGCTAAGAAAGCCCTTAAGGGGTATTATCCACTCGCGTTATCCTTTTTCAATTTTAACAAAAACTGTAATTTTTATATTTTTTTTTAATTTTTAACTTTAAACCGCAGTAAAATTTGCGCCGTGTAATAAAAATGATTAACGCGAACGGATTTCACATGCTCAAATATCGGTTTATACACACGCAAATCAACATTGATGTCAGACAAAAAAAAAAATTTAAAAAAAAAATGTCTAGGTGTCGTAAATTTTTGAAGTTGCTCATATATATAATTATCCATAATAAAAAGAAGTTTCTTTTAAAAAATTAATAATTTTTACTTTTTTGCCCTTGTTAAAAAAAATTTTAAGATTTTTCTCTTTAAAATAAGATTTTTTTTCGCCAAAAGAAGATTTTCCTTCCAAATCTTCTGGCAACGCTGGTGGGGAACTTTAAAAAAGGAGAAGAAAGCAAGAGAAAGAAAAAGGTAGAGGGGAAAAATCGCTATAAGTTAAATATTTCTGTGGTTTTCACGGGTAACCGCGTATGCCCACTTTTTTCGATTTTGAGATGTTGATGCCATATTGTTTAATTTTAAACGCTCTTTACATGGTTTTTAAAATTTCGCCAAAATTTAAAAAAAACGCCAAAATCGACTTTTTTTCTTTTTGGACATTTAATTATAATATTCTTATTAAATTTAAAAATTATATAAAATTATCACGGGACAACAGTTTGACGTACTAGTCCAACAAATGGAATTGAACCCAAGTGCATATTACGAACTTTTAACAATTGAGATTGTGTTGTTGACCGATAAATTTTAAAAGGGGGGCATCTTTGACAAAAAAAATTGTGTATAAGAACAGCCGATGATTGTAGCGAATAAGAATTACCTCGCAAGTGTCCCACAATAGATGCAACGTTCGCTCCTTCTTCTTGATCATCGCAAAAATAAATGTACAGAAGTAACTAACTGTGCTTACATCCTAAACAAGAGCGCCAAGCGGTTTTTAGACATGTAATTGTACTTTCAATAAAACAAGCTGCCCTAGCGATCTCTCAAATAAAACTCCTTTCAGACTCGGCAAATTAGTTGCGCTCGTCAAGAAATTACGAAAAACTTTAGTTAAAAAGAAATTGAAATATACGTATTGTTACGTTTTTCCTTTAATAAACGCGTTTGAGTTCTTTTAATTGCAAATCCGAATAAAAACACACACTTATTCAACTTAACAAACTTTATTGAAATTAATTATTTTGTTCACAATTGTTAGTTACGAACAGAACCGTTTTTCAAAAACAGACTAAACTAATTTTACATGAGTCACCCCTTTTTATATTTCATAATTATTTCTAGATTTTTCCTGAACCTTCCCGTAAAAACTATTTATTATGTTCTATAACCATTTCTAGAAATTACTGGGAAATTTATATAGGAATTATTTTTAAAATAACAGTTGTGTTGAAAATTATACATGACAATTTTAAGTAACATAAAACTATAACTTACAAGATAACTTATAACTATAAATAATTCTAAGATAATTTAACTTTCGTAACACTGCCCTCCACTTAAGCCTGTTCGTCCCGAATAGGCTCAGATTCTCCTTTTCCATAATGGGCTAGTTGTTCTAGATGTACCACTTTCATTTTTGATCTTGGGCTCTTATATTTCTGGATCCGATACACCACGTCATTCAATTTCCTTATTACTTTATATGGGCCATCCCAATGAGTCTGCAGCTTTGGAGATAGTCCTTTCTTTCGTTGCGGATTAAAAAGTAAAACCAACTGGCCCTCTTTGAAACCTTCCGAATTTGCCGCTCGATCGTATCTGGCTTTTATCTTGTCACTGGACAGCTTAATCCGACTTCGCACGAACTCATGAAGTTCATTAAGGTCATCTTGCTACTGTGAGGTAGAGCCTTCATTGCTGCCATCTGTTGGTCCAGGCTTAACACCAAATTCTAGATCTCCAGGTAGTCTGAGCTCCGTTCCAAAGACAATTTTGGCAGGTGTACGAGAGGTGGAATTATGAACAGCTGATCTATATGCCAACAGAAACTTTGGAATGTGTTCATCCCAGTCCTTCTGATGAGTGCTTACTACTTTACGCAAGTGTTCCTCTAATGTGCGGTTAAATCTTTCAACCATGCCATCGGATTGTGGATGCAAAGGAGTTGTTCTAGTTTTCCTTATTCCGTACAATTCGCACATTTTTTTGAACACAGCAGATTCAAAATTTCTGCCTTGGTCAGAGTGTAATTCTATTGGAACTCCGTAGCGGCACACCCAGTTATTCAAAAATACGTCCACAACAAACCGTTGATTTGGGATGGCATACACCTCTGGCCATTTACTAAAGTAATCGATAACAACTAACACATAACGGTTGCCGGCATCACTCACAGGAAAAGGTCCGGCTATATCCATTGCGATTCGCTCGAATGGGGCACCCGAATTGTACTGTTGAAGCGGTCCCCGACTTCTCCTTGTTGGTCCTTTGGCGGCAATGCATTGGGTGCAATTTGATATCCAATCGGCCACAGCTTGTTGGCACCCAACCCAGTAGAAACGTTGTTTTAATTTTTCTAGTGTTTTTGTTACGCCAAGATGGCCACCACTTGGACCATTATGGAATTCATTTAAAACTTCATGTACTTTTGACGATGGCACTACAATGAGGTTACGAACTGATTTTCCATCGGCACTTTCCCATGCTCGGTACAGGCAGCCATTTATCAACTGTAGGCTGTTCCATAGGGCCCAGTAGGCTTTTGTTAGGGGACTTTCAGATGATATTTCGTTTCGATTCGGCCTTCTGCCTTCTTCTTTGGCCATCATAACTTTCTCTAATATAGGGTCAGCTTTCTGTGCCATTGACCAGTCTTCGTTGGACTCTATCTGCAGTAGGCGAACTTCACAGTTGTATTCCTTTCCTTCAGCCTTTACACAATGCTTGCATTCCAGTTTGCAGGGTCGTCTTGATAGAGCATCCGCATTGCCATGTTTTCCACCTTTTCTGTGCTCAATGGTAAAATCATAACTTTGTAGGCGCTAAATCCAGCGAGCTATCTGACCTTCCGGATTCTTGAATTGCAGCAACCACCTTAGTGCAGAGTGGTCTGTTCTTAACTCAAAATGTTGACCATACAAATACTTGTGGAAATGTTTTACGCACTCTAGAACTGCCAGAAGCTCTCTTCGCGTCACGCAGTAATTTCTCTCAGGCTTCGAAAGTATTCGGCTGTAATAGCCCACGACTCGCTCTACGCCATCGACCACTTGGGAAAGCACACCTCCAATTCCGTATCCGCTCGCATCGGTATCAAGCACAAATTTCTCTCCAGTAATGGGGTAAGCCAAAATTGGTGCTGAGCACAACAATTCCTTTAGTTTCTGAAATGCTGTTTCCTGTGCTTCACTCCAGATGTATTTTTGCGCCTTTTTAGTCAATTCGTGTAAACTTGCAGCAATATTTGCAAAGTTTGGCACAAAGCGCCTGTAGTATGTACATAGGCCTAGAAAACTGCGTAATTCATGAATATTTTTCGGGCGTGGCCAATCCATTACAGCTTTTGTTTTATCGTCGTCCGTTGAGATGCCTTTAGAGGTTACACGATGTCCCAGGTATTTTACTTCCTTCTGGAACAGTGAGCATTTCTTAGCATTTAGTTTTAGTCCTGCCATTCTAGGTTTTTCAGGTGTTCATCAAATGTTTTCCCCATTACAATAATGTCGTCAAGGTACACCAAACATGTCTTTCGGTGAAGACCTTTTAACACCTGCTCCATTGAACGCTCGAATGTAGCCGGAGCATTGCAGAGTCCAAATGGCATCACATTAAACTGCCATAAGCCATCACTTGCGCTAAACGCAGTTTTCTCCTTATCATTTTCCGCAATTTCCACTTGCCAATAACCGCTCTGCAAATCCAATGTAGTAAACCATTCCGTTCCGGCTAACGTGTCCAAGGTATCATCAATTCTAGGCAATGGATAACTATCTTTTTTCGTGACGTCATTCAGTTTTCTGTAATCTACGCAGAATCTGGTACTCCCATCTTTCTTTTTCACCAAAACCACTGGTGAGCTCCAAGGACTTGACGATGGTTTAATAACTCCGTTCTTTTCCATCTCGCTAACTAGCTCTTTTACTTCATTGCGCTTTGCTAGAGGAATGCTTCTTGGCGCCTGTTTTATCGGCTTAGCTTCGCCTGTGTTGATTTCGTGTTTCACGATTGACGTTCTGCCTTGGTTTTGACCTTTCAAAGCGAATGCAGAGGCATATTTTCTTAGTAGTTGTTTGGCCTTATTTTTGCAAGGCGGTGTTAGCTTTTCGGTCCATTTTCGCACATGTTCCTCTAGTGGCTCGTGGTCTTTGCTAATTCTCCTGGCTACGCCTTGATGCTGCTCGCAATTAATTACTGCCTCTGTTGAAGTACATTGTCCAATCTTGAAGTTCTGCGTAAGGACTTTTTCACTGCTGGATAAATTTAATACTCTCACAGGAACTAGACCCTTGCTGGGTTTTACGAGGGCATTCGCTGTTACGATATCTCCTTTAACTTCTGCTGGCTCTACCACCCATAAACTGTTGTCCTCACAATCTCCCTCCATTCGCGCCCATACTAAGATTTCTGATTTGGGTGGCAGTTTTTCACGTTGAAGGGCGATTAGCTGTCTTACATGGGCCTTGGTTTCGTATCCAACCTCAAGGGGTATTTCCGCATCACGCCAATACATAATTTGCTGACCCATATCTAAATGAATACCATGTTCAATCATGAAATCTGCGCCAATGATTACCTCGTCTACAATATCAGCCACAATAAATACGTGATGGGCGATTGCATTGGCCATACTTAATTTTGCTTTTACTTTTCCATAGACAGTGGCAGACTCGCCTGTAGCTGTTCGCAGACTTACCCCGCTTAGTGGTTCGATTGATTTTTGTATTAAATCGGGCCTTATAATGGAATGTGATGCCCCAGTGTCCACAGTAAGAATGCGTTTTTGACCATTAATGTAACCACAAGCAGTAAGATTCCTGTTACTCCTTTGCACTACTGATATAGAGATTGTGCGGCCCTCAGATGTGGAAGCCAGCCCATGCCCCGCGGTGCTAGCTATTTTTAGTTTAAAGGTGACTCTTGTGCCACCTGGTGACTAGCACGTTGGTTGTTTCCTGGTGGCGAGGAAGATCTCGATCGTCGTCTTGGTGCTTTGCAGTTTCGCTGAATATGGCCAGTTTTACCGCAGTTATAGCATTTTACTTTGTTTTTACTTTGCTTCTCTCCCAAAGCCTGCAAAACTGCCTCCTTCATGCTTCTCATTTCCTTCAAAATATCTCCTTCGTCTTCGGCTGTTATATCGAGCTTGCGCACCTTGCATATATGCGGTTTTGAAATTATTCTAGCGGTTTCTTGTGCTAGGGCAAATGATACCGTTTCTGCAAATGATGGCTTCTGTGATGCACATACCGCTAGTTTTACATCAGCATCCCGTATACCGTTTACAAATGCCTCGGTCTTAAAATGATCTAGCAATGGATGACTTTCACCTGGATAAGTAAGCTGCACCAAGCGCTCAATCTCTAATGCGAAATCCTGTAGCGTCTCGTTTGGCTTTTGTACTCTACCCCGTAATTCCATTCTGAATATTTCTTTTCTATGTTCACCACCATACTTGCGTTGCAGTGCTACCATAATGTCATCATAATTATTTCTGCAACTTACTGGTACACTTTCTAGAATTTCAGCCGCAGTTCCTTTTAAAGCCAGAATCAGCTCTATGGCTTTTTCTTCATTGTTCCAAGCATTTTTATTGGCAACTGTGTCAAACTGGAACTTAAACACATTCAATGGTGAGCTGCCGTCAAAACTTGGAGCTCTTATTCTATTCGAGACTTCTGGAAAAACTCGCACCACTCCCTCTTGGCACTGAAGACTATTAACTCTTTCTTCCAGATGATGAAGTTTTCCATCAAAAACCGTGACTTGTGTTTTCACATTAGTGACTTGAGTTTTTACATCAGTGACTTGTGTTTTTACATCAGACAATTCTATTTCCATATCGTCTACTCTTTCGTTTATAACAGTAGAAATCTCTTGAAGCTTCTCAAGTTTTTCATTAGTAGCCTGAAGTTTCTCGTTTGTCACTTTAGAATTTCTCTTGAATTTCGGCTAAGATGGTGCTTGCATTTTCTACGATAGCTTTTGAATTTTCTTCCATTTTTCTAGAGGTTACAGCCGAATTTTCTTTTACCATTTCCTCCATTTTTCTAGAATTTTCTTCCATTTTTTCCATTTTCTCCATCATAGCAGCAAACATTGTACCAAGATCCATGTTGCTTGTGACTGCACGGGTAGCAACTTCTATTTCTTCTTTTTCTTCAAATTCATAAGTTGCGATGTCAATATTGCGTCGCTTAAATTCATCGATTAATCTTTTCTGCAGCTCAGCTTTATTTCCAGCAGTAGGCAGATCCAACTTGCCTAACTCTTTCTTCAGCTGTTCAACTTTTAGCTCATCGAATTTCATTGTTGTTTGTATAGTTTTTTTTTTATTATTTTATTTTATTTTTTTTTTTTTATTGCAATTTCACTTCTGACACCAATTGTTACGTTTTTCCTTTAATAAACGCGTTTGAGTTCTTTTAATTGCAAATCCGAATAAAAACACACACTTATTTAACTTAACAAACTTTATTGAAATTAATTATTTTGTTCACAATTGTTAGTTACGAACAGAACCGTTTTTCAAAAACAGACTAAACTAATTTTACATGAGTCACCCCTTTTTATATTTCATAATTATTTCTAGATTTTTCCTGAACCTTCCCGTAAAAACTATTTATTATGTTCTATAACCATTTCTAGAAATTACTGGGAAATTTATATAGGAATTATTTTTAAAATAACAGTTGTGTTGAAAATTATACATGACAATTTTAAGTAACATAAAACTATAACTTACAAGATAACTTATAACTATAACTATAAATAATTCTAAGATAATTTAACTTTCGTAACAGTATATTAATTGCTGAGTGTGAAAGGGGTCTAAGACTATCCAGCCGGGTGGTGTCGAATTCGCGTTCTTTTGGTTTGTTTCGCAAAAACGGTATGAAAATGGGAAGTTTTAGCATAAATAACGTTTGCCGCTCTTTTGGTAGCTCAGTTAGTTATTTTTATTTATTTGCGTTAATTGTTTACATTTTTTCGGTTTAACGACGCAAGTCACGTTCGGATGCCATACAAAATCGACTCATTTTTCTCTCATATAAAACTTATATTAGGCAATTTTTGTAATAACTTTTTGGTGATGAAGGGGAACATAAATCTGGCAACTATGTCATAATAAAGTGAGTTTGCAAAATGTATTTGAATGTCGTTTGCTTTAATCTTACAGGAATCGTAACACTTTCGTGGCACCCTTTTTTTAAAAGTTGCGTGTTTTTCCGTATATTCACTTAAAGATGTTTTTAAAAAAATGTAGTAGAATGTTTTCAAAATCATTTCATGCCTTGTTATCTTTAACAAAATTGTGAAATAAAAACTGGCCTAAAATACAATTTATTATAATTTATTTATTTGTAGCTTGTAAAATTTTGTGGTTTTCCAATGGTTTTTTTTCCTTCCCACAATAACAGTGAATTAAAGAAAGAAGAGGAAGGAGGGGTGTATTTCTTAATGCGTGTCTGTTGGCAATTGCTTTTAAGGTGTTTTTTCAGAATTTTTCACATAATATTAATAAGTTGTTTTTAGCAGTTTAAAAACATTTTTATTATTTTGTTTTTAATTTACCAATGGTACTTTATAAAGTGCGTGTTTAAAGGCTTTATTTTATTTTTTTCTTATAACCTTGAGGGTTAAAGATGGTGATTCATGAATCAATTGGACGTTTCTAGGAGGTGGGGCATGATTTCTAGTATAGACAAGTAAAAGTAAATATAGAAAACTGTAAAATATTGATTTTAATTTATATATTTTTGTTTTTGCATTATAAAACTTTCTATTTTTTAAAAGGTTTATGTTGTTAGTTTATTATTGAAATTTTTTAATATATATAAATATTTAAGCCACATGGGGATTTATATAATTTTATAATAATGCAGTTTAAATAAAGCTATATATAAAAAAAATATTCATATACATATTATTGTATTTAATATTTATTAAAATGGTTGAAAATTGTTGCTTAATACTTTATGTGAAGTTTTTGGTTATATTATATGTTTAATAGACTGGTCGCATCTTGTATGGGATTTTTTTTTCAATTTAATTGTTTGCGCTGCTTAAAATATGAGGTTTGGTGTAAGAAATCATGATCTAATTTTTCAGGTCAATCCGACGGTGCCTAGCCGTGCCGGGTGGGGCCCAAAATTCCCCATATTATAAAAAGCATCTTTTCTATCAGATCTTTATAGTTATACTAGTTGAAAAGCTGAAAATTAAAAATTTGGCTTCGTTACGCTCTTCCGCAGAGAAAGTACTTCAAGTGTGCCAAATTTCAGCTTCCTATGTCATCAGATGGCAAACATCCTGACATACTAAGAAATTATATATTGTATAGATAGATAAACATATGTTCGCGCAACTCAAAAACGCTTTAGCTTATTGAAAAACTAAAAAAACCTAAATTCCGCAATAAAATTTACTTTAAGAAAGTTAAAACTTTTTTCTTTATGTTGGCTTTGGTTTTCGAGATATACCGTTATTTCGAAAATTAAGGAGGTTGCACAACATATGTTCGCGTAACTCAAAAACGCTTTAGTTTATTGAAAAACTAAAAAAAACCGAAATTCCGAAAAATTTTAATTAATTTAAGAATTTTATTAAACCGCCACATCTTTTGTGAATACATAAAATCAAAAGTTGTTTACAGATTTTAATCATTTATAGCTTGTTTTGTTTGCCATGTTGTTTTTTATATGTCTGCATAAAATTAGAAGCATAACAGCATTTTTCAATTTTTTATGAATTTTTAAAAACAAAAATTCCGAAATTTTAATATAAAAAATAATTTTTTTTCCAGAAAAAAAAAAATTATGTTTCTAAAACGACTGTGCATATAAGAAAAACGTTTTACCTTTCTTAAAGAAAATTTTATTGCGGAATTTCAGTTGTTTTTAGTTTTTCAATAAACTAAAGCGTTTTTGAGTTACGCGAACAAATGTTGTGCAACCTCCTTAATTTTCGAAATAACGGTATATCTCGAAAACCAAAGCCAACATAAAGAAAAAAGTTTTAACTTTCTTAAAGTAAATTTTATTGCGGAATTTAGGTTTTTTTAGTTTTTCAATAAGCTAAAGCGTTTTTGAGTTGCGCGAACATATGTTTATCTATCTATACAATATATAATTTCTTAGTATGTCAGGATGTTTGCCATCTGATGACATAGGAAGCTGAAATTTGGCACACTTGAAGTACTTTCTCTGCGGAAGATCGTAACGAAGCCAAATTTTTAATTTTCAGCTTTTCAACTAGTATAACTATAAAGATCTGATAGATAAGATGCTTTTTATAATATGGGGAATTTTGGGCCCCACCCGGCACGGCTAGGCACCGTCGGATTGACCTGAAAAATTAGATCATGATTTTTTACACCAAACCTCATATTTAAAACAGTTCAAACAATTTAATTTAAAAAAAAAAAAAATTGCGACCAGTCTAATGTTAAAACTATTCAAAAACATAAATAAATTTAAAATAGTTTTTCTTAATAAAATCCTAGCATATAAAATATTTTATTAAAACATTTAGGTAATTTTCCATTAGGTACATTTTCCATAATAAATTCTTAAACGAAAACATACTTTTGCTTTATCAAAATTAGCTTGTCAAAGAAATGTTTAAGTGAAGGGGGTGGATGATACCCCCAAGGCCTTAAAAGCATTTTTAAGTTTCCGCTTTTTAGAAACGATATATTGTTTTTAAAATTTTAAAGGATAAGCCGTTGCTCAAAGTGAATTTTTAAATCTTTCTGTTCAAATTAATTAATTCGTAAAATAAAATGTTCACACAAAACATTTGCAATAGCATTAAAATACACCTATTGTTTAAAATAGTCCCAGATTTTATTATCTACATACATATTACATAAGTCTAATATAATTACACCATTTGTTTAACCTTTTTGCTTTTTTCTGGTAAAAATCATCAGATAAGAAGGTCAAACAAACAACAGGAGGAAGAGATTTTTTAGAATTGCCTATTCGCATTAACCCAACCAATAATTTTAAATCATCAAAAATATTTGTATGTATTTGTGTGACAACATCGAAAAGATTATATATAAAATGCACCAAAAAAAATTTTCAAATTTATGTTAATACTGAAATTGTACCAGAACTGACATGAGTGTGTTGAAATCACAAAATGTTTTCTGGAAAACCTTTTTGACTAATTTCACAGTGATTTTTTTAACTTTTATTTGAATACACAAAAAGTTGTTTCTTTTTTATCTCAGTCCTTCAACAATGTCTCATCTGTCAAAATAAATTAACCCAAAATCATGTTAACATTAAAATGTATATGTGTGAAAAATATATACGAATATGCATATGTTATATCCCCTTTCGCGCCATCCATATTAAACAAGTGTTATGGATATAAAACAAAAACATAAGCAAGAACTGTCAGTATTTAAGTTTGTTTTTGTAGATAATGTTCTAATGCCATCCTACCACACGTTTATTATACTTTCACACAAATTTAGATATGTGGTGCGAAAGCAGGCGTGGAGTCTTCTAAAATATAAATTATTTTAAATTATTTGATGTCGTCATTTTTAACTGCATTTTTAACTGCGTAAAGTGAAGTATTATGGTGTTTTCTTTTCTACAAAAAAATGTGACATTTTATTTAATAAAATGCAAATTGGGGTCTGTTTTATTCTCAAAAAACTCACCTATTTCGGGAGTAAAATTTTTATGAAACAGACACCAAATTGAATTTTTTTTAAATAAAATGTCACATTTATTTTGTAGAAAAGAAAACACCATTAGTTTAGTTTTAGTTATGTTCTAGTTTTACCTTCACTTCAGTACTAGTTCAGTCTTAATATAGTTCTATGTTATTTTAGTTAAGTCAGGTCTAGATAATTTTAAGTTCACTTCTAGTATAGTAAAAGTTCAAAATCAGTTGAAGTTAAGTTTTAGTTCAGTTATAGTTAAGTTCTAGTTCAGTTCTGGTTAAGTTCTAGTTCAGTTCCAGTTCAATAATAGTTAAGTTCTAGTTCAGATCTAGTTCAGTTCTAGTTCAGCTCTAGTTCAGTTCTAGTTCAGTTCTAGTTCAGTTCTAGTTCAGTTCTAGTTCAGTTCTAGTTCAGTTCTAGTTCAGTTCTAGTTCAGTTCTAGTTCAGTTCTAGTTCAGTTCTAGTTCAGTTCTAGTTCAGTTCTAGTTCAGTTCTAGTTCAGTTCTAGTTCAGTTCTAGTTCAGTTCTAGTTCAGTTCTAGTTCAGTTCTAGTTCAGTTCTAGTTCAGTTCTAGTTCAGTTCTAGTTCAGTTCTAGTTCAGTTCTAGTTCAGTTCTAGTTCAGTTCTAGTTCAGTTCTAGTTCAGTTCTAGTTCAGTTCTAGTTCAGTTCTAGTTTAGTTCTAGTTCAGTTCTAGTTCAGTTCTAGTTCAATTCTAGTTCAGTTCTAGTTCAGTTCTAATTCAGTTCTACTTTAGTAAAATACCAAAGTCATGGTTAAGACAAGAAAAAGGGATAATTTTAAAAAGGAATAAATCAAGCTTCAAAAAATCTTTTAAGATTGCCTTCCAACTTTTAATATCATTTAACTGCTACACACACATGGGTACGTATAATCTGCATTTGAAACATTAATGTAATATTGTTATGTATGTCTAAGTATGAATAGGAAGCAACAGTAGAAACATCAACAGCACCAAAACAAACATTTAACAACATCAATCAAATAATGAAGAAACAACAGAAAACATTGTAACATCCCAATAAAAAATTTTATCATTTTGCGAAGCACTAATGGTACATTTAACAAAATAAGCGCACAATTATGCGCTACGCAATAAGACATACAGAAATGCAGTAAAGTAAGTGAAAAAACTCTCAACAACTTTTATTAAAAAAAAAAATAACATTTCAAGTGCTACGGCATTCCCTTACTACGAAGCAGGTTTGTAAGGGAGAATACTAAAAAATAACTGTATCAAAACATTCAGTGTGTAAAGCTGATCGTTGCATCCAACAATTTTTTTATGAGCTGAATAATGCGCTTCATGTGTCAAAAATGTATTGCTTCAAAGTGGGAACTCGCCATATAAAATTCATGTCTTCCGTATGCGCAATGGTAAGCGCAACTCTTATGTTTCTCCCTTACAAACCTGCTTCGTTGGAAGCTCCATTTTTTACTGGGATATTCACTTGTGATATTTGAAGAGGAGACATTGAAAAATATTTGTAAGTATTTAGGAGATTGCTCTCTTAATGTATGAGTTAGTGTGTTTGCATGGAAACTGGCAAAACATGTATATGTAAATGAAAATATACAAAACTCAGTAACAATCTGTTTTAGTATTTTGTTTAACTTTCAAAGAATTTTACATAACAATTTCACACACATACTGAACGTATTATTTTCTACTGTTGCTCAGTACATTCCATAGAGGATTTGACTCTGTTATTCATTCAAGCAGGGATAAATGTATTCACCACAAGTTGAAAACTAAAACCATTAAGGCCCGTTTTCACAACTTACCGATAGCTAAAGGTAGGATTTAATTGGCCTTATAAAAAGAGTTTCATTATTACAACTTTACTTTAACCTACCAGGTATGATGAACTTCAATCTACTATATCGCTCAGTTTAGGTTAAAGTAAAGTTTTAATAATGGAACACTTTTTATAAGGCCGGTTAAAGTCTACTTTAAGCTATCGGTAAGTTGTGAAAACGGGCCTTAGACTTCTTTCTAACTGTCTGTATGTTTGTCGAAATTTCTATCAACCTTTTGTCGTCTGACTCTGATGGTGATGGCTGTTTTAAAAGAATTTTACCTTTAATTCAACACTTTTGTCTAGCAACGAACATTTGTATCTCAAGAGCTGTTTGGTTTCTGCCATATTTGGACATTATTTTCTACGACTGAGTAGTAGAGCAAAGAGGTTGTACATGAAACGTACAGCGTGAACAAGTTTTGACATTTATTTACATATATAAATTAAACCAGTCAATGTTTTTAGAGCTGAACTTCAGATCAAGATGAGACAAGTCCTTAAGTGTATTGAACAGTACCCAGTAAAAAATGGTGCTTCTGGTAAGCAGGTTTGTAAGGGAGAGAAGCACAATTCCCCCTTACAAACCTGCTTACAAGAGGCATGATTTTTATATGGCGAATTCCCACTTGGAAGCACTACTTTTTTGTAAAATCACTGCGTTTTTCATGGCTTACATTATTCCGTGAAGGAAAAGCTTCCAAAAACCGCAGTTTTCTTACCTTTGATTAATTGCTTCTATACTGTATACAACAGTATAGAAGCAAAAACTTATGCAAAAGAACAAAAAGCAAAACAAACACACAACACAGTTAACATGTAATTTTTAAAATAGTAATTGACCACACAAAAATTTGCTTGCGTCCTTTCTGCTCAAAAACAATTTGCCGACTGATTGCGCAATAAAAAAGAAGTAATTTTAAGCATCTGTTGTTTTCGATTACATGTCGGGAATAATCGTAAACACATTTTGAAATCATTGCAATACAACGTGCTTCCATGTAAGGGATTAACCGAAGCACTTTGAGCTTTGGTCGTAAATTTTTTCTTTTAATTAATCATTTCAACTACTCCCTTACAACCTGCTTACTTATAAGGAATTATGCGAAGCTATTAAATAATTTTCATTTACTTATATTAAAAATTTACGTCAATGGTTTTCGCTTCCCTGTTGCTTCTAAGTAGTATGTAATCGCCAGCGCATATATCAGCGCTCTTGTACTTTTCTTGCTTCCGAAAACCTTAAAATTTTTTACTGGGTAGTGTTATATTGTTACTAAAACCCTTCAAAAAGAAAAAATGTAGATAGGACAGCTAGGTCGCAGCCAATAGCAGCCAACTTCATTACTTAACGCGATGTCAAAATCAGATTCTGATTACAAATCGTTGACGCCGCGCTAATTGAGTATACTTCATGCATTTTGTATGAAAATTTGTTGACAGTTTGCAAACGCTTGACGCGCTGATTTAGGTTGGTTTGTAACGTAGGGCATTATATACAAGAGTCAACATTTATCTAATAATTTTTTGGAAAAACGAAAAACGACGACAACTTTTCGTATATACAACAATTTTACGTATAAATATTTAAAAAGTTTATCCAGTTAAAAAAAAAAAAATAATGTTTAACCAAAAAAGGAGCAAAAAATCATTGCGATGACTACGACGACAACCACAACACCAATTTTCAAGTTAATAAAAGTGGTTGTAGCAACAAAAACATTACAGCGAAAAACAAATAAATTATAAAAAATATAATTTTCGTAAAAGGTGCTGTTTCAGTATTTTCTACAACTTCATCATCTTAATGATATAAACTGCGATACTTTTATATTTTTCATTTTTTGTTGTTTTCCCTTTTCTTTTTAAATTTTTTCTTCTTAGTTTTTTCTGCGGGCGTCTATAAATTTAGTTGGAAAACATAATAAAGCCTGGAAGGATGGGCAACAGATGATTGCCATTATTTTAGATGTGGGGGGGGATTAGCTGTTTCGTTGGTAACTTGTTGGCAAGAACAGGTGCTCACTTGTTTTTACATCATGTTACAACCAAATTTTTCTGCCTTTTTAATAGAGAGTTTTCTTCAAATATTTATTCTCATAATGCCAAAATTATGCATAAAAAAAAGTGTAATATGTGCTAATAGGTGATTTGCACTATCACACTAGTCTTACGTATTAAAAAAAATACAAACCTGTCATGATAAGTTGTTATTGTTTTTCGAAAACTTGTTAACAATAATTAGATCCGGGATGTATTTTCATAAAATACTTAAGACTTTATGGGATAGTGTATAACGGCCTTAAGCAACAATTAAAAATATAACCAGCAACATGTTTTAGGAAGTTCTCTTTGAAAGTTGGATAATACTTGCTGAAGTGTTACATTTTAATACAAAAACAGATAATTTGTGATATCGTTTAAAAAAAGAGAAAAAATTTTATTAGTTTTGATACAGAAGCATTATAAAGTCCCATGATTACAGAACTAGTTGAGTCTTATTCTAGTTCAGATCTGGTTAAGTTGTGTTTTATTTTGAAGTCAGTCCTTATTTAATTCTTGATCTGCTCTAGTACAGTACTATTTCAGTTCTAACTCTGTTCCTGCTCAGTAGGGTGGAGCGTCACCTTTTCATGGCCAAGATCAATTTCTAACAACACTTAAACATTCCATTTTATTTTCAGCTACATATATGGGAAAAATTAATAAATATTAATTAAAGAATTTGTGTGCTTTCGAAAAAAAAAACATAATTACAGGGAAGGTAATTATGCTTCGCGTTTTCAAACTGTCTAATCTCCACCACTGCGCTTGATTTTTATATTCCAATACAGTCATGTTCAGCGTAGACGCTTTAATCTTCTTATCAAAATCGGTAAGGTTATAATTACACTAGCCAACAAGGTTTTGGACCGGATCAACCAAATATTTTTTCTAGGGTTTTTTTGTGGGCTGAATTCGAATGAATTTCAAAACTTAATGGCGTTTTTTGAACGTCGCACAGTGGCGCCCGTAGAGCAAACGAGGTTGCAAAAATCAAAATTTTCATGAGCGCCGACGAAGTTTTGAATAAACCCATGTTATAGGAAACTTTTCAACGATTTCAAATATGCCACTCTTAATAATATCACATTTTTAGTTTAGAAGATATAACCGTTCAAAATTGACCGACTTTCGGTTTTCAAAAAAAAACATACAAAATTTAGTCAATTTGTTGCGATTTCAGGTGCAATATCACGAAAAATAGGTAACGAATTGCCTTATTTTTTATTTGTATTGATTGATGTATTTATTAAATGTATAATGATAAAAAAAAATTAGCTGTTTGCTTTGTGGTTCTCCTGGTAAATCAGTATTTAAAAACTATCCGTTTTTTCACTATTTTTCAACTTTGACGGAAAATAAAAAAATCTATATTTTTCTATATTTGCCATATTTGCAAAACCTGTTCTTTGATTATTTCTTTACATAATTCAAAAGGTTTTATCTGCCCGTACGTGCCCGTTTGGCTTCTACATAGAGGTAAACAAGGTTAAAAAGACATGGTTGCTGAAATTGTATGGCGTCCATCCCTTATATGTTTTGACTGACAGTAGTTTGATCTAATAGTTTGAAAAAAACTACTCATTGAAATTAGCAGGTACGTACCTCACTTAAACAATACTTTGGAGTACAAATGGTCAAGAACAATATTGACTTAGGGTCCCTACAGGTAGGCACAAATCTTATTTGTTATTCAGCCTAAATCCATATGTATGCAGGGAACAGGTAAATTTTTAGGCATGGTAGCATAAGCCAATATTAGGTTGGTGGGTATTGGTAAAAAAACAACTCAAAAAATTTTTTAGGACGATCGGCGAAGGCTAAGCCGTCTCTCAAGCCCGCCAAAGTTTGAGAAAAATCGTAAAGTCCGACTTGTATGACTTATATTTAGGAAAATATTAATTTTACATAAAAATCGTTTTCTAAGAAGTTGTTGTTAGTAAAGTTTCCAACAACTTTTGCCTTAACAAGTTTTCTCTAAAACTCATATTGAACAAAACCTAATTAAAATAAAAAGTAAACAGCAGCATTGATGCGAATATTTTCTTTAGAACTGTTTTTTCTTACACATGTCAATTCAGCTTTAATATGTGTGTTTGTATGCGTTTGCTTAAAAAAAAATAGTCAAACGAATATCATTTGCTTCTAACGTACCACGGTTGATAAAGTTGGTGCAATTGTACTTTTTTGATCAATCAAAAATGAACAGCAATTTCTTTGCCACCCTCAACACTTGAATATGTTCGTTTGCATTAACAGAGGAATGAACAATTGTATTGGCTTTAACACAAATATGAAACAAGTTGCAAGAAAAGAAATATTAAATACAACTCTTGTAGGTGTACTTCTACGCTTCCTTCCGTTTACGAGAGATATTTCGAAATAAAAAAAGCTTGGATCAAGAAAATGTTGCCTGTTATGAAAGGTTTAACTGCAGTTTAAAGATCATATAGTTGCAACACATTTACTGACTGTTTTTAGAAAATGAGAACAGGCAGTTAAACCTGGAAAATTATTTATATATAACTTTTGTATTGCTTTGACAGTTAAAATTAAATGTTCTTGAAAATTGTAATTTAAAATTGTTTCTTTTTTTTATTATATTAAATCTTCTTGTTTTAAGCACCTTAATTTTTAAACAGAAAAAAAAAATAAATTTCCTTTCTCTTGTTTATTGCATAAATAATATCTAAATCTCTGTTGTATTTAGTAGAATCATGTTAATACAATTACTACATTTATATGAAATAACTAGACAGACAGACAATGCAAAATCAAATTTTTTGACCCTGTATTTAAATACAAATTCATATTTAATATTTATGAATGTATATAAAAATTTCATTAAATGTAAAGTACATACTATAAAACATACAAACACACACATACAGAGATGTTTTTAATATCTAAATAAAATTTTTACGACTAGCATAAAGAAGAAGAATAGACGGAAGAAAGTGTAGTTGAAGAAGAAGAATTTTGTTCGTACAGTTAAATAATAAGCATATCGAGGGTTATTGTTCAAATAGTGCTATCTGCAGTTTTTCAAAAATGTGTTTTTTATAGAAACGAGTTCACTAACTGAAAGGTCATCTGTCACTTAAACTTGAAATAAAAATTATTTCCTAAAACGTTTTTTCTATTGTAAAAAAAGTGCTGTCTACATAACAAATATTACTTCATATAATAAAATGATAAAAATGTTTATTACAAAGTAGCCATATTATAAAACTGTTCCCGTACTCAAAGATTGGTTAAGTGAGAGAGCTTTTAAGCTTCTTGAACGAAGTAGCCCGTTCTTTTTGTTTGTAAAGATTAGGAAAATTGTTAAACAATTAGCTTTGTCAAACGGCGCTGCGAAATATGGCCCCAAAAAATAAATGAAAATTGACCCCAAATTTGGGGCTATTTTTCATAATGCAATATGGCCCCATTTTTTTAAATTTTTTTAAAAATAAAATGAAATATGACCCTAAATTTGGGGTTATTCTTCATTATGAAAAATCACCTCAAAATTTATAATGAATTTTAACCCCAAAAAAGAACACAAAGAAAGTGACATTAAACATTTTCGGTGGAGTTCATATGCCCAAGACTAAAAATCCCAAATTTAGAATCCCGATTGCAAAATCCGGATAATTATACAGTTTTGGTTTTAAAAACCGTACGATTGATAGCACGGTTGGGCTTTCGGTCATGTACAAGGATTTTTTCTCTATGGTATAACGAACACTGGCTTTGCTTACTAAAGCTCTACGTTATAGCCGGCCTTCGGCCCGGAGCAAGGATTTTTTTCTCTATGGTATAACAAACACCGGCTTCGCTAACTAAAGCATCTCTGCATAAACGGCAAAGATTTTCTCTACTTTATTATAGGATTCTGGTTTTTTATGTTATCCCTAGAAACTTTTACATAGAATTTTATAAAATTTGTGTAAAAATGTTTGGGGTGATTTTTCATTTCTTTAAACTTGCATTTTTATTAGTAGATGAAAAATAGCCCCAAAGTAAAAATTGTGATTTTATTTGGGGCCATTTTTCTTCCCTTGATATTGGGGTCATTTTTCATTCCACTTAAAATGCAAAAACACCCTAACGAAAAAATGAAAAATAACCCCAAAACAAACAAAAAAATTGCGCCAAAATTGCGTGTTGTTGTGTCTCATGTAAAATTTTGGGGCCGTTTTTCATTTTCCTTTTGGGGCCATATTTCCTGGGGTCATTTTGCGCACCGCCTTGTCAAACAATTAAAAACAACAAACAAGTACAGTAGAATCCCGATAATTCGTAATCGCAAGGGACCGGCCATTTCTTACGAATTATCGGGTTTTTCGATTTAGCGGGGTTTCGATTTAACGGGGTTAAAATAAAATAAATACGAATAAACGGGGTTTTTCAATTTATTTACTAAAACGATAAAAAAAAACGTAAAAAACAATTGTTAAAAATAAAACATATAAAAATTATGCATGTAACAAACTGGGGTCTAATCACCGCATACGATATCGAGCAAAATTGATCGAAATTATTTATTTTGGTATCATGAGACTCGATATCGAATGAAATATATTGAATTTGAAATAATAGCATTCGATATCGAGTAACTCGACATTACATATATCGAGTTTTCATTCGATACGTCAGTGTCTATCGTATGCAAAAAAATTCGATAGTTTATTCGATACGATAGTATGATCTTAATAAAATAAATCCACACACAAGCAAAAACCCACGCAAAAATAAAATAGTGGTAAACAAAAAATCATTATTTCCATGTTTTTGTTAGGAATTATAAGTCGTAGTTCGCAAACAATTACGATTTATAAGAGGTAAAGAAGATTTTATTTGAAAAAAAAAATTACGAATTATCGAGGGGACCAAAATGTATGGACATTTTACGAATTAACGAGATTTTTTCAAGGGACCGACAGTTTATTACGAATTATCGGGAATTACGATTTATCGGGGTACGAATTATCGGGATTTGACTGTATTACCAAAAGAATTAAAATAAAAAATATTAATAAAATAAATAATAGAGAATGTTATAAAATGATAGTACATGCTTACATTTACACTTTATAAATGCTAATGTTTAATTTATCTTATTATTTTAAGGTTTTCAAAGTAACGTTTTCTTTTGGGGTAGAAATTTGGTTTTTATTGTTCCCGTACTTTTGAACATTTTTGTTTATTAGTGAGAGAAATTTTTGCTTACGCTCATTTTCCCGAACTTTACCCAAAAAGTACGGAATCGCCTATAATTTAATGAAATTTTACAAGTAAGTACATTTTTTTAATGCTTAATACAAACCAGCTCAAAATTTTATTAAATTAAGATATATAATGGCTACCAAGCACGGTTCTTAGTATTCATATTGCACAATTATTATAAACATGGGTCATAGAAACTCGAACGAGTCGCCCAAAATGGCCGTCCGAATGGACCACCTCAGACGAAGTCAAGGCCAACATTTACATGATATTATACAAAAATAAAAATTGGGCATTAAGCACGACAAACAAAATCTTGTTGATAATTCACAATAAAATATTTCAAACAAATTATGATAAATTTGAGTCTTATATTTCCAAAATACTAGACCAGTGATAACCAAGCCCCGAACTAAGAAAGCCCCGAACGCACACACACAAAGATATTATGTGCTTATGTGCGGTCGCAGAGACTGATGATAGTCTGATGTTTTGAAACGAACAAAGTTGTAATATACATGTGAATTGCCGACCGTGTCTGTGTGAAAAATACGATTATTGACTGGCTCGCGAGTCTATGGAGTGGTTATCACTGTACTAGACCAATCATAAACTATGAAGAACTGGACAAGCGGATTTCACTAAAAAACTATACGTGTAACTTAAACTAAAGTCTCAAATAGTTTTAATTACAGCTCATTTTAATTTTTGTTCAAATAGTGCTATCTGCTTACTTCAATGTTCAAATCGATAAAATTGTATTCTGTAAATACTGCTATCAGACATTTAAGCGCGAATATCTGGAATTAAGAAACAAATTAGCATATGTATGATTAAGACGTTGTTTTTTAATAACATTGTAAACTAAAGTTAAGTTAATACTCTTAGAGATATCGAAAAAATCAGTTTTTTTGCTCTCCTGTAAAATTGTGATTTTGCTGATAGCACTATTTGAAAAATAACCCTCGATATTAATTATTCATTGTAATTCATAAATACAACTACTACAACAACAACCAAATTATATAGAAGAAGTAAGAATGTTTGTTTTGGAATGAATAAATGTTAGAATGTAATGAATGTTTTAAGTACTTTCATTTATTTATTTCATGATTTATGTATCATTTTAGTTTGTTTGGTTTAATTGGTTGTTCTTTTGCTGGGTGTAAACGATTGTCATTAATTTTAACAAATTTTAATTAGAGAAAAAAACATAATGACACAATCTTTTATTTACTACAAAAACATCTAACAAAATTATAAAAATTCATGATAATAATTTTTAATTAATATTTTTTAAATATATTTGGCAAGTTTTTTTTATTAACATTAATCGGTTTTTTTGTAATAAAATCTTTTTAGTCATTTTTTTAGCCACTTGAAAATAATTTTAGCAATTATTTACCGTTATAGTTGGCATCAGTTTTCTACTAAGCCACGCTCACTTCAAAACGGCTTAATAGAAAATAATGTTGTTAGTGTCAAATTGTTTTTAAATCTTCTCAGCAGTTGGAATCGATTAAGAACAAGAAGAGTTATAAATCTAAATGTACACAAACCTATTGGATATTTCTATTATGTTAACACAGTATTTACTATTTAGAACCGACAAAAATAACTTTCATTTAAGCGCAAAAATGTTGCTATTTCAATGACCCTCCTATTTTGGTAAGTGGTTCAGGACAAAGACTTAATTTCATGTAGAACACCCAGAGAAAGAACATTTTTAAAGCACTATTTTTAACGAATATAATAAAAAATATTATGGTTAATTTAAGCTATCAGTGGTTGCCTCTGAACATGTTATGGTTAAATATGACAATTACTTTTTTTTATATTACCAATAGCATTTTCTTTTTTTCCAATAAAAACAACCATGCTAGCTCAACCCTAATAAATATTGAATGATCTTTGTATTTAAAAATGATCTTCTCCGAATTTGGTTATTGCGGCAACACCATTATTTTGGGAAGAAAAAAATAATTATTTACCTAAAGCTCTCTTATTTTAAAGCTGATTTTGTTAACGTGCACTTAGCTATCGCTTATTAACCGTTCTGGCTAAATAGCAATATATTCCGGACTAAATATTTAACAGTCTAGTCTCTATAATATTTGGGGTCTTCTGGTACGTACACACAAACAGATGCATAGACACAAAATATATACGTATTTTGCAGTGTATGAGATTAATATTGTAGAAATTACAAACGGAATGACAAACTTATATATACCATTTACACCTCCCCCAGGGGTATGTAAGAAAACATAATAAACATATTCCACCTTCTAGTGTTACATCTTCTGGGGATTTACAATTTATTTATTTATTTAATTTCAGTCTATGCAACCAGTACCTGGAATTCAAAATTAACAGATCTCTTGAAATCGCGACAGAACGGGGATTTTATGTTGTACTACGGCAGTCAGTACCCAGTATAAACTTCGCTTCAGAAAAACATACGAGCACTACTTACTTACATGGGATGTCCAAAAATGAACGCATTCAAAGGTAAGTCACTTTTTGTTTACTTTAAATACATCCAGAAAAAAGTAGTTGTAAAAGTTGTTATAGATGTAGTTATTAGGGTATTCATTTAATCGGCCTTTTGCTTTAATCGGTTAATCGCCCGATTAATTAACCAAGGTTTTGGTTTAATCGGTTACTAATCGGTTAATTTTGTTTTTGATCGGTTAACCGATTAATAATGTTTTTTTGTAAATTAAGCAATTTCAATATATAAAAACGCATTAATTGTTTATTATTTGGAGTTTATTAGTAAAAAAAACAATAAGATACCAAATTCTTGAACTAAAACGAGCAAAAAAAAAAACAATTCATAAATATTTAATATGCAGTTTTCAATTAATACACAGGGTGTGCTATCAAGTCATATCGCCATATTATCCCAAATAATATTTTACAATTGTTTAAAATAAATATTGTTGTATTTCAAACAAAATAATGCTGTGTTCATTGATTCATCATAACTGCCCACAACAGTTATATCGTCGGCTTAATATCCTTTCAGCACATTTAACTGGAGAGACGAAAAACTTCTTAATTTTCCTGTTTGCAGCTTGATAGAAAATTAAAAATACAGTTAGTTTAACACCCTTCAAGACTTAAATAGAATAAAAACCACATGACGGTCGACGAGGTGTACCTTTCTCTGCCACACGGCATCAAAATCTCAATTTACATAAAAAGTGGATTTAGCCGGTTTGCATATTAAGCCGACGATATATATTTCTTGTAATTTTTTAAAAACATAAGACTTTATGACTATCTTGTATATCCCCCAAATATGTATTTATAAAAAAATAAACTGAGATAATTTCAATAGTTATAGGATTTCTTTTAAAATAATTTTGTAAAAAAAAATTTTTTTTTGCCAAAACTTGACTTGGAAAAAATTCTTTCACTTATTGTAAATGAATATCTTATTTCTCAGTCCTTTTCCAGGATTTCTCTAAATATATAAAATACTCCATTATGCCTTTAGAGTTTTTTTTTTTTTAATTTTTAACACTTCGTATTGTTTCGGTTAATTCTGTTAATAGACTGATATGAGAAGATATAAGAAGAAACAAATACATAACTAACACGTACATAAAACAGAAAAAACGTGTTGGTAATCAAAAATTTAACCCATTTTTCGCCACATTCCTGTTGATCGATGATAAAGATAAAAAACCACTCGGTGAGTTTGAAAAAATATTTTCTAAAATCACAAAATAAAGTGTTATAATACTACAAAATATTGAAAATTTTATCACATCGGTTAATCGGTTAATCGACTGAAATTAATCGGTTTAATCGTTAATCGAAAAAAGCCAATTTGAAATTAACCGATCAGTTAATCAGGTAGTAATTAATCGGTTAACCGATTGACGATTAACCGAATGAATACCCTAGTAGTTATAGAAGAAAGCTACTTAATAATGAGTTAAAGAATCCTTTCATTTTGAAAAAGTAAGCGAAGTTTTTACTGGGTAGGTCCCGGTGACACGGCACCGGTCCGGTGTGGCTTGGACCGAAAGCCGCGGGATGGGAGATCCTGAAAAGCATACTCGAGGACTGATTTTACATACTTTTGGAAAAGCTCGGCCTGCGAGAGAATTTTTTAGATAGCTCCTGCTCATAAACAAGGTTAGAGTATATTATTCTGCCAGATTGTACACTTAAATTGCTATCTGTTTGTGTTGGTTACACTTACACACAGGGGCGGTTAGTTAACGCATTGTTTGTCAACCAGTGGTTAAGATCTCCTTAAGATTATGCCAGCACGGCAGGTGCTTACCCAAATCTTTTTTAATCATACCCTTTCCACCTGACGAGACGGGTATAAAACATCAACTACCAAATTTTTTTTATGATCAGTCAATATGTCCGAAATTTGTTTATAAATTATTTCTGATCCTATATAAACCCCTGTTCCGAAAACAGTCTCATACAGCATTCTTCCTTGTTTTTCTTTTGTTTAACTTTGTTTGTTTTTTTTTTTTTTTTTAATTTCTATCTTTTTTCCAGTAAAAATTTGTTAACTTTTTCAGTTTCCCTAAAAATGTTGTATGTTCTGTTGTTTGTTTATTAAAATGAAAAAAAAAAAAACGAAAATAAACTTTAAAACAATAATCAGTATTGTGGTTATTTTTTTTTTTTTTTTCTTTTTTTTCGAGGAGATCGAGTGGTTGCGATCGAAACATGTCATGGTAACCTACCGGCCGGGGTTCTAGCCCCAGCCACGTCCAGAATGAAAGATTATCAATAACAATTTTAATTAATTTTCATGTTTGTAAAATTCCTTTCTTCATAAAAATAATTTAATGAAAATTAAATTTGATGAACTTAAGCCTAATTATAAAAATTTGAATTAAACTTTAAAACTTTTCAAAATTTTTTTTATTTTACACAAAATAAAAATTAAATTTCCTTTACATTTTTAATAAAATTTTCATTAGGAATTGGTACCTTTTTTGTTTAGTTTTTGCATTTGAATTAAAAAAAATAAAAAATACTGCCAGAAAATCAATAAAATTGTACATTCCAAGTTTCTTGAACTTGGAATCGTATTTAACTGCTCGTTGCCATTATGAACTATTTTGGTACAAGGGTGTGTGTTTGTCTATGGCTATAAGAAACTGTAAGTGTGTGTGTACAAGAGTTAGAATGTCATTGGTGTTTTCTATGCCAACTATTTGTAAATGCACATATAATTGGCTTTACTACTCGTACTAAGTAAAAACAAAACTATTCATTTGCACATAAATATTTTCAAATACAAAACCCTGTTTGCCCTGTAAGTGGGATAGATTCTACGAATTAATATGGGTAATTCCAAAGTGTAGAACATGACAGCCGTACGCATTAAAAATGCAATAACCAAGGCCCGGATTTTAATGCAAATCCTATTTGTTCTCGTCAGTCGGAGATTACTGCGAATCAAGAAATTTGCAGTAAAATGGCATCGATTTGTTAGTGCATATCTTTGCATATTTTGGCAAAAATTGCTGATATTGCATATTTTTGTTGCATATTTTTTATCTTGTTTTAATTGCTTTATTTGCCAGGCACTCTTCCGCAGAAAAGATAAAAGACAACTTCGATGATATTTATTTATTGATTTTTAATGGGGAAAAATATTTTGTAAAGCACCTTCGCGTGTTGCCTAATATAAAAAGAATTATCCGGAATAATGTCTTCAAGATGGGTGACGTGGTTGAAAGCAATTATGTATTATTTTCGCCAATTCAAAGGTGTGTTAAAAGAATTCAAAAATGGTGAATTTAAGTTAATTGATATTGCCATAAATATGATGTATTTTGTGGACGGATACAAATTGTTGCCAAAGTTCTAGTTGACTCAACTTTTTAAAAAAACTTTAGTTACATTTTTGTTTATAAAATAAAAGGAAAATATATGAAATATTTTGGGAAGAAATAAGATAGAAGAAAAACGAAATTGTTGCTCTGATTG
Source organism: Pollenia angustigena (assembly GCA_930367215.1). NCBI lineage: Eukaryota > Metazoa > Arthropoda > Insecta > Diptera > Polleniidae > Pollenia > Pollenia angustigena. Next base: position 176,812,375 of record OV884059.1, on the reverse strand, counting down.
TGAGCAAAGCCTAAACAAAAAATTACGATTTAAATTTATTGTTTTAAATCCTAAGCTGCTTGCATATTTAATTTAAATTGTTTTCTAAAACAGCGTAGTAAAAATGAATATACCATAGAGGAACTATCCGCATTTAATCATGGACCTATCACTTCAGTTTTATTTTGTTTTGAAAAACAGTTAGTAAACTTTTATTTTGAAAAAATGTAGGGGCAAATATCTCTAAAGGCATTTTAAAAAACAAAATCACTAAACATTTGATTCATATGTAATTGCGATCAGTTTCGCACTTTGCTTAAGCAAATGACAGTTTCAAAAAATTTAACAAAAAGTTTTCTCAAGTTCAATATGGTTTTACACTTATGATTAACACCGTTGCTCAAGCCAGCTTATGCATATTATAGTTGTGCCTTTACAAGTGACTTAATTTACATGATTGTCTTACTGTTTCTTTATATATTTGTGTTTTACTTTACTTTATTTTAACTTCTACTTTTGTGGTTATTGTGCCTTACTTATGTTTATGAGACTGAATTAAAATGTTATTCATGCTATTTTTGTGTTTTCTTGTAAATTTTTTTGTTTTTAGAGAAATTTAAGATAATTTTAACTGCATATTTTTTAGATTTTTAGCGCATATATTTCTGTTTTTAGTGAATTTTTTATGCGCATAAAACGCGATTTTTACTGCATAAAAGTCCGGGCCTTAGCAATAACATTTTAAGTAGAAAATATTTTTACGTTTTCTTAACCCTTATATTATAGCACTTAGAAAGAACTGTTATCTATGCTAAAGTTTATGGAGGGCGCGATTCTAGGTCAAAGATAATGGCAAAAGAAGTAGCGGTTCGAACGTGAAAAAAACAGAAGTAGTTTTTTTGGTCATTTATAAAAAGGCGTAATTCAGCGAAACCTTTCACAATTTTTTAGTCAAACTACTTTCAGAATTTTACGTAGAAATGTAACATTAAAATGTCTTGGTTTGATTCCAAAATCTTCAGTATTTTCTTTTTTTAAGCCAAAATCTGGGTCGATCCGTGACATTTCGAACGTGAAATTTTTTCCGTAATAATTAAACTGAATAATGATCAAAATAAAATAAAAATTAACCGACAATCCGAATAAAATAATTCTCTTTGAACTCTTTTAGATTACAGTTCATGTAAGAACATTTTTTTTTTTAAATTTTTATCAAGATAATATTAAAGAAAACATACAATAAAACATTCTCACAAATAACAAATTACGTTTGCACAACTTTGCAGTCTGATTGTTCATCTAAGTAAACAAATTTATGGGTAAATTTATAAAATTAGTATAATCTGGATATTTCTCTACAACAATATCGTAAAATAATCAGCTTTTAATAACTTTTAAATTTTCGGTCACGGTGGACCTTTTGACGGAAATGCCCATATTGAAATTCAAAACAGAACCAGTTAGCAATGAATAATGAGGCTACTGCCTTTGGAGTAAAGAAATTGAAATTCCCAACGCAATGTAGTAATTAATCTTTTTAAATTAAATAATAAATTTTTTGCAATTGCCTACTTAAGACATTACTAGGTCATCTATAGAGGGGTAAACTGTATTTGAAGCAAAGCCTTTCCATAATTTATTGATGTTTTATTAATGGCCCGACTTTATTTACCCATTTCTAACTTTTAAAAATGTTAAGTCAATTACCATCTTAACTCATTACTAGGTAATCTGTAATGAAGTTAACTGACTCTGGAAGGAGCTTCTCTAGTGTTTTTTCTAATTTGACAGATATTAATTTTTGTCTCTCATGGTAATGATATATTTTTATTTACAACCAATAAAGATATTTTTATTTACTAATTTTTGTTTTAAAATATTTTTTGGTTCAAAATTTTTAAAAAACTTTCCTAAAAAATGTATAGCAAATGGCATTATTGATATTGTTTTTGGTTAAGCAAATAAATAAAAAAAATTGCTAAATCTAGCTACTAATTGCTAACACCGCTGTTGGAAGAAGCCAAGAGGTATTATAAACAAGTTTTTTGGTCGAAAGAGACCCGACAAACACGAGATTTGATTTGAAATTTAAAATGATTTAAAATCAAACGTGGAAAAGTGGAAATTATTCTCAAACTGAAAAATGCCTTTATCCAACTTGCTTGCAAACGTAACTCTCAAATGTTTCTCTAATGTGGATTATAATACAATGTGTAACATAAATAAAAGTATTTTATGAAAATTATTTTTGTCAAGCTAATAGGGCCTAAATTTCTTCAATGTAAATAAAATTCAATTTTTAATTACAATATTTTGTTCCCGACGTTTCGTCGATTGTTTGTCGACTTTTTCAAGGGATTGTCTATTTAAAAATTATAAAAACAATAAAATAAATACAATAATGTACCACATAAACATTAAAGACTTACAATATGAATATTTAATCACATTAAAAAGTTTTAGATGTACTCAGGATCATACAAATATAAAAATTAATTTTAATATTTAAAAAACACATATTACTTTAAACTTTAAATATATCACAGCTTAAGTAATGGCAACAATATAGCTCGCATTTATTTTGTTCGTGTCTTCCTTCAAATTCATTGTTCTATTAATTAGTTGTTGGATTCTTAGGCTTTCAATTGTGTACCTCTTTCTTTCTTTATTTTCTTTATCTAGAATTTTTACATCATCGAACCTAATTGTGTGACCAGTATGTAGGATGTGTTGTGCTAGTGCTGTTGTCTCTTTTCTCCGCATTATGTCCATCTTGTGTTCTCCCATTCTTGTCTCCAGTGTACGTTTTGTTGTTCCTATATAAATAAGCTCGCATGGCTGTTTTTCATTTCCTTCACATTGTAATTCGTATACAATGTTACTTTGTTTTTGTTTATTAATTGGCGCCTTAACTCTAGAAAAAATTGTACTTAATGTCAAATTGGGTTTGTATGCAAAACAGATGTTTTTTGTTTTTATTGACGACCGTATATTATTATTATCGGTTAACCCAGGTATGTATTTTACACTGTAAAATTTGTTCTCTTCTTTTTCTATGTTTGCAGATTTGTTGTGGTTATTTTTGTCCTTATCCAATTGTTTAATCGTATTGTCCATCAATGTAGATGTGAGTTTGGTGGGGAAGCTATTGTTTTTTAAAATGTTTGTTATAATGTGTTTGTTTTTATTATGAAATTGTGTATCACTTATGTTGTATACCCTAGAAATAAAATTTTTTGCTGTGTTTATAATTTGATTTTTGGGTTGTGTAGCGTGGTAATTCATTAACCTTCCTGAAGATGTTTCTTTAGTGTACCAATCAAACAGAATCTTATTATTTTTGCGTATAATTTTTGAATCTAAGTACGCGATTTCTCCGTTTTTCTCAATCTCAGTAGTAAATTGTATTTTAGGGTGTTGTTTGTTAAGAATTGACAGAATTGTGTCCTTGTCTTCTATGCGAGTTATCGCCAAAATGTCGTCTACATATTTGGCGATATATTTAATGTAAATATTTTCATTTTCCAGTTCAGTAATAGCATCGTCAAGTAGGTTGTCAAGTATGATATCCGCTATAGTATTAATTTAATTTCATTACTTTTTTAAATAAACTGCGAGATAAGCATTCGGCAGCATAACTAAAAGATGAAATAATACTTTTACTTCAGATTCATTTAATGTAAACAGTAGGGTATGCAATCGGTTAGCAGTTAATCGGTTGACCGATTAATTACAGTTAATTAAAGTACAGCTAAAATATAGCAACACAAGGCAAACCTACTTGCCGAGGGGATTTTGAATCATATAATTGTTCACGTAAGAGATAGAGTAAATATGTTCAAAACGGATTTGTAGCGGAGGGTTGGGGCAACAGAAATGTGTTAGGTCGTAGGGGCCTATCTGGCCCCATTTGTCCGCTAAGAGGCCTTACTTCAGGGGGTGCTGTGGGGAGAGCGTAGGGCGCACCTGGCTGAAACTCGGGTATATTTTAGAGGCACCTGTTACCTTTCAAAATATATATGGGGAAAGTATGTGTAAATTTCAACCTGCCCACATTTACCCCAAATATGTTAGGCAAGTATGTTTGCATGTGGGTTGAAACGGAAAAAAGCACCTAAAAATAATTTAAATATTTTATTTTATTTTCATCATTGTATGTATGTGTGTATATACATAGTTTTACGTTGTTTTTTTTAAAGTCAATTGAACAGAACGCATCTTGCCTGTTATTGTTTTAAGTTCAAAGTTTTTTTTGCGCTGATTGTTTGTTTGTTTGTTTTTATTCATTTATTATTCGAAATCAATCAGAGCAAACGTCTTTCGTGCATTACTATTTGAAAGTGTATTATTGTTGTATTTTGAGTGTTATTTTTGAACAAACAGTGTATTATTTTTTGGTTATTATAAATAAAAAAAATTAAATGAGTGGATCAGTCCGTGATCGTTTGAAATTGAGCAACTTTGGTTTTGCGACACCAGTGACAATGAGGAAGAATCTGCTGCATACATATATGGATGAAGAGGACATCGTTTTTCTAGAAAATTACGCTTTGAATCTCCTGTAATTAAAAAGGATCGCGTTGGTCGTAAAGCGGTACAAGTTGCTCTAGAGGATGAGCCAATTGCATCAACTTCAAATGCTGCAGTAATACCTGGCAACTGTGGTGTGCAAAGTGAAGCGGCGCACAGTGCTTTGGCCCATAGACATAAATCAAAAAAAAAACAAGTTTTATATTGTGCTTAAAAATGTACAGATCGATAGATAACAAAATAATTAAAATGAATTTTGAAGAATTTTTAAGATTTAACTCTTTTTGGCGGCGCTAGAGGGCGCCAAAGTTTGAGAATTTATAGTAAAAATGGCCAAACAACTACTTGAGTTTTACATGCTTTAGGAAAACTGTTGTAAAACTGTTGTTTTTTAAAGCACGAGATTGAAATTTTTTTCTGTAGTAGTTTACTATATTTAGAACTAACTGTAAAAAATTTTTATTGATTTATTTTCTCATAAGTGATTTTTTATTGGTTTGAAAAATGCTTATTATTTACTTAAGCTCTAAAAATTTTCTAACTTTGATGGAATATTAAAAAAAAAAGAAAAATATGGTCTATGGGGTTTTTCTGATTTCGAATATTTAGACTGTTTTCTAATAACTACAAAAAAAAAAATTGAAAAAATTTTACCACAACTTGAAAAAAAAAACTTTTTTTAAATGGCTATTTTCATGATTTTTGATCAAATTTTGATAGTTTTCAGGAGTTTAAAAGACAATTAACTACAAATACTGTGAAATATTAATTCAAACTTATACCATTCAATAAAAAACAACAAAAATCAAAATATGTATAAAAAATTGTTTGTGTTTGTCTGCATTTTACGGCATAAGAGGGCGCTGAAATCACAAATACCCTTGGTTTTTTATTGTTTCAAGAAAATAATTGTAAAAAATTAATTTTTTGGATTACGAGATTCAAATTTTTTTCTGTAACAGCTAACTATATTCTAAACCATCTATAAAATTTTTTTACTGGAATTATGCTCCTATACATATTTTTTAATGGTTTGAAAAATGCTTATTATTTAGTTAAGCTCTAAAAATTTCTTAACTTTGATGGAATATTAAAAAAAAAAAAAAATATGGTCTATGGGTTTTTTTCTGATTTCGAATATTTAGACTGTTTTCTAATAACTACAAAAAAAAAATTTAAAAAATTTTACCACAACTTAAAAAAAAATTTATTTCAAAAAAATGCTATTTTCGTGATTTTTGCTCAAACTTTCATAGATTGAATTAGTTAAAAAAAAAATAAACTAGGAACATAATAAGAAAAAAATCCAAATATATATACTATTGAATTAGAAAAATTGACAAGATAAATTAAAAAAAATTAGTATAACAGTTGTGTCTGTTTCTTTTTGTCGACACAAGATGGCGCTAAATTCCCAGATGACGTTGGTTTTTCATCGTATAAAGAATATTTTCAAAATGTGACTTAGTGCCGTTATTTTTTATTTAAATTGAAGATGGTTACGTGACAGAAGTTTTTTTTTGGTAACAGCCTTTGTTTGTAGTAAGAGCAATTCTATTGTGGAGTGTTCGAAAATATTGCATACAGGGTTTTCAATTTAAAAGAAAATAAAAATTTTCTATTAAAATGTTAAATCAATTTATATATTTAATAAATACTTACTTTTACAAACGAGTAAAAGTGAGGGCGCGTGGTTCAAAAAATGAACGTGCACATCTCTAATCAATTTTATTGCAATCAAAATCAGCTTATCAAATTTTATTGGAATCTTTCTATTTTTGAACATAGCTCCCATACAAATCATTCTCCCGAAAATAGCTTTTAATGCCAGCTTCCTTAAAAATATATGTAGTAACATACCAATATAAACCATAGGTTACATATAAACCCTCATCCAAAAAACCCATATATGAAGATGAAGATATCTAAATAATATTCGGAAGAAAGAACTTTGAAACGAATCTTAACCTCATAACATAATTTTGTTCTGGTGGGTCCATGATTGCCCATGGGTCCCAAATAGATTACAATCTAGGAACTTTGTTTTTAAATACTATGCTATAGGATATCACATGGTCGGGCTTGACCGATTATACTTTCTTACTTGTTATTTTTGCACGAGCATTTTAAGCGTTTTTCACTCATTTTTCATTAAATGATGTTTTTGTATTTTTCACATTTATAATCCGATTCTACCAAAATTTGGCACACATATATACCTAACAAATATCAATTTTCATACCAAATTTTATTACGATCGGATAATTTTTGGAAGTGTTATAACATTTTTAAGAAAAAGGACATATGGCAGGACCTTGAGTCCTTGTTCAGATTTAAGTGAAAATTTGCACATACGTTGCTAGTTGTGTGTGTATTAGTATGACCATTTTTTGTAGTTTTGTGGGCATTATTGAAGCTAAAATAACATTTTTCCATTTCAGGACACATGGGAGGTAGGCGTGTCCTTGGACCGATTTGTCCAAAAATTCACATTTTTCTTAAGTAAGCTATTCTATGCTTGTGTACCAAATTTCAAACAACTCCTTCTATTTATGTCCCTTCGTTATATGGGGACAAAGCACTGTGCGGCGTGTTGCAGGACAAGCAGTTGGTTGTCCAGCACTACAACAAGGGAATGGGAGGTGTCGATCTCATGGACCAAAAAACGGTTATGAGTATGATCGCAGAAGCAAATGGCGGTTATATATTCGATTGTTCATTGATCTCTTCGAAATATGCGTCCATAATAGCTACGTGATATATAGCAAACTCATGTTGGCTAACAGCTTCGCGACAAAAGTGGCCTCGATTGATTTTCGGCCAGCTTTAGCAAAGGAATTAATTAATGACTTCTGTTCAAGACCGCGCAGATTACCGGAAGCAACCAGAACTGGAAGTATCTCTCTAAAAAAGCCGAAGTCTTTCAATGAAATGGAAAAACGTGAAAATTGGAAACGATGCCTTCGTTGTGCCAGCTATGGCAAATATATCCTCACACATGTATTTTGTACTATATGCAATATATTTCTTTGCTTTACATCACCTGACTGTTTTGGCAAATACCGCGTATAGGACTAATCTTAAATTGTTAGTTATTTATAATTTACTTTTTAAATAGTTTAAATAAATAAAATTATTTTTAATATTTTTTTTTTTTTTTTTTTTTTTTTTTTCTTGACGAAAGTACGAAAAAACAGAAGTTAAGGAAAAAAGATGTAAAATTTAAATTAAAATGGATAATCATTCAGGAAAGCAAATTTCGATCTACGAAATGTTAAAATACAATTTGGTTTAAGGATTGATGTGTGACTAGTGACGTCAGCAGTCGTCGATGGCTGCGAGTGTAAGACGGCAAATCCATCTGAGGAGATCGAGTGGTTGCGATCGAAACATGTCATGGTAACCTGCCGGCCAGGGTTCGAGCCCGAGCCACGTCAATAATGAAAGATTATCAATAACAGTTTTAATTAATTTTCATGTTGTAAAATTCCTTTCTTCATAAAAAAATAGTTTAATAAAAATAAAATTTCATGAACTTAAGCCTAATTAAAAATATTAAAAATTTGGATTAAAAACCATAAATAGTTCAACAAAATAACCACAATACTAATTATTGTTAAAGCTAAGGCACGAGCTCTATGTGTACATTTGTCCTTCAAGTTGTGCTGAAAAAGGTCAACAGAAAAGAGAAAGACAAAGTGAAAAAACATAAAAATGTACTTGGACTTCAAGAAAAATTCTTGACGAAAGTACGAAAAAACAGAAGTTAAGGAAAAAACATGTAAAATCAATTAAAATGGATAATCATTCAGGAAAGCAAATTTCGATCTACCAAATGTTAAAATACAATTTGGTTTAAGGATTGATGTTTGACTAGTGACGTCAGCAGTCGTCGATGGCTGCGAGTGTAAGACGGCAAATCCATCTGAGGAGATCGAGTGGTTGCGATCGAAACATGTCATGGTAACCTGCCGGCCAGGGTTCGAGCCCGAGCCACGTCAAGAATGAAAGATTATCAATAACAGTTTTAATTAATTTTCATGTTGTAAAATTCCTTTCTTCATAAAAAAATAATTTAATAAAAATAAAATTTCATGAACTTAAGCCTAATTAAAAATATTAAAAATTTGGATTAAAAACCATAAATAGTTCAACAAAATAACCACAATACTAATTATTGTTAAAGCTAAGGCACGAGCTCTATGTGTACATTTGTCCTTCAAGTTGTGCTGAAAAAGGTCAACAGAAAAGAGAAAGACAAAGTGAAAAAACAAAAAATGTACTTGGACTTCAAGAAAAATTCTTGACGAAAGTACGAAAAAACAGAAGTAAAGGAAAAAACATGTAAAATCAATTAAAATGGATAATCATTCAGGAAAGCAAATTTCGATCTACCAAATGTTAAAATACAATTTGGTTTAAGGATTGATGTTTGACTAGTGACGTCAGCAGTCGTCGATGGCTGCGAGTGTAAGACGGCAAATCCATCTGAGGAGATCGAGTGGTTGCGATCGAAACATGTCATGGTAACCTGCCGGCCAGGGTTCGATCCCGAGCCACGTCAAGAATGAAAGATTATCAATAACAGTTTTAATTAATTTTCATGTTGTAAAATTCCTTTCTTCATAAAAAAATTATTTAATAAAAATAAAATTTCATGAACTTAAGCCTAATTAAAAATATTAAAAATTTGGATTAAAAACCATAAATAGTTCAACAAAATAACCACAATACTAATTAATAAATAAAATTATATTTTTCAATTTAAGTTTTTGGATAAAAAATTCTCTTTCAGCCCATAGGCCAAGCAGGGCTTATAGCAGATTAAAGGGGGGAAGGAGAAGACCAGGGGGGCCTATTTTTTGACGTTGCTATTATTGGGCCATATATTATGAAAATAAGAACAAATAAAAAATCGCTTCGATAGAAAAAGTCTGGTCCTCAAAGAGTTAAGTGATGTCATATTAAACAATTGAATTTTGTTTACATGTGCAATGCGTAATCTTGTTTTGATCATTCTTAAATCTGAATTATGTGTTGCTTCCGATTTCTCCAACATCTTCGATAAGTGAAAGAATTTTTTTTTTCAAATCAAGTTTTATCAAAACAAAAGAAAAGAATCGCTTAAATCCTAAACATTTAAACCAAATAATTTTTCCAAAAGATTATTTTCAAAGATCTTAATTAACTATTGAAATAATTAATAAAAAATATTATTTTTTAATAAATACATAAAAATATTATGTTTAAATTATAAAATATGTTTTTCTATTTATGATTTACTTTTTTGTTTGCTCGTTTTAGTTCAAGAATTGTTTTGTTCGTTATGTTATTGTATTTTTTTTTTTTTTTTATTAATAGACTCTAATAATAAATAATTTTTGCATTTTTATTAATTGAAATTACTTTATATATAACAAAACTTTATTAAATGAATACCCTAGTAAACAGTCACTGCCATTCCAATTCAAAAAGCTAAGAGTTGTACCCAAGTTTTCGTTTTTTGCTCGACAGTTTTTGGCTTCGACTACAGTTTTTTAAACCATTGTAATTTCTTCTCTAGAAACTAAATGCTCCTTTTACAAAAACTTCTATAATCTTTAAAAAGGCTTTGGGTCATATTTATAAGTAACAAGTCTTCACATTTAACACACACAAAACGTACGTGGTCTAAGTACTTGTGTTCTCGTAATTGTTCATAAAATAAACATTTTGTCTGTTTTTGTCACTTTCTATTTCTTTATCTTGAATTCTTTTGTCTTAATAGTTTTCTTAGGCTAGGCTTTTGAGATCTCAGTTAAACTATATTTAGTTAATCTAAAAACAGATTTGTGCCGCCATTACCGAGTTTACGAACAACATTTTGACTGCACAGCTTAGTTTTGCTTAAAATGTTGGTGCTTAATGAAATAATAATAAAATCAAATTTCGTCGGAAAAATACGAGTTTCAGACTACGTTAAATTAAGTTTAAGCTTAATCTTCCCCTCAAAAATCCGGCCTTAGTGCACTTTTTTTAGATACACACTGTTGTTCATTTTCGTTTGTAAATTTTGTCTGTTTTAATGATTATAAACACTTATATAGTTGGAAAACTTGACGACCGCAAGTATACAGTTGGACAACTTGACGACCGCAAAATAGGCCAACTGGTAGTTAAAGTTAAATGTGTTGATTCAAAAAAGAAAATATATAGTTTGTCTGTTCGTCTGTCTGTCTTTTGTTTAGTTAAGTTATTATCAATTTTGGTCACATAGTTACATCACTTGTATATCAATTTGTCGAGTTTAAAGGATCTTTTATGCGTTTGTTGCATGAAATCTAATTGTCGTGTAGCTGAGAGTGTGCTCTCACTATCTATAATTTTATATTTAATACAATTTTGTTTTCTTTCTTTGCTTTTTCATTTTTTTGCAACTTTTCTTGAAGTTAGTAAGTAACTAATAGTGTTTGTAATATGCATTTCTTCTTTTACTTCTCTCATTTCATTTCGTATTTTGTAAGTTTATTTATTCATGTCACATACACACATTCACTTATTTGGTGGCATACCAAACATGATATGACTGCAGTGGCTGGCATGCAAAAGCAACAGCAGCAAGTAGGGTATTCATTCGGTTAACCGTTAATCGGTTAACCGATTAATTACTACCCGATTAACTGATCGGTTAATTTAAAATTGGCTTTTTTCGATTAACCGATTAACCGAAGTAACAAAATTTTAAATTTTTTTGTAGTATTTTAACATATCAAAAAGTAATTTCAATTTTTGGGAATACAAAATTTTAATTTCAAAAGATTTTGCTATTCGTGCTTAATTCCCAGTTTTTATTCTTGACAAAAACACTTGAAATTTATTGTTGATGGGATAAGCTATTCCTATGCATTTCACAGGTTGCTTAGGCCAGATCATCAGGAAACGTCATCCATAAAGATTTTAGACAAACTAAAGATATTAAACCAAATAAAACTGTTAAACGTATAAGAATTATAGCAACAGTTCTACTTGTAACAATATCAAAGCTTGAACAAAACACATCAACAATAAACAGCAGTGGGTTTATCTCATCTTACATTCCCCACTACTATTAGTTGAAATTCTCTCAACATTATTTGTAGTTGTAAGTAGGTTAAGAAAAACAAAATAACAACTGGGAATTAAGCACGAATAGCAAAATCTTTTGAAATTAAAATTTTGTATTCCCAAAAATTCTTATACTTATACGTTTAACAGTTTTATTTGGTTTAATATCTTTAGTTTGTCTAAAATCTTTATGGATGAAGTTTCCTGATGATCTGGCCTAAGCAACCAGTGAAATGCATAGGAATAGCTTATCCCGTCAACAATAAATTTCAAGTGTTTTTGTCAAGAATAAAAACTGGGAATTAAGCACGAATAGCAAAATCTTTTGAAATTAAAATTTTGTATTCCCAAAAATTGAAATTACTTTTTGATAATAAACCGGCAAGTGCACGGCCTAAAAAACACTTAATTGACAACATCTTTTGTAAGTTGTTGTTGTTTTTATTTTGTTTTTCTTAACCTACTTACAACTACAAATAATGTTGAGAGAATTTCAACTAATTGTAGTGGGGAATGTAAGATGAGATAAACCCACTGCTGTTTATTGTTGATGTGTTTTGTTGGCGCCCTATGCTCCAATGGGAGTTAGAGGAACACATATATATATAAACTGGTATCTAATTATGGCATAATGGAGGATATTAAATGTTTAGAGAAATACTGGAAAAGAATTGAGAAATAAGATAAGCTGCATTAAGGATTGCTTTTGAGATCTCCCTTTCATTCGTGAACATATGTACTTCTATGCCAAAGTTTATGTTTCTAGATAAAAAAAAACAACCAGTTGAATAACAAAAAAGTACCAAAAAGTTATTCTCATCCGTTCATGAAATTCCATGTTAAATTATTTTTATAGGTGCAATATTAATGACAATTGAAAAACTTAACAGTTAACGAACAAAAAGTACCAAAAAGACACCTCATACAGACTCTCATTCACTGAGGACCTTGCATGTCTGAGGACCTTAGGTCCAATTTTTTAGATTAGTTTCTAATGTGATATTAACTTTATTTATATGTTTATTGTTTTAAAAGATAGATGGGGTGACAAAAAATTTCCCAAATTACAGGTTTCACCCGTTTACTCCCTAAAAAGGCCAAAATTCTAAAAAGTACCAGACACCTGACGGCTTATTTTTCTAAAGAGCAACGATAGGTATTACATTTTTTTGTATATCTTTTAGTTATGGATATATAATATAACCGAATTTATCCGTTTTTACCCATTTTACCCCCTTAACATTCGAACAAACTTTCATGAAAAGAACGCATATAATATTCCCTGAATTCTCGGGAGTTGCAATGTTTAGGTTTAACATTTTGACCCAAGGACCTTGAGACCGGTTTTTTTTCTATTTCGCTCTTTCTGTCTTAGTTTTCGAAACAACGCCGTTTTAAACTTCTAATGCTTCTGTTTTTAAAGATACTATGGAGTTACCTAGTTTTGTAAATTTTGTTCAAGAATTGTTTTTTTGTTATGCCATTATTTTTTTTTTACTAATAAAAACCAAATTATAAATCATTTTTGCATTTTTTTATATTGATATTACCTAATTTATAACAAAACGTTATTAATCGGTTAACCGATCAATTGCAAAATTAACCGATTAGAAACCGATTAAACCAAAACCTCGGTTAATTAATCGAACGATTAACCGATTACATGAATACCCTAGCAGCAAGCAGAACAGGAGTAAAAACTCTTGAATTGAGTTCAGTGGAGTTAAGCACCATCGCATATGCAAATTTTCTTGTTGCGTGTATGAATTCCTAATGCATTTTTTACACTTTAATTTTTCTAGTTGCTACAACAACAACCAAAAACACAAACAACATTTTAAACGCTTTTCTAGGTTGCTGCATTTTGCTGTTGTCTTGGATTTTGTGGCATTTTGCTTAGATTATTGTTGTTAGATAGCTGGTCTGTTATTGTTGTACTTTTTCTTTTAAGCCCTTTTGAGTTTTCGTACGTTTATTTGTTCTATTTTTTTTTTAGGTTTAAACAATTGTTTTATTTCCATGCATGCATGTGTATGAGCTAGTGCTGGAATACTATCGATATTTATCGATAGTTCAGATTTCACTATCGATATTACTATCGACTGAATGTTTGTACTTGTGCAGGAAAACGTTAACTAGTTTTTTATCAGGCTACAGTTCGTTGTTTTTATCACTTTATTGAACGTATGAGACGTATGTATGTATATACGCACGTTATTTTAGATGACAGTTTTTTAAAAATTGATAAGTGCCTTTCTGAAGGAACCGAAGTAGCAGAGACTATAAGATATTCTATTGCAACTTTTAATAATTTTCTAAATTGGTTTTGATTCTCAACCCAAAAAAGTAATTAATCTAGCGGACTTATCCTCTAATAGTCGTTCATTGTTTTGTCCTATGCTCGCAATTGCATTTGGATTTGCATTTTTTGTACAACATTACAAAAATATTTGACATTTCAGTCCCTATATAAACATGTACAAATTTCGACTTAAAGGCCTTTAATTAACAGTAAAAAACACAGCTAAGCAATCCCTACCACTTGCTATTCTTGTTGTTCGTATTCATTACTGCAATTCAGCGCGAATAAATAATAGCAAGTAAAAATTTGAGGCAAAAAACCGTGTGTGTATAGCTGCTGTTAGATGTCTTCATATCTGTATTTTAAATAACAAAAATATCGATATTGCTATTTTTCCTATCGATATTTTCGATATTTTAAGACTATCGATAATATCGATAGAACTATCGATAGTTTCCCAGCACTAGTATGAGCAACTGGCTGAGCCTTCTTGTAGTTGTTGCAAGTTTTTATGTTACTGTATTGTTAAAGGAGGATATATGTGCATGTTTCTGTATGTCAATCTTGTAAGTTACCATCATTCTTGGGAATTTTAAAAACGTTTAACTAAGTTGTCACTGTGGCATTTTTAGTTTTCTTATCCCTTTTTTAGTTGGTTCGTTTGGTTGTTTATTAATTTTTCATTTCCCAGCCCTGTGGGTTTAATGTTTCACTTTCTGTGTCATCTTTTTTAAATGCTTTTTATGTTCCGAGAGGTTCTTTTTCAGGAAAAAGAAATCCTGAGTTTCTTTTCATAGATTTTGTGTTTTAAAATTTCATAATTTATGCTTTTTAAATTGGCATTTCCTTAAACAATAGACATTGACAAAAATCTTTGATTAAGATAGGAAAGTGCTGGGAATAATTTGTTTCTGCAATTTCAAAGAATTTGTTACGGTTTAAAACAAACCAACACAAAATAAATAAAATCATATTTTTAAACAAGAAAAAAGTATCTTTTGAATTAAAAAAATACCTCTAGCAACTAGAAATTATATTTTAAGGAAGAGTTGCCTTTTTCCTTTTCGACTTTTTTAACATGAAGTACTACCATTTAAGAGTGTATCTTTTTACTTTTGGAAATGGGGTAGCTTTCTATTTTGTATCAGGGTTTAAAAAACTGCAGTCGAAACAAAAAACTGTCGAACAAACAAGGAAACTTTGGGTACAACTTTTCGCTTTTTGATTTGATTTGACAGCGACTTTTAACATTTAATGAATCAGAAGTGAAAGCAACAGTTTTGTTTGGCGAATAACAAATGAAGAAGTGGAAGAACTTGTAGTTTTTTTACTTTGACTGCAGTTTTTTAAACGCTGTTTTATATCCTTTTTAAATATAATCTTTCTTTAAAGTTACTTTATGTAACTGAATTTTTTTTTTTTTAAATAATGTCCTTTTTTTAAAGAGCTTGAGAATGTAAATTTTAAAAAAGGTGGTACCTTTTGTTAAAAAAAAATTTATTTAATTAAAATTTTTGAAAAAACCTCTCTTTAAAAATGCATTTAAATTTTATATCAGATTTACCAGTTTCTTGACCATAATAATGCTTTGAGATCCAATTCACATTTTTCCGCATAAAATTTAAAAAAAAAACCCGTTTAAAAGTATTTAGTTGCAATAGGTATCCCTTTTAAGATTAAATTGTTATTCCTACATAAAAAAAATAACACAAGAAATAAGCCAATTAATTTAACTAAATAAAATTTTAAATACTGGACAAATGCGCTAAAAAACATTAAGGTGGCTTTTTTAACAAATTGTTGTTGCCAGACATAAAAGATCTGACCTTTTTTTTTATCAAATTGTTGAAAAGAAAATAAAAACAAGCCAATTCAAAATATGAAAATGTTTTTGAGAGAAACATCAAAAACAAGGGAAGGAAATTTGTAAAACAAATATTTAACAAAAAAGAAAAAACTTGTAAAACACACTGCTGTAAAAAAAACAAAAGCAATATGATGAAGTTTATAAAAATTGTTTTGTTTGCGTTGATTTTATGTTTCAAAGTACTATACAACAAAAAAGGAGGCTTACTAAAAAAAAAGAATCCGAGAGCCAGTTAACAGGGCAAATGAACTGTTGGCTGAATGAAATTAAACGTGCCTCATTTCATTAGACACATACGAACATAAATGACTGTAAGTGTTTAAATAAAACAAGACCGATTTTGTTCTTGTACATGCTCTTGGTATCTGTTAGTAAGTTAGCAAACATACTAAAATATACAAAGATAAAAAAAATATCTAAAAAACGGCACAAAAAGTGTTTGTTAACTAGCCACATTCTGATGTTTTTTACTTCAGTTTATGCAACACAGAACCAACAAAAGGCTTTATTTAATTTAGTTTTGCTTTTTGCCCCTTCCTTTTTTTTATTGCGTTTGTTATTTCTGTAGTAGTTGGAAATTGTTACAACATCTGGCGTGCTAACAAGGGTGCTGCCAACAAACTATTGAAAAAGAACAAAAAATACTACCGAGAAAACATGTAGGCAAACATTTATCATACGGACATACGAGTGAAACTATAATTATAAATATTGTTCAACAGAATTTTATTAGAGTGCAAAAACATAATATTAGTTGCATAAATTCTTGCTACAAACATATACAAGCAGTCAAGCGCATAGAAACCAACCAACAATAGTGCTCGTGCTTAAAAATAATCGCATGTATCCTCTTAATAATTCTCAAGTCAAAAGACGATTCAATACGAACGACAGATGAGCCAGTGTGAGACATAGAGAATATTCTTACGGAATGTCCAATATTTTTGCCATAACCATAAAAACCGTACAAACAAACCTAATGCCACTGACGAAAGAAGACAAACTAATGTCGTGTTTAACATGCCTAAACATGTATCACACTCAGGGGAAGATAACGAAATTAAAATTGTTAGACAAATTAATATTCTATAAGAAAAGTTATCAACAGCTGGGATATCGGCAACTTTAACTATCTATAAATTTAAATATTGATTAATGAATTTAAGAAGAAATTTTTCGATAATTAAGATAAATTTATTGAAACCTGAATTTTCTAAAAAAAATGTATAGATAACTCGAATTTTTTGTAGACAATCAATCGAATTTTTTAATTTTCTATTAAAAATTTACCGATATCTTAAAGTATCTAGAGAAAATATATCGACAGAAACATTCAAAAAATTCCAATTCACTATAAAAAATTGATCAAAAACTAAGATTTACTAACGACAATTTATTGATAACCTATATCAAATCTAATTTTCTATTAAAATTTTATCGAAATCTTAAGTTTACTATGAAGAATTTATCGATAACATAATTTATTTGTTTAAGAATTATGGATATTAAATTTTTTTCAGAAGGCTTTATAAAAAACTAGCTGACCCGACAGACGTTGTCCTGTCAAAATTAGGAAAAATGTTTGCGTTCGATTTTTAAAATCCGTTAAAAGGATACGAACATTTGAAAGAAAAATTAGATTTTATGTAAATCGAAAAAAGTGGGCGGGGCAAAATTTTCATTTTAAAGAAAAAATCGTCCAAATCGGTCAAGCCGTTCTCAAGTTATGCGCTTAATAGAAAAAGTGGGCGTAAAAGTAGGCGTGGTAAAGTTTTCTTTCGATGAAAACTTAAAATGGATTAATACGAACATTTGAATGAAAAATTTGTCAAATCGATGGAGCCGTTTTCTAATTTTAGGTAATTCGAAAAAAGTGGGCGTAAAAGTGGGCGGGGCAAAATTTTATTTTCGTATAAATCTAAGTTGGAACATGGCGATCATTTTAAAGAAAAAATTGTCCAAATTAAATAATGTCATTGGTGGTGCAATATGAAAATTGGATTTTGCCACGCCCCTTCGCCCGCAGTCCGAAAATCAAAAATCAGACTTCACAGTGTCACCCGCCTGAATATTCTGAAGATTCCCTGAAAATTTCATCAAAATCGGCCCAGCCGTTTTGAAGTCCATACGTTACATACATACATACACACATACATACACACATACATACATACATACATGCATACATACATACATACATACATACATACATACATACATACATACATACATACATACATACATACATACATACATACATACATACATACATACATACATACATACAGACATACATACATACATACATACATACATACATACATACATACATACATACATACATACATACATACATGCATACATACATGCATACATACATACATACATACATACATACATACATACATACATACATACATACATACATACATACATACATACATACATACATACATACATACATACATACATACATACATACATACATACATACATACATACATACATACATACATACATACATACATACATACATACATACATACATACATACATACATACATACATACATACATACATACATACATACATACATACATACATACATACATGCACACATACACACATCCTATTTTATATATATAGATTTATCGACACCTTAAATTTTCTTAAAAAAATTGTCTGCAGAAATTTTGCCTAGTACTTTATCTTTAAAAAACTTATCGATAACGGAAATTTTCTATTGAAAATTTATCGATAGCTCTAATATAATGTTAATTTATGTTTTCAGTTATCCAAAGGTGGATTTTCTGACAGGAAATTTTTAAATTAATTTTAAAAAAATTTTCTTACAGTTTTTACTAACATTTTTCGAGTAGTTTCTATACTTGTGCTTCAGCTAGTTGGTTTTAAAGTTTTGCTGGTATGTAAGCAAGTGTGTGTTCTTCTAAAAACTTTTAGCAAAGCACACCAGAAACTGTCGTTCATACAAAAATGCCAAGAATTAAAAAACCTTGTAAAGGTTATGAAATTATCTTGACTCATGTTTAACGACTCTGCAAGTTATTGTTCTTACTACTACCACCATACAAGTAGTATCACTTCTATGATGATGATGATAATAACTACCAGTATTCCAACTGCTACTGGTACCAACAATATTTTTGTTATTGTACACTAAAATACATATGTACTATAATCATAAGCAGCTCCTACATAGACCCATGTCTTTGTAAGTTGACAAATTTTAGAAGTGTAAACACTTAGAGGTCAAAGTATTAAGCTTAACTAGGGGGTAACATTTTTTGGTATAAAAAATATTTTGAGAAAATATTAGTTTTACTTGTCCAAAGAAAATATAATAAGAAGCCAGACGAATTCATAAAGGTGACATTTTCTAGTCATCTGTTTAATGTTTATTTTCTTGTGTGTATACTGAATGTGAAGCGTTGTTTACATTTTATGAAAAAATTTGATAAAATTTAAAGTTCAATAAAAAAATATAAATTCTTGAAAAAAAACTTATTTAAATGTTATAAAACAAAAAAGTGAATATAAAATAAAAACACAAGGATTTTAAAAGGCGCAAGGAAAAAGTGGAGCCACAATAAATTTACAATACATGAAAAAGATTTACCTTCTAAAGCAATTGCATATATTTTATAAACAAATAATTTTGACATTCACTCTAACTTTTTACAAAAACAAAATATATAGTATTTAAAAAAAAAAGGATATCTAGCATAACTCTATCTCATGATGCGGTCACCTGTATGAATTCGCCTTGATAAGAAGTTATATTTCTAGAAATTTTATTACCTCTAAGATTGTAGAACAAACAAAAAATTTTTTATTTTTATAGCCAAAAAAGTGCATTAATTTTGATTCTCTTGATTAAAGCTTCGTTCACAATCAAAAAAACATTTTCACTTGGTGTTTATAATAGAGCAACAATTTCTTTTGCAACCACACACATTTTGCATTAAGAAACCATTTGCATTTATTATTAGTTTTTACAACATTATGCTAAAATTTTCATTCAAAACTAAATAAAATTATTTTAAACGTCAGAAACAATTTCCTACAAATTGTTGCTGAAGTTAAAGTAGACTCAACATACATTTTTAAAAAAATTTTAGTTACATTTTTGTTCTAAAAATGAAAGGAAAATATATAAAGTACTTTGGGGAAAAAAAAAGATAAAAGAAAAAACGAAATTGTTATTTTGCTTCATCAAATTGAAACAAACATTCAATTTCAAAAGAAATAACCGGTAATATTTTCACCGTTTGGATTTTAAAAATTAAAAAAAAATAACACAGTTAACTTTGAAAAGTTATTGAAATATTTTTTTGGAGAGATAAATGAATGCCAGCCAATAACTTTCTTAAGATTATTTCTTGTTAATATTGCCCGCAGCTGCTCCTAGGTGGTTCATCAATGAGCTTTAATTTTGAAATGCTTTTTCCTGCATTTCGGCCGGTATCTCATACATGACAGCTGTAATGTTGTCTTCCAGGGCTGCAATTGTAGCTGGTTTGTCCCAGTACACGAACGACTTCACGTTATTATTATTATTAGTATTATTATTATTAGTATTATTATTATTATTATGTCCTGTGGTTCCTATAAGGAACAAAGGGCCGACTTCAAGTTACGCCACAAAAAATAGCCTAAAAAAGAGTGCTCCAAAACGTGATATTATTTGATCACCAAACTAGCGTCACAATACATTAATGGCATCGCGTGCCTTGTCGAATATATGTAGCATCGTCAATTCTTCCATTTTGGGCAAAACAGTTTTCAAATCGCGATCTTCATTGACATTGGTCGATACAGCCGCAATATTCTTCTCGGTATGTTCTCTTTGCATACGTCCAATTATGTAAAACTGGTGGGAAATTTGGTCACAGAAGCTTGAATAGCCTGTTCGCTGGGTTGACTATGACGACCGTAAAATCTCAGGCATCAGGAATTTTGATAACAAAATTCAATGATGCGCAGGCGTTGTTCGTTTGTTAGTCTATTCATGGGTAAATGGCAAACCTTACTGAGCCTTTTTGGGCATCGTCACAAGTTTCGAATCACGCTCGGAAATTCCAACCACTTTGTTTTTGTAGATCGATTCGAATTTCCGAATTATTCGAATTTCTGGACGGTTTTTTTATACAAAAATTTAGGTAAATTTGACCAAAGGTATAAAAAACTACGTTTTTTTTAATTTTAGTTTATTTAACATAAAAACTTTTGAACTCTAACAACATCTACAAGATCTGTAAATCATCTTTTAAAATGGAATTCCCCTTTTTACTTTGTATTTGGTAAAACAAAATTGTCAAAATTTTAGTGATTATATTTAAAAGAAAAAACCGCTCGGAAATTCGAATTTTGGATTCTAATTTTAGAGCGCCAAATGTAATGAAATTACCGATTCGAATTTCTGGAAATTCGAATTTCTGAGAGTTCGAATCTCTGAGCGTCTACTGTATATAAAAAATCATACTTTACAGATTAGATACGAAATTTGATTGATTAATAATAATGACGTTGTTCGAATATGCATTGGTCAAAAACAACCTCAACAAAATTGTCTTATCTTTTTGCAAATGGAGCACCCTAATACTAAAATTCAGTAGTATGTCTACTAAAAACTTTTTTTTAATTTTAAAGTGAATTTCTAACTGAAACTGAGTCTTTTTTTTAAGTTGGTTTCTACTATTTTTATCCTTGTATGTAATATTTAGGCTTAAATATTATTGTTTATTTTACACTTCTAATATTTTAAGCCAGTAGCAGAATATTTTTAGTATGTTTGTCTAAAGTATTGTAAACAAGAATAATTTTTATGAATATAGCAACCAAAAGAAACAACAAAAAGGTCAAATCGTCATGTCTACAACAACGTAAGTAAGTAAAGTAAGTATTTGTCATAACAGTTTCAAGTTTTGGTTAACTCTGCAACAGACATCAGCAACTGCTCTTTTTCCATCAAAATGTAGAAGTAAATCACACAAAGTGAACAAATATGCAACACAACCTCTTAAATAAAAGTTGAAAAATAAAACCCAGCGGTAACTAGAATTAGTAAAGAGGCCTAATAGAAGGCCTTATTTAGCAGTCACAAGCAGTCAGAAGCCCTTCTCGCCGCATTCCATACTTATTTATTTTTTACACAGGTTGTCATTGGGCGCAAGGCCTTCCACACTTCCTTTAAAAACAACTTCGATCCCTTCCCAAAGAAGGGAATAAGGAAGGTCACTAAAAATAAAAAGTAAATAAAACTGAACACCTTCCTTTCTCCCTTCTCAAAGAAGGGAGTAGCGAATGTGTACTGAATATTTCAGAAGGTCTTTTAAAAAGAAGTTTATGCCTTCTAGAAAGCATACTTCTGAAGGCAGGATATCATGCGAAGCGAATCTTTTAGAAAGGAGTCCATTCAATATTTACCGCTGGGAATAAACAGACTTTAAGACTTTAGAGTATTTAAAGCAAAAGAAAAAGTTTTTGACAATGTTTACGCTAAGGATATTGTAGACTATAGAATATAATTCTTGTTCAAAAATAAGATTTTTGAATATTTAAAAGGTTTAAGCCGGATTTTATGCTTTATAAATTTGCTTTAATTGTTAAGGTCATACCGAGCTAAAGTCATTTATGGTGTTTTGATAATAATGATGGATCATTGGTCTAAGCCAGAGTAGGGAACTCTTTGCTATTAAAAGATGAACGCTGTCGAATTTTTAATACACAGCCAGAACAAACACACACACCACAAGGCACAAAATACATGGCTGAGAGCGAGAGTGATCAACAGCAGTACCAATATTTTAATTAAATTATTTTAAAGTTCTTTTATGCTCATTTCCTAAATAAACATTTTTTTATTTAATTAATAATGGAAAAAACAACAAAATTATGAAAAAAATGTCCTTTGTAGTTTTCAATTTACTTTTTCTTTTTGAAGACGTTCAACCTTTGTACGTACCCAATTATGAAATGATTCGAAAATATCAATTTTAATTTAAACATACCTGCCAAGAAAAGATGAAAAGAAAAGTTCTAACGTATTTTTAATCAGTGTCACTTAATTTTAATGCTTTTAATTAAAAAATAAAGTTTTGGCTTAATAACAATTAATAGCAAACAAATTTTACAGATTTTCATAACGACAATTTTTAATTGTTTGGTGGCATAAAAAATCATTTTCAAAGAAGAAAATTAATTCATAGGGAGCGTTATTATGTGCAAATATACATTTTAATCAAGCGTTTAATTAATCAGTTTCTAATTTATTTCTTCAAATCACATTTTCTGCCGAAAAGTGATTTTTGCATATTTTATTTTCAGGGTGTATTTTAAACTTTTTAATGTTACATCCTCCTGGACAACTTAGGTGCACGACAAATATCCCAATTTCAGGGCTCTTAAAGTTTACGGACTTTTGGAGTTTGAAGTTTCACCAAAGTACTTTACTTAGGTGCAACGGGAGTCAGAAGATCCTGCTGACACGGCACCGATCAGACTTTTGATTGAGGACTCCGTAAGTTTGATTATTGCAGAAAATTCTTCCTGAAAGAGGGAAAGTTAGCTAGTTGCTCATGTAAATCATAATCACATGCTCTCAGACCAATATTCAGCATTAAAACCAAACTTTTTTATGAGTTGAACACAATTTCTATAAGTGGCTTCAATAAAATAGCATGATCGCCATCAATTTCCTCGATAATAGGTTGCCTTTCTGCAGCATTATTTATTTTTTATCAAATTATAATTTTTCGCAGAAGCACTTTTTCACAAAAATTACAGTAAGAATTTTCTGTACAGCATATAAAAAATTGCTGTAGCTTTAAAAAATAAAAATAAAACAAATTAAGTATTTTTATAATCAGGCTTAAGTTCATCAAATTTAATTTTCATTAAATTATTTTTATGAAGAAAGGAATTTTACAAAACGAAAATTAGTTAAAATTGTTATTAATAATTTTTCATTCTTGACGTGGCTGGGGCTCGAACCCCGGCAGGCAGGTTACCATGACATGTTTCGATCGCAACCACTCGATCTCTTCAGATGGATTTGCCGTCTTACACTCGCAGCCATCGACGACTGCTGACGTCAATAGTCAAACATCAATCCTTAAACCAAATTGTATTTTAACATTTGGTAGATCGAAATTTGCTTTCCTGAATGATTATCCATTTTAATTGATACATGTTTTTTCCTTACTTCTGCTTACTTGAACTTAAGCCTGATTATAAAAATACTTAAAATTTGGATTAAAAACCATAAATAGTTCAACAAAATAACCACAATACTGATTAAAAAAACAAATTTTAATTATTTTTTAATTAATTTAGATATTTTCAAAAATACATGCTGTCGATTACTACAAGGTGGCAGCGCTAGGTGTTGTTGTACAACAATACAACAAAAACAGGCAAATTTGTTTGTGTAATTAACTCCGTGCTGTCAAAAATTATGTGCAACAACGTTGCCATCGTTTGTCTTTTCCGACAAAATTTGGTCGGATAATTTTCGCTTGGTAGGATGACAGGCTAAGCCTTAGGGCAATGTTACACGTTTAAAAAATACATATATAACAAAATCGAAAAGCTATTTTAAGATATTAAAGTGGTAATTTTTGATGCTAAAAGGATCATAGAAATCAATACATGTATAAACATTGCATAATGAGAATGAAATTATTGAAGTCTAAGGGGAATGTTATTTCTGGAAGGGCGAATAGAAACAGAAAGCTAAGCATTACGAAGTAGGAATTCTGAAACAATTTCGTTATTAAACAAATTGTGCATTAAGGATAAATTTAATTTATCATATTAAATAACATTTTTATACAGTTTTACGCCCTTAATCAGCCGTGATGTATGAGGGGATACTACGTTTATCATTCTATGTGAATCTTTTTTTTTAATATGTATTCATCGAAGATCCCATAAAGTATATACATATGTATATTCTGGGTCTTCTAAGTTGATTTAGTCGTTTGGATTTCAAATTGTTTCTAGTACTTCAAAGATGTTTTTATTAGAAAAAGAGTTAAGCTCCCAAATGTGAAACTACCTCCCGTCGAAGTCTTCTTTAAGGCTAAAATTTTCGTTGGCATACTGATTGACTCCAGCAATTAAATTTTAAACCATTTTTTAACGTTTTAAAAATGCAACTGGCAACAGATAAACTACTCAAACTCATAATATGTATGAATGTATTTACCTGTGATATCTCATTTCTTAACTGCGAATATGAATATTCTTTTTTTTTTTTGGATGACGGTAACTTTTTCTGTTTTTCTTAAGAACGATTAAAATAACACGACGTATTTTAATTTGCATCCATTTAGTAATTTTTTTAGATTTTCTTAAGTAAGAACGCAAATCTTTATATTACAGACATTTTTTAAAGTCAACAATCGTTTGTTTTTTAATAAAATTTTTTTGAATTGTACTCAAACGATTTTGAAAAAACGTATTTATTTGTGATTCAGCAATTTGGAAAAAAAATTCTGGCAACATTTATGAAAAAATTTAACAAAAAAAAAAAAATGTTTGAAGTCAATGCTATAACTATGGGTGTGTCTGAATATGTGCGAGTATGAAACACAATAAGTATGATAATATACATGAATGAAATCTAATGCGCATGGATATACACAAGTATGAGAATAAACAGATACGAGTACGCACACGTATTGAAAATTGTCGATATGTGCTAGAGTACTTTAATTTTTTATACCCATTGACTTTCTCTAGTTCTCACCACAGTTAAGCAAAAAATTACCAGATGGTAATGGAAAGCTGTCATTATTAACCCAATGTCAAAATAATTTATTTGATTTTTTACGCTTGCTATAATTTTTTCCTGGTTTTCTTTTGTTTGACGTTACATGGGTTAAAAA
Source organism: Pollenia angustigena (assembly GCA_930367215.1). Lineage (NCBI taxonomy): Eukaryota > Metazoa > Arthropoda > Insecta > Diptera > Polleniidae > Pollenia > Pollenia angustigena. The sequence goes on along the minus strand of OV884059.1, from coordinate 176,786,703 downwards.
TAAAGAACAAAAATTCTTTGTACTTTTTCTACCATGATGTCGATCTTATTTTGGAAATCAAAGTCGAGTGCAATTAAAGTCTACGCAGATTTTTAGTTAAGTTTGTTATTAAAAATGATTTTATGAGTAGTTCCGGTAAAAATAAAAGAAACTCAAAGAATAAAATACTTCAAAGGGAGTACATTTATAAACTTGCAAAACACAAAAATTTTAGAATATTCAATTTCTCTTGTACTCGATTTACAGAACAAGGTTTAATATATGGTTTTGTTCGTTTTTTTGAGCATATTTTTTTGTTTGATGTTTGATTTTTGCGCATATTATTATAAATAATAAATGCATAAAATTCCACGCCCTTCTAATATCTAGCACAGGTTATGCAAAATACATCAGAAGACAATTCTGCTATTCTTTAACTTAATAAACATTTCTCCTTTTTAAATTTGCTTCAAAATTAAGAACTTGTTGTAAAGAAATGTTTGTGTTTCGTTGTTATCAATTAGTTGACATTTCTACAGAAAACATTCAAGTAATAATCACTCATTGTTGTAACCAAATAATAAGTTTCCTAATGAGTTAATACTTTTAATATGTAAATTAGTTTTTACATTGGCACATGCAGTAGAATTATAATTAAAATTAATTCCTTTAATAAAAGCAATGACGCCCTCTTGAATTTTAAGTGATTCAAAAACTATTTTAAAACGAAATTTCTTCAAGTATTTAGAAATGAATATCATATTTCCATAATTGGAAATATTTTAATTTGGATTTATATAGATTACTTGAAATAACTATTTCACACAAAGCATTTTCTATATAAATTATAATTAAATTCATATGGGGTATTCACAAGGTGTGCTATCATGTTATATTGTCATAATGTTCTAACATTTTACAACGGTTTAAAAATATTGTTGTTGCTTTGTAAACAAAAAGTGTCTTAAATTAATAGAACGTTGCTTGCTATGTTTATTGTGCTGTCGTAATTAATCAGAAGAGACCAGAGCTGAGCGGCTGAGCCGTATCGCGTTAGTTCTTGTAGCCGTCGCGTTGATGGTATAATTTTATCCGGTTAACATCAAAATTTGACCTGCGGCTAGCAATTTTTGCAAGAAATCTCTTGCGGCGTCAAATAAGATCGGCTTATGACTCTGCTGTTTGGCTAACAAACAAAATAAAATTTATTTCTTAGTTGCGTCTGCAAAATGGAAAATAGTCAGGTAAGATCCAATTTAATTTATTAATTCATGGAAAAGAATTAAAAAATATTTTAATGTTAGTTAATAATTTATTTTTTTTATTTGTTTTAAATCAGCTGATTTAAATTCAAAATAGCATACTAAATTATGAGGGGTTGTTCACAACAGTCGTATTTTTTCATGTTATTATTTTAAGACATATGACTTTATGACACCTTGTGAATCCCCCAATAGTATATTCATATTTAACAAAACACTTTAAATGAAATAAATGCGTTACCACAAAATACATGTTCATCAGAAAAGCAAGAAAAAATTGTATACTGGGCTGTTCCCAATCGTTGACACCCTGCACCAGTACCTCAATTCTGTAACTTTTTAAATTTAACTACCGATATCGTTAATTAACGAGAAATCTCGGTTACTTTTACGAATTTGTTATTCTGTATTTTAAATAAACAAATATTTTTGTTTCGAAATATTGACGACAAATATCGGTAAAAATAAAAGAACGTCAAAGTGAAAATTTTTTAAAATTAATAAAAAAATACAAAATAAATTTACTTTATTGCATTTATTTTAACAAAACATGAATGAAAACGCGTAAATATTGATTATATTTCTAAAGAAATATGTTGGTTTTAAATCTTTCTATACATAGGGAAAAATTTCCAGGTGACTGAGCCACTCTAGCACAACATTTCTGCTCTTACTTTTTATACCTACACTACTGTATGTGAAGTGGATATTATGTGTTTGTACGAATGTGTGTAACACATTTAAATAAAGGTTCAGGGCCTGCCTTTTAGTGTACCGATTGACTCAGAATCAATGTCAGAATCAATTTAACGAAGCCCGTCCTTCTATCAGGATGGCTGGTAGTCTGTCCAAGATAACCTTGTGCGCATATTACAGGTCGCAATTTTAAAAATAATTTTATAAAATTTGGCACATCTGCGTTTATTGTCACAAGGTCGAAGCCTTTTTGTAATGGTGAGAAGCAGTTATTTAATTTTAATATCCCACATGAAAGCTTCTTTCCGGAATAGGGGTTTGTGCCTTTTAATAGCCATTTTGTTTTATAGACATTTGAGTTGAATAAGATCCAAAAATATTTTGTCCCAACCTACATAAATCACCAGAACAAATTTTTTTAGAACCGGTCCATATTTGACCCAGCTCCCATACGAATACACCAATAATGGTAGTATATACTTAGATAATATTGGCACAAAAATGTCTTATGTGATGTGATCGCCCATATACTGCAATGTAGAGTCGGACTTGATCGACTATACTTTCTTACTTTTTTTGTGTTAAAAATTGGCTACTTTACTCTATATTTTTAATCTGTTAACAGTTCATTTGTTGTCGTTATTACTTAACAAGAACTTTTTTTGTGTCGTTAGCTACCGACATTTTTTGCCGATAAAAATTGTTAAAATTTCATTACAGAATAGCTCTTAACGACAACTTTCGTTAGCTAACGAATTTTGACTACTAAAAATTGTCGTTAAAAAGTTACAGAATTTCAGTACAGGAATTAAAATTTTTGGACTTTATAATGAATTTTTGATCAAGCTTTATAAAATCTGACTGTTAAATTCGAGCTTGTATAATATTAAAATGTGTAAGATTCAAGACATTCTTTTAATTCCTTAAAGTTAATACGCTTTAAAAAGGGAGAGAGTTTCTATAGGTAGGACCTATTGTAAATTATAGACCGATTTGATCACAAAACCATGTAACGTTTTAGTCGCATTTAAAGTTTCTCGGAAACTATTTTTTCTTCTTATTTTTGGTATTTTGTCGCATAAATACATGAATTTAAGGTTTTTGTAATAGAGCACACATTTAAATGGACGTGGCGATTCCTTTTTTTTACGGAAATAACCATAAATCGCTACAGTGTGAAAATTTCGAAATTTTAACCGAGCATTTTTAGGCTCTTCGAAAACACATACAATAGGACATGGTTAAATCAACTTCGCTACTCATTAGAACCCGGAGTATAAATACTTTGTAGGGTCTTAGATCAATATTTTAGAAATTACAAACTAAATGACAAACCTATATATGGGCATTTCCATTTTGACGTGTCGTGATATTTTTACCACAAAATGTTAAAAAATTAAATGAAGAAGTCAAATTCGTAAAAATGGTTTTTATATAAACAAAGTAATGCAGGAGCGTGACGTTAAAAAACGGAAGTGGATTTTGACTTGCATTACAAAAGTGGATAAGACTGCGAATTGAGCAAAACGTTTTGTATAAAACCTTTTTTTTTAGTAAACCTTTTACTTATATAGATTTATTTTCAAGCTATTAAATTTAAAAATCTTTGCTCGTTTAAAGGTACATATGGGCGTTTTCAGCGAAAAGTCTACTTTTTTTATGTAACGCCAGAATGCAAATAAGGTTGTATTTAAGGACCATGTTGTTCAACCGTTATCCCTTTTGTTACTTAATGTAGAGCTTGTTGCGCTTTACACTAAAATATTAAAAAGTAAGCAATACATATAAAATTTTTTGAGAAACAACTTAAATTACTTCTGGCGTTACGTTACAAAAAGTGGACATTTCGCTGGAACTGCCCATATAAAGTTTCCACCTGTAGTGAAGGGTATAAAAGCTAAATACAACCCAGTAAAAAATGTGCCCCTAAAGGAGCAGGTTTTTTGTATAAATTCATACCTCAAATCGCTTCAAACCTGCTGATGAGATGCCTGATTTTTGTATGGGGTGTTCCCGGTTTGGAGGACTATTTTCTGCTGACAGTAAGCGCTTCTTTAAACATGCATACAAAGCACTCCTAAAGTGCTTTTTAAGGGCTAACTAAATAAACATATTCATTAGTTTTTAATCCAAATTTTTAATTAGGCTTAAGTTCATGAAATTTAATTTTCATTAAAATATTCTTATGAAGAAAGGAATTTTACAACATGAAAATTAATTAAAATTGTTATTGATAATCTTTCATTCTTGACGTGGCTCGGGCTCGAACACTGGCCGGCAGGTTACCATGACATGTTTCGATCGCAACCACTCGATCTCCTCAGATGGATTTGCCATCTTACACTCGCAGCCATCGACGACTGCTGACGTCAATAGTCAAACATCAATCCTTAAACCAAATTGTATTTTAACATTTGGTAGATCGAAATTTGCTTTCCTGAATGATTATCCATTTTAACTGATTTTACATGTTTTTTCCTTACTTCTGTTTTTTCGTACTTTTGTCAAGAATTTTTCTTGAAGTCCAAGTACATTTTTTGTTTTTTTCATTTTGTCTTTCTCTTTTCTGTTGACCTTTTTCAGCACAACTTGAAGGACAAATGTACACATAGAGCTCGTGCCTTAGCTTTAACAATAATTAGTATTGTGGTTATTTTGTTGAACTATTTATGGTTTTTAATCCAAATTTTTAATTAGGCTTAAGTTCATGAAATTTAATTTTCATTAAAATATTCTTATGAAGAAAGGAATTTTACAACATGAAAATTAATTAAAATTGTTATTGATAATCTTTCATTCTTGACGTGGCTCGGGCTCGAACACTGGCCGGCAGGTTACCATGACATGTTTCGATCGCAACCACTCGATCTCCTCAGATGGATTTGCCGTCTTACACTCGCAGCCATCGACGACTGCTGACGTCAATAGTCAAACATCAATCCTTAAACCAAATTGTATTTTAACATTTGGTAGATCGAAATTTGCTTTCCTGAATGATTATCCATTTTAACTGATTTTACATGTTTTTTCCTTACTTCTGTTTTTTCGTACTTTTGTCAAGAATTTTTCTTGAAGTCCAAGTACATTTTTTGTTTTTTTCATTTTGTCTTTCTCTTTTCTGTTGACCTTTTTCAGCACAACTTGAAGGACAAATGTACACATAGAGCTCGTGCCTTAGCTTTAACAATAATTAGTATTGTGGTTATTTTGTTGAACTATTTATGGTTTTTAATCCAAATTTTTAATTAGGCTTAAGTTCATGAAATTTAATTTTCATTAAAATATTCTTATGAAATGTTAATACAATTAAAATACAATTTGGTTTAAGGATTGATGTTTGACTATTGACGTCAGCAGTCGTCGATGGCTGCGAGTGTAAGACGGCAAATCCATCTGAGGAGATCGAGTGGTTGCGATCGAAACATGTCATGGTAACCTGCCGGCCAGTGTTCGAGCCCGAGCCACGTCAAGAATGAAAGATTATCAATAACAATTTTAATTAATTTTCATGTTGTAAAATTCCTTTCTTCATAAGAATATTTTAATGAAAATTAAATTTCATGAACTTAAGCCTAATTAAAAATTTGGATTAAAAACCATAAATAGTTCAACAAAATAACCACAATACTAATTATTGTTAAAGCTAAGGCACGAGCTCTATGTGTACATTTGTCCTTCAAGTTGTGCTGAAAAAGGTCAACAGAAAAGAGAAAGACAAAATGAAAAAAACAAAAAATGTACTTGGACTTCAAGAAAAATTCTTGACAAAAGTACGAAAAAACAGAAGTAAGGAAAAAACATGTAAAATCAGTTAAAATGGATAATCATTCAGGAAAGCAAATTTCGATCTACCAAATGTTAAAATACAATTTGGTTTAAGGATTGATGTTTGACTATTGACGTCAGCAGTCGTCGATGGCTGCGAGTGTAAGACGGCAAATCCATCTGAGGAGATCGAGTGGTTGCGATCGAAACATGTCATGGTAACCTGCCGGCCAGGGTTCGAGCCCGAGCCACGTCAAGAATGAAAGATTATCAATAACAATTTTAATTAATTTTCATGTTGTAAAATTCCTTTCTTCATAAGAATATTTTAATGAAAATTAAATTTCATGAACTTAAGCCTAATTAAAAATTTGGATTAAAAACCATAAATAGTTCAACAAAATAACCACAATACTAATTATATTCATTAGTGTTTTGCTTCTACTTGCTTGAATGCCTTTTTTCAATCATTTTCGTAGACCATAACATATTTTTATTTTTTTCGCTTTAAAACGTTCTTCGTTGTCTGCACTCAAAAAGCAGCTTTTTTGTATATTTTATTCTTTATCATTTACTGCTGTATAAGATCTCTATAAATGAAGCGCTTGACTATGCGTTTTTTTTCTGTAGTGCTTTAAAAAACCCAAATTTTTTTTACTGGGAAAGTTCTATTAAATTAATTGAAATAATTTTTGTTTTATATTTTATTTCCTTTTATTTAGACTTCAATTACATTTTGCTCCAAAATGTAGGCTACAAATATTCAATATTGAATTAATCCCCCTTAAAACAAGAGTTTTACATAAACAAAACGTTACACGCATAAATATGTCAAAGGAAATGCTTGTGCGTTTATAAAATATAAACTATTTAATCAATAATATCATATTACGAAATATTTTTAAATAAATAACAATTTAAATAATAAATAAGTATATAAAATTAAATTTTTTTCTAGAGAATTTAAAAACAATAATATAATATAATCCCGCTCTACGCTTAACTGCTAGACACCAGAGTCTCTGGCAGGAATCAAACCCGCAACCCCCGCACTAATAGTCTAGCTCACATCAAAAACAATGTTTGATAGTCGGAATACTTAAAATAAAGTTAATAGTTTTTATAGATTTCTAAAAAAAATATTTTGATTTGCTTAATAAATTTTAAACAATATCCGCCTATTGCAAAACAATGTTAAAGTTCACATTAGTAAACAAATTAAAAGTGAATGGATTTTTATGGGCTGGTAAAATTATGTGACCTTTAACTTTTTTTGCATATGGGGGTTAATATATACAGCCGTGTTCATAAAAACTTGTTAATGATTAATTAACCGTTTTAAAGCAAAAATTGGTAAAGTTGTATTCATAATCGAAAAATAGTCTATTAAACCTTCAATAAACCTTTCATAAAGTAAGAAAATATATTGTTGGATTTACCCTTCTTTAAACAAAAAATAAAATGACATTTTGATAAGTGTTTGCATTTTATGATATTATTTTTGTGAAATATGTTAAAAAAATAATTTAAAAAAAATGTTTTATTTATTAATATGGGCATGATAAATACATTTTATTATTTTTTTTATTTTAGACAAACAATTTAAAGTTATATGGTTAATTATTTAAAAACAAGTAAGAAAGTATAGTCGGTCAAGCCCGACCATATAATACCCTACACCACAGTATTTAAAAACACATCATGCTTATATGTCCATATTAATATGGATTTATCTATGTTAATAAACTTCATGAAAATCGGTTTGAAAGTTTGTGAGAGGCAGAAATTGCCCCCTACCTCCCCTTGTGGTCCTATTTTTAAAAAATGGATACCTTTTGTGTCCATATAGATATGGTTCTATTTATGTTTTAAATTTCATTAAAATCGGTTTGATAGTTTCTGAGAGGAAGAAATTTCCCCCTATCTTTCCTCGTGGTCATACGATTCGGCCTATTTTCAATAGGATTGGTCCTTGTGCCAATAAGAACTTATTGCCCAAATTTTATCAAATTACAGTGCACTCGCGAAAACGTGAACACTCGAACACATGAACGACTCGAAAACGTGAACACTTTAATTTTTACATTGACTACTCTAAAACGTGAACAAAGTCTGAAAGCTCTAAAACGTGAACGAAGTTTTCTGAGCTTTTTCGTTTTATTTTTTGAATTTACTTTTGATTTTGGGAATCCCAGAACTCGTTTTTATATTTACGTTGATTTTTTTCACAAATACATGCAAATGAATATGTATGTGCGTTGTATGTGTATGTACCTTTAATGACCCTGCAGGAAATGTCACAATTGAATCTGTACTGATTCACTATTGACACAGTCACCACAGTATTAGTGCCTTGTTATACCCCAGACAATGTTATTTACTATAGACATTTAACATGTGCGTGTCATTGAAAATCGACTACTGACATTGGTACTATTGACTAGGTGCATAGTTCTTTTGGGATCATATGTAGACATTGGAACCAGAGAATTACTAGTGTATTTAAGTTAATCTAGTCTACACTTTTGGTACGAAAACGGTACGAATTCGAATTCATAACAATATTTTTTAATATTGCTCTAACTTTAAAAGGAATTATAATTCTCTGTTGTTATTGATACAATTTGTTTGTATTAAAGGCAAATATAGTGGCATATGTAGTGTAGTGTAGACACTGCGTTAACGATGTCACTAAAACAGTTGACAAAACTGGTGACTTGGAGACACTTGCACCCAGGTTTCCTTCAGGGGATTTAGTTGCGCCATGACATTTGAAATATTAACACACAACCTGACAGTTCAGAATTAAATATAGAATAATATTATTTTGCTACAGTACAAATTTGAATTCTGAGCCAAAATATTAAAGTCTGAAAGACAAGGCAGTTATTGTTGACGTATTACAAAAAGGTGGTAGTGTAACTGGATTAGCTAAAAAATATCAAGTGGCAAAATCAACGATTTGTTCGAAACGATGGTTAAATTTTAGGGCCGATGTTAAACGTGAACCATACCTAAACGTCGAGTTTTTTTCTGCATTTCATTTGTCATTTCTCAATTTCAGACTTACCCAATTTGAACAGTGGAAAGATAAACAACCGAACAACGCGTTAAAGTTATTCAGGCTTATTATGCAAATGCGCGTTCAAATCAAAATGAATGTCGTGCACTTCGTGAATTTTTCGGTCAATTGAATCATCCAAATGTGCGTACAATCGGAAAATTCTTGCAAAAATTTGAGCAAGCCGGGTCTGTAGGAGATGTGAAAACACCAGTGCAAGCTCGTAGAGCTCGTACTGCAGAAAATATTTCTGAAGAGCCGTCCACCTCAACTCGTAGTCGTGCCCAACAATTGCACCTCTCACGCTTATCGTTGATGAACATTATGCATAAAGTCTTGCATTTACACGCTAACAGGGTGCAATTGACTCAAGAACTAAAGCCTCTTGACCGTTCCAAATGATCAGAATGTTGGAAAGAAATGGTAACAGTGGATGATCAATTTTCGAAGAAAATCATCTTCAGTGATGATGCATATATTCACCTCAGTGGATTCGTCAATAAGCAGAATTGTCGCATTTGGGCGAGTGATAATCCTAGAGCAATTGTCAAAAAACCAATGCACCCACAAAGAGTGAATGTTAGGTGCGGTTTATGGGCTGGCAGCATCATCGTGCCGTATTTTTCCCAAAATGAGGTCGGACAGGCAGTTACTGTGAATGTTGTTCGCTATCGTAAGATGATAACGTATTTTTTATGGCCCGAATTGGAAGATATGGATGTGGACGATATGTGGATTCAACAGGACGGTGCCACTTGCCACACAGCTAATGAAACAATGACTCTTGCGCGACAAAATCAATGGCCGTGTTATCTCACGTGGTGGCGATGTCAATTGGCCGCCAAGATCATGTGATTTGACACCGTTGAACTTCTTTCTTTAAATCTTTTTTAAAAGAAAATGTTATCGTCTATAAGCCAGCAACAATTCAGGAGCTAAAGGATGACATAATTCTGCAGATTCTTGGCATAGAACCTTAATTATGCCTCAGCGTCATCAAAAGTTTGGACCATCGGAGGTGTGCCGCCATTGGCCGATATTTTGTTCCATACATAATTCAACCATTCCAATATTATCAGAATAAAAAGAAATTACAATAATTTTCTAAATAATTTGTTTTTTTCAAAATCAACATCGGTCCTTAAAACTTAACCACCCTTTAGAACAGCCAGAAATCGTAATAAAATGCAAGGAAGCAGTGGATGCATTAAATAAAGCCTTAAAATGGGCTGAAAATGAAAAGGTCGACCAAACTGAAATAAGGGTTTTGAATAATCACAAAAAAAAGGCATGTGGTAAAACAAAACCAAAACCAAAAGATGATAAGCGATTTCTTTGTGTAAAAACTAATAGGAAACAAAACCCGTCCTTTAAAGGTTTATTAAATGTTTTTAGAAGTGGAAAAGTATAAACATATAATTTTATTTTATTTTTGCAAAGTAAATAAATGAAAAATTTAAATTTTGTATCCAATTTTAATACCTCATATTTAATTGTTCGTTTGAAGTTATTATTTCGAGCTTAACTTTGTCTAAAATTTTCACAATCGAAAACGTGAACACCCTTGGTAAAAATTAGTTTACTATATCTCCAAAATTGCGACCTGTACTTTGCGCACAAGGTTACATGGACAGCCAGCCGGACGGAAATCGTAAGTTCGACTCAGAAAGTGATTCTAAGTCCATCGGTATACGTTAAGGTGGCTCTAGAACCAACATTTTAAGGCGTTACACGCATTAGCACAAATGCATAATGTTGGATATCAACAAAATATTTACTTGTGTTTATAATACTTTAAACTTTTGTAACAATATAGCCATGACTTTTGTTTAATTTACTAAAGCAATTATTTTTTTTAAATAAAATTTTATTACTTTCTTGACTTTTATACAAAACAGAAGTTTTGTGTTTTATTCTTTAAATTGGATATTGTTCCAATAGGTTATGGGCCCAGCACGCTTCCACTGCGCCACTCTGCTATGTGCGTTGAGAATTCGCAAATTCATTTTATTAGAGGTATCAAATCAGCCAAAGAAATGTGGATTAAATTGCAGAATGTCCATGAACGTAAAACAATGACATCGAAATTACATTTACTTCGTAAATTGTACGACAAACGTATGTCCGATGGAGAAAATATGCAGCAGCATTTGGATTGTTTAAACGTAATGCGTGCTCAGTTATTAGATCGTGGTGAAGATATTAAGGATAGTTCTATGGCGGCTATAGTGCTCAACAGTTTGCCTAAAACTTATTCCTCATTGGTGACGTCAATTGAGGGTCAGCCAGAAGAAAGAATTTCGTTGGAGTACGTAATGGAGAAACTTTTAGATGAATCTGAAAGGCGTAATGATGGTAGTGACCAAGAAGGTGAGAAGAATAGTGCTTTGAAAGGTCAACAATATAAAAAGAAGCGACCGCTTAAATGTTTTCACTGCCATAAATTGGGTCATGTGAAAAAAGATTGTTTTAAATTGAAGAAACAAAATGCTGCAGTATCTGAATGTGATCGTGTTGATGGTGAAATTTGTTTGCAAGTTGCTAATGGTATTGGATGGGTAATTGATTCTGGTGCATCGATTCATATGACTAGCAATCGTAATTTTTTCAAAAATCTTGAGAAATCATCTAGCAAGCTATTTATAGCTGATGGAAGGTCTTTAGATGCTGTTGGCATTGGAAATGGGTATATTAATGGTAAATATAACAAAATACATCTTCAAAATGTTCTTTATGTTCCCGATCTGAATGGAAGCCTTTTATCCGTAAAGCAAATAGTTAAGAAGGGTTTCTTAATTGAGTTTAAAGAATCAAAGTGTTTTATATTAAACAAGAGCAGAATTGTAGCCGAAGGAATTTTAAAGGAAAATTTATATATCCTATGTGAAGCAATAAATAATGAAACTTTTATATCACAATCTTGTTTTGGATGTGTTCATTTGTGGCATCGTCGTTTAGGTCACCGCAACATTACCGATATAAGGAAATTAGAACAACTTGGTACTGGAATCTGTATAGAAAAATGCAATGATAATGATTTTTGTGATACTTGTGCAAAGTCAAAATTAACAAGGACTCCTTTTCCAAAAGCAAGTTTAAGCCGATCAAAAGAAATGCTGAATGTCATCCATTCTGACGTCTGTGGACCTTTTCAGGTTAAATCATAAAAGCTCTTGACCGGCATATGACGCAGCAATGAATTCTGCTTCAGTTGAAGATAAAGCTATTGTTGACTGCTTCTTGGATGACCACGATATGAAAGAATACTAACGTCAATAAACCAAAATATAAATCTCGCTTGGTAGCTAAAGGATATACTCAATCGTTTGGCGAAGATTACGACGAAACATTCGCTCCTGTCGGTAAATTTGTCACATTGAGAACAGTCTTAGCTGTAAGTGCTGTCAGAAAATTTGTAGTAAAGCACTTCGACGTGAAATCTGCATTTTTAAATGGAAACATACAAGAGGAGATTTATATGGAGCAACCTCAAGGATTTGTTCAGAAGGAAAATAAACAATTGGTTTGTCGTTTGCAGAAGTCAATTTATGGATTACAACAAGCTGCAAAATCGTGGTATGATACCCTTAATGAAGTATTAAATAAAATTGGATTTATTAGAAGCAAGGCCGATACTTGTTTGTATATAAAGCAAATTAATCAAAATTTTGTTTTTATTTTGGTATACGTAGATGACATTTTAATTTGCAGTAAATATGAGGATGAGATTTCGAAAATTTACAAGGAACTAAATGATTATTTTGATATTAAAGACTTGGGTCTGGTATCGTCATATTTAGGTATTCAAATTGAAAGAAATTCTAAAGGAGATTTTTTATTGCATCAAGAAGATAAAATTAAGAGGCTAATAGTAGAAACTGAATTAGAAGATGCGAAGCCCAGTTATATACCAATGGATCCAGAGTTTGTAAAAATTACTCATGAAGAAAATTTACTTCCAAATAATATAAAATTTAGATCAATCATGGGAACTTTATTACATATTTCAATTACAACAAGACCAGATATAGCTGTTGCCGTTTCTATATTATGTAGAAGAGTAGATATTCCAAGAAAATGCGATTTGGAAGCTGCAAAGAAAATAATTCGCTATCTACAAACAACAATAAATTCTAAATTGATTTTGAAGACAAATTCTAATTTAAATATTGAATGTTTTACAGATGCTAATTGGGCCGGCGAAGGAGATCGTAAAAGTACCAGTGGTTATTTATTTTTGTTAGGTTGCAACAGCATATCGTGGTCATCCAAGAAGCAGTCAACAAAAGCTTTATCTTCAACTGAAGCAGAATTCATTGCTGCGTCATATGCCGGTCAAGAGCTTTTATGATTTAACCTGAAAAGGTCCACAGACGTCAGAATGGATGACACAAAATTCAGTGCAAGAACAAAACACATAGACGTCAAATATCATCATATCAAGAGCCTACAAAATGATGGAATTATTGATTTTAAATATTGTCCTACAAAACAACAGTTTGCTGATTTTCTCACAAAGCCTTTACCATTTCCTGCATTCAAAAACTTTATTGCCAGGATATTATGTTGAGAGGGGGTGTTGGATATCAACAAAATATTTACTTGTGTTTATAATACTTTGACTTTTGTTTAATTTACTAAAGCAATTATTTTTTTTAAATAAAATTTTATTACTTTCTTGACTTTTATACAAAACAGAAGTTTTGTGTTTTATTCTTTAAATTGGATATTGTTCCAATACATAATACCCTCTCCACTATTGTGGTGTGGGTATACAAAATTAAAAAAATGTATATGCAAATATTCTCTTTAATTATTTATTAGATTATTGCAACAATTTGTTTTTTTGTTTAAAACACCAAATTATTGTTCAAAAATATTAAAAAAAATAGAATAAACAAATCATAATAATAGTGATATTAATAAAAAGTAAACAAACTTTTTATTCGAATACTTTCTAATCGTATATTTAAAAGAGGTTCAAACAAAAGTGTTTATGATACCTTTCGGCAATATTTTGTTCAAAACTAAAATAATATATAGTTTTATTTGATAAGAATAATTTTTAAGTTCTACAATTAAAAAAAATTATAAGACCAACATAAATATAGAATATTATGTGAACCGAATAGAAGTTTCATGCATCACTAGCAATAAAATGGCAGCAAAATATAAAGAAAGTTGCCATACTTAAACACAAAACCGCTACAAAAAGTTAATATAAGTTTATGAATACAAATTTTTAAAGGAGGTTTATAAGACAAAAAGCGTTTGATAGTTATTACATACTATAAGCTTTAAATAAGAACGAAAAAAAAAACAGAAGTAAGGAACAGCATGTAAAATCAATTAAAATGGATAAACTTTCAAAAAAGCAAATTTCGATGTACCAAAAGTTAAAATACAATTTGGTTTAAGACTTGATGTTTGACTATTGACGTCAGCAGTCATCGATGGCTGCAAGTGTAAGACGGCAAATCCCTCTGAAGAGATCAAGTGGTTGTGATCAAAACATGTCAGGGTAACCAGCCGCCTGGGTTCGAATCTCAGGTCAGTCAAGAATGAAAAATTATCAATTACAATTTTAATTAATTTTCATGTTGTAAAATTCCTTTCTTCATAAAAAATAATTTAATGAAAAATTAAATTTGATGATAAAAAACCATAAATAGTTCGACAAAATAACCACAATACTAATTATTTTAATAAGAACTTTTTATGAATATGGCTGGTAGTTTTTGTTAATTTTTTCTTTTTTTTTTAATATTCAACGAAGTCAAGTATTAAAAATTCAATAGATAATATAAAAAATAAATTTGATCAAGTTGAAGGTGTTGTTTTTTGCACCATTTTTTTTTTTTTTTTTTTTGTTTATTTTCATTACTTTATTTAAAATTGTCCTGATTTTTTTACAATTTAGCTTGTATAAGTAGAGAGCTTATTAAATATTCGAACAGGTAAAACATGTGGAATGAGAAATTATATATTATATTATATGAATTTTATCCCCTTGTTATGATACTGACAAAGAAACGAAATGGCTAAATGGCTTTTAGGAAATATTAAAAACATTTTAAGAGATTTTTTTATTAATAATTTGATTGATTGAGCAAACAGTTCTAGTGAAAATATTTTTATACTTCTTTATTTGATGTAATAATTTTTGTAATAAAAAGTTAGTTAGAAATTAGTGTTGCATAATTTGTTTAAGCTTTTAACAGATTTTAGAAGAAGTTTAATACATTTTAGATATTTTACAAAATTAATTGAGAAACACTTTAACAGATGTTAACAAATCTGATTCTCGAAATTACTTTATTGTAAAAATAAAACTCAAATGGCGTAAACTCGAGGGACCAATTTCTCGCCGTGCCTTTTTATACTGACCCCAAGACTGTTTAGGATTCCGCTATAAAAAGAGGTTTAAACGAAAGTGTTTAAGAGATTTGGTACATCGCCTGCTACTCATAAGTTCAGATACGCTTAGGACTTTGCAGAATATTTATTTAGAAATTGAATATTTACAGATCGTGAAATCCTAATATTAACACAATTTCCAAAGATAAATTTCAAGTAAGTAATAAAACTAAAATTTCAAAATCTCTGATGATGTTATTTCGAAAAAATTTGTGTCAGTTAAAATTTTTAGAAAAAAGGTAAGTACTTATGAATATTATTCCAAAACATTTTACCGCTGTATATTTCGAGTCACCACTATTATTACCTCAGGAATTTCTCAACATTATCGTATGTCGTTTTCATTTTTTACTTTTGCAAAATCAACTCAAAAACTGTAGTCGCTTTTTTTAAGTTCATCACAAATAAATTGTAAAAAAAAAGTATTTTTCGTTCAAAAAATTTACAATAAAACATCCAAACATTCTTAAAGTCAATTAGAAAATCTTTTATATTATTTGGGTCATTTGGACTACATAATGGGCATAACAGAGTGCCGCAAAATGGGCTGGTTTTAATTCTTTATAATTTGTTTTTAATTTATTTTTCATACTTAATTAATTGAATTTAATTTTCAAAACCCCACAAGTCATTGCTGCAAGCTTTAATTTGATAGACAGCAATTAAGACAATTTCCTATTAAATGGCATATCAGACGATGTTTGAAGATCTTGTTAGGCCAACTGTGAAAAACCATCCAACCTTCTGGTTTCAACAAGATGGAGCCCCAACAAAAACTGCACGTGCTTTAACGGCTTTGGAAGGGGACATACTCGGCGCAAACAAGCGATTTTAACTGGCCTCTACGTTTACCGACCCGATTGACGAGTTCGTCAAAAAAGCGAATAAAAAACTGTTTTTGCTCTTTATTTCGGGGTCATTTAAAAAATTAAAAGGAAGTCACCCAAAGTTTTGCGAAAAAGTTATTGAAAATGTATTAAAAAGAGCACGAATGTGCAAAGTAGAAAACTGCCACCAATTACTGGATATCATTTTCAAAGCTAATAAGTAAAAATCCTCTATCTAAAACCGGAACTATGTTATGGTTGCCTCCGGCCATGTCAGGGTTTATAATAGCAATCATAATTCTATAATTATCAAAAAGTAATTTAAATTTTTGGGAATACAAAATTTTAATTTCAAAAGATTTTGTTATTCGTGCTTAATTCCCAGTTTTTATTCTTGACAAAAACACTTGAAATTCATTGTTGATGGGATAAGCTATTCCTATGCGCATTTCATTGCTTGCTTAGGCCAGATCATCAGGAAACTTAGAGCTGCAAAACAATCGATAGTACTATCGATAGTTTTTATCACTATGGATACTATCGGAAAATTTTAAAAGTAACTAAAAACTGGATTAGAATTAGTATATGGAATAATAGCTAAATTTTACTTCCGATCTTTGACATTAGGAATGTTTAGGGACTACAACTTTAAACAAAAATATAACCGCAAATAAGTGATGATTATATTGGACAAGGATTAAATTTTCAAAAATCGGCTTTGAAGCTTTAAAAATAGACTTTTTGCTTATTTTTACAAAATTGTGTACTAATTTACATATTAAAATACATAGTGTTAATCGTACCTACCATATATAAACTAATGCCCCTATTGCGGTTCTCCACTTTTGTAACAGTTTGGTTGCCTTTGGTAAATTCACATTCCCATTCTCAACTCAACAGGCAGTTGGCTATTCAGTTGTGTATCTGTTTGTTCGTGGTATTGCCGTTTTCAACTTTGTAAAAGTTTGGTCCACAAAAATGTTAATACATACACACAACTGCTAAAAAAGTAGTTGTGTTATTGGCAGTTAAAGTTTATTTTTTTAAATTCGGTGAAAATCGAAAACAAAATGGAGAAATCGTACGTATAAATTTTTGTAATAACTTTTTCGGTTTTTGTTAGTTTGAAAATAAGAAGGTGTACAATTTACATTGTACGCACATATAGTTTATTTTTTATTGTTTTGAAATTGAATTATTTATTGCTTATTGATCTCTAATGTGGCTAAGATTACTAAGCATTGAATTGTTACCGTTTTGTATCTTTGTTATGAGAGTAAGTGTAGAGAATTCTTGAGAGCGTAGAGTGAATGTTGCGGCTAAGCTACAGTACGTTTACTACATATTTAGTACTCAAACGTATCCAACCTTCGGGTCGGATAAACGCTAAGGTTGCATAAGTTCGAAAGTTTGAATTCACTTGCCTGGCGGCACTCAACCACATACGTTGTCCGGAATTCTGTGCGTTAAAATTGACTCGAATCAAATTCTATTTAAATCCGATTGAATTCCAAAACCAATTATCCTTAACATTAACTTAAACTTAAAGTGGTCTAATAAACCACTTCTGTAAACTCAAATTAAAATCTGAAAGCGTTCTCACTTCAAAGGCATCCTTTTTCCCAAGGTAAGCATTGCTACATACATCCCAGTATCCTCTGAGGAAATTCTCACCCACATAATACCTTTTTATTTCCCCTACCCCGCAACTACATCAACTTATTCTGCGGAATAAGTAAAAGATTCGTTGCGTTTACAGATTTTCCCTTCTCTGATCCCTTAAGAGAAGTAAATCTGTAAAAGTTTTAATATTTAGGCTCACCAGAAGTCCAAAAATATGCAAAAGGAAAGCTCAATTTGGAAATTGATCGCGGAAAACACCTAAGTTTGGTATGATGAAAAATGCATGTAAGCAGTTATGAGACGAGTTTATAGTGGAGTTAAATAGTCTTGGACCACGACAAAAACTTCTTTTAAACACTTATAATCTTCTTAATCTAATTATAATATTCTTGGCACAGGTTTGGATACACTACAAGGCAAGTATAAAGAAAAAACTTGCCAACAATAAAAGAAACACTCAAGCGACAGGGGGAGGGCTATCACAAGAAGTTCCATTAGATAGCCTTGAGGATAATGTTTCGCAGCTCTTGTATTGGTGTTGAAAATATTCCACCATCAAGTGACAATTTTACTGAGTCAGTTTAACCAATAATACGACCAGCATATTGGCCAATAGCTAACCCAACCAGAAGAAGAACTCATCAGGCACAATAAAGTTTCGTTACTTATAAGAAGTTCTTACTTGCCACTGGGAAGTTCAAAAGGGTTGGAATCATCACGAATTTGTCTTCTTGTACGAAGTGCATGTATACAAGAGTTTTCCTCTTATCCTCCCCTTATAGAGATTACATGTATTTATTATAAACTATAGATGACACTGAAGTTCAAATTCAATATGCTGATTTTTATACCTGAAAAACGTTAGGACTTTTTCATTGTTTACCATCTTCATTAACTACCGTGTCTACAAAAGGGGCACATAAAAACTTTTCGATACTATCGATAGTTTTTGAGCTAACTATCGATAGTTTTGCAGCTCTAAGGAAACTTCATCCATAAAGATTTTAGAAAAACTAAAGATATTAAACCAAATAAAACTGTTAAACGTATAAGAATTATAGCAACAGTTCTACTTGTAATAATATCAAAGTTTAAACAAAACACATCAACAATAAACAACAGTGGGTTTATCTCATCTTACGTTCCCCACTACAATTAGTTGAAATTCTCTCAACATTAATTGTAGTTGTAAGTAGGTTAAGAAAAACAAAATAAAAACAACAACAACTTACAAAAGATGTTGTCAATTAAGTGTTTTTTAGGCCGTGCACTTGCCTGTTTATTATCAAAAAGTATTTTCAATTTTTGGGAATACAAAATTTTAATTTCAAAAGATTTTGTATTCGTGCTTAATTCCCAGTTTTTTTTCTTGACAAAAACACTTGAATTTTATTGTTGATGGGATAAGCTATTCCTACGCGCATTTCACTGGTTGCTTAGGCCAGATCATCAGGAAACTTCATCCATAAAGATTTTAGAAAAACTAAAGATATTAAACCAAATAAAACTGTTAAACGTATAAGAATTATAGCAACAGTTCTACTTGTAATAATATCAAAGTTTAAACAAAACACATCAACAATAAACAATAAACAACAGTGGGTTTATCTCATCTTACATTCCCCACTACAATTAGTTGAAGTCATAACATGTTTCTCTATATGAATCGATGAAACTGTTATTGTAATAAGCAAGTTATTGTAACTAAGCCCCAAACCATGTTTAACGGCAACTATAATATGGCTGTGGCTATTTTATTGAATATTAATTTTTCGTTATAAATAGATAGTTTTGTTAGAGGTAACCATATGTGTTTTCTCCGCGTGTAAACAAAACAGTTGAGGCTATCAGCGCAGAAGTGGTGTAACCCCAGACTACTTATAATGAGATAAAGAGGAGTTAACACTACTCTTGCACTATAGTACTTGGTTGTAACGGTCCGTGCAAAAACTATGGCGCATATTCATAAATTATTACCAAGTGTTAACTTTTTTAAGTACCTATTTAAGTTATTCACAGATGATTACTTTCATAAAAAGTTAACATTTAATTATGGAAAAAATATAAGAGATATTCAAATAATATCAGATAAAAACATGGCAGAAAACAGTTAAGACGTATAAAACACGCTGCAATCCATTTGACATGCATTTCTACTGCATCCAAAAAACATCCACACAAAAAAATTAAACTTGAGATGTTTTCTTAGTGGATAAAATTCTATTGAATGTTTTTATTTTTACAAGTCCTTACTTTAATTGATTTATACCCGCCATACACCAATTATTGGAAAATGACTTTTTTTTTAAATATTTGTGATACCGCTATCAACCGCACGATTTTTTTTAATGCAATACCCGCCATACGCCACACATTGGTTGAAGTTCATAGAACGAGCGGCAAAAAATAGAAGAAGTTGTTGAAGGATAATGAAACTTGGCACATAGGCATTTGTTTGAATCAAGAAAAAAATGGAAAAATCAAAATGAATCGCCCACTTTTACGCCCACCTCCCATACAAAGTGAAAATTAAATTTTAACCTACGGCATTGTTTTTTGGCACATAGCATTTTGAAACACTCATAATCATTTGTGTGATATTTAAAAAATATCCGCCCACTTTTACGCCCACCTCCCATACAAAGTGAAAATTAAATTTTAACCTACGGCATTGTTTTTTGGCACATAGCATTTTGAAACACTCATAATCATTTGTGTGAAATTTTCACAAAAAATAAATATTATAATTGTAAAATGGGCTCCTGAAAATATATACCTAATCACGCCCACCTCCCATAGAAAAAACAAATAGAAAAAACATGAATACGTAATTCAAGCATAGTCTTTTAATAATTTTTTAACATCATTATCGGGTTGCAGAACAGTTAAATTAACAGTTAAATTATATGCATTTCCATACTGCTCAGTTACCAATCCAGCCTAGTAAATGGAAACATCTTCAAGATTTGAAGCCGGTTATACCACTAGAATATCATTACTTTTATGATAATTTAGTTCAGATGGAGTCAAAGTAAAAAGGAGCAATGTGACAATGTCCAATTTGAATTACCTTTTTTAATTATGTTTATTTTTTTGTTATTGTTTTGTTATTGAATTCTTTTATGTTAGAAAAATGTTAAACAAATGCTTAGTTTAATAAAATAACATAATAGAGCAAAAAAACATATTTTTATTACTGTGCAATTACCGCTATACGCCATAAAAATATTTGAAGATTTTAGTTGCAATACCCGACATCAACCATATCGCTTTGAATAGAGTTAATAGTTCTACTTTTTTTATAAGGGTGACTTAGTAGTCATATTTAAAAAATATTATAGAAGAAAGATTAATTCATACCTTAAGAATTTTCGAAAGAAACAGTTTTTTCTCTCTCCTGAAAAATTGTATTTTGGCGGATGGCGGATATTGAATATAAGCCGTCGATATGCTACTATAACCCAAAAATAACTTTTTTAGAATATTTGTAAATTCTTTAAAGACCAAAAAATGGGTTTTTAAAAGTCTGACAAGCTTTTTATTTAATTACAAAATATATCGTTCATAATATTATCGACATTTTATTTTCTCTACATTCCAATATGCATGGTTGCATTTCTTCTATCAGCTGAGAGTTGTTACTACGTTGGTTATGAATTGTGAATTAGATCTACAACTATCTATGAACTATTTTTTAGTTTCTGTTTTGTTAGTTTCAACTTTAGTTCTGATTTCTGGATATGCGCCTATGTTACCAGCGCCATCCGTATTGGATACAAACAGTTGGATTACTCGACTTTTGCACTGCAAAGAACAGTGCAAAGAACATATCTTACATCAGAACCGTAACCAAATTAAATTGTGGGTACCACCACTTCTGCGCTGATAGCCTCAGTTATACACAATTAAAGCCATAAAGCTCAGTCTGCGCTACCCTGTATAAGAAGATTTACAAACTGAAAATGAAAGCCGAAAATTAAAAATAATAAACTGTTAACGACTCTAATAAAGAAGTGTTTCTTCTGGAGATTTCAAAACAAAAGTGATAATTTGTTTGGGGGAGAAAGATTTATGGGCTTCTGTTGAGATTTTCTGGTATTAAATTGAATTATTCTTATTTGAAAGTAAAATAAAACAGTAAAGTAAAACAGTTTCAAACACGTACAAATGGCATTGAATAAATGCAACACGTTGTAACTAGCGGCGTGTTTTGGGGAACGGTGAAATGCTTTAAGGTATGTTGAGAAAATATTTTTGGTTTGATGTTTAAAAGAATTTTTAATAAATCATAAATTTTTTAAATTTAAACAAAAACAAACAAGATATTTGTGACGTGAAGACACGTAAAATATTTTGTGTGTTTTTATATATCAAGTGATTTTATCACAATTATACTTCAAAGTTCATCAGCATTTTCATTATTAGGTTGTTTTACTTTTAGTTTTTTTCTACTTTTTTCTCGACTCTATGCAACCATTTAAAATACATAAAAATTTCTAATGTTTTAAAATATTTAACATAAAAGATAATTCTTGTTGGTACCAGATGTTAGACAATACAAAGTTTCAAAAGTCTGAAGTAGCTTTAAAAGATAATCATAATTTCCATTGTCTAGCTCATAAATTTGAGAAAAGCTTCTAAAAATGTATATTATTCTTTCATAAATGATATTTTAATGTTTAATTCAGTTAATAAACATTAAAAATATATACGACGGCGGGTCAATAAGTCGGTAATTTTTTAAAGTTTTCGCCTCTTAACTGAAAGCGCAACACTGCTCCTATTAACAGACATCTGTCAGTGAGGTGTATGTTTTACAGACATTGATTAAGCAGATTAAAGATGACTTAAGCAGAAAATGAGAAAAAGAGCGTTTCATGTGATCATTAAAGATAAAGGTCCACACCATGCGCTCTATGCGTTAGATAATTTCTTGGCATTTTTTCAAGGCGATTGCAAAGGCAGAATGTAATCCTACTTAATGCGTTTGATGCGATATGCATTCTACACGTATGCTGTGTAACTTGTCAATACAAATTTAGACAGATTCTACTTTTTTGACAGATGCCTAAACGTGTAGTGTACCCTAATACACTCTACCAAATGGATTTGGCGAACCCTAATAAAAACCCGCCACATGAAAACAAAATAATTTGACACCACACATCAAAAATTAACCAAATGCATTTAGTAAAAACAAATCGAAGAACATTGATTTGTTAAAAGTGCAACATATGTGACGCGGAAAATAGAAAGGAACCTAAGGGCTTTGCCATTTTAAAGATTAAAATACGTGTATCTTTGGTGTACCATCACTGAGCATGTTGGTATTGGTCTCATTTGAAAGCGACACATGTCAACCTTGTTGGTCAACCTTGAAAACGTGCGTAGGTCGTCCCTACCTTTTGTTTTGTGTAGTTGGTTTTTACTGTTCCCTTTACCTTACTGGTCCCTTTCTCTATGCGCTGTCACATGTCGATGGTTTTCTACCGCAACCACGTAACTCAATTTTTTCAGATTTTTGGTTTTAACTTGAAAAATAATCAGTAAATACCGCCTTACAATTTTGCAATTTTTTTGTTTGGCGGAACATCGGAATTTTTCCTAATTCTTGGATTATAAAAGAATATATAGCAAAAAGTTTCAAATATTTGGAAAAAAAAAGAGTATTTTGTCTCTCCTGTAAAGTAAATGTTTTTGAGTTACGAGGTTGCGGAAGAAAACCATCGATATGCAGTTTGGAAAATTGAGTCACTATTTTATCATTAACTCAATTTCCTAAACTAATTATGATTGTCAAGAATTGTTAAGGGGAAGTAGAATAAGAAGTTAGTGTAAGATATTTTTTGTATAAAAAGGGGCACACTGCCCAAAATAAAACTGATTGAATCTGAGCTACAACCTGGCAATATCTGCCTTGTATTTTATTTACTCTAAAAATCACCTTATGTCCTCATTAAGTTGAGATCGGCAAAAGAAGAACAAAAGAAACACAAAAACCACTAAAATAAAATTTTTCACAATTCATTATGCGTATTGTGGACCTCCTGCTTTTGCATTCCATGCCACACAGAAATACCCATTTCGGTGAAGTGGCAAACCTAACTTTTTAAAGGGGCCGAAAAAATGGTAAAAACGTTAGACAAAGTGTATAGAGCTCAAAGGAGATTACATTGAAAAATCAAATGATTTCTTATCCAAAAACCTGTGTTTAGTTTAAAAAGTAACTAACGGACCTTAATAACCACCCTCGTAAATTGTTGTGTACTCATATTTTATGCCATAAATGTCACAATTTAATAAACTTAAGTTCTCTAAGGAGGTAATTGTTGTTTCATTTGAAAAAACAATTTACATTATAATTTAAAAATTTACACCCGTATTCATAAGCGATTTTTAAATTTCACATGCGGTTTTTAAGGAAGATTTTCTAGAAAATTAAATTTTAATTTTTAATGAATACAGTCATAATGCCTCAGTTAGTTTATTTGAATTAAATATTTTCAGTTACGACATTCTTTGATTTTATAATTTCCCCTAATATTAAGGTTGTTATTTATTTCAAATGCTTATTAATATGTGTTTGAAACAAATTGCTGGTATCGCAAATTTCTAATTTTTTTGTTTAACTTTGCTTTTGTTGAAAAACCTTGGGCATTATTAAAATTTCATAAATAATAATCGAATAAATAAACTTTTTATGTGACGCATTAAAAATTTATTAAGTCACTAATACATACAAAACAACAAACATACACACATACATACACATACAAAGCATTTGGCCATTAAAAGTTCGAAACCAAGTGTTTCATAATGTGAATTAAAAGTATAAAAATTTTTGTTTAATATATCAGCTTGGTCCGGTGCGCTTTCCTATCGCCATTAAATAGGTCTCGTATATTGATTACGAAGAAATTTGTACTAAGATACTTTTACTGTTATTATTCTCCTTGTTTGGGAAGTTTTACCGTTCACTTTTGCAGTTTAGCTCGCTTTTTGGCAGATGGTATAAAACTTTTTTTAACAAACGTTCTTCAAATAAAATGTAAATATTGTATTTGTGTGGAAGGTGCCACAAACAAATTTACAAATACTTATAGCCCATGTTAAGCAGCCGAGCCGGTAATTAGAAAATTTCTATGAGAATTTTAGGTAAATCGTTTCAAAAGTTTAAAGGGAATAAACAAATGCAATTTAACTTGTGTATAAATAGAATTAAAAGTTTTGATAAATAAATTTGTAATTTTTCAAAGGTCAATCCAAATGGCATACAATCGATTACAGGGGCAGATCAGAGTTGTATTCGAATCCAAGTTAAGAAGAGTGGTTTGAAAAGTTGTCGAGTTGTGGACCGAGAAAGGTTTGCTTAAAGAGTAAGTAATAATACTTCCTCTAATCGGGCTACAGTCATATTTCATAAGTGATAAATTAATTGAGTCATGAAAAAGATCGCCAATTAAGGCACTCTGAGTTGGTTGTACGTTAAACGTCATCGATTTTTTACGGAAAGTGGCGTGATCGCTGATTTAAGTTTGCTTGCTCTATCTGCATATAGGGTCCGCCTGCTTCGCTTAGGTCACCGTGAATTTGAACCAAAGTGGCAGGTGCTGAACCACCGTTGACGTGCCCTTAAATAACAAATTTCTTTCCGGGGTGTAGGCATAATCTTAGCGATATTTCGCTTTTTGGTGTTACCTCCTCTGGGGCGTAATCAAGTGCAGCTAAAACCTGGGCTTTGGCAAAATTCCAAAATTTTTAGATCTCTTGGCTGACCCCAGATCCTATCTTGTAGAACGAGAGTGAGCAGACACCGGTTAGCAGGCGCTGGACTAACTTTTGGTTGATGCTTTTATTAGTATTCTTCTTGCTTCCTGTCTATCAACATGAATGTCTTTGCGGAAGCAATACTTTTCTAATATAAACCTGCTCTTCATAGAAGTTTTCCTTCCGTTGGGGGAGTGCTTTTTTCAAAGCTTGAACTCAAAAAAAGATGCAATAGAAAGGTACTATAATCATCCTTGTGAGAAAGTTCGGCTGTCCTTTCCTGTTTTGATCTCTTTCTCTCTGCACTAGACATTTTCTTAATCCGGGAACCAGAGTTTTTTGATGAAAAACTTTCTCGAAATAATCATCATTTTACATACAGTTTACATGTTCAAGAAACACAAATTTTATCTTATTTTCTTTCTTTTAAGCTACTGCTTTTTTATCAACTAAACAAAAAATATTTAAATTAACTTCTGATTAACAAGAGAAACCAAATTAAATTAATGGCTTCAAAATCAAAGTCCTAAGAACAATATTGTATTTTAAATTAAACAAAGCAACCAAACCAATCAGCACATTTTTTAATGATTATCAAATAAAGAAAAACATTTTTAATGCAAAATAAATAAGATTTCTTCTTAACAAAATCTTTGAGAAAACTCGCAAAAGAAGAAAATAAAACACAAGACAACAAAAATTTTAATGTGCTTTTCCTTTGAAAAATAAATCTAAAACATATATTAACACTTTTAAAAATGAAAGAAGGTACTCATTAAAATTAAAAATAAAACCTATTCATATTTATCCTTTTTGTTTAAACAGTCGTGCTCTTGCAGTTCAAATAGTAAAAGGAGCATAGAAATTTTCGTACAGAACACGTCGCAGTTTTGAGCCGCTGACCTTTTCTTCTTCTAGTTTAATATTTTTTCTCTTATCAATTTCAATTTTGTGGGTATATTTCACTTTTTTTAAATCATATGTATACATTTGTAAACGTTAAACTCTTGAAAAGATTTCAATGGTGTTGTCTCGTTTTCCTATTTATTTATTCTTATTCATCTTTCGGTTAGTCCTTTGTGGTAATTTAATAAAGTCAAAAGCAAAATTTATAAAAAAGTTATGGTCGTTATTTAAAGGGACCCTACAGGGACATTTAGAATATATACATTTCTGACGCATGTTATAAGAATGTTGTTATCTGACTTATAGTCTGCAACATAAAAATGTACATTCGTTTGCAATGATAGAGTAAGGTATGATCTCTTCTTTAGTATTGCACTTTGAGGCTGGAAATGGCATCACACAAGATAATGGATTATATCATTGTTGGGAACCTACTACAATATTTACTTACTATTGTATGTGTAAAATAGCTAAAGATTTGCTTTGAAGAAATACCAATAAAGCAACAGCAGATCAAGAACAAGTTTATGTTTTGGGTAGAAATAAAAAAATCCGTGTTATTGTACTTTTCTAGATAAAAAAATATACCGCAGTTACCATAAAACGTTAAAAGAAAGTGAATCTTCACATTAGAAAACATAAATCAAGAATGGTTGAAAGGCCTCTTTAGCATATTTTGATTTGACGGCAAAAGACATCCTTTGTTTTGAAAATTACAGTATAAGTTTTTGTATAAGAGCTACTGCATTAGCAGTGCTAGACTAAAAATCAACTGAGCCTTAAAAAATGGCTAAAAATTGTAAAGGACAGTAAGAAACTGGCTTAAGAACGTTTGAGTTTTAGTTCTTATTTTTTATCGACAAAGTAAAGCTAGATAGAAAACCTAACGTGAGCTCCGGTATTAGATGTCACCAGAAGCTGATTTTAATTGTGAGAAGAAAGAAATTGCTCATCCTCAGCTTTCGGATCGTCTCTGTAACATTAGTCTTGACAAGAGATTCCCCCAACAGGCTCATTATACATCCCATTTCTTACCACAGAATCAGTATAGTCCCTTCGATAACAGTTAGTCTACATGTATATTTACCAAGTTCGCATTAATACCTTAATTATTATTCTCTATTTTTTGAATTCCTGTCGTTTGGCCAACCCAAGGTTATTTACTCCGTTTTGATTCCAAGTGCACCGTTTAATATTTAACATCTGTCTTGTGTCATTCCTTTCAATTGTCAAAAGGAAACTAAAACTAGTATGAAAGTATGTTTGTATGTATGTATTTATGTAAGTATAAGTATGTACGGGAGCCTTGGTCAAATATGAACCGATTTCAATAAAATTTAATATGATTTAGATTTTAATAAAATAAGTTTGGACTTAGTTTTATCTAAATACCAACATAAAATTATGATATATGGACACAAATACTGTATTTTGGAAAGAAGCTTCTATGGGGCTATGTGAAATTATCGATTCTCACCATTTTCAATAGGCTTGAACCTTGTTTACATAGATAACTCAGAAAGTGATTATAAGTCGATCGGTATACTTAATGGTAGTTCAAGGACCAATAGTTTAGGGTGTTATAAACCCCTCTCCACTATTGTGGTGTGGGTATAAAAACGTCGGAAAACAATGGTAATATAATAGACGTTTTATTAAGTTAAGAAATTTTTATTTGAAATCCTCCTTGAGACGTGGAAAATTTGAAAAAGGGACTTTTAACATTGTGGTGGCACAATGGTTTTTCCTATCTTAAAAAATACAATGGTATTTTTAATTTAATTTAAAATAAATTGTACTACAAAAGCTTAAGAAAATGCTTAATTTTTATTGAAATAAAAAAGTATATCTCGAGTGTTGATAACGAAGCAATTCGTACCAAGTATTTTTACTGTTACCGTTCTCGAGATATACAGTTTTTTTGTTTTTTTATTGAAGGTGCCATGGCCACTTCTTCAATCCCGCACACTTTTTGACTGATGGTACTTATTCTAATAAATGATAATAAAAAACTACAAAATTGTTTTTCTATTTTTTTAATATTTTTTTAATTAGGCTTAAGTTCATGAAATTTAATTTTCATTAAATTATTTTTATGAAGAAAGGAATTTTACAACATGAAAATTAATTAAAATTGTTATTGATAATCTTTCATTCTTGACGTGGCTGGGGCTCGAACCCTGGCCGGCAGGTTACCACGACATGTTTCGATCGCAACCACTCGATCTCCTCAGATGGATTTGCCGTCTTACACTCGCAGCCATCGAGGACTGCTGACGTCAATAGTCAAACATCAATCCTTAAACCAAATTGTATTTTAACATTTGGTAGATCGAAATTTGCTTTCCTGAATGATTATCCATCTTAATTGATTTTACATGTTGTTTCCTTACTTCTGTTTTTTCGTACTTTTGTCAAGAATTTTTCTTGAAGTCCAAGTACATTTTTTGTTTTTTCATTTTGTCTTTCTCTTTTCTGTCGACCTTTTTCAGCACAACTTGAAGGACAAATGTACACATAGAGCTCGTGCCTTAGCTTTAACAATAATTAGTATTGTGGTTATTTTGTTGAACTATTTATGGTTTTTAATCCAAATTTTTAATATTTTTTTAATTAGGCTTAAGTTCATGAAATTTAATTTTCATTAAATTGTTTTTATGAAGAAAGGAATTTTACAACATGAAAATTAATTAAAATTGTTATTGATAATCTTTCATTCTTGACGTGGCTGGGGCTCGAACCCTGGCCGGCAGGTTACCATGACATGTTTCGATCGTTTTTCTATTTGTTTAAGAAAAGCCAAAGATATTAGAAAACAAAACTTCAGAGTGAATGAGAGCTGCAAATTCTCAAAAAGTCTTATTTGCAACGATATCAAAGTTTTAACAAAATACCAACAATAAACAGTGTGTTTATCTTTTTTAACATTCTCCTTCACAATTAGTTGGAATTCTCCCGACGCTAATTCTAGTTGTTAGTAGGTTAAGAAAAACCAAATAAAAACAAAAATAACTTGATTTTTTAAATCAAAAAGTAAAGCACGTTACCAGTTCAGTTTTTTTAGGCCGTGCACTTGCCAGTTTATTATCAAAGTAATTTTTGGGAATACAAAATTTTCAATAAATATGATTATGTTTGTCGTGCTAAATTCCCAATGTTTATTTTAGATAAACAATAAATTTCAGTGTTATTATCAAGAATAAATATTGGGAATTAAGCACGACAAACAAAGCCTTAAAAAACTTTTCTGTAAAATATGTTTTGTTATAATTTTTAATTTTGACTGAACGGGGGATTAAACTCGGGTCGAATTTACATGTTTCGAAAATAACCGCATTCTCATCGCCAGAATTCTTTGAAGCTCTACCGTTTGCGCCACTGCAGTTACTGGTAGATTGAAATGTTGCTGTAAATTATTTTCAATTTATTTACATGATTCAATTGTGAAGTCATGAATAAAAATTTAAAAAATTATTTTTTTATTAACTTTGTGTTCCAAAATTCCTTCCTTCTTAAGCCGAATTTAAAAATATCAAAAAATTTCACTTAACAACAAACAGTTAAGTAAATCACAATTGATATAAAATGTTCCCTTAAATAAAATATGCTGAAATAAGTTTATGTGTGGTTTATAGAACACGAGCGCCTTACTCGTCCGTTCAACTTACATTTAAAACAAAAACAAATTTCGAAATAAACTACACATTAAACATTTTCAAAAATCTTAATTCAGTAGTCACTGAACAGGCTAAAAAGACACCGCTGCTGACGGTAACGAATATTTTAAAAAATATCCTCTTTGGGAAGATCTAAAAGTAAACAAATAATTTCCTCAAAATAATTAAAGTCAATAATGTTTTACACCAAACACTCCACCATGCTTTTTGTAGGGTATTTAAAATATATAATACTTGTGCATTTGCGTTTAATTATATTAAATAATATGAAAATACAGTTTTTCTTTAAATCCACTTAAAAATAAGACTAACAAATCTTCTTAAAAAATCTATACAACTCACAAACTTTCAAACATAAAAAAAACCACACAACATTCATTGTACAATTTTACTAGTTTAAATGTGATTATTAGAAGAAGCATAGGAAAACTGTAACATTTCCTTTAGTGTTTTTTTATACCCTTCACCACAGGTGTAAAAGGGTATATATAAGTTTGTCATAACGTTTGTAATTTCCACAATATTGATTTTAGACCCCATAAAGTATATAAAGTCCGTCTGTCCGTCTGGCCGTCTGTCCGTCTTACGTTTGATATGTGTTTTCCGGATAATCCAGACATGATAGCGGCTAGGTTGTTTTACATTTATGTTACATACAGTCCACCATTTCTTGCTATTTAAATTCAGCCAGATCGGTCCAAAAATGACGTAGATATGAGCAAAAAACCACGACTACCTCTAAATTGTTCCAAAAATTCCTTGTTGTTGTTGTATTTTTTTTATTTTTGTATATCTTGATAACGGCAAGAGCCAAAGTTTCCAAATTAGGTACACGCATTTAGGTTACCAATACACACCATCCTACAAAATGTGGGCGGGATTGGAGAAGTGGGCGTGGTACCTCCCGTACAAAAAAAATTTAAGGGCTGCCATATGTCCTATGGATATGACTTATATATCAAAATATCGGAAATTTTTAGTAGAACATATTTTATAAAAAACTCGGGAAAATCGGTTTAGATACAAAAAAGTTATGACCAAAAAAATGGCAGAGTTATAACCGAAATACTGAATCCACAAAAATTACTATTTTTTATAATTAACTTTGTTAAAATATATATTAACAAGTTTATATAAATGTTTATATATAAATATAACTTAAGTAAATTCTTCCTTAACACGTCGGTATATAAAACTATCAAATCGGTTAGACAATGGGTAATTTATGAGCAAAATACTCAAAAAATGGGCTAAAAAACATCAAAATTTTTATAAAAACCTAAATTTTAGGGCTGCTATACGTCCTATGGATATGACTTATATATCAAAATGTCGGAAATTTGTATGAGTTATTACAGAAATACTGGGGTCTAATCACCGCATACGATATCCGGCAAAATTCATCGAAATTATTTATTTATGAAATGTATTGAATTTGAAATAATAGCATTCGACATCGAGTAACTCGACATTACATTTATCAAGTTTTCATTCGATACGCCAGTGTCAAAAAAAATTCAATAGTTTATTCGATACGATAGTATCGAATGCAGTGAATTCCCGAAAATTACTCTTTTTATACCCTTCACCGAAGGTAAAAAGGTATATACAATATTGATCCTACACCCTATAAAGTACATATATTATGGGCCCTTATGAAAAGCGAAGTTCAAAACCGGTTGTCTCTTATTTAAAAAAAAAATATTTACCAGTTTTATTTAGTTTTTGTCTAGTTGCTCTCTATTCTGCTCGCACAATGGTGAAGGGTATATAAGATTCGGCACAGCCGAATATAGCACTCTTACTTGTTTTATTTCATTTTCTTCTATTGGGTTAAAATGTTACGAAAATTTATTGCAAGTGAAAACTATTTTATTTTTTGATTCAAACTCTTGAATAAACAAACAATCTTACATTCCATTGTATATAAAAAAAAACAATTCAATGTGATATCATTATAATGCAACATCTTCATGATTTAAGAGTAGACTGTTAAATAAATGTTTGAACAAACTTTTAACGAGGCCGTTAGATCTAAACATTGCTAGAATGTATGGCAGGGAGGGGAATTTAAAAAATTAAATCTTAAAAACTAGAATGTGTTTTCTCTGGAAATTGTTAGCCTGAAAATGCTTTTTTGAGCTTTTAAAGGTTTTCAATATTTTGGTAAAGTAGAATTTTGGCAAACACCGACATATTTGATAATTGTTGACATTCTGGATTTAATTTTTCTTTCATTCAACAATATTATAAAACTGATTATACAAAAAAAAGCAATTACAAAGTACAAAGAAGTTTTTTTGCCTTCTTAGAGAGTGCATGTGTCAGTAAATGTTAAACAAAATACGCTTTTTATTTAAATTCCGAAAGATGTAGTTGACGTAAACATTTACAAGTTTATCTATATAAGTTTTTAAAGAGGAAGGGCCCAATGTTTTTTTTTTAATCGAAAGACAAGAATGTAAAAATTTAAATAAAAAAAAATACATGAACATACGCATAATAGATACTGAATAATCACATAGTATCTTAACAAAATATATAAGTCTATAAGTCTATCATATACATACTTCCAAAAACGTATGTCTTAAGCAACATTGAAAACATAATATCGAAACAAGTGATTCTTATGGATGGGTAAAATTTGGTAAATTGCGGGTAGAACCCCATTTATAGCAATTTTAGAAATCGCTAAGCAATTCTTGAAATCTATAATCAGTAAATAG
The DNA here is from genome assembly GCA_930367215.1 of Pollenia angustigena. NCBI lineage: Eukaryota > Metazoa > Arthropoda > Insecta > Diptera > Polleniidae > Pollenia > Pollenia angustigena. The sequence continues at coordinate 176,753,997 of OV884059.1, read as the reverse complement.
AAAATTAATCCCAAAAGAAATTTATTCTCTAATACAAACTTAGTTATCTTCGTTAAAAATTTCTTGTTTGAAACAAAAAGAAGGCAAGCCCCATGGAAACGTTTCTCACATCAAAAAGTTTTTTATTAAAAAAAAAGCTAGACATCAGAAAACTATTCCATAGAAACATTTTTTTTACCTCTTCGAAAGGGTTTTCACAACGTAAAATTTTTATAAAAACGTTGTTAATAGCGCTTAAGTTTTTTATAGAAAAGATTTTTACAAGTTTTTTTTCAAGAATTTTTTTTTTTTAATTTTATAAGAAACTTTTTTCTCATCGAAAAATTTTCTATAGAAGCTTTTTACTGCGAAAAAATTTCTATAGAAACTTGTCATATCGAAAAGTTTTCTTAAGAAACTTTTAAATAAAACAAATCAAACTTTTCATATCGTACAGTTTTCATTACCAAATTTTTACATGGAAAACTTTTATCAAGAAACGTTTTCTAAAAAAGTTTTATTTAGAAACTTTCTCATGAAAAAGTTTTCTTTAAAAACATAAAAATTGTTAAAAAAAAAAAAAAAAAAAAAAAAAAGAGTTTCTCAGGTCGAAAGTTTTCTTTAGAATTTTTACTTTAAAAAGGTTTTTAACAAACTTTTTACATCGAAAAATTTTCCTTACTACTTTTTGCATCGAAAAGTCTTTTAAAACTATGTTTTCGCTTTTATTCTATATGTTTTCTGTTTCACTCATCCAACTAAAATGCAAAATCATATTATGAACTAAATCTAATTCTTTTTCTCTGATTTTTCTTATTACCAGATGGCGTGGATAAAGTTCATTAAAATTTAAAAGATAATTATTGTCAAATGTTTGCGCTGGGATGCCTACTTTGTATTTCATTTGATTTCTTTACATTTTACAAGCATGATTACGTTTTATTATTATGTTTTGTGCTTAAATGATTTCTTTCTCTTCAAAAGCGGATGAGCAACTAGAAGCAGATTTAAAAAAAAATTGGTTTAAAATGAATATTGACAAAATGCATTAGAGGTAGACTTTTTCCTATAAAAAAAAACGTTTACATTAAAATTATTCTTCTAAAACTCTGCAAAATAAATTTTTTGTAAAGAAAGGAAGGAAAACTTTTTCCATTATATTTTTTACAGAAAAATTCAGTAGTAAAAATTTAGAATAGAAGATTTAAGCGATAAAACATTTTAAATTTATAAGAAATTTAGGAATATCAATTTTAAGAAAAAATTATAGGCCATAGTTCTTTCCAGATGTTACACTATTTGCCTGCCCAATTTCAAGAAAATAATTTGATAAGCTAAGAAGATATAGGGAGGCGGGGCTTTTACCACTCTTGCCCTATTTATTGCTCTGTCCTCCTTCCGATGTTACAGTGTATGCATGCCAAATTTTAAGAAAACCGGTTGGTTAGTTGAGAAGATAAAGGGAGGGTGAGCTTTTACCCCTCTTGCTCTATTTCACCCCCTAAATAAAAAAACTATAGGCTATAGTTCTTTCCAACTGTAACACTATTTGCCTGCGAAATATCATAACAATCGGTTTATTAGTTACGAATATATAGGTTATTAGGGTGGTCGTTAATTGTATGGATCAAATTTTTTTTCTATTTTTCCATGCGCTAACCCCCCAATTCGGTGGGTATTGATATAAAAACAACTCAAACAATTTTTTAAGGACGATCGGAGAAGGCTAAGCCGTCCCTCAAGCCCGCCAAAATTTGAGAAAATCGTAAAGTCCGATTTGTATGACTTATTTTTAGGAAAATATTAATTTTACATAAAAATCGTTTTCTAAGAAGTTGTTGTTAGTAAAGTTTCCAACTACTTTTGCCTTAACAAGTTTTCTCTAAAACTCATATTGAACAAAACCTAATTAAAATAAAAAGTAAACAGCAGCATTGATGCGAATATTTTCTTTAGAGCTGTTTTTTCTTACACACGTCAATTCAGCTTTAATATTTGTGTTTGTGTGCGTTTGCTTAAAAAAAAATAGTCAAAAGCATATCATTTGTTTCTAACGTACCACGGTTGATCAAGTTGGTGCAATTGTACTTTTTTGATACAATTCAAAGCCAAAGGTACCCTAGGGTGACCGTTAAAATCAAAAAATTGGATTTATTTAGGTCTCACTCGCCAATTTGGTGGGTATTGATAACAAAACAACTCAAAAAAATTAATAGGACGATCGGCGAAGGCAAAGCCGTCCCTCGAGCCCACCAAAGTTTGAGAAAAATTATAATTTTACATGAAATCTGACTTTTATGTTTAATAACTTAGAAAACTTTGTGTGTTAACAAGTTTTTCTTTATCTCTTATTAAACAAAATAAACTGAAAATATCGAATACGCCACTTTTAAAACTACTTTTTAATTCATTAAAGGAACGCATTTTCTATGAATTAGTTTTGTTGAAAAACATTTTTATTATTTATTTAAAAAAAAAACGATCAGCCGGGCCGTTTTACCCTAATTCGGGTACGCTGAATTCAGTGCTGCTTACCGTTTTTTAGGTTAGCTCTTGTTTTCAAAATTTCGAAAACGGAGGAGGTTGCACAGCGTAACTCAAAAACGAAATTCCACAATAATATTACCTTTAACAATTGTTATAGGTTTTTCTAATATGCGTAGTCGTTTTAGAAACCAAATTTTTTTGGCAATGGGGATAAATCAAATTATGTGAGGTTGGTCATACATTTGACCCAACTAAGGGCAATCTTGGCGCTGCAGTGGCCAAATTTAAGAATTATATTAAACCAGCATATTTGTATGGGAGCCTCCCTAAAGGGTGGAGATATAAGGCAAGAATGTTTTAAGAAAATGTTAAGCACCAACAACTAATGAAGGTCCGTCATATATTTAATCCCCCTTGGGGCGATTCCTTGGCAGTTCTGGGGCTTTTTCTTCAATATATTTCTAGTCTGTGTTGACAATTTTATATGAGAGCCCCCTTAAAGAATAAAGAAAGCGTGCAGTTATGTTACAGGGATGATAAATGAGAAAACCAATATCGTACTTACGAACCACAATAGTAATAAATAATTTTTTTTTTTTATAAAAGAAAAAGACTTTTGTTTCGGTTACACTTGAAACCATTGGTACATACGGTCTATTTTGTTCCTTTGTTTTTATAATATTTTGCCATGAAGGCTTATATGCTGCCGCTGATACTTGATATAGAATGTGGTATATGCAATCGTCCAATGATCAAGTGCAAAAATCTATTCACAATAGCGAAGTTTAGTGTTTGGTGCAAATGGTCTTGCAAAGAGCAAATGCAAAATATCATAGCTGTTTTGTTAAATCCAACAACAAAATACACAGAGTTTCCTTAAGATTTCATAACAACGCTACGAAATTTCGCATTTGCACTTTGGCAAAACCATTTGTACCAAACACTGAAATCCGTTTATATTCATTGGACAGTAAATACGAGATCCATTTTATATCAAATAACAATAGGTTTGAAAAATTTGGAAATAGTGCCAAATGAGTCACGGGGGTACCACCGTACTTTTTGGCTTTGAATTGTATCAAAAAAGTACAATTGCACCAACTTTATCATCCGTGGTACGTTAGAAACAAATGATATGCGTTTGACTATTTTTTTTTTTAAGCAAACGCACACAAACACAAATATTAAAGCTGAATTGACATGTGTAAGAAAAAAACAGTTCTAAAGAAAAAATTCGCATCAATGCTGCTGTTTACTTTTTATTTTAATTAGGTTTTGTTTAATATGAGTTTTAGAGAAAACTTGTTAAAGCAAAAGTTGTTGGAAACTTTACTAACAACAACTTCTTAGAAAACGATTTTTATGTAAAATTAACATTTTCCTAAATATAAGTCATACAAGTCGGACTTTACAATTTTTCTCAAACTTTGGCGGGCTTGAGGGACGGCTTAGATTTCGCCGATCGTCCTAAAAAAATTGGCGAGTGATTTTAACGGTCACCCTACTATTAATATATCTTCTTTTGTTTCAAACCACATTTTAATCATCTCCAGTGATACGCCTATATATTTTTTATATTTTAAAAAAATGCTTGTACTACTTTCAGACACGAATCATTAAAAGAGTTGCGGGCGCTGATGTTGTGAACTTCACCAGAAACGCAATTAAACGGGTCCTTACTGATGAGTTGGCCATGAACTTTTCTTGGAAGGGCATAAAAACAAAGGAAACTTTTCAACATATGTTTTTTATAGCATTGATTAGAGGTACGCGTTTAAAACGATTTTACTATTTAACATCTCCATTTAATACTAAAATTTCAATTTTGCATTGCATTATGTAGAAGTTTGCCAACAAAAATTTGCCGCTGCTGAGGGACACCAAATAAATCGTGTTCTCCAACAACATTTTGTCCACGCAGGGGATCGCCTCGCTAAGCAAAAGGAACAATCAAATAACAAATAAATAAATGTTAAACATTTTTATAACTCATAAATAAAAATTTAATACAAAAATGAATTAAAAAATAAATAAATAAAAATAGTATTAAGTCTAGATAGCGTAGAATAGCGAGCGAATCGCTACCCGCGGATCGCTCACAATTCGCGGTATGATGTGCACGCGAATCGCTTTACGCGATGTTCCCGCGAATCGTGGTACGCGATGTTCAAGCGTGGTTGACACATGCGAACGTTTTCGCGATTCACATTTAGCTTCCACGCGATGCATCGCGGCGATGTTAGACAACTTGCCGGCGATTCGCGGGCGATGATTCGGCGATGGAAATTGTTTGCAGGGTAAGCACGAATAAAGCAAAACACAACAGAGATTATGATGTAAATACCAAGCGAATATTTGGAAGTATGTGTGAATGCAAGACGAACAAAAGAAGTTTAAAAAAACAATTATCTCATGTACAAATATAAGAAAAGAAAAATCTCGCTTATTATCTCATGTGTTTTGTAAAAACAAAAAACAATGAAAATACCCTGCCGGCAAATGAGTAGCTAACTACAAAAAAAGCCAACTTTAAGTTAGCTTGTATAGACTAACTTAAAGCCAACAACTAAGCAATGGAAAATTTACATTAACCAAAGTGTATACAAACACTGTATATTTTAAGTAGAGAGAGCCATGTCGATTGGCAAACAAAATGTCATTATAGTCATTATAGTCAAAAAACATAGGGTGCGTTCGTAAATGCCTCACTGCGCTGCATCAGTGATTTCAAGTGGTAATATATTTATCAGTGAAGTAAATGTGGACCGAAAAATTGTGAAATACTCCACAAAAAGAATAGTCACACAATAATATAAGTTATTATTATTCTTTTATCGCCATTAAAAAAAGTTTGCTTCTCTGATGCAGCGCAGTGATGCACTTACGAACGTACCCATAGTTTTTTAATACAAAAACTACACTGCCCCGGTAGACTAGCTGGTAGCGAGCTAGTCTATCAGCACCAAGGTTGCGGGATCGAATCCCACCAGAGACAGAAAAAAAAATAAAAAATAAAAAATAAAATAAAGTAAAATAAAATAAGAAAAAATAAAAAAAAAATAATTAAAAAAAATAAAAAAAAAATTAAAAAAAAAATTTACTTTATTGACTTTGTGTAACTATATATTTTTATAAAGTTTTTGCTGGGTAGCTACAAAAAGTTAACTTTTAAGTTAACTGAAAGTAATGCAGAGTCGGACAATTGACTACTTCCTAGGACATCGCAATGTTAAAAAAGTTAGTTAATTACATATAAAAGTAATCCAATTGTCAACCACCACTACTTGAGAAATAGTTAGCTTTAAATTAATTGAAAGTTAACTGAATTGCCTGCAGGGTACTTTTATACAAGAACGAATATAGCAAAAGTTTTTTTTTTTTTTGTGTTTTTAAACACGAATAAAACAGCACACAACAGTGTATAAAATCTTTTATTCCTGACCATGAGTGAATACTGAGTGAATCTTCGGAACTCTGCTTATAACGCAAAAGTTTTAATAGTTTTAATTCTATGAAATTATCTTTAAGTTATGCAAAGTACTAAACCAAAAAAGTTCATCTTATGAAAACTACGAAAAAACCGTTGGGACTTATATTTAACTTTTAATTAATAAAAAAAAATAGCTTTCTTTAAAACGTATGAATTTTATTTAATAAAAAATATTAATCATACGTTTAATATGTCAAGCCAGAAAACTCACAAAAATATGCAACATTTTTTAATTAACAAATTGCTAAATAAAAATCAGCGTATACTTAACTTTTAATAAATATATTCCGCACACGCTACAGGCAGACTGTTTAGGTGCCCTTTCAAGTATGCAATTAATTTGTTTATCATTTGTATGTATGCTTTGGATGGCGTGATTTTGTTACCCCTCGTATGTGGAAATAATGTTCTGCTTTTCAAAAACTCTTTTCGATGATACTCAAAACTCAAACTCTAAAAGACCTTTTTTAAAAATGGTCCGGCTCATGTATGATCAACGCTAGAACCAAAATATTTTGGGAATCATCATAAAACATATCAAGCTTTATTTTCAGAGGGGTAACAAAATCACTTTTTTTTGGAGTCGCTCTAATCTACATGTGAAGCGGACAACCAAATAAAAATATTTTGTTTCCTTTATTTCCTTTATATTTGACATAACTATAGTTCTAGGAGATATGAATAAGTGTGCGAACTAATTTTTTTTTCCAAAAAAAAAAAATAATTTGGAAAAAAATGTATCTGCAAAACCAAAAATGACAAATTTAAATCAAATTTTTACTAACTTAGTTCTAATTATTTTTTTATTTTTTAATCAAAATTGGGTTTTAATGTCCTTATCATATTGGACAAGTTTTATTATGGGACCTCTATAAGTATTCTGTAAGCAATTAATTTTCGATTAATCGTTAATTCGACATAAATTATTCGAATTATTCGTTTATCGAAAATGAGCAATTTTAAGTTATTCGAATATCGATTAATCGAACAACGGTTAATCGTTTGAATACCCTAGTATATAATAACGAATTCTATTATTTCGGACTTTTTAATGGGGAATTTTCGACAAATTTGTTTTGTGCATATTGCACTGGTTTACAGCCAAAAAATACCAAGAACGCCACATGCCTAGATAAGTTAACTGGTGCCTCCTGAACACGAAAAACGCTGTTATTTTGTTTTCATAATTACCGTTTTTTAGATAACGGTACTTTTGTGTTTTTCGGTGTATGGTCCCAATCAAACCCTTATGGATCCCAACCGAAAAGTCCGATCGAAACAAGTGGCACATCGTTGGAAAGATAATCGAATGCCTTTTCCGTCGATATGCTAAAAATCTATCTGATAAGAAATTGGCTGAGTTATGGCACATCAAAGTTAAAAATTTGCCAATTTTTTACGTTTTTTTTTTCAAAATTTTTCATTTTTATTTCGTTTTTTTTCTACGTTATATTACATATCTGGAATGTTTTGTTTTTTAGCCCAATAGTATATTTAATTACCAACATTTTAAGCGTAATTTGAAAAAAATCAGATGAAAAATAAACTTTTTATTAAGGATTTTGTGGAACGACAATATTTTCATCTCATATAAAATTCCGTTTTTTTTAAATACGTTCAAACTTTGATGTGCCATAACTCAGCTATTTCTTATCAGATAGACATTTTTAGCATATCGACGGAAAAGGCGATTATCTTTCCAACGATGTGCCACTTATTTCGATCGGACTTTTCGGTTGGGATCCATAAGGGTTTGATTTGGACCATACACCGAAAAACACAAAAGTACCATTATCTAAAAAACGGTACTTAGGAAACAAATTACAGTGTTTTTCGTGTTCAGGAGGCACCAATTAACTTATCTAGGCATATGGCATTCTTGGTACTTTTCCAAACTTAAAATTTGTAAAGCAGTGTTGTTAATCAAAAGTATTTAAGATATTTAACTAATTATAAATTATGCACTTTTTATAAATGTGCATAATTTATTAAAACTTTTTACTATTTTTTTTTTAACTAATCATCCCATAAATAGACAAAAATTTGATCAAACATATCGCAATAAACTAACGGAAATTTTATTTGAGAAACTTTTGAGCCTGATATATTCCAGCATTTATCTTAACTCAGAAAATTTAACTTTCCCTTGTTATGTTAAACATTTTACAAAGACTTCGTCCGACAATACAAGGGTAAAAAATCGGCCCAAAGTCGTTGAAAAGGTTTTAAAATTGTTTTCCAAACACAATTAACAGTACAAACCTGACAGCTTAAAAACTTTTTTTACAATTGACAGTAACTATATTCAACATTTTTCTGTACATAAAATATACCTCATTGCTTTCCAAAGGAAAGCTAAGGTAAAATGTAACAAGAAAATAAAATATAATAGTCTGGTTGTGTATAAAGTCATTTCTGAAAAATTGAAGGAATAAAACTATTACAAAAAAGCTTTATAAAATACATAACTGAAATTTAGCTCATAGAATAAATTCGAAAAATGAAAAATGTTAAATATAATATAAAAGTAACCTTCGGAAGGAAATAATTCCCAGTTTCTATTGACAGTAACTTTTATAATATATACTTATTAATAAATTTTTAATTGTTATTCAAAATTAAGTTTATTTTTTCTAGTTTCGAAACAGAAGTGTACATTGTATGTATTTCACTGTGTGATCATCTTCATTTTGGCATGTTAAAGGTAGCAGATTTAAACGACATTTATGTCTACTTAAGGCTCGCTGAGCTTAAATATAGCTTGTTTATTTCCCTGAGTAAAAAGCAATATGGGATAAATTTTATAATAAACATTAATTTTTTACAGAAGTATTTGCGCCAATTTTCGCTGCTTGTAATTTGTGGCCACTATTGTTCCCAATCCCCTAATAAAAGGCAACATTTGTAATGGAGCTACATAAATAAAATAATTAAATTACTTAACGAATTTTTAATACACTTTTTTTAAAAGGATATACATATTTCGTTGTATTAAAAAGTTTCAGCTTATAATCCGAAAAAGTTCGTTCCAGAAATCAGGACAAAAATACAGAACGTAGGGTCGCAAATCAGCAACGGAAAACAAACCTTCTGAGGACGGAATAAAAACAAATTGGTCGGCTGTTTTTATGGTGTAGCAACAAAATTTCAATTTCAATTTCATCAGAGTTATTCTGCTGTTAAAACATATTAAAATATCGTACGGTATTTATTAAAATCAGGGACCGTAACAGGTTTTTTATGATTTTTATTTTTTTGAACAAAAATAACAGTTATTTTTTCGAGCAAAAACAAAAGTTATTCTCAAAAGAAATGTACGTGATTTAATAATTTAGTTGACTTTAAATTTTTATTTTAATGTGCAATTATCATTGGAATTTCTTATGCACGTTAAAATAATTATTAAAAGCAACTAAATTATTAAATCACGTACATTTCTTTTGAGAATCACTTTTATTTTTGTTCAAAAAAATAAAAATCAAAAAATAACTGTTAAGTTTGATCGAAAATATAAAAATCAACATTTTTAAAATCAATACATTTTATCATTGACAAGTGCATAAGAAACAATATGGTATACTTGAATCAGTTTTTCGACATTTACTTCTAATTAAAATAATTTTTTTATTTCGAATTTCAAAAATACTAAGGGTAATCACGATGGTCATTGTGCAAATTTGCAATGTGTAAATTTGCAGTGCATATTATGATTGATCGTGAGCATACCACTTTTATTTTTGTGCAAATATGCTATTTTTCTAAAAATGTATTCTGGCAACACTAAAAACTTCTGGCAGCACTGTAAAAAAATCTGCATTTGTTAACAATTATACACAAGCAAATTAAAATAAATTTTTTCATTTTATTTAATTTAAATTTAAATCTCTATTTTATTTTACAGTCTGCGAAAATGTTCAAGTTATAAGTTTTCTTAAAATCAACACGGCATTTAATATGTCAAATGTTATTGCTTTCATTTGTTTGCAACTGAGCAAATATGCACTACTAACTTTGCTCATGGTTTTTTAAGTGCAAACGAAGTAAAAAAGAGCAATTTGCAAATACGTACATTTTGTTGTTGTGTGTATTTTTGCACGCATTTGCATCGTTTGCACACTTTGCACTACCCATCGTGATTTCCCTTATTAATTTAAAATAGTTGCAAAATAAATACAAAAATGCAATTTTCTTTGCTTGACGAGAGAAGAATAATTGATTTTTTCAAAAACAATTAAATTTTGTTCAATGTTCCAAAGTATATTTATAAAAGAACATGCAACTCTACAATAAAACTACAATACAAAAAACAATAGGCATTTTGTTTGTGTAAAAAAATAATTAGTTTAATCTATAAAAATGAATTTTAGCTGAAACAAATTAAAGCACGTTATTTTACAAATAAAACAGGAATGGTCACCCGGGTGGTTATTGGTAAGGCGAAGGTTAATAAAACAAACCATAATCAATCAAAAAATCCATTTTGAGCTCTTATGTACTTATGCCCGTTTGCATTTAAGGTGGCGATATTTAGAAATAAAAAATAAAATAAAATGTAAACAAATTTTGGCAATCTCACGACTATTAACAAACTAACAGCCGTTCACTTGCATGCTCTTTTATAAATACTAGTGTTCGCCTAATGGTCAAAATTCGACCAAAAATATTTAATAAATATCAAGGAAACATAGTTCATCTAAGTGTATATGAATTTATATGTTTCGAGCATTTATTTTTTACGTCTTAGTGAATCGATTTGGCGAGGGACCAACCTTCGGTTCATAAATTTTTCTTTTACGTGAGTTAATTTAATTTTGTAAGTTCATTATAAAAAGTATCAGAAAATATCAATTGAAAAACCAAAAAGTATCAAAAAGTCTCCTTTATAGATTGTCATCCACTAAGGACATTGCATGTTTAATTTTAGGTTTTAATTTCTAAAATTAACGGAAATTAATCAAAGTACCAAATGTAGAACGAAAAAGTACCAAAAAGCTCCCTCTCATTCAGGATCATGCATGTTTACTTTTATCTTTGTAGGTCGAATATTAACAAAAATTCAAAAAGTTCCAGATGAAAAACAAAAAGTACCAGCATTTTTCATCTTATATGTTTTTATTCACTCAGTAACCTGCACTTATAATATTATGTTTCCAAGTTCAATATTATAGAAAATTTAAAAATGATTACATGATGCACGGCAAAGTAAAGGAAAGAAATTTAATTTCCCGTATTTCCCTTTTTGATACTTTCTTCTCCCCATAGAGGTTCGGGTGACAAACAAAGAAAAAAGGCGTTCTTAACTGTTTTGCTTGTGTCGATTTATACATAAGATGTATATAGTCGAAATATTCGAAAACCGGTTTCTGAAAAATGTCGACCACCCTATTTTTTTTTTTATTATTTGATAATTGAATATGCATATGTGTTAGTAGCAAATTTGAATGCTGAAGTTATTGAACAAATTTTAATAAAATATATATTGTGCACTTCAAATGGTGTATATCTTATATATAAATACGGAAGCAATTTTTTTATCGTTGATTTTTAAGTATCTTAACGTCCACCGATTTTAATGAAACATATATCGTTTTAAAGGTATTTTTGTGTAGAAATGCACAATATACATTTTATTTAAAAATTTTGAGGATTAAATGGTTTTAAAAGCGTTTTAAATTTGTTTGCAAACACACGCACATACATGTATAAAAAGAAGTTGTGTGTTTTGTTATTCTCCCAAAATGTGTTTTATTCTTGCATTATACTGGCAAACACACATGTGCACACATGTATAAAAGACGGTGTGCTCTATGTTGTTCTCCCAAAATGTTTTTGTTTTCATTTTGCACTTGCAAATACACATGTATAAACGTATTAGGACAGGGTTACCTTAGACATTTTAAAAAATGAAGTCGCGCAAAAACGTCGTTTAGAAAAATAAAAGTCGGAAACTTTTTTAATGACTTTTAACGAAGATCTGTGTTTCTATTTTTTACTTTGATAACATTTCATGAAAATCTTATAAATAAATTACGGGGATATGCACAATATATTTTTTTTCTAAATTTTTGGAATAAAAGTGTTTAAAAAGCATTTTAATTTATCCTATAGACACACGTACAAAGATAGGTGAATAGTGAATTTAGCCGTTCACTTAAAATGTGTACGATTTTATTGTACAACGCACAGGTTCTCTCAAAAGTAAATGTGAAGTGCTCGAATTTCGGCCACCGGGCGATCCTAGTTTTGTTTAAATCGGTCGACATATAGGGAAGAAAAGTATTCTTAACGGTTTGACTTGGCCGATTTATATATAGATACTTTGCAATGTTCGATATCCAAAATTATGTGACAGTAAAGGAAAAAAAACACTTGTGGGAAAAATTTTTGTCTTGGTATAATTGGATCTCTATTTGAGCTGGTAGGATCACTTTGAAATCAGACTTGATCATTTCCACCACAGATTTTAAAAATTACCACTCCAACAAATTTATTCTCAAATTAATTATCCATATCAATATCTTCATTGATATGGAAGCGTATACACCCAGAGAAAAAACATGTTTAAATATGGTCACCTCCAACCAAACTATTTTTAAAGAAAATTTTGAACATAATATTTTTAATATAACCATATTATTGTCAGCGATAACCACATTATGGTTAAATTAGGTCTCCATCAAGAAGCCACAGCCATATTATGGTTGCCGCCGAACAAATTATAATTAGTAATAACTAAAATATGTTTAACACTTATAATAACATGGTTAATTTTTAACCAAAGCATGTTGCTCTTGAAAAATAGGAAAATACTATTGTAAATTTAAAAACAAATTATTATCATATTTAACCATACCATTTTTAGAGGCAACCATAATATTGTTGTAGGTTCTTTATGGAGGACTAATTTAACCATAATATGGTTGTCACTGACAATTATATGGTTATATTAACCATAATTTGTTTAAAATTTTCTTTAAAAATAGTTTGATTGGAGGTGACCATATTTAAACATGTTTTTTCTCTACGTGTAGTTCTTTAAGTTACAATAAATAGTTTTAACTTTAGGGAACCGTTTTATATTAAATTCAAACAATGTTTTCTTCCGAGTGTAAGTGTGCAAAAAAAAAACATCAAAATGTACCAAAAATATCAAATGTTTGTCAGTTTCTTTTCTTACTCGGTCAAAAACTACCGAAAAAACTAGAATAATAATTCCCTTCGACAAAAAACTCTGTCTAGGAAATGTGTCGTCACGAGACTTTAAATACCCAGCGCAATTTTTCAAATGTCAACTAACTCTTCTTTATTGCAATAAATTCCTTTAAAAAATAAGTTTTATTGTAAAACTAAAAAAAACTAGTTCCAAATAAAATGAGACAGTGTCAAAATTATCAGCAATGAGTTACAAATTGTTTAATATGTCAGCTCTTAGTGTTCATAAAAGAAGAAATATTTTTCTAATGTTTTGGAATTTTTTATACCTGCACTTGTACTTTATAGCGTTTAAAGTTTCAACTTATTTTTGTTATTATCCTTTTTTATGTATTTAGTTATCAAACTTTTTCTTTATTTATGTTTTTATATTTTCAACAAAATTTTCTCTTTGATCTCGCTTATTGAAAAATGATGGTATTAATTTGAAAAAGCCGCAGAAAAAAGTGTTGGGAAAAATGCAATTCATTCGAAAAAGGTATTAAAAAATCTTAATTGCATGTGTAGCAAACCTAACACAACCCAGTAAAAAATGTGCTCTAAAAGGAGCATGTTTTGTGTATGAATTCATACCACAAATCGCTTCAAACCTGCTGATGGGATGCCTGATTTTTGTATGGGGTGTTCCTGGTTTAGAGGACTATTTTCTGCTGACAATAAGCGCTTCTTTTAACATGCAAACAAAGCACTCCTAAAGTGCATTTTTAGAGACTTACTAAATTAACATATTCATTAATGTTTTGCTTTTACTTTTGTTTAAATGCCTTTTTCCAATCATTTTCGTATATTTTTATTTTTTTTCGGCTTGCAACCTTCTTGGTTGTCAGCACTTAAATAGCAGCTTTTTTGTATATTTTATTCTATATCATTTACTGCTTTTTAAAAGCTCTTTTATTGAAGCACTCGATTATGCGCTTTTTCTCTACAGTGCTTCAAAAAACCCAAATTTTTTTACTGGGAAGTGTTAATTAAGTTTCCAACTTAATGATTTATAATAATTTATGAAAGGTTTAAAGCAAAAAATCTTGAACAGTTCTATCATTTGAAAGCGAACGTTCATTTGAATTGTTGTCTATAGAAAATTTTGCCATATCAAAAACTATTTAATGGAAAACCTTCATTATCGATTTGCTAAAAAGAAAAAAAAAAAAAAAAGAAAAAATTGGCACTATCAAAAAATTTTAATAGAAAATTTTCCAAATTTCATTATTGAAAAGTTTTTATAAAAAATTTTTCCCATATCGAAAAGTTTTTTATAAGAAATTTTGCATTGTCACAAATTTTTGCAATATTAAAATGTTTTAAAAAAAAATTTATTATCCCAAATTTTTCTGTACGAAAAATTTTTCTAATATCGAAAAGTTTTCATAGAAACTTTTTATTAAAAAAAGTTAAATAAAACAAAATGTTTTTAATAGAAAAATTTTGCAATATAGAAAAGTTTTCCACAAAAATAATTTTTAAAAACTCAAAATTATTTTAAAAATTTCATAGAAAATAATTAGTATTTTGGTTATTTTGTTTAACTATTTATGGTTTTAATCCAAATTTTTAATATTTTTAATTAGGCTTAAGTTCATGAAATTTAATTTTTCATTAAATTATTTTTATGAAGAAAGGAATTTTACAACATGAAAATCAATTAAAATTGTTATTGATAATCTTTCATTCTTGACGTGGCTGGGGCTCGAACCCTGGCCGGCAGTTTACCATGACATGTTTCGATCGCAACCACTCGATCTCCTCAGATGGATTTGCCGTCTTACACTCGCAGCCATCGACGACTGTTGACGTCAATAGACAAACATCAATCCTTCAACCAAATTGTATTTTAACATTTGGTAGATCGAAATTTGCTTTCCTGAATGATTATCCATCTTAATTGATTTTACATGTTTTTTCCTTACTTCTGTTTTTTCGTACTTTTGTCAAGAATTTTTCTTGAAGTCCAAGTAAATTTTTTGGTTTTTCATTTTGTCTTTCTCTTTTCTGTTGACCTTTTTCAGCACAACTTGAAGGACAAATGTACACATAGAGCTCGTGCCTTAGCTTTAATAATAATTAGTATTGTGGTTATTTTGTTGAACTATTTATGGTTTTTAATCCAAATTTTTAATATTTTTAATTAGGCTTAAGTTCATGAAATTTAATTTTTCATTAAATTATTTTTATGAAGAAAGGAATTTTACAACATGAAAATCAATTAAAATTGTTATTGATAATCCATCTGAGGAGATTGAGTGGTTGCAATCGAAACATGTCATGGTAACCTGCCGGCCGGGGTTCGAGCCCCAGCCACGTCAAGAATGAAAGATTATCAATAACAATTTTAATTGATGTTCATGTTGTAAAATTCCTTTCTTCATTAAAATAATTTTTTTTTTTCATTATTTTTTTATTGAATCTTCATATATTAAATATGAACTAACAATAATTAATCAAATCTTAACCTAATACGTTATTTTTTGTCCTGCCAGTGCCAGACAAAATTTTCTTTATCACGGGTTCTGTTCACTTATATAGGTGTTTATCGCTCATCTAATTGGGGAAGTGCTGCAGTGTCTCTTCTTCTTAAGCGAGTGTGGCCGCCATGATTTAAAATATTTCGAGCGGATTTGGGTGTTGTTCAAGCCTTTTTAAATATCTTATTGCATATTTTGTAATAATAGTTTTAACTAATGGCACATTGAGATCCTTATGAATGTTTGAGTTTTTAACATACCAGGGAGCTGCTGGTATGTTGAATTTTGTCGATATTAGAGGCCGAGGCAGTGCCCCATAGTTGAATACCGTAGCACCAGATAGGCTTTAAGATAGAGTTGTAAAGTAGAAGCTTACAATCGAGACTAAGGACAGAATTTCTTCCAATAAGCCAATGAATTTGAATGGCTTTTAGTTTCATTTGAGTTAATTTTGCCTCTATATGGCATTTCCACGTTAATCGCCGATCCAGATGTATACCGAGATATTTTACATGCGAATGTTGAAGAATTATTTGATTATTGATTGTAATAGGGGGGCAAGATTCCCGACGCAAAGTGAATGTTATATGTACGCATTTTTGCTCATTGACCATTGTCCTGCATTGTCGTAACCATATTTCTAGTTGAAATATATGATGCTGTAAGTAACGCGATGCTTCATAACATCGTGGACACTTAGAAAAGCTGTATCGTCTGCAAATGTTGAAATTTGTGTATAGTTGCTTGTTGGCATGTCCGAAGTATAAATTAAGTATAATAGGATGCTGCCTTGTGGGACTCTAGCGGCAATGGGCTGAGGTGAACTTAAGAAATTTCCTTCTTTAATAATAAATTGACGACCGACTAAGTAGCTTTCTAGCAGCTTGTGTGTGTTTGCTGGTAAATTTTGCTTCAATTTATGTAATAAGCCTTCATGCCAGACTTTATCAAAAGCTTGCGAAACATTGATGAAGAGTGCTGAGCAATATTTCTTTTCTTCAAATGCTTTTCTTATGACATTTACTATTCGAGTCTGTTCGATTGTGCTGTGTTTTCTTCTAAATCCGAACTGATGATTTGGAATACATCTATTTACACTTAAAATCAGTGTTAATTTTGAAACTAATAATTTCTCAAACAGCTTTGACATATTTGATAATAAGCTAATAGGTCTATAAGACTCAACTTTTGTATGATCTTTACCTGGCTTTGGTAACATGGTAACTAAGGAAACCTTCCATTTTTGAGGATAGTATTCAAGGCGTAAAATAGCATTTAAAATAAAAAGAATAATTTTCTTTGCTATGTGAGGTAGCTCCAAAAGGATTTTATTACTGATTTTATCAATACCAGGTGCCTTCTTAGTGTTTAAGTCACAAATAGCCTTTTCGATTTCTCTTAACTGAAATCTGAGGGGAATAGCTGCTCTAGCAGCAACAGGTGGTAACTCGACCGCAATATTGTGAAATATATTTGGTGTAAATACGTTTTTCAAGTGACTAACAAACAGATTTTCTTTTTCAATATCGTTTCTTTCCCAATTACCATTCAAGTTTCTTAATAGTGGCTTAGATATAACTGGCCTTTTTAGATTTCTAGCTGCACGCCATAATGAGTAGTCAGATTGTGGAGTTGCATCAAGTTCCTAAAGATATTTTTCGAGAGAAGCCGTTTTTTGATTCTGCAGTAACTTTCTTAGCTTTTTTGTGCACTCTTTTAATAAAATCTTAAGTTGTGGGGATCTGTAAAGTTGCCACTCTCTTCGAACTCTCCTTTTTTCAGACAAAAGATGCTCGACATCTGAAGAATATATTTTATTATTTTTAATTTTTTTTGGGGTATCGCTGGAATGTTGAACAGCTAGTTTCAGAAAACTGTCAAAATTGTCAATATAGCGATTTACATAATCCGGTGTACTGAGCGGAATATTTTCCTTGCAATGGGTACTGACATATTTTTTATATTTTAACCAATTAATTTGCGTAGCTGTCGTCGCTTGTAACCAGTCGGAAGTACAATTCTATTGGGGTTCATTATAGTAAGAATTGTAGGTGTATGGTCGGAAGATAATTCTAGGGAAGCTTCAACATGAATCGTTTCTATGGGAATGTTTATAACCACGCCGAAATCTATGACATCTGGTATTTTTTGATGATCAGTGGGCCAATATGTTGGTTGTCCGCTCGCTACCACATTTAAATCCATTTTAGAAATTGTGTTAAATAAAACACGACCCTTTGGTGTTATAAGTCGCGACCCCCAGAAGGTATGTTTAGCGTTATAATCGCCAGCGGCTAGGAAACACGGTCCTAATGATTTAAAATATTTATAATATTGGTCCTCCGATATTGAAAATCTAGGCGGGGAGTATAACGATGAAATTACTAGGTTTCTATTTAATTCCTCAACGTAAATGTCCGTTGCTTGGAGATAATCTTCACGATGATCACACATTAGGTAGTGTTTCACTCGGGTTTTTATTAAAATGGCAGAACCTCCACAAGCTCTATCTCGAGGGTCCTTGGTATCATATAGTATATAACCATTTATTTTAAACGTATTTCTTGAGGTCAAATGAGTTTCAGAAATCATCATGACATCAATTTGTTTATTTTTAAGAAAGTATTCTAATTCATTTTTATGTTGGCGGATGCCGTTTGCGTTCCAAAAACAAATTTTTAAACAGTTCATGGTTTGTTAAGTACAGCTTGCAATAACATCGATTGCATTCTAAGCATTTCCTGCATCATATTACCCATTGTGTTCGTAAAATTATTTACTGTTTGCACTAATGTTTCCATGGTTTTTTCTAAACGACTTAAATTAGAAACCGGAGTTTCATCATTACTTGGCGAGGCACCTTGCATAGGCATGTGGTTTGATTTTAGGATGTTAGCGTAAGAGGTTCTGTTATTACTAGGCTGGGGGGCTTGAATTGCATTTGTGTTTACGTGATTTGCGACCTGTATTTGAGGGGTATTTGTTTTCGGTCCAACCATCTGCTTGACGATAGTATATACAGGGCATCCTCTATAATTGGCAGTGTGATTACCGCCACAGTTGCTACCTTTTTTTTACGTTGGGGTCGGTTTTAGACTTATCGCAAGAAACTGTACCGTGTAGTTCACCACATACTACGCAGACAGGGGGTAAGTAGCAGTATGCCTTGGTATGGCCAAATTCTTGGCAATTTAAGCACTGAACAGGTCCATTTTTTTTGTGCGGCTCTTCTATAGTTATTTTTCTGTAGAGAATATATTTTAAATTGTAAATAGGATGTGTTTCGTTTTTTTTTTAAGTTTTACGTCGCCGGGTTCAAACTCCACTCGAAAAAGTGGTTGGAGAATTTTTTCTCTATTTTTAATATTTACTACATGTTTTACCTTGAAGCCTTTTTCTTCTAGGAATGATTTAACCACACATGAGTCAATACCCTTAATCACTACCTGTAGACCTTTACTGCTTTTCAGTTGGTAGGTATAAAAGTTTTTTTTAAGTGTTTCAAAGTTGTTTACTATTTTGCGAAAATCATTCTCATGATTGACTTGTATTTTTGTCTCGTTTATACTTCCACGCTTGATAGCCGCGACGTAAAACGAATTTTCACCTATCACCGATATCAAACTCTTTATGAGCTCATTTGAATTTTGCTCCCTAAGATATATCGGGGGAGGCTTGGATGGTTTAATGACGTTTGGTGCTTCAGAGGATTCATCCTCCAGAATTGCAAAACGATTTTGAGTATTTATTTTATCAAAAGATGGTACTTTTGAGGCCGAAGCAACTGCTGCAGAGGTAGGGCTGCGTCCCCGCTTAAGCACTGTTATGTACCTGTCCATACCAACTTGTACTGTAGGCTTTTGACAACTTTTTACAGGGGGGTTTTCCATTGCATTTGTGTTTGAGTTCATGGTATCATTTCCCACTTAATTTGTTTTTGACATCACGGCAATACTTGCTGGCCTGGCAACACTTGTCACCAAATCTAGTTGTAGTTTTTTTTAATGAGTCACTATCCACTGTTTTTGTAAACACCGAGGGTGATAGGGAACGTGTTCGAGTAATTGGCTTAGCCGTTAAATAGTTTATATTGTTTTGTTTTGTTTTATTTATTTCTGCATTATTTTCATTTGCATTAACTAAAACGTAAACGTTTCTTTCATTTTGTCTTAGTGTTGTTTCACTGTTCGTACTCATGCAAAGAGTTGTTTTTGTTTTTCACCGTTTTGCTTTGCTTTTAATATTTTTATTATTTATTGTATTACAACAACAAAACAATAAGAAATTTAAGCTGAAATGTTTTTGTTCAGAATATGTATACATACATACATACATGTATGAACATTAGGGTGGCAGCTTAATGTATGGAGCAATTTTTTGTATTAATATTTATGTCTCCCGGGCGGAATATTGTGCCACATGGTCTAAAACTGATGTGGAAAAAATTTCAGCCAAATCGGATAACTTTTACCCCTGCCCCTTTGAGGTCAAAGTTCAAATGATAAAAAAAAAATCGAAAAAAAATGTTTTGCTTGTATGGAATTTTTTTTTTTTTTATCATTTGAACTTTGACCTCAAAGGGGCAGGGGTAAAAGTTATCCGATTTGGCTGAAATTTTTCCACATCAGTTTGAGACCATGTGGCACAATATTCCGCCCGGGAGATGTTGAAAATCCAAAGTTGAAATTTAGCTGGCACCCTAGTAATCATGCTCTTAAATAGGGCCAAAAACTGAATTTTTCCAGTTTTTTACCCCAATTTAGAACAAAAATGCGATGTCGAAAAAAATTGTTTAAAAAAAATGTAAAAAACCTGGTATTAAGAGCAACAAAAAATCTTTAATGTGTGCTTATCAAAACTAAAAAAAAATTTTTTTTTTAAATTTTTTAAAATAAGCCCCTAACAAGCCTCAAATTTTTTTTTCAGAGTCGCTTTTGAAACTGAAATGAAATTGTTTGTTGTTAATAAGCTTATAAAGCTTACTAATATTGGAAATTTTTTTTTATCATTTGAACTTTGAACTCAAAGGGGCAGGGGTAAAAGTTATCCGATTTGGCTGAAATTTTTTCCACATCAGTTTTAGACTATGTGGCACAATATTCCGCCCGGGAGATGTTGAAAATCCAAAGTTAAAATTTAGCTGCCACCCTAATGAACATTCATACGTATGTATATATTTTTACTTTTTTATTTTGTTTAATTTTATCGTTTTAATTGTTCACTATTATGTTAAATAATTTAAATAACAAAATATATTATTTATTTTAAGCGTCCATTCGCTGCTGATATATGTCAAAATCAGATATGATTAATTAATAGTTCAAATCGTATGCGGGCTTAAAAATACACGTATGTATCACAACAAAGCACAAACTAAAATAAAAATAATTTAATGAAAATTAAATTTCGTGAACTTAAGCCTAATTAAAAAAATATTAAAAATTTGGATTAAAACCCATAAATAGTTCAACAAAATAACCACAATACTAATTATTGTTAAAGCTAAGGCACGAGCTCTATGTGTACATTTGTCCTTCAAGTTGTGCTGAAAAAGGTCAACAGAAAAGGGAAAGACAAAATGAAAAACCAAAAAATGTACTTGGACTTCAAGAAAAATTCTTGACAAAAGTACGAAAAAACAGAAGTAAGGAAAAAACATGTAGAATCAATTAAGATGGATAATCATTCAGGAAAGCAAATTTCGATCTACCAAATGTTAAAATACAATTTGGTTTAAGGATTGATGTTTGACTATTGACGTCAGCAGTCGTCGATGGCTGCGAGTGTAAGACGGCAAATCCATCTGAGGAGATCGAGTGGTTGCGATCGAAACATGTCATGGTAACCTGCCGGCCAGGGTTCGAGCCCCAGACACGTCAAGAATGAAAGATTATCAATAACAATTTTAATTGATTTTCATGTTGTAAAATTCCTTTCTTCATAAAAATAATTTAATGAAAAATGAAATTTCATGAACTTAAGTCTAATTAAAAATATTAAAAATTTGGATTAAAAAAATTTCATAGAAAATTTTTATTAAAAAAAGTTTAATACAACGAAAAGTTGTCGGTCAAGGCCGACCATATGATACCCTTCAACACAGTATTTAAAAACAAATCATGCTTATGTGTCCATATAAATATAAATTTATCTATGTTTATAAACTTCATGAAAATCGGTTTGAAAGTTTGTGAGAGGCAGAAATTGCCTCCTACCTCCCGTTGTGGTCCTTTTTTTTTTGAAAAACTGTAAAGCTTATGTGTCCATTTAGATATAGATCTATCTATGTTTTAAGTTTCATTAAAATCGGTTTGAGAGGCAGAAATTGTCCCTGTCTCCCCTCGTGGTCCTATTTTTTAAAAAATGCATACATTTTGTGTCCATATAGATATGGTTCTATCCATGTTTTAAATTTCATTAAAATTGGTTTGATAGTTTCTGAGAGAAAGAAATTTCCCCCTATCTTCCCTTGTGGTCCTACGATTCGGCCCATTTTCAATAGGCTTGGTCCCTGTGCCAATAAGAATTTATGACCCAAATTTCATCAAATTATCTCCAAAATTGCGACCTGTACTTTGCGCACAAGGTTACATGGACAGCCAGCCAGCCAGCCAGCCAGCCGGACTCAGAAAGTGATTCTTAGACGATCGGTATACTTTAAGGTGGGTCTAGGACCAATATTTTAAGGCGTTACACACATCAGCACAAATGCATAATACCCTCTCCAATATTGTGGTGTGGGTATAAAAACTGAAAATTATTTTCAAAATTTGGACGCTACATATTTCTAAGACAACATAAAACTTTCAAAAATAATTTTTGAAGAGTCCACGTATTCCAGAGATAAAGTTTACGGTATGGAAAAATTTTCAGAGGAAGTTTTGAACCATCGAAATTTTTGTATTTACTCCTCTGGAGCAATTTTAATACTTTTCCTCTTGAAAGCGCACCGCTTACATCTCAGCGGCCACCCCCTTTCCAATATACAGAAGAAAATTATATTCGAATGGTGTCCTAACCACACACCAATACAAAATGTTTTAAAACAAGTTAGAGTGCTATATTTGGCTGTGCCGAATCTTTGATACCCTCCACCGACAGTTCGAATGTTTAAGGAGTAATATCTGTATGATGTTATTATTATCTTAAACTGTGACGATTTGTTATTAATTATGGTTTTAGGCGACTGAGCTGTTTTCCGGTAGTAGGGTTTATATGGGGCATATGGTAAATTATGGACCGATCATCACGAAATTTCACAGCGTCATTTCTAGTCCTTTAAAACTGTGACGTACCAATTTCTGTTATGCTAGCATTATTAATTATGGTTTTAGGTGTACTAAACTGTTTTCCAGTGTTATTTCTTGTCCTAAAAAACTGTGAAGTTCCAAATTTTGTTACGCTAGCGGTATTTTTTACGGTTTTAGGCGTACTAAACTGTTTTCCGGGAGTATTGTTTATATGGAGCTTAGTGTAAATTATGGACGGATCTTCACGAAATTTAACAGCGTGATTTCCAGTCAAATAAAACTAATTTTTGCAAAATGTATCTCATTCCGTGCCTTGTTCCAGCATTTATGTTATTTTTTGTAACAAAATGATCAATTTTTTTAGGTGGTGGTTCCACATTATGATTCATAGCTCTGGTCCTACTAAAGCGATTTTGCTGGATTTCAATCCCAAACTGCTTAGGATAACTACAAGCAATTTGGCACAAAGTTTGTTCATTTCTTTTGAGGTGTTCGAAAGTGAGCGTGTTTTCAACAGACGGACAGACGGACGGACAGACAGACGGACATGGCTAAATCGACTTAGAATTACTCATATATACTTTATGGGGTCTGAGATTAATAATAAAAATGTTTCACACGGAATGACAAACTTAATATACCCTCTTCACAACTAATTGTGGTGGAGGGTATAAAAACCTTAAATTTTGATGAAAATGGAGTGTTGCCAAAACTTGGTGACAAAAAATGGCTTAATTTACGGAAAAAAATGGCTAAAAATGGCTAAAATCTTTTTAAAATTTAGTAACAAAACAGATATAATTAATTTAAGGTTGTTTACGATGAAATTGTGAGTTAAGATCAATTTGTTAAATATGAAAAAAATAGAAACTGGGAATTATTTCCTTCCGAAGGTTACTTTTATATTATATTCAACATTTTTTATTTTTCGAATTTATTCTATGAGCTAAATTTCAGTTATGTATTTTATAAAGCTTTTTTTGTAATAGTTCAATTTTTCAGAAATGCCTTTATACACCACCAGACTATTGAAGGAATAGCACTATTACAAAAAAGCTTTATACAATACATAACTGAAATTTAGCTCAATAAATAAATTTGAAAAATGAATAATGTTGAATATAAGAAAAAAATAAATTAATATTAAGAAATTAAATCATCGAAATATTCTTTAGTTTCAAATAATCATTAATTTTAAATAATTTGAAGGTAAATCATAATCACGACAACATTTACCCAACCTTTTGAGTCCAGATCTACAATAAAAAACAAGAAAGAAAGTATAGTCGGTTAAACCCGACTGTATGATACCCTACACCACATTAGAACCTTTGTACCAAATTTTATCAAATAATCTCTAAATTGCGACCTGTACTTTGCGCACAAGGTTTACATGGACAGCCAGCCAGCCGGACAAACATCGTTAATTCGACTCAGGTGGGATAAGGACCAATATTTTAAGGTGTTACAGACATCAGCACAAACGCATAGTACCCTCCCCACTATTGTGGTGGTGGTATAAATATTGTATTGTTATGGTAAAAATATTTATCTAATTGATAAAATCGAATTAACGGTTGCTTAATGTTACCCATTTCTCAAATTAGTTTTAACGATGTTTACTTGGCTAAACACCCTCTCTACTTCAGCATTAGACCATGGAAGTGAGAGCAAATGTATAGTCAATTCTGAAATGTCTAAAACAATTTTGTCACCGCCTGCATCCCTTTATTGAACTACTTGCAACGAGAAAGAAACAGCAATGTTTGTGCTAATCCATTTTATAAATTTAATAGTGGAGTACTGTTCCTTTATTTTGAAAGATGTTTCAACGTCATAGCGATTTTCAACATTTGTGATTTAAATTAAAGGCGTTTTAATTGTTCAAAATGTTTATTTTACTTTTATAAATTTTTATAATAAAATAAAACTTATTCTTTTAAAAGAAAAACGGCAAAAAAAATTTTATGGCTTAACAAGTTGAAAAAAGGCTAGTGGTTAAACTCATTTTTTAATGGCTAAACAGCGTAAAAAATGGCTAAATCTAGCCATTAAATGACTAAATTGGCAACACTGAAGGTCACACACAATACAAATGAATGAAATGAATAAAATGATTTTCAATGAAAAATCTTGACTTCAAAGACTAAATAGCAGGGCTGTGGAGTCGGAGTCGGATTTGAGGTTTTTCTACCGGAGTCGGAGTCGTAGTACCCACAAAAACAAGCGACTCCGACTCCAACATTTTTGGGATTAAAATTTTTTCTAATATTTTTTAAAATAAAAAAATTTAATGGCCAATTTAATTAATTATATTTTAATATCGATTCATATTTAAATATAGTTTTTCATATAATTCTATTTTTATTTGACATAAAAAATCGAATTTAAAATATAAATTGATATTTTAATAAATTGGTGAAATTGGTCATAAGAGGGTCTGCTTTTTGAAATTTTGAAGTCAGAATATAAGGACTAGTAAACTTTACATATGAGTAGGTGAGTTTCAAAAATTAAAAAATTGAGATAACATCTTATTTTGACGGATCTTTTAGCAATTTATGAGAATAAATATATAGATTGTATTGAAGCTTGTCGATTTCTATGTTTTTATGTGACACAAAATTTCTGTAACAAAATTCGCTGGTTCACTGTTTTAACCTTTCTGTTTGAATTTCGCCTAGATATCGTTAATGAAATAGAGCCGAATTAAGGAACTTAAAAATTAAATTTGAAAATAAGCTGTTTTTTTTTTTTATCGTATATTAACAAATATTTTTGTAGCCATGTTTATATACGAGTATATGACTGGAAATCTGCTGTAGCTCCTGTGGTAAAAGCATTAAGTGAACTACACTTTAAGTTCCAACCTTCAAAGTGATTTAAAAAAGGAAAACGAAAAGGAGCACGGAAAAATACATGACATTGTTCCAAATATAATTCCCATCAATCTGTTGGTTTCCCGAAAAATTATTTAAAAATACTTTTATCTACTCACTTTGGGCAAAATTGGAGAGATAATACAGACTTGCAATTTCCAATTTAAGTCTTGTACAGTAATAATATTGATTATAGAACGGAAAAAAGCAATGGCGAGTACACTGAAGAAAAAAATTTCAATTTATTTGCTTAAAAATTTATATTTTCTTAAACTCTGCAGGTGGGAGATAAACTACATCAAGCCTCATTTTGAAAATTTTACAGCAGGCCCAAAAACATGTTAAAAATCACAAATAGTTCTATTTCTGTATTTAAAATTTGCCTTTGTCCGAATATTTTATATGATTTTAAAATTTTTTTTTTACGTCGATGATATCTTAATAAAATTACGTCATAAAAGGTGTGTTACCTTCTATGATGGTATTGGGACTGTACCATGCCTAGAGACAAACAGCACCAAGTCCAACATTCTATAATAGAAGGTTTACAACATTTTTTTTTAAGTTACGTTTCTTTTCAAAATCTATATGTATAAAAATAAGTTGCATTGTGTTAGTAATTGATGTTCTCTGAAATGCGTGAACTGATTTTGTTTCTGTAAAGTTCACGTGGAAGGTGACGTCAATACCAAGGTTTTAATGTATCAACGGTCTTCAAATGTGTATTGGTTCTTGAGTAATAGCCATTAGTGAACACTGCATCCGAAACATGTATTTATATTCCCATACAAATTTCAACAAAATGCCCTACATTTTGAACTTCTCCGAAAAGGCTTGACCGATTTTTATGAAATTTTGTATGTGTATTTGTTAGATATGAGAATAGGACGTAGAGTATATTTTATATCGCTAGATAGAGGAAAAAAAATATTGCAATAGGGGTAAAAGCTCCCACTCCCCAATTTTTTATTAAAATTTGGCACGCAGACAATGTAACATCTGAAATAAATAATGAAAATAAGGAAAAGGGTGTGAAATAATATATAACCTATTAGGGTGACCGTTAAAATCAAAGGTTGGATTTATTTAGCTCTCACTCGCCAATTTGGTGGGTATTGGTAAAAAAACAACTCAAAAAAATTTTTAGGACGATCGGAGAAGGCTAAGCCTTCCCTTAAGCCCGCCAAAGTTTGCGAAAAATCGTAAAGTCCGACTTGTATGACTTATATTTAGGAAAATATTAATTTTACATAAAAATCGTTTTCTAAGAAGTTGTTGTTAGTAAAGTTTCCAACAACTTTTGTTTTAACAAGTTTTCTCTAAAACTCATATTAAACAAAACCTAATTAAAATAAAAAGTAAACAGCAGCATTGATGCGAATTTTTTCTTTAGAACTGTTTTTTTCTTACACATGTCAATTCAGCTTTAATATTTGTGTTTGTGTGCGTTTGCTTAAAAAAAAAAATAGTCAAACGCATATCATTTGTTTCTAACGTACCACGGATGATAAAGTTGGTGCAATTGTACTTTTTTGATACAATTCAAAGCCAAAAAGTACGGTGGTACCCCCGTGACTCATTTGGCACTATTTCCAAATTTTTCAAACCTATTGTTATTTGATATAAAATGGATCTCGTATTTACTGTCCAATGAATATAAACGGATTTCAGTGTTTGGTACAAATGGTTTTGCCAAAGTGCAAATGCGAAATTTCGTAGCGTTGTTATGAAATCTTAAGGAAACTCTGTGTATTTTGTTGTTGGATTTAACAAAACAGCTATGATATTTTGGATTTGCTCTTTGCAAGACCATTTGCACCAAACACTAAACTTCGCTATTGTGAATAGATTTTTGCACTTGATCATTGGACGATTGCATATGCCACATTCTATATCAAGTATCAGCGGCAGCATATAAGCCTTCATGGCAAAATATTATAAAAACAAAGGAACAAAATAGACCGTATGTACCAATGGTTTCAAGTGTAACCGAAACAAAAGTATTTTTCTTTTATAAAAAATAAATATTTATTTCTATTGGGGTCGAAAAAGTACGATTGTAGAAGTTCGTAAGTACGATATTGGTTTTCTTATTTATCATCCCTGTAACATACCTGCACGCTTTCTTTATTCTTTAAGGGGGCCCTCAAATAAAATTGTCAACACCGACTAGAAATATATTGAAGAAAAAGCCCCAGAACTGCCAAGGAACCGTCCCAAGGGGGATTAAATATATGACGGACCTTCATTAGTTTTTTGTGCTTAACATTTTCATAAAACATAATTGCCTTGCATCTCCACCCTTTAGGGAGGCTCCCATACAAATATGCTGGTTTAATATAATTCTTAAATTTGGCAACTGCAGCGCCAAGATTGCCCTTAGTTGGGTCAAATGTATGACCAACCTCACATAATTTGATTTATCCCCATTGCCAAAAAAAAATTGGTTTCTAAAACGACTACGCATATTAGAAAAATATATAAAAATTGTTAAAGGTAATATTATTGAGGAATTTCGTTTTTTTTTAGTTTATTTTATAAACTAAACCGTTTTTGAGTTACGCTGTGCAACCTCCTCCGCTTTCGAAATTTTGAAAACAAGAGCTAACCTAAAAAACGGTTAGCACCACTGAATTCAGCGTACCCAAATTAGGGTAAAACGCCAGGTGCCCGGCTGGTCGGTTTTTTTTTTAAATAAATAATAAAAATGTTTTTCAACAAAACTAATTCATAGAAAATGTGTTTCTTTAATGAATTAAAAATTAGATTTTTAGTGGCTTATTCGATATTTTAAGTTTATTTTGTTTAATAAGAGATAAAGAAAAACTTGTGAACAAATTTTCTACAAAATTAATATTTTCTAAGTTATTAAACATAAAAGTCAGATTTCATGTTAATTATAATTTTTCTCAAACTTTGGTGGGCTTGAGACCTAAATAAATCCAACTTTTGATTTTAACGGCCACCCTAGGGTACCATCGTACTTTTTGGCTTTGACTTGTATCAAAAAAGTACAATTGCACCAACTTTATCAACCGTGGTACGTTAGAAACAAATGATATGCGTTTAACCAAGGCGAACTGACTAGAAGGTGAGGTCAACTCTACAACTACAATGCTGCTGTGGTCGGGTGTCAAAAATATTGCTAGTAAAAAAACAGGTTTGTTTACATAAAAAACAAGTTTGTATACAAACTTTGACAAGTCGACCACAGAAAAAAACACCACATGTTGACTTGACCCCACCTTCTAGTCAATTCGTCTTGGCGTTTGACTATTTTTTTTTTTTTTAAGCAAACGCCAACAAACACAAATATTAAAGCTGAATTGACGTGTGTAAGAAAAAACAGTTCTAAAGAAACAATTCGCATCAATGCTGCTGTTTACTTTTTATTTTAATTAGGTTTTGTTCAATATGAGTTTTAGAGAAAACTTGTTAGTTCAAAAGTTGTTGGAAACTTTACTAACAACAACTTCTTGGAAAACGATTTTTATGTAAAATTAATATTTTTCTAAATATAAGTCATACAAGTCGGACTTTACGATTTTTCTCAAACTTTGGCGGGCTTGAGGGACGGCTTAGCCTTCGCCGATCGTCCTAAAAATTTTTGTGAGTTGTTTTTTTATCAATACCCACCGAATTGGGAGGTTAGAGCATGGAAAAATAGAAAAAAAATTTGATCCATACAGTTAACGACCACCCTAATGTATAGGTATATTAAAAAATGTATTTACGTACAAAATCGTCAACCTTGCTGTTATTTTCTTGAATCTCCAAATCGTATTTTTGTAAATCCTCCAGGGTAGAAAAAGGCAGTTTCCTCAAAATGCTGTCAACTTCCACTGAAACTTTTACTTTTTTCAGCTCCCGAACCTCATTGCGACCTGTCACAACTTCGTTAGTTAATGAAGAAACAAGTCCTTTTAAGGATGTAATTTCCGCGCTTTGCTGGGACACTTGCTCCCGTAAGGCTTGGAACTCCTTAAGTATTAACGTCAGGGGATCGGGGTTACTTGTAGAAGCTTCTGTAAAAGATTAAAGTTTAAATATTAAAGATAATGTTGCAATGTAAGAGAAATCTTACCGGTATTCATGTTGTAATTTACTTCTTTTGGCATTTTAAAAATATTTAGTGAATAAATGGTATAAAAAAGTGTGCGTGCGAATCTTCTAAGCAAATATTTTTTTTTTATTAAATCAAAACAAAAACTTCTTGCCTCAGCTAGTTCGAGCTGGCTTGTCCAATAAATATTAAATGTTTCAGAAGAAATTGGAAATTGGAACACAAATCACTTGCTCAACTGGAACGACAATTTTGCTAATTGCCCTTGAAACCAAATATTTATTTTCCCGTTACAAAACAACAAGAAAAAAAATTCTATCGAAAGGTATAAAAAAACACTGATGATTGCCGCTACTTGTGTGCGCTCGCATATTCATCGCCTAAGGCGATGGTTAGCGATTCATATCGCCAAACAAGCAATCGCCAAAAAATTCCAAAAATGTTTGAAAAGTAAAAACTCAAAAAATCTATTGCTGTATTTGTTCTCGTATTTGTATTGTTTTTTGTTTCAAGGGTTCGCAGTTTTATTTTAAGCCTTATCCCCAATTTGCGATTTTTCATCCCCAAAAATCCCCAAAATAGCTATTTTCTTATCCCCGAAAATCCCCACATTTTCTTAAAAATGAAATACGTAATAAAATGTCAATGGAAAAATACGCATACCAGAGAAAGTCAATGGGTATAAAACAAATTAAAGCACATATCGACAATTTTCAATACGTGTGCGTACTCGTATCTGTTTATTCTCATACTTGTGTATATCCATGCGCATTTGATTTTATTCATGTGTGTTATCATACTTATTGTGTTTCATACTCGCACATATCCATATACACCCATAGTTATATCATTGACTTCAAACATATTTTCTTTTTTGTTAATTTTTTTCATAAATGTTGCCAGAATTTTTTTTTCAAAATTGCTGAATCACAAATAAATACGTTTTTTCAATCATTTGAGCACAATTCAACAAAATTTTATTGAAAAACTATTGTTGGCTTTAAAAAAAATTTCTGGAATGTAAAGATTTGAGTTCTTATTTAAGAAAATCTAAAAAAATGACTAAGTGAATGCAAATTAAAATACGTCGAATATTCATATTCATACATATTATGAGTTTGAGAAGGTTACCTGTTGCCAGTTGCATTTTTAAGACGTTTAAAATAGTTTAAAATGTAATTGCTGAAGTCAATCAGTCGCCAATGAAAATTTTAGCCTTAAAAACAACTCCACAATGTATCCACGGTTGTCTTCATAAAATCAAGCATTTTATGAAATTCCTGCCTGCAGCGCAGCATTAGACTAAGATTTCTCTTTAGCTGGAAACACAAGAAAAGAAATAGAAAAGATCCCAAAATAGTTGATAGCCTCCTTTTTTAATTATTTTTATAAAAAACATCTTTCGTAAAATAGATTATAATTTATTATAGCATTAGAAACATTATTTTAATATGATAGCAAATATTTATGTTTTGATATAACTTTAACATAAATTATTAAAAATCTAATTTAATCAGTGCTATATTTGTTTTGCTAGTTTTGGAAGATACTTAAAATATAATTACATACATATGTTTTCTGCATCAAAAATTTTTAGGTCGTGGCAACACTGCTTGCTTTAAAATAACCATACAAATTGTTGAAGTTACTTGTCGATACTCATCGATACATGCCTATACTCATACGCATTCAAAGGATTATCCATAAGCATGCCTGTTTGTTCATACTCATACCGGTCGAAACTTATTCATGTTCATACTTATTGGTAGTCATACCTGCCTGTACTCGTGCTCGGTGGCGTATGAATAGGTTATAAGTATTAAAAATATAACTTTTTGGCTGTCTCTGACACATACATCAATTTATTTAAATAAATCCATTTGTGTAATATTATTAAAACTAATGTTATTTATTCCTTGAGTACCAATGTAAAGTATGTAACAAGAGTAAATTAGGGAATCAAAATCTTCTGATTGATTCACCAGTGTTTTACATGTTGTTGGTTTAAACAGTGCATTTGAGATGATTGAATAAATTTGTCACATTATTTTAAAGTGAGTATTTATTTTAATAACTTATATTGCATTCTGTTGCAAATATTGATTTTGATTGTATTCATTACAGAAATAGACTATTTCAACAAAAGTAACGCTAGTTGGTACAAAAAGCATATTTAAAACTATTTCAACAAGTTCTGGAAAAAGTTTTAAACTGCTCAAAAAGACGAAAATTTGTACCCACATCTTGAGAAAATCGGTCTTGCCATTGCAAAAGTGAAATTTATAATAATATATTGTCCCCCCTGGGGATTTTCACGAAATTTGTATCGCAAATAAATCCCCAAAACTGGGGACACTGTTTGTTTCTACAAAAAACATGAGATAATAAGAGAGATTATTTATCAAGAATGTTTGAATTTAACATTGAAAAAAAAACAAATTATAAGCTATTAGTGTTTTTTTTTTTTTATTTCTTTTTTTAGGGCAAATTTTGGGAAAAAATGGATTTTAAGTAAAACTACTGCAAGTAAAAGAAACAAAAAAAAATTTTATGTAATTTATTTTATATTTTTTTTATTAAACATAACGCAACACTTTAAATAAATAATTCCTTACAAAAAGTTTAAATTAAATATTAAAATTTGTAGGTACATAAATTTAGAAAAAAAAAGTCAAAATCAAATTTGCACTGTTGTCATATTTTCAATTGTTTAAAATAAAGTTTCAAGTATTTGTATTTACTTTATGTATAAAAGCAACATGAATAAACTACGCAAAAAAAAACAATTTTATCATGTACAAAGTAAGGCTACAAATACTATTAAACAAAAACAAAGGAAGCAAGAGATTTTTGTGTTTTTAAACACGAATAAAGCAAGACACAATGATTAGCCTATCATTGTCCACATACGCGCATATGTAAAAACTGGAAAATAAAAAAACTATTTTATTCACGTGCTTAAAAATAAAAAAAATTCTTAGCTATTCATTTTACAGTGCGAGAATAAAACAAAAAAATTTGCAAGCATTATTCATGTCAGTTTATCATGTATGTTGGATTTTTAGTATGCATTATAACCCTGGTTATAAGATACATACTTCCCTCGAGGTTTTTATAAAAATCATTAGCAATACTTAAAATCTCTACAAAAACGCTACAAATGGAGAAACATCTCAACAAATCTTAAAACAGATGACCTCGTAGTACTGATGGACGACTTGTTACCTCCTTCGAATCAATTTATTCTCCTTACTTTTTTTAATTTATTAACCTTACTCTTTCATCTCTCCCAAATTCATTTGTAGCATTGTATGGCAGATCATCTTTCTTTACTAATACCAAATTTTCGACTTCTCCCTATTTTTAATTTTTTTTTGTATGGCTTTCTATAGCAAAAGACGTTCAACCAGACGACATCAACGAAACCGTCAAGGCGGACGAGATCCAGATATCTACCTGTGCAGGTTATGCAAAAATTTCCATTCCATACGGTTCTGTAGACGATTTCAAAGGATGGATGTGCAAACTAGAAACCGTATCGTTAGCAAATACCGCTATTGCGTCAACTGCTTGGCTAAAAGCCACGAGCTAAGGGCTTGTCCATCGAGAGACACATGTAGGAAATGTGGGAAGTACCACCACACGTTGTTACACCCTGGAATTCGTAGAAAAATCAACACGAACCGCTACAACTCAGATTTTATACACGCAATTAAACAAATTTAATTGTTTTCTTTATTAAATTTATACTAATTGTCATTATTTCATTTATCCTTTTGAATTATCAATATTTAAACTTTAAATTTTTATAACTGAATTTCACCACTATTGTAAAAGTAGTTGTAACGAGTTGCTTTTAGTTATTGTGAACTGTAATCCTGGAATTATTTTGGAAATTAAAAGCACTTAATGTTTCTTAAAAGAAGAAACCAGGTTTATTTACACTTAAGTTGGGTTTGGTACTTAAGCTTCACTTGGCTTTCAACCATCAACCTATCAACACTAATTATTGCTAAATTAAAATCTAAATTCATAACCCAAAACTTACAATTTAAAATTCTTTAATTGGAACAAAATGCATTAATTAATACTTCAAAATTATTTGAATTTACCGGCTAGTATTTAACGAAAATTAAACTTAAATAAAATTGTATTCCATCTAAATCGAAAATTAATATTCTTTTGATTTACACATTCAGAGGTACACAAACACAAAGGTGAGCTCACACACATTCACACAACTAACCTAATTTTTCTAACTCTAAATTCTAATCCTTAATCTTGCTCAACACCCCTCGTATAATTTCTCGAGTAACCGAGAAATTATATCGAAGACGAATTTGGTGCTAATTTCTTCAAAAATTACAGTCCACTCAGCCCTAACCCACAAATTATTTAAACCCCCAAAGCACCAGATTTCTTCAAACTTTTCGTTGTACTAAACTTTTTTTAATAAAAATTTTCTATGAAATTTTGAAAATAATTTTCAGTTTTTAAAAATTGTTTTTGTGGTAATCTTTTCTATATTGCAAAATTTTTCTATTAAAAACATTTTGTTTTATTAAACTTTTTTTAATAAAAATTTCTATGAAAACTTTTCGATATTAGAAAAATTTTTCGTACAGAAAAATTTGGGATAATAAATTTTTTTTAAAACATTTTAATATTGCAAAAATTTGTGACATTGCAAAATTTTCTATAGAAAACTTTTCGATATTGGAAAAAAAATTTTATAAAAACTTTTCAATAATGAAATTTGGAAAATTTTCTATTAAAATTTTTTGATAGTGCCAATTTTTTCTTTTTTTTTTTTTTTTTTTTCTTTTTAGCAAATCGATAATGAAGGTTTTCCATTAAATAGTTTTTGATATGTCAAAATTTTCTATAGACAACAATTCAAATGAACGTTCGCTTTCAAAATGATAGAACTGTTCAAGATTTTTTGCTTTAAACCTTTCATAAATTATTATAAATCATTAAGTTGGAAACTTAATTAACACTTCCCAGTAAAAAAATTTGGGTTTTTTGAAGCACTTAAGAGAAAAAGCGCATAATCGAGCGCTTCAATAAAAGAGCTTTTATAAAGCAGTAAATGATATAGAATAAAATATATAAAAAAGCTGCTATTTAAGTGCTGACAACGAAGAAGTTTGCAAGCCAAAAAAAATAAAAATATACGAAAAAGGCATTTAAACAAAAGTAAAAGCAAAACATTAATGAATATGTTAATATAGTAAGCCTCTAAAAATGCACTTTAGGAGTGCTTTGTTTGCATGTTAAAAGAAGCGCTTATTGTCAGCAGAAAATAGTCCTCCAAACCGGGAACACCCCATACAAAAATCAGGCATCCCATCAGCAGGTTTGAAGCGATTTGTGGTATGAATTCATACACAAAACATGCTCCTTTTAGAGCACATTTTTTACTGGGTTGTGTTAGGTTTGCTACACATGCAATTAAGATTTTTTAGTACCTTTTTCGAATGAATTGCATTTTTCCCAACACTTTTTTCTGCGGCTTTTTCAAATTAATACCATCATTTTTCAATAAGCGAGATCAAAGAGAAAATTTTGTTGAAAATAAAAAAATATAAATAAAAAAAAAGTTTGATAACTAAATACATAAAAAAGGATAATAACAAAAATAAGTTGAAACTTTAAACGCTATAAAGTACAAGTACAGGTATAAAAAATTCCAAAACATTAGAAAAATATTTCTTCTTTTATGAACACTAAGAGCTGACATATTAAACAATTTGTAACTCATTGCTGATAATTTTGCCACTGTCTCATTTTATTTGGAACTAGTTTTTTTTTAGTTTTACAATAAAACTTATTTTTTAAAGGAATTTATTGCAATAAAGAAGAGTTAGTTGACATTTGAAAAATTGCGCTGGGTATTTAAAGTCTCGTGACGACACATTTCCTAGACAGAGTTTTTTGTCGAAGGGAATTATTCTAGTTCTTTCGGTAGTTTTTGACCGAGTAAGAAAAGAAACTGACAAACATCTGATATTTTTGGTACATTTTGATGTTTTTTTTTTGGCACACTTACACTCGGAAGAAAACATTGTTTGAATTTAATATAAAACGGTTCCCTAAAGTTAAAATTATTTATTGTAACTTAAAGAACTATACGCTTCCATATCAATGAAGATATTGATACGGATAATTAATTTGAGAATAAATTTGTTGGAGTGGTAATTTTTTAAAATCTGTGCTGGAAATGATCAAGTGTGATTTCAAAGTGATCCTACCAGCTCAAATAGAGATCCAATTATACCAAGACAAAAATTTTTCCCACAAGTGTTTTTTTCCTTTACTGTCACAGAATTTTGGATATCGAACATTGCAAAGTATATATATATAAAACGGCAAAGTCAAACCGTTAAGAATACTTTTCTTCCCTGTATGTCGACCGATTTAAACAAAATATACACCATTTGAAGTGCACAATATATATTTTATTAAAATTTGTTCAATAATTTCAGCGTTCAAATTTGCTACTAACACATATGCATATTCAATTATCAAATAATAAAAAAAAATAGGGTAGTCGATTATTCGACATTTTTCAGAAACCGGGTTTCGAATATTTCGACCATATAAATCTTATGTATAAATCGACACAAGCAAAACAGTTAAGAACGCCTTTTTACTTTGTTTGTCACCCGAACCTCTATGGGGAGAACAAAGTATCAAAAAGGGAAATAAAAGGGAATAAATTTCTTTCCTTTACTTTGCCGTGCATCATGTAATCATTTTTAAATTTTCTATAATATTGAACTTGGAAACATAATATTATAAGTGCAGGTTACTGAGTGAATAAAAACCTATAAGATGAAAAATGCTGGTACTTTTTGTTTTTCATCTGGAACTTTTTGAATTTTTAATTTAATATTCGACCTACAAAGATAAAAGTAAACATGCATGATTCTGAATGAGAGGGAGCTTTATGGTACTTTTTCGTTCTTCATTTGGTACTTTGATTAATTTTCGTTAATTTTAGAAATTAAAACATAAAATTAAACATGCAATGTCCTTAGTGGATGACAATCTATAAAGGAGACTTTTTGATACTTTTTTGTTTTTCAATTGATATTTTCTGATACTTTTTATAATGAACTTACAAAATTAAATTGGTTGGTCCCTCGCCAAATCGATTCACTAAGACCACATTTAGACTATGCAAATATCGCCGAGTTTTTTTTTCTATTTTCTTTTAAAGAAGTTGCTACGAAACTCTTTTCACATTTACATTTTTTTCATATATTTTTTCAACTTTTTCAACGCCGTTTTCTTCCCTACACCTCTTGCTAACAAACAAAAAGTTGCATGCGAAAGTTGCCGCATTAATTGCATAATGTAAATATGGCCTAAGACGTAAAAAATAAATGCTCGAAACATATAAATTCATATACACTTAGCTGAACTATGTTTCCTTCATAATTATTAAACATTTTTGGTCGAATTTTGACCATTAGGCGAACACTAGTATTTATAAAAGAACATGCAAGTGAACGGCTGTTAGTTTGTTAATAGTCGTGAGATTGTCAAAATTTGTTTACATTTTTATTTTATTTCTTATTTCTAAATATCGCCACCTTAAATGGAAACGGGCATAAGTACATAAGAGTTCAAAATGGATTTTTTGATTGATTATGGTTTGTTTTATTAACCTTCGCCTTACCAATACCCACCCGGGTGACCATTCCTGTTTTATTTGTAAAATAATATGCTTTAATTTGTTTCAGTTAAAATAAATTTTTATAGATTAAACTAATTATTTTTTTACACAAACAAAATGCCTGTTGTTTTTTGTATTGTAGTTTTATTGTAGAGTTGCATGTTCTTTTATAAATATACTTTGGAACATTGAACAAAATTTAATTGTTTTTGAAAAAATCAATTATTCTTCTCTGGTCAAGCAAAGAAAATTGCATTTTTGTATTTATTTTGCAACTATTTTAAATTAAAAAGGGAAATCACGATGGGTAGTGCAAAGTGTGCAAACGATGCAAATGCGTGCAAAAATACAAGTTAAGGCGACAGCATTCTTTTAAAGTTCTTTTCGTTTTTTTTCATATCAATACAATTTATGATAAAGTTCTTTTCGTTTTTTTCAAATATCAATACAATTCATAAATTCTGCTGACGCTTGCCGCAGAATTAAATTGTTTTCAATTTTAGTATCAAATTACTTATCACGCGCAATAAAGAATTGCTGATTTGCAATTCAACAACATAATTGATTATTATCGCGTAAACAAAAATCATGTTTGCTATTGGTATTAATAATTAAGTATAGAATAAAATTAAGTCAGTTTTAAGTTGGTGGTGTAAGACAAATGTAGAAATAAAAAATCTTTTTTTTAAAAAAACAAAAACTAAATGTTTTAATTGGGGGCTCAACCGGGATCGCCCACACCGTACAAATATCCTGAAAAAAAAAGTAAGGATTCGGTTAAGTGATCAAAAAATTAAAAAATAAGTATCCTTAAACAAAAAAAGGAGAAAAAATAAAAATAAGTATCCTTAAAAAGGAGAAAAAATAAAAAACTGTCCTTAAAAAAGAAAATTTTTTTTTTTTAAAAAAAGGGGAAAAAATAAAAACTATCCTTAAAAAAGGAAAATTTTTTTAAAAAAAAAAAGGAGAAAAAATAAAAATCTAAAAAAACCTGGTGCAAGTGGAAGATTTTTTTTAGTGCTAGAGTGACTTAATAACATACAATAAAAACAAAAATTACAAAAAAAAACACAAATTCTTTTGAAAATTTGAAAGTGCGGCAGCAAAAATTTGTATAAGCTCTTGAAATTACATATAAATTTTTAAACAAATTGTGCAAAACCTGTGGGAAAAGAAAGGGAAATTCAAATAAAAACAATTATTATTGAGAGGAAAACTGCCCATTCCAAGGCAGCAACACCCCAGAACGATTGAGAATCTGGGTCAGCTATAAGATAACCAACGAAAGCCGACAATCAAAACAGTTTCTACTTACAGTTTAATTATTTTTATGTAAGTTAATTTAAAAATTGTTTATGTGAATTAATGTAAGGAAAAAGTGTATTTATTTAAGTGAAGATTTACTATTAGTAATTGCTCGCATATTTGTTTGAAGTCTTAATAAAATAAAATAATAAATACAAAATTGTGTAAACGCTGGATCGCATCAGGGAACTAGAAGAAGAAATAGGGTATTTGCCAGGAGAAGAGAGTTTAATTGATTCGTTAGAGGAGTTGACAGGTTCTTTTCAAGGTCTTAGTACTTCAGATACAACCATGACCACATCTACCCAAATTTCCGAATTGATTCGTTTACAGACCGCTCCATTGCAGGAGACAATAGATCGATTAACTCAGCAATTGTCACAGATTGTTAATGTAAATACAGTAGTAGAATTTAGAACACAAACCATTGATGACACTATTCGTTGCGATGAGGTCCTGGATGTTATAAAATCCTTACCCCATTTCGACGGAAAAATCTCGTATGTCAGTTGGCGTGAAGCCGCAAATAATTCTATGCAATTATATAAGAAGGGTAGTAGGAAATATTACGCTGCACTCACTATTTTGAGAAACAAAATAGTCGAAGATGCAAACGACATTCTTACCACACACGGCACAGTCTTGAACTTCGACGCCATCATAAGTAGATTAGACTTCGCTTATGCCGACAAACGGCCCCTTCATATAATCGAACAAGAAATGAGTGTCATGAGACAAGGTCCTCTGTCCATTATTGAATACTATAATGAAGTAAATAAGAAACTTACCTCTCTTATTAACAAAACTATAATGACTCATGGTTCAGAATCGGACTTGACTAGGGAACTTAATATTAGAAATAGGCAATATGCCTTAAGGGTATTTATCACTGGATTAAATGCTCCGTTAGCCAACATATTGTTCTCATTATCGCCCAGTGACCTACCAAACGCATTAGCTAAAGCCCAGGAGCTCGAGTCAAACAACATTCGCGCAAGTTTCGCTTCTCAGTTCAATAGAGCAACACATCAGAATAATAGTCACGTTAGGTCCACAAATCCATTACGTTTTCCCCAACGTAACCAAAATAATCCACAAGTTAACTATCGCGAGCAACGACAAACAGAACCTAAACCTGAACCAATGGAATTGGGAAGTTCGACCAGTGTTAGGCATCCGCAAAATAGATATAACAACAATGGGCAAAATTATTTTTTATCGCAAAATCGAGCTAGTAATTTCCAACAAAATAGCAAACGTCCACATTCTCAAACAATATATCAGCCAAATCAAAAGGCACAAAGAATAAATAACTTAAGCGAAGATGCTTTTTTAGAAAAAGATCCGAACTGCCCTGCATCGTCAGGACAGCAAAGGACGGAAGAAAACTCACAATTTTAATCGACAGTGGCGCAACGTGCAGCTACTGCAAACCTGGAGTTCTCGCGAACAAAAGGGATTTAGTCATTAAGAAAAGAGTAAAAACTATTAACGGTTATACTCTCATCGAACATTATTATGAAGCAAGCATGTTTGAAATAAACCAAAGGTTCTACGAAATCCAAGGTTTGGATACAGATGTGCTTATAGGTTACAATTTTCTAAGAAAAACAAATGCAATTTTAGACTTCCAGCAAGGAACAATAACTTGTGGAAGATATTGCGAAAAATTTTTAGGGTTTAAAAAAGAAATATACAAAGCTAGTAAAAATATTCCAGACAAAAAATCTAATGAGAATAGTATCAACAACGTTGTAGAAAATGTCTTGAACAAAATTATTAATGAAGAATATCCTGAAGATACCGATAAAAGTGTTTCAACTACAAATGTT
The DNA here is from genome assembly GCA_930367215.1 of Pollenia angustigena. Lineage (NCBI taxonomy): Eukaryota > Metazoa > Arthropoda > Insecta > Diptera > Polleniidae > Pollenia > Pollenia angustigena. Next base: position 176,713,354 of record OV884059.1, on the reverse strand, counting down.
GATCATGAATCGCAAACTTTGGGAAAACTACGCGGGAATATATTAATTAATTTAAATCTGCCTTTTAGAACAGATATTAAGGCGGAAATTAAGACGGTAGATAACGATCCGGTATGGAGCAAACAATATCCATATCCGCTATCTGCAAACTCATTTGTTAATAGTGAGATAGAAAAGTTATTAGAAGCAGGCATTATTCGTGAAAGTAGGGGCCCTTATAATTCACCAGTATGGGTCGTCCCAAAAAAGGGAATGAATGACGACGGGACACAAAAACTTCGCTTGGTTGTCGATTACAAGAAATTGAATGAGAAAACGATAGCATATAAATACCCCATACCAGACTGTAATGTTATATTATCCAACTTAGGTAAAGCAAAATTCTTTTCAACAATTGATCTTGAATCTGGTTTCCACCAAATTCTTATGAAGGAGGACGATGTGGGAAAAACCGCATTTTCCGTCAATAATGGGAAGTACGAATTTGTTCGAATGCCATTCGGATTGAGGAATGCACCGAGCATCTTCCAAAACGCCATGGACGATATTTTGAGAAAATTCATTGGTAGATTCTGTCATGTCTATATAGATGACATAATAGTATACTCTCGAAATTTAGAGGAACATATACAACATTTGGATATAGTAGTCAATACTCTCAGAGAGGCAAATATGAAAATATCATTGGAGAAGTCAAAATTTTTTGAGGAAGAAGTAGAATTTCTGGGGTATGTAATAGCACATGGGGTAATAAAAACAGACCCAAATAAAATTGAAACAATTAAAAATTACCCACAACCACAAACTCTAAGGCAGCTAAGAAGTTTCCTTGGTCTTACAGGTTATTACCGTAAGTTTATTAGTAGTTATGCCAATGTTGCCAAACCCTTGACTAGATTTCTTGCGGGAGAAAACGGTAGAGTGTCTGCTAATGCATCAAAAAAAGTTAAAATTGAACTCGATACTGAAGGTGTCTCAGCGTTTATTAAATTAAAGGATCTCTTGGCTGGTCAAGTCGAACTAACCCAACCCGATTACCAAAAGAAATTTATACTAACGACCGATGCGTCAAACGCAGCTATTGGTGCTGTATTGACACAAGAGAAAAAACCTATAATATTCATATCCAAAACCCTTAATTCCACCGAACGTAACTACGCTACGAACGAAAAGGAATTATATGCCATAGTCTGGGCAATAAAAAACATTCGAAATTATTTATATGGTGTTACAAATCTGGAAATACACACTGATCACCAACCTCTTACATTTGCGATTTCAACTAAAAATCCCAACGCAAAAATTAAAAGATGGATGTCTTTTATTGAGGAATATGCTCCTAAATTTGTATACAAGCCTGGTGCTACCAACGTCGCAGCCGACGCACTTTCTAGACAGGTCTTGAATAATATTCCCGATGATGAGTCACTACGAAGTACCCAACATTCTGTTGAAAGCAGCGACAGTTTTAATATCCCTGAAATCACTAGACCTATTAATGAATTTAAACAACAAATTTTACTTTGCAAAACTAATTTCTCAAAACATGAATCCCTGATAACTTTCGGTAGAATTCGCCACATAATAGAGTTCGATACGAGGGAAAATTTGAGAAGTATATTGTTGGAATTCCTTAAGCCTAATCTTGTTACTGCAATTCATTGCACCGCAGAAGATCTATACGAATTTAAAGAAACCGTAAAAAATATATTTAAAAACAAATTCGTTTATACCACGATACTCGCAATTGACATTACTAGCCCTGATGATCAAACAGCTATAATAGAGCAAACTCATGCCCGTGCTCATAGAAACTGTAAAGAAAATCATAAACAGATATTTCAACAATACTATTGGCCAAAAATGTTAAATAGTATAAAACAATATATCAGACATTGCGATATATGCAATAAAGCCAAGTATGATAGGAAACCCGCTAAGCTTCCAATTGGAGAAGCTCCAATTCCCAACAATGAGGGGGAGTTCCTTCATATTGATATCTTTTATGCACAAAGTCATAAGTTTATAACCTGTATAGATGCTTATTCAAAATTCTTGGTAATAAAACATATAGAAGATAAACTGAATCTTGGGGAAAAAGTCCAAGAAATTCTGCAAAGCTTTCCAAACGCGAAAAAAATTACTCTTGATAATGAACCAGGGTTTACAACCCCACAATTTAAATCATTAATGCAGAGGTTACAGGTAGAATTGTATTACTGTGATCCACGCCATAGTTCGACAAATGGTCAGGTGGAAAGGGTACACTCAACTCTGGTTGAAATCACCCGTTGCATTAAGGAAGAATTTCATTTAATTGATGTTAAAGAAGCATTTTATCGAGCTGCTCAGCAGTATAATTTAACCATTCATTCAGTAACGAATAAAAAACCATACGATATATTTCATAACAAAGTCCAACATGACGATGTACGAGATAAACTTCGTCAAGCACAATTGAAGTTGATGAATAGAAATAAACCTACTAAAATAAAAACGTACGAACAAAATCAAGAGGTCTATGAGAAACTTATTGGCAAAAGAAATAAATTAGATGATAGGTATAAGAAGCAAAAAATAAGCGAGGATTTAGGAAATAAAGTAAAAATATTTAGTAGACGTAGGATTATACATAAGGAGAATATAAAATCATAAATGTTTCTCTTCTCTGCAGGAAATGTCACTCAAAATTATATTACTATTTACCATTCTTGATGTCTGCAGCTCTGAGGTGCAGATATTGGATTATTCAAATTCCCAACTTGTTCCGATACATTTAGGACAAGCTCGGTTGCAAAATGGAAACTTCAAATTAATACATGTTTTAAATTTGACACATTACGAGTCAATAATTCAAGAAATCGAATCGGAAATTCAAAACAAAATACTTAGGAATAGCACCTTAATGCCATTTTTTCTTTACGATATCGGGCAAATGAAGAAACACCTCGAAATTATTAGGCCTCGGAAAAAACGATCCATAAATTTCCTGGGTACCGCTTGGAAATGGGTAGCTGGTACTCCAGATCACGATGACCATAAAATAGTTGTACAAAAGATGGAGGGACTGTTGGAAAATAATGAAAGACAGAGGATAATTAATAGAGAAGTTTTAGAAAGAGTTAACTTATTGACGAATACCACAAATCACATTATTAAGACCATCCAATCCTTAGAAGAAGTTAGAAGACTACAAGAAGAAACAATAACCAATAAATTAAGGTTACTGAGAGAGGAGATTGTTAACGTGGAGTATGCGTTGCAGTGGTCAAAGGTAGGGATCATAAATTCTTTTATTTTATCCGAAAGGGAGATGAATGAGGTTAAACAATTTTTAGATCAGGAAAAGTTCCCTTATGCTGATCTAGAACAAGCATTAAGTTTTGCGACAATTAAAATAGCCACAGATTATAGAGCTATCATTTATATAGTAAATCTTCCTGCAATAGATAGTAAGATTTGTGAAAAAATGTTGATTAAACCAATAAAAAAGGGAAACAAAATTGTAAAAATTAACTCTGAAAATATAATAAGATGTAATAAGGAAATTTACGAACAAAGAGAAAACTGCAAAGAATATAATAAATTATGTATTTGTAGCGAAGAAAAATTAATAGATATAAGCAAAACAAATTGTATTCCCTTACTTTTATCAAGTAGGAAACATGATTGCGTTGTAATTAATAATCAGCATATAAATACGGTACAAGAACTGTATCCGGGAACTATTTTGCTGAACCAATTTGAAGGTATTGTCGGGACATCGAATAATGAAACAAGTGAATTACGTGGAACATACCTAATTCAGTTCCACAATGATACTATCACAATTGCCAATAAAACATATATTTCAAAAGAAATATCTGATTGGAAACCGCTTCCTGCTTTGTTGCAACCAACAAAAAATGGTGGAAATTTAGAGGAAGTGCTTTCTTTGGAATTGATGAAGGATCTACAAACAAGTAATATTGAAAGGTTAGCGTCAATGTCGGCCAAAGGAAAAGTGATGTTCTCACTTAATTTGGGCCTTGTAGTTGTGTTAACGGTTTGTATATTGGCGATGGCTTTCAAACTTCGGACCAAATTAACGGTCACAAATATAATCGAAGAAAACCATCCGCCGGTAACCGAAAATCCTAGAGAAATGCCTGTCCCTCGTGAACAAAGATGCGAATTTCGCAGTATCAATGATCTTCCTATCCATTAAGTATCGGGACGATCCCACTAACGGAAGGGGGAGTTAAGGCGACAGCATTCTTTTAAAGTTCTTTTCGTTTTTTTTCATATCAATACAATTTATTTTAAAGTTCTTTTCGTTTTTTTCAAATATCAATACAATTCATAAATTCTGCTGACGCTTGCCGCAGAATTAAATTGTTTTCAATTTTAGTATCAAATTACTTATCACGCGCAATAAAGAATTGCTGATTTGCAATTCAACAACATAATTGATTATTATCGCGTAAACAAAAATCATGTTTGCTATTGGTATTAATAATTAAGTATAGAATAAAATTAAGTCAGTTTTAAGTTTTAAGTTGGTGGTGTAAGACAAATGTAGAAATAAAAAATCTTTTTTTTAAAAAAACAAAAACTAAATGTTTTAATTTACACACATTTGCACAACACAACAACAAAATGTACGTACTTGCAATTTGCTCTTTTTTACTTCGTTTGCACTTAAAAAACCATGAGCAAAGTTAGTAGTGCATATTTGCTCAGTTGCAAACAAATGAAAGCAATAACATTTGACATAGTAAATGCCATGTTGATTTTAAGAAAACTTATAACTTGAACATTTTCGCAGACTGTAAAATAAAATAGAGATTTAAATTTAAATTAAATAAAATGAAAAAATTTATTTTAATTTGCTTGTGTATAATTGTAAACAAATGCAGATTTTTTTACAGTGCTGCCAGAAGTTTTTAGTGTTGCCAGAATACATTTTTAGAAAAATAGCATATTTGCACAAAAATAAAAGTGGTATGCTCACGATCAATCATAATTTTCACTGCAAATTTACACATTGCAAATTTGCACAATGACCATCGTGATTACCCTTAGTATTTTTGAAATTCGAAATAAAAAAATTATTTTAATCAGGGACCGAAAATAACAGTTATATTGGAATTTTTAAACAAAAAAAGCATATAGAAGTAAATGTCGAAAAACTGATTCAAGTATACCATATTGTTTCTTATGCACTTGTCAATGATTAAATTTATTGATTTTTAAAATTTTGATTTTTATATTTTCGATCAAACTTAACAGTTATTTTTTGATTTTTATTTTTTTGAACAAAAATAAAAGTGATTCTCAAAAGAAATGTACGTGATTTAATAATTTAGTTGCTTTTAATAATTATTTTAACGTGCATAAGAAATTCCAATGATAATTGCACATTAAAATAAAAATTTAAAGTCAACTAAATTATTAAATCACGTACATTTCTTTTGAGAATAACTTTTGTTTTTGCTCGAAAAAATAACTGTTATTTTTGTTCAAAAAAATAAAAATCATAAAAAACCTGTTACGGTCCCTGATTTTAATAAATACCGTACGATATTTTAATATGTTTTAACAGCAGAATAACTCTGATGAAATTGAAATTGAAATTTTGTTGCTACACCATAAAAACAGCCGACCAATTTGTTTTTATTCCGTCCTCAGAAGGTTTGTTTTCCGTTGCTGATTTACGACCCTACGTTCTGTATTTTTGTCCTTATTTCTGGAACGAACTTTTTCGGATTATAAGCTGAAACTTTTAAATACAACGAAATTCATATGTATATCCTTTTTAAAAAAAGTGTATTAAAAATTCGTTAAGTAATTTAATTATTTTATTTATGTAGCTCCATTACAAATGTTGCCTTTTATTAGGGGATTCGGCACAATAGTGGCCACAAATTACAAGCAGCGAAAATTGGCGCAAATACTTCTGTGAAAAAATTAATGTTTATTATGAATTTTATCCCATATTGCTTTTTACTCAGGGAAATAAACAAGCTTTATTTAAGCTCAGCGATCCTTAAGTAGAAATAAATGTCGTTTTAATCTGCTACCTTTAACATGCCAAAATGAAGATGATCACACAGTGAAATACATGCAATGTACACTTCTGTTTCGAAACTAGAAAAAATAAACTTAGTTTTGAATAACAATTAAAAATTTATTAATAAGTATATATTATAAAAGTTACTGTCAATAGAAACTGGGAATTATTTCCTTCCGAAGGTTACTTTTATATTATATTTAACATTTTTCATTTTTCGAATTTATTCTATGAGCTAAATTTCAGTTATGTATTTTATAAAGCTTTTTTGTAATAGTTCTATTCCTTCAATTTTTCAGAAATGACTTTATACACAACCAGACTATTATATTTTATTTTCTTGTTACATTTTACCTTAGCTTTCCTTTGGAAAGCAATGAGGTATATTTTATGTACAGAAAAATGTTGAATATAGTTACTGTCAATTGTAAAAAAAGTTTTTAAGCTGTCAGGTTTGCACTGTTAATTGTGTTTGGAAAACAATTTTAAAACCTTTTCAACGACTTTGGCCCGATTTTTTACCCTTGTATTGTCGGACGAAGTCTTTGTAAAATGTTTAACATAACAAGGGAAAGTTAAATTTTCTGAGTTAAGATAAATGCTGGAATATATCAGGCTCAAAAGTTTCTCAAATAAAATTTCCGTTAGTTTATTGCGATATGTTTGATCAAATTTTTTTCTATTTATGGGATGATTAGTTAAAAAAAAATAGTAAAAAGTTTTAATAAATTATGCACATTTATAAATTATGCACATTTTATAAATGTGCATAATTTATAATTAGTTAAATATCTTAAATACTTTTGATTAACAACACTGCTTTACAAATTTTAAGTTTGGAAAAGTACCAAGAATGCCATATGCCTAGATAAGTTAATTGGTGCTTCCTGAACACGAAAAACACTGTAATTTTTTTCCTAAGTACCGTTTTTTAGATAACGGTTCTTTTGTGTTTTTCGGTGTATGGTCCAAATCAAACCCTTATGGATCCCAACCGAAAAGTCCGATCGAAATAAGTGGCACATCGTTTGAAAGATAATCGCCTTTTCCGTCGATATGCTAAAAATGTCTATCTGATAAGAAATAGCTGAGTTATGGCACATCAAAGTTTGAACGTATTTAAAAAAAACGGAATTTTATATGAGATGAAAATATTGTCGTTCCACAAAATCCTTAATAAAAAGTTTATTTTTCATCTGATTTTTTTCAAATTACGCTTAAAATGTTGGTAATTAAATATACTATTGGGCTAAAAAACAAAATATTCCAGATATGTAATATAACGTAGAAAAAAAACGAAATAAAAATGAAAAATTTTGAAAAAAAAACGTAAAAAATTGGCAAATTTTTAACTTTGATGTGCCATAACTCAGCCAATTTCTTATCAGATAGATTTTTAGCATATCGACGGAAAAGGCATTCGATTATCTTTCCAACGATGTGCCACTTGTTTCGATCGGACTTTTCGGTTGGGATCCATAAGGGTTTGATTGGGACCATACACCGAAAAACACAAAAGTACCGTTATCTAAAAAACGGTAATTAGGAAAACAAAATAACAGCGTTTTTCGTGTTCAGGAGGCACCAGTTAACTTATCTAGGCATGTGGCGTTCTTGGTATTTTTTGGCTGTAAACCAGTGCAATATGCACAAAACAAATTTGTCGAAAATTCCCCATTAAAAAGTCCGAAATAATAGAATTCGTTATTATATACTAGGGTATTCAAACGATTAACCGTTGTTCGATTAATCGATATTCGAATAACTTAAAATTGCTCATTTTCGATAAACGTATAATTCGAATAATTTATGTCGAATTAACGATTAATCGAAAATTAATTGCTTACAGAATACTTATAGAGGTCCCATAATAAAACTTGTCCAATATGATAAGGACATTAAAACCCAATTTTGATTAAAAAATAAAAAAATAATTAGAACTAAGTTAGTAAAAATTTGATTTAAATTTGTCATTTTTGGTTTTGCAGATAGATTTTTTTCAAAATTTTTTTATTTTTTTTTTTTTAAAAATTAGTTCGCACACTTATTCATATCTCCTAGAACTATGGTTATGTCAAATATAAAGGAAATAAAGGAAACAAAATATTTTTATTTGGTTGTCCGCTTCACATGTAGATTAGAGCGACTCCAAAAAAAAGTGATTTTGTTACCCCTCTGAAAATAAAGCTTGATATGTTTTATGATGATTCCCAAAATATTTTGGTTCTAGCGTTGACCATACATGAGCTGGACCATTTTTAAAAAAGGTCTTTTAGAGTTTGAGTTTTGAGTATCATCGAAAAGAGTTTTTGAAAAACAGAACATTATTTCCACATACGAGGGGTAACAAAATCACGCCATCCAAAGCATACATACAAATGATAAACAAATTAATTGCATACTTGAAAGGGCACCTAAACAGTCTGCCTGTAGCGTGTGCGGAATATATTTATTAAAAGTTAAGTATACGCTGATTTTTATTTAGCAATTTGTTAATTAAAAAATGTTGCATATTTTTGTGAGTTTTCTGGCTTGACATATTAAACGTATGATTAATATTTATTATTAAATAAATTTCATACGTTTTAAAGAAAGCTATTTTTTTTATTAATTAAAAGTTAAATATAAATCCCAACGGTTTTTTCGTAGTTTTCATAAGTTGAACTTTTTTGGTTTAGTACTTTGCATAACTTAAAGATAATTTCATAGAATTAAAACTATTAAAACTTTTGCGTTATAAGCAGAGTTCCGAATATTCACTCAGTATTCACTCATGGTCAGGAATAAAAGATTTTATACACTGTTGTGTGCTGTTTTATTCGTGTTTAAAAACACAAAAAAAAAACTTTTGCTATTTTCGTTCTTGTATAAAAGTATTTTCATTGTTTTTTGTTTTTACAAAACACATGAGAAAATAAGCGAGATTTTTCTTTTCTTATATTTGTACATGAGATAATGTTTTTTTTTAACTTCTTTTGTTCGTCTTGCATTCACACATACTTCCAAATATTCGCTTGGTATTTACATCATAATCTCTGTTGTGTTTTGCTTTATTCGTGCTTACCCTGCAAACAATTTCCATCGCCGAATCATCGCCCGCGAATCGCCGGCAAGTTGTCTAACATCGCCGCGATGCATCGCGTGGAAGCTAAATGCGAATCGCGAAAACGTTCGCATGTGTCAACCACGCGAACATCGCGTAAAGCGATTCGCGTGCACATCATACCGCGAATTGTGAGCGATCCGCGGGAAGAGATTCGCTCGCTATTCTACGCTATTTATACTTAATACTATTTTTATTTATTTATTCATTTATTTTTTAATTAATTTTTGTATTAAATTTTTATTTATGAGTTAAAAAAATGTTTAACATTTATTTATTTGTTATTTGATTGTTCCTTTTGCTTAGCGAGGCGTTCCCCTGCGTGGACAAAATGTTGTTGGAGAACACGATTTATTTGGTGTCCCTCAGCAGCAGCAAATTTTTGTTGGCAAACTTCTACATAATGCAATGCAAAATTGAAATTTTAGTATTAAATGGAGATGTTAAATAGTAAAATCGTTTTAATCGCGAACCTCTAATCAATGCTATAAAAAACATATGTTGAACAGTTTCCTTCGTTTTTATGCCCTTCCAAGAAAAGTTCATGGCCAACTCATCAGTAAGGACCCGTTTTATTGCGTTTCTGGTGAAGTTCACAACATCAGCGCCCCCAACTCTTTTAATGATTCGTGTCTGAAAGTAGTACAAGCATTTTTTTAAAATATAAAAAATATATAGCGTTTCACTGGAGATGGTTAAAATGTGGTTTGAAACAAAAGAAGATATATGTATAGGTATATTAAAAAATGTATTTGCGTACAAAATCGTCAACCTTGCTGTTATTTTCTTGAATCTCCAAATCGAATTTTTGTAAATCCTCCAGGGTAGAAAAAGGCAGTTTCCTCAAAATGCTGTCAACTTCCACTGAAACTTTTACTTTTTTCAGTTCCCGAACCTCATTGCGACCTGTCACAACTTCGGTAGTTAACGAAGAAACAAGTCCTTTTAAGGATGTAATTTCCGCACTTTGCTGGGACATTTGCTCCCGTAAGGCTTGTAGCTCCTTAAGTATTAGCGTCAGGAGATCGGGGTTACTAATAGAAGCTTCTGTAAATGATTTAAGTTTAAATATTAAAGAAAATGTTGTAATGTAAGAGAAATCTTGCCGGTATTCATGTTGTAATTTACTTCTTTTGGCATTTTAAAAATATTTAGTGAATAAATGGTATAAAAAAGTGTGCGTGTGAATCTTCTAAGCAAATATTTTTTTTTTTATTAAATCAAAACAAAAACTTTTTGCCTCGCCTAGTTCGAGCTGGCTTGTCCAATTATTAAATTAAATGTTTCAGAAGAAATTGGAAATTGGAACACAAATCACTTGCTCAACTGGAATGACAATTTTGCTAATTGCCCTTGAAACCAAATATTTATTTTCCCGTTACAAAACAACAAGAAAAAAAATTCTATCGAAAGGTATAAAAAAACACTGATGATTGCCGCTACTTGTGTGCGCTCGCATATTCATCGCCTTAGGCGATGGTTAGCGATTCATATCGCCAAACAAGCAATCGCCAAAAAATTTCAAAAATGTTTGAAAAGTAAAAACTCAAAAAATCTATTACTGTATTTGTTCTTGTATTTGTATTGTTTTTTGTTTCCAGGGTTCCCAGTTTTATTTTAAGCCTTATCCCCAATTTGCGATTTTTCATCCCCCAAAATCCCCAAATAAAAATAAAATACATAATAAAATGTCAATGGAAAAATACGCATACATCAATTTATTTAAATAAATCCATTTGTGTAATATTATTAAAACTAATGTTATTTATTCCTTGAGTACCAATGTATAGTATGTAACAAGGGTAAAGTAGGGAATCAAAATCTTCTGATTGATTCACCAGTGCAATTTTGTTTTACATGTTGTTGGTTTAAACAGTGCATTTGAGATGATTGAATAAATTTGTCACATTATTTTAAAGTGAGTATTTATTTTAATAACTTATATTGCATTCTGTTGCAAATATTGATTTTGATTGTATTCATTACAGAAATAGACTATTTCAACAAAAGTAACGCTAGTTGGTACAAAAAGCATATTTAAAACTATTTCAACAAGTTCTGGAAAAAGTTTTAAACTGCTCAAAAAGACGAAAATTTGTACCCACATCTTGAGAAAATCGGTCTTGCCATTGCAAAAGTGAAATTTATAATAATATATTGTCCCCCCTGGGGATTTTCACGAAATTTGTATCGCAATTAAATCCCCAAAACTGGGGACACTGTTTGTTTCTACAAAAAACATGAGATAATAAGAGAGATTATTTATCAAGAATGTTTGAATTTAACATTGAAAAAAAAACAAATTATAAGCTATTAGTGTTTTTTTTTTTTTTTATTTCTTTTTTTAGGGCAAATTTTGGGAAAAAATGGATTTTAAGTAAAACTACTGCACGTAAAAGAAACAAAAAAAAATTATATGTAATTTATTTTATATTTTTTTTATTAAACATAACGCAACACTTTAAATAAATAATTCCTTACAAAAAGTTTAAATTAAATATTAAAATTTGTAGGTACATAAATTTAGAAAAAAAAAGTCAAAATCAAATTTGCACTGTTGTCATATTTTCAATTGTTTAAAATAAAGTTTCAAGTATTTGTATTTACTTTATGTATAAAAGCAACATGAATAAACTACGCAAAAAAAAAACAATTTTATCATGTACAAAGTAAGGCTACAAATACTATTAAACAAAAACAAAGGAAGCAAGAGATTTTTGTGTTTTTAAACACGAATAAAGCAAGACACAACGATTAGCCTATCATTGTCCACATACGCGCATATGTAAAAACTGGAAAATAAAAAAACTATTTTATTCACGTGCTTAAAAATAAAAAAAATTCTTAGCTATTCATTTTACAGTGCGAGAATAAAACAAAAAAATTTGCAAGCATTATTCATGTCAGTTTATCATGTATGTTGGATTTTTAGTATGCATTATAACCCTGGTTATAAGATACATACTTCCCTCGAGGTGTTTATAAAAATCATTAGCAATACTTAAAATCTCTACAAAAACGCTACAAATGGAGAAACATCTCAACAAATCTTAAAACAGATGACCTCGTAGTACTGATGGACGACTTGTTACCTCCTTCGAATCAATTTATTCTCCTTACTTTTTTTAATTTATTAACCTTACTCTTTCATCTCTCCCAAATTCATTTGTAGCATTGTTTGGCAGATCATCTTCCTTTACTAATACCAAATTTTCGACTTCTCCCTATTTTTAATTTTTTTTTTTGTATGGCTTTCTATAGCAAAAGACGTTCAACCAGACGACATCAACGAAACCGTCAAGGCGGACGAGATCCAGATATCTACCTGTGCAGGTTATGCAAAAATTTCCATTCCATACGGTTCTGTAGACGATTTCAAAGGATGGATGTGCAAACTAGAAACCGTATCGTTAGCAAATTCCGCTATTGCGTCAACTGCTTGGCTAAAAGCCACGAGCTAAGGGCTTGTCCATCGAGAGACACATGTAGGAAATGTGGGAAGTACCACCACACGTTGTTACACCCTGGAATTCGTAGAAAAATCAACACGAACCGCTACAACTCAGATTTTATACACGCAATTAAACAAATTTAATTGTTTTCTTTATTAAATTTATACTAATTGTCATTATTTCATTTATCCTTTTGAATTATCAATATTTAAACTTTAAATTTTTATAACTGAATTTCACCACTATTGTAAAAGTAGTTGTAACGAGTTGCTTTTAGTTATTGTGAACTGTAATCCTGGAATTATTTTGGAAATTAAAAGCACTTAATGTTTCTTAAAAGAAGAAACCAGGTTTATTTACACTTAAGTTGGGTTTGGTACTTAAGCTTCACTTGGCTTTCAACCATCAACCTATCAACACTAATTATTGCTAAATTAAAATCTAAATTCATAACCCAAAACTTACAATTTAAAATTCTTTAATTGGAACAAAATGCATTAATTAATACTTCAAAATTATTTGAATTTACCGGCTAGTATTTAACGAAAATTAAACTTAAATAAAATTGTATTCCATCTAAATCGAAAATTAATATTCTTTTGATTTACACATTCAGAGGTACACAAACACAAAGGTGAGCTCACACACATATAATCACACACACATTCACACAACTAACCTAATTTTTCTAACTCTAAATTCTAATCCTTAATCTTGCTCAACACCCCTCGTATAATTTCTCGAGTAACCGAGAAATTATATCGAAGACGAATTTGGTGCTAATTTCTTCAAAAATTACAGTCCACTCAGCCCTAACCCACAAATTATTTAAACCCCCAAAGCACCAGATTTCTTCAAACTTTTCGTTGTACTAAACTTTTTTTAATAAAAATTTTCTATGAAATTTTGAAAATAATTTTCAGTTTTTAAAAATTGTTTTTGTGGTAATCTTTTCTATATTGCAAAATTTTTCTATTAAAAACATTTTGTTTTATTAAACTTTTTTTAATAAAAATTTCTATGAAAACTTTTCGATATTAGAAAAATTTTTCGTACAGAAAAATTTGGGATAATAAATTTTTTTTAAAACATTTTAATATTGCAAAAATTTGTGACATTGCAAAATTTTCTATAGAAAACTTTTCGATATTGGAAAAAAAATTTTATAAAAACTTTTCAATAATGAAATTTGGAAAATTTTCTATTAAAATTTTTTGATAGTGCCAATTTTTTCTTTTTTTTTTTTTTTCTTTTTAGCAAATCGATAATGAAGGTTTTCCATTAAATAGTTTTTGATATGTCAAAATTTTCTATAGACAACAATTCAAATGAACGTTCGCTTTCAAAATGATAGAACTGTTCAAGATTTTTTGCTTTAAACCTTTCATAAATTATTATAAATCATTAAGTTGGAAACTTAATTAACACTTCCCAGTAAAAAAATTTGGGTTTTTTGAAGCACTTAAGAGAAAAAGCGCATAATCGAGCGCTTCAATAAAAGAGCTTTTATAAAGCAGTAAATGATATAGAATAAAATATATAAAAAAGCTGCTATTTAAGTGCTGACAACGAAGAAGTTTGCAAGCCAAAAAAAATAAAAATATACGAAAAAGGCATTTAAACAAAAGTAAAAGCAAAACATTAATGAATATGTTAATATAGTAAGCCTCTAAAAATGCACTTTAGGAGTGCTTTGTTTGCATGTTAAAAGAAGCGCTTATTGTCAGCAGAAAATAGTCCTCCAAACCGGGAACACCCCATACAAAAATCAGGCATCCCATCAGCAGGTTTGAAGCGATTTGTGGTATGAATTCATACACAAAACATGCTCCTTTTAGAGCACATTTTTTACTGGGTTGTGTTAGGTTTGCTACACATGCAATTAAGATTTTTTAGTACCTTTTTCGAATGAATTGCATTTTTCCCAACACTTTTTTCTGCGGCTTTTCAAATTAATACCATCATTTTTCAATAAGCGAGATCAAAGAGAAAATTTTGTTGAAAATAAAAAAATATAAATAAAAAAAAAGTTTGATAACTAAATACATAAAAAAGGATAATAACAAAAATAAGTTGAAACTTTAAACGCTATAAAGTACAAGTGCAGGTATAAAAAATTCCAAAACATTAGAAAAATATTTCTTCTTTTATGAACACTAAGAGCTGACATATTAAACAATTTGTAACTCATTGCTGATAATTTTGCCACTGTCTCATTTTATTTGGAACTAGTTTTTTTTTAGTTTTACAATAAAACTTATTTTTTAAAGGAATTTATTGCAATAAAGAAGAGTTAGTTGACATTTGAAAAATTGCGCTGGGTATTTAAAGTCTCGTGACGACACATTTCCTAGACAGAGTTTTTTGTCGAAGGGAATTATTCTAGTTCTTTCGGTAGTTTTTGACCGAGTAAGAAAAGAAACTGACAAACATCTGATATTTTTGGTACATTTTGATGTTTTTTTTTTTTTTCTTTGGCACACTTACACTCGGAAGAAAACATTGTTTAAATTTAATATAAAACGGTTCCCTAAAGTTAAAATTATTTATTGTAACTTAAAGCACTATACGCTTCCATATCAATGAAGATATTGATATGGATAATAATATAAAATAATAAAGAATAAATTTGTTGGAGTGGTAATTTTTTAAAATCTGTGCTGGAAATTATCAAGTCTGATTTCAAAGTGATCCAATTATATCAAGACAAAAATGTTTCCCACAAGTGTTTTTTTCCTTTTCTGTCACAGAATTTTGGATATCGAACATTGCAAAGTATCTATATATAAAACGGCAAAGTCAAACCGTTAAGAATACTTTTCTTCCCTGTATGTCGACCGATTTAAACAAAATATACACCATTTGAAGTGCACAATATATATTTTATTAAAATTTGTTCAATAATTTCAGCGTTCAAATTTGCTACTAACACATATGCATATTCAATTATCAAATAATAAAAAAAAAATGGGGTGGTCGATTATTCGACATTTTTCAGAAACCGGGTTTCGAATATTTCGACTATATAAATCTTATGTATAAATCGACACAAGCAAAACAGTTAAGAACGCTTTTTTACTTTGTTTGTCACCCGAACCTCTATGGGGAGAAGAAAGTATCAAAAAGGGGAAATACGGGAAATTAAATTTCTTTCCTTTACTTTGCCGTGCATCATGTAATCATTTTTAAATTTTCTATAATATTGAACTTGGAAACATAATATTATAAGTGCAGGTTACTGAGTGAATAAAAACATATAAGATGAAAAATGCTGGTACTTTTTGTTTTTCATCTGGAACTTTTTGAATTTTTGTTAATATTCGACCTACAAAGATAAAAGTAAACATGCATGATCCTGAATGAGAGGGAGCTTTATGGTACTTTTTCGTTCTTCATTTGGTACTTTGATTAATTTTCGTTAATTTTAGAAATTAAAACATAAAATTAAACATGCAATGTCCTTAGTGGATGACAATCTATAAAGGAGACTTTTAGATACTTTTTGGTTTTTCAATTGATATTTTCTGATACTTTTTATAATGAACTTACAAAATTAAATTAACTCACGTAAAAGAAAAATACAGTAGACGCTAATGAACTAATTCAGACAGGGCCTGTTCACTAAATGGGAAAGTTCACATAATCGAGACAATATAATATAAGTATTTCAAATCGTTTTTAATATGTGAACATACATAACTTATATTAAGTTTTTATTTTATATTAGTTTGTTAATAAAAAATGTACTGAAAGTAGTCGGTTATATTTTTTTGCTTTAAGGGATTTTCTGTAATGCATTGTCCCTGCATTTTCGCAATGCCAAATATCATTATTTATATTATTTTCAATTCAAGCAATAACTTTACAAACACCAACCATCTTATAAATTTTCCT
Organism: Pollenia angustigena; assembly: GCA_930367215.1. Classification (NCBI taxonomy): domain Eukaryota; kingdom Metazoa; phylum Arthropoda; class Insecta; order Diptera; family Polleniidae; genus Pollenia; species Pollenia angustigena. Next base: position 176,696,853 of record OV884059.1, on the reverse strand, counting down.
TTGCATTCGTTTATACACATTTCGCGCCAATTTTCAACAACTTTTCGCATTCAGACTCTCATCGTTTTTGAAAACATATGGGCCAATGACACCGAAATGGGATTCATCGGCAAATAAAATTTTGAGTGGAAATCCAAAATTAATATCAATTTGTGCTTCAGCCCATTCGCCAAATTATTTTGATTAAAAATTTCAAATATTTGCGCGTTGCTCGATAAGTCGATTGATAATGAAATTTCAAAGCAAACTAAACAAAAAGCAACTATCAGCTGTTAAATGGGTGTTCAAATAAAGCAGTGATGCCAATTCAAAGTTGTGATACTCTAAAAAACACCCTTTGCAACAAATAGTAGTTACAAAAAAATCAATGGTTGCAAGTTGTTTACATAATAGAGATAGGTTGTATTCACTTTTTAGAACCTCATGTGTAAAAATTTTGTTGTTCACTATTCTGGATGTTCATATAATTGGGTACTCATATAACCGAGCGTCTACTGTATATGAACCGAAGGTTGGTCCCTCGCCAAATCGATTCACTAAGACGTAAAAAATAAATGCTCGAAACATATAAATTCATATACACTTAGATGAACTATGTTTCCTTCATATTTATTAAACATTTTTTGTTTTATTAACCTTCGCCTTACCAATACCCACCCGGGTGACCATTCCTGTTTTATTTGTAAAATAACGTGCTTTAATTTGTTTCAGTTAAAATAAATTTTTATAGATTAAACAAATTATTTTTTTACACAAACAAAATGCCTGTTGTTTTTTGTATTGTAGTTTTATTGTAGAGTTGCATGTTCTTTTATAAATATACTTTGGAACATTGAACAAAATTTAATTGTTTTTGAAAAAATCAATTATTCTTCTCTCGCCAAGCAAAGAAAATTGCATTTTTGTATTTATTTTGCAACTATTTTAAATTAAAAAGGGAAATCACGATGGGTAGTGCAAAGTGTGCAAACGATGCAAATGCGTGCAAAAATACACACATTTGCACAACACAACAACAAAATGTACGTATTTGCAATTTGCTCTTTTTTACTTCGTTTGCACTTAAAAAACCATGAGCAAAGTTAGTAGTGCATATTTGCTCAGTTGCAAACAAATGAAAGCAATAACATTTGACATATTAAATGCCATGTTGATTTTAAGAAAACTTATAACATGAACATTTTCGCAGACTGTAAAATAAAATAGAGATTTAAATTTAAATTAAATAAAATGAAAAAATTTATTTTAATTTGCTTGTGTATAATTGTAAACAAATGCAGATTTTTTTACAGTGCTGCCAGAAGTTTTTAGTGTTGCCAGAATACATTTTTAGAAAAATAGCATATTTGCACAAAAATAAAAGTGGTATGCTCACGATCAATCATAATATGCACTGCAAATTTACACATTGCAAATTTGCACAATGACCATCGTGATTACCCTTAGTATTTTTGAAATTCGAAATAAAAAAATTATTTTAATCAGGGACCGAAAATAACAGTTATATTGGAATTTTTAAACAAAAAAAGCATATAGAAGTAAATGTCGAAAAACTGATTCAAGTATACCATATTGTTTCTTATGCACTTGTCAATGATTAAATGTATTGATTTTTAAAATTTTGATTTTTATATTTTCGATCAAACTTAACAGTTATTTTTTGATTTTTATTTTTTTGAACAAAAATAAAAGTGATTCTCAAAAGAAATGTACGTGATTTAATAATTTAGTTGCTTTTAATAATTATTTTAACGTGCATAAGAAATTCCAATGATAATTGCACATTAAAATAAAAATTTAAAGTCAACTAAATTACTAAATCACGTACATTTCTTTTGAGAATAACTTTTGTTTTTGCTCGAAAAAATAACTGTTATTTTTGTTCAAAAAAATAAAAATCATAAAAAACCTGTTACGGTCCCTGATTTTAATAAATACCGTACGATATTTTAATATGTTTTAACAGCAGAATAACTCTGATGAAATTGAAATTGAAATTTTGTTGCTACACCATAAAAACGGCCGACCAATTTTTTTTTATTCCGTCCTCAGAAGGTTTGTTTTCCGTTGCTGATTTACGACCCTACGTTCTGTATTTTTGTCCTTATTTCTGGAACGAACTTTTTCGGATTATAAGCTGAAACTTTTAAATACAACGAAATTCATATGTATATCCTTTTTAAAAAAAGTGTATTAAAAATTCGTTAAGTAATTTAATTATTTTATTTATGTAGCTCCATTACAAATGTTGCCTTTTATTAGGGGATTCGGCACAATAGTGGCCACAAATTACAAGCAGCGAAAATTGGCGCAAATACTTCTGTAAAAAAATTAATGTTTATTATGAATTTTATCCCATATTGCTTTTTACTCAGGAAAAAAACAAGCTTTATTTAAGCTCAGCGATCCTTAAGTAGAAATAAATGTCGTTTTAATCTGCTACCTTTAACATGCCAAAATGAAGATGATCACACAGTGAAATACATGCAATGTACACTTCTGTTTCGAAACTAGAAAAAATAAACTTAGTTTTGAATAACAATTAAAAATTTATTAATAAGTATATATTATAAAAGTTACTGTCAATAGAAACTGGGAATTATTTCCTTCCGAAGGTTACTTTTATATTATATTTAACATTTTTCATTTTTCGAATTTATTCTATGAGCTAAATTTCAGTTATGTATTTTATAAAGCTTTTTTGTAATAGTTCTATTCCTTCAATTTTTCAGAAATGACTTTATACACAACCAGACTATTATATTTTATTTTCTTGTTACATTTTACCTTAGCTTTCCTTTGGAAAGCAATGAGGTATATTTTATGTACAGAAAAATGTTGAATATAGTTACTGTCAATTGTAAAAAAAGTTTTTAAGCTGTCAGGTTTGCACTGTTAATTGTGTTTGGAAAACAATTTTAAAACCTTTTCAACGACTTTGGCCCGATTTTTTACCCTTGTATTGTCGGACGAAGTCTTTGTAAAATGTTTAACATAACAAGGGAAAGTTAAATTTTCTGAGTTAAGATAAATGCTGGAATATATCAGGCTCAAAAGTTTCTCAAATAAAATTTCCGTTAGTTTATTGCGATATGTTTGATCAAATTTTTTTCTATTTATGGGATGATTAGTTAAAAAAAAATAGTAAAAAGTTTTAATAAATTATGCACATTTATAAATTATGCACATTTTATAAATGTGCATAATTTATAATTAGTTAAATATCTTAAATACTTTTGATTAACAACACTGCTTTACAAATTTTAAGTTTGGAAAAGTACCAAGAATGCCATATGCCTAGATAAGTTAATTGGTGCTTCCTGAACACGAAAAACACTGTAATTTTTTTCCTAAGTACCGTTTTTTAGATAACGGTTCTTTTGTGTTTTTCGGTGTATGGTCCAAATCAAACCCTTATGGATCCCAACCGAAAAGTCCGATCGAAATAAGTGGCACATCGTTTGAAAGATAATCGCCTTTTCCGTCGATATGCTAAAAATGTCTATCTGATAAGAAATAGCTGAGTTATGGCACATCAAAGTTTGAACGTATTTAAAAAAAACGGAATTTTATATGAGATGAAAATATTGTCGTTCCACAAAATCCTTAATAAAAAGTTTATTTTTCATCTGATTTTTTTCAAATTACGCTTAAAATGTTGGTAATTAAATATACTATTGGGCTAAAAAACAAAATATTCCAGATATGTAATATAACGTAGAAAAAAAACGAAATAAAAATGAAAAATTTTGAAAAAAAAACGTAAAAAATTGGCAAATTTTTAACTTTGATGTGCCATAACTCAGCCAATTTCTTATCAGATAGATTTTTAGCATATCGACGGAAAAGGCATTCGATTATCTTTCCAACGATGTGCCACTTGTTTCGATCGGACTTTTCGGTTGGGATCCATAAGGGTTTGATTGGGACCATACACCGAAAAACACAAAAGTACCGTTATCTAAAAAACGGTAATTAGGAAAACAAAATAACAGCGTTTTTCGTGTTCAGGAGGCACCAGTTAACTTATCTAGGCATGTGGCGTTCTTGGTATTTTTTGGCTGTAAACCAGTGCAATATGCACAAAACAAATTTGTCGAAAATTCCCCATTAAAAAGTCCGAAATAATAGAATTCGTTATTATATACTAGGGTATTCAAACGATTAACCGTTGTTCGATTAATCGATATTCGAATAACTTAAAATTGCTCATTTTCGATAAACGTATAATTCGAATAATTTATGTCGAATTAACGATTAATCGAAAATTAATTGCTTACAGAATACTTATAGAGGTCCCATAATAAAACTTGTCCAATATGATAAGGACATTAAAACCCAATTTTGATTAAAAAATAAAAAAATAATTAGAACTAAGTTAGTAAAAATTTGATTTAAATTTGTCATTTTTGGTTTTGCAGATAGATTTTTTTCAAAATTTTTTTATTTTTTTTTTTTTAAAAATTAGTTCGCACACTTATTCATATCTCCTAGAACTATGGTTATGTCAAATATAAAGGAAATAAAGGAAACAAAATATTTTTATTTGGTTGTCCGCTTCACATGTAGATTAGAGCGACTCCAAAAAAAAGTGATTTTGTTACCCCTCTGAAAATAAAGCTTGATATGTTTTATGATGATTCCCAAAATATTTTGGTTCTAGCGTTGACCATACATGAGCTGGACCATTTTTAAAAAAGGTCTTTTAGAGTTTGAGTTTTGAGTATCATCGAAAAGAGTTTTTGAAAAACAGAACATTATTTCCACATACGAGGGGTAACAAAATCACGCCATCCAAAGCATACATACAAATGATAAACAAATTAATTGCATACTTGAAAGGGCACCTAAACAGTCTGCCTGTAGCGTGTGCGGAATATATTTATTAAAAGTTAAGTATACGCTGATTTTTATTTAGCAATTTGTTAATTAAAAAATGTTGCATATTTTTGTGAGTTTTCTGGCTTGACATATTAAACGTATGATTAATATTTATTATTAAATAAATTTCATACGTTTTAAAGAAAGCTATTTTTTTTATTAATTAAAAGTTAAATATAAATCCCAACGGTTTTTTCGTAGTTTTCATAAGTTGAACTTTTTTGGTTTAGTACTTTGCATAACTTAAAGATAATTTCATAGAATTAAAACTATTAAAACTTTTGCGTTATAAGCAGAGTTCCGAATATTCACTCAGTATTCACTCATGGTCAGGAATAAAAGATTTTATACACTGTTGTGTGCTGTTTTATTCGTGTTTAAAAACACAAAAAAAAAACTTTTGCTATTTTCGTTCTTGTATAAAAGTATTTTCATTGTTTTTTGTTTTTACAAAACACATGAGAAAATAAGCGAGATTTTTCTTTTCTTATATTTGTACATGAGATAATGTTTTTTTTTAACTTCTTTTGTTCGTCTTGCATTCACACATACTTCCAAATATTCGCTTGGTATTTACATCATAATCTCTGTTGTGTTTTGCTTTATTCGTGCTTACCCTGCAAACAATTTCCATCGCCGAATCATCGCCCGCGAATCGCCGGCAAGTTGTCTAACATCGCCGCGATGCATCGCGTGGAAGCTAAATGCGAATCGCGAAAACGTTCGCATGTGTCAACCACGCGAACATCGCGTAAAGCGATTCGCGTGCACATCATACCGCGAATTGTGAGCGATCCGCGGGAAGAGATTCGCTCGCTATTCTACGCTATTTATACTTAATACTATTTTTATTTATTTATTCATTTATTTTTTAATTAATTTTTGTATTAAATTTTTATTTATGAGTTAAAAAAATGTTTAACATTTATTTATTTGTTATTTGATTGTTCCTTTTGCTTAGCGAGGCGTTCCCCTGCGTGGACAAAATGTTGTTGGAGAACACGATTTATTTGGTGTCCCTCAGCAGCAGCAAATTTTTGTTGGCAAACTTCTACATAATGCAATGCAAAATTGAAATTTTAGTATTAAATGGAGATGTTAAATAGTAAAATCGTTTTAATCGCGAACCTCTAATCAATGCTATAAAAAACATATGTTGAACAGTTTCCTTCGTTTTTATGCCCTTCCAAGAAAAGTTCATGGCCAACTCATCAGTAAGGACCCGTTTTATTGCGTTTCTGGTGAAGTTCACAACATCAGCGCCCCCAACTCTTTTAATGATTCGTGTCTGAAAGTAGTACAAGCATTTTTTTAAAATATAAAAAATATATAGCGTTTCACTGGAGATGGTTAAAATGTGGTTTGAAACAAAAGAAGATATATGTATAGGTATATTAAAAAATGTATTTGCGTACAAAATCGTCAACCTTGCTGTTATTTTCTTGAATCTCCAAATCGAATTTTTGTAAATCCTCCAGGGTAGAAAAAGGCAGTTTCCTCAAAATGCTGTCAACTTCCACTGAAACTTTTACTTTTTTCAGTTCCCGAACCTCATTGCGACCTGTCACAACTTCGGTAGTTAACGAAGAAACAAGTCCTTTTAAGGATGTAATTTCCGCACTTTGCTGGGACATTTGCTCCCGTAAGGCTTGTAGCTCCTTAAGTATTAGCGTCAGGAGATCGGGGTTACTAATAGAAGCTTCTGTAAATGATTTAAGTTTAAATATTAAAGAAAATGTTGTAATGTAAGAGAAATCTTGCCGGTATTCATGTTGTAATTTACTTCTTTTGGCATTTTAAAAATATTTAGTGAATAAATGGTATAAAAAAGTGTGCGTGTGAATCTTCTAAGCAAATATTTTTTTTTTTATTAAATCAAAACAAAAACTTTTTGCCTCGCCTAGTTCGAGCTGGCTTGTCCAATTATTAAATTAAATGTTTCAGAAGAAATTGGAAATTGGAACACAAATCACTTGCTCAACTGGAATGACAATTTTGCTAATTGCCCTTGAAACCAAATATTTATTTTCCCGTTACAAAACAACAAGAAAAAAAATTCTATCGAAAGGTATAAAAAAACACTGATGATTGCCGCTACTTGTGTGCGCTCGCATATTCATCGCCTTAGGCGATGGTTAGCGATTCATATCGCCAAACAAGCAATCGCCAAAAAATTTCAAAAATGTTTGAAAAGTAAAAACTCAAAAAATCTATTACTGTATTTGTTCTTGTATTTGTATTGTTTTTTGTTTCCAGGGTTCCCAGTTTTATTTTAAGCCTTATCCCCAATTTGCGATTTTTCATCCCCCAAAATCCCCAAATAAAAATAAAATACATAATAAAATGTCAATGGAAAAATACGCATACATCAATTTATTTAAATAAATCCATTTGTGTAATATTATTAAAACTAATGTTATTTATTCCTTGAGTACCAATGTATAGTATGTAACAAGGGTAAAGTAGGGAATCAAAATCTTCTGATTGATTCACCAGTGCAATTTTGTTTTACATGTTGTTGGTTTAAACAGTGCATTTGAGATGATTGAATAAATTTGTCACATTATTTTAAAGTGAGTATTTATTTTAATAACTTATATTGCATTCTGTTGCAAATATTGATTTTGATTGTATTCATTACAGAAATAGACTATTTCAACAAAAGTAACGCTAGTTGGTACAAAAAGCATATTTAAAACTATTTCAACAAGTTCTGGAAAAAGTTTTAAACTGCTCAAAAAGACGAAAATTTGTACCCACATCTTGAGAAAATCGGTCTTGCCATTGCAAAAGTGAAATTTATAATAATATATTGTCCCCCCTGGGGATTTTCACGAAATTTGTATCGCAATTAAATCCCCAAAACTGGGGACACTGTTTGTTTCTACAAAAAACATGAGATAATAAGAGAGATTATTTATCAAGAATGTTTGAATTTAACATTGAAAAAAAAACAAATTATAAGCTATTAGTGTTTTTTTTTTTTTTTATTTCTTTTTTTAGGGCAAATTTTGGGAAAAAATGGATTTTAAGTAAAACTACTGCACGTAAAAGAAACAAAAAAAAATTATATGTAATTTATTTTATATTTTTTTTATTAAACATAACGCAACACTTTAAATAAATAATTCCTTACAAAAAGTTTAAATTAAATATTAAAATTTGTAGGTACATAAATTTAGAAAAAAAAAGTCAAAATCAAATTTGCACTGTTGTCATATTTTCAATTGTTTAAAATAAAGTTTCAAGTATTTGTATTTACTTTATGTATAAAAGCAACATGAATAAACTACGCAAAAAAAAAACAATTTTATCATGTACAAAGTAAGGCTACAAATACTATTAAACAAAAACAAAGGAAGCAAGAGATTTTTGTGTTTTTAAACACGAATAAAGCAAGACACAACGATTAGCCTATCATTGTCCACATACGCGCATATGTAAAAACTGGAAAATAAAAAAACTATTTTATTCACGTGCTTAAAAATAAAAAAAATTCTTAGCTATTCATTTTACAGTGCGAGAATAAAACAAAAAAATTTGCAAGCATTATTCATGTCAGTTTATCATGTATGTTGGATTTTTAGTATGCATTATAACCCTGGTTATAAGATACATACTTCCCTCGAGGTGTTTATAAAAATCATTAGCAATACTTAAAATCTCTACAAAAACGCTACAAATGGAGAAACATCTCAACAAATCTTAAAACAGATGACCTCGTAGTACTGATGGACGACTTGTTACCTCCTTCGAATCAATTTATTCTCCTTACTTTTTTTAATTTATTAACCTTACTCTTTCATCTCTCCCAAATTCATTTGTAGCATTGTTTGGCAGATCATCTTCCTTTACTAATACCAAATTTTCGACTTCTCCCTATTTTTAATTTTTTTTTTTGTATGGCTTTCTATAGCAAAAGACGTTCAACCAGACGACATCAACGAAACCGTCAAGGCGGACGAGATCCAGATATCTACCTGTGCAGGTTATGCAAAAATTTCCATTCCATACGGTTCTGTAGACGATTTCAAAGGATGGATGTGCAAACTAGAAACCGTATCGTTAGCAAATTCCGCTATTGCGTCAACTGCTTGGCTAAAAGCCACGAGCTAAGGGCTTGTCCATCGAGAGACACATGTAGGAAATGTGGGAAGTACCACCACACGTTGTTACACCCTGGAATTCGTAGAAAAATCAACACGAACCGCTACAACTCAGATTTTATACACGCAATTAAACAAATTTAATTGTTTTCTTTATTAAATTTATACTAATTGTCATTATTTCATTTATCCTTTTGAATTATCAATATTTAAACTTTAAATTTTTATAACTGAATTTCACCACTATTGTAAAAGTAGTTGTAACGAGTTGCTTTTAGTTATTGTGAACTGTAATCCTGGAATTATTTTGGAAATTAAAAGCACTTAATGTTTCTTAAAAGAAGAAACCAGGTTTATTTACACTTAAGTTGGGTTTGGTACTTAAGCTTCACTTGGCTTTCAACCATCAACCTATCAACACTAATTATTGCTAAATTAAAATCTAAATTCATAACCCAAAACTTACAATTTAAAATTCTTTAATTGGAACAAAATGCATTAATTAATACTTCAAAATTATTTGAATTTACCGGCTAGTATTTAACGAAAATTAAACTTAAATAAAATTGTATTCCATCTAAATCGAAAATTAATATTCTTTTGATTTACACATTCAGAGGTACACAAACACAAAGGTGAGCTCACACACATTCACACAACTAACCTAATTTTTCTAACTCTAAATTCTAATCCTTAATCTTGCTCAACACCCCTCGTATAATTTCTCGAGTAACCGAGAAATTATATCGAAGACGAATTTGGTGCTAATTTCTTCAAAAATTACAGTCCACTCAGCCCTAACCCACAAATTATTTAAACCCCCAAAGCACCAGATTTCTTCAAACTTTTCGTTGTACTAAACTTTTTTTAATAAAAATTTTCTATGAAATTTTGAAAATAATTTTCAGTTTTTAAAAATTGTTTTTGTGGTAATCTTTTCTATATTGCAAAATTTTTCTATTAAAAACATTTTGTTTTATTAAACTTTTTTTAATAAAAATTTCTATGAAAACTTTTCGATATTAGAAAAATTTTTCGTACAGAAAAATTTGGGATAATAAATTTTTTTTAAAACATTTTAATATTGCAAAAATTTGTGACATTGCAAAATTTTCTATAGAAAACTTTTCGATATTGGAAAAAAAATTTTATAAAAACTTTTCAATAATGAAATTTGGAAAATTTTCTAGTAAAATTTTTTGATAGTGCCAATTTTTTCTTTTTTTTTTTTTTTCTTTTTAGCAAATCGATAATGAAGGTTTTCCATTAAATAGTTTTTGATATGTCAAAATTTTCTATAGACAACAATTCAAATGAACGTTCGCTTTCAAAATGATAGAACTGTTCAAGATTTTTTGCTTTAAACCTTTCATAAATTATTATAAATCATTAAGTTGGAAACTTAATTAACACTTCCCAGTAAAAAAATTTGGGTTTTTTGAAGCACTTAAGAGAAAAAGCGCATAATCGAGCGCTTCAATAAAAGAGCTTTTATAAAGCAGTAAATGATATAGAATAAAATATATAAAAAAGCTGCTATTTAAGTGCTGACAACGAAGAAGTTTGCAAGCCAAAAAAAATAAAAATATACGAAAAAGGCATTTAAACAAAAGTAAAAGCAAAACATTAATGAATATGTTAATATAGTAAGCCTCTAAAAATGCACTTTAGGAGTGCTTTGTTTGCATGTTAAAAGAAGCGCTTATTGTCAGCAGAAAATAGTCCTCCAAACCGGGAACACCCCATACAAAAATCAGGCATCCCATCAGCAGGTTTGAAGCGATTTGTGGTATGAATTCATACACAAAACATGCTCCTTTTAGAGCACATTTTTTACTGGGTTGTGTTAGGTTTGCTACACATGCAATTAAGATTTTTTAGTACCTTTTTCGAATGAATTGCATTTTTCCCAACACTTTTTTCTGCGGCTTTTTCAAATTAATACCATCATTTTTCAATAAGCGAGATCAAAGAGAAAATTTTGTTGAAAATAAAAAAATATAAATAAAAAAAAAGTTTGATAACTAAATACATAAAAAAGGATAATAACAAAAATAAGTTGAAACTTTAAACGCTATAAAGTACAAGTGCAGGTATAAAAAATTCCAAAACATTAGAAAAATATTTCTTCTTTTATGAACACTAAGAGCTGACATATTAAACAATTTGTAACTCATTGCTGATAATTTTGCCACTGTCTCATTTTATTTGGAACTAGTTTTTTTTTAGTTTTACAATAAAACTTATTTTTTAAAGGAATTTATTGCAATAAAGAAGAGTTAGTTGACATTTGAAAAATTGCGCTGGGTATTTAAAGTCTCGTGACGACACATTTCCTAGACAGAGTTTTTTGTCGAAGGGAATTATTCTAGTTCTTTCGGTAGTTTTTGACCGAGTAAGAAAAGAAACTGACAAACATCTGATATTTTTGGTACATTTTGATGTTTTTTTTTTGGCACACTTACACTCGGAAGAAAACATTGTTTGAATTTAATATAAAACGGTTCCCTAAAGTTAAAATTATTTATTGTAACTTAAAGAACTATACGCTTCCATATCAATGAAGATATTGATACGGATAATTAATTTGAGAATAAATTTGTTGGAGTGGTAATTTTTTAAAATCTGTGCTGGAAATGATCAAGTGTGATTTCAAAGTGATCCTACCAGCTCAAATAGAGATCCAATTATACCAAGACAAAAATTTTTCCCACAAGTGTTTTTTTCCTTTACTGTCACAGAATTTTGGATATCGAACATTGCAAAGTATATATATATAAAACGGCAAAGTCAAACCGTTAAGAATACTTTTCTTCCCTGTATGTCGACCGATTTAAACAAAATATACACCATTTGAAGTGCACAATATATACATATTTTATTAAAATTTGTTCAATAATTTCAGCGTTCAAATTTGCTACTAACACATATGCATATTCAATTATCAAATAATAAAAAAAATAGGGTAGTCGATTATTCGACATTTTTCAGAAACCGGGTTTCGAATATTTCGACCATATAAATCTTATGTATAAATCGACACAAGCAAAACAGTTAAGAACGCCTTTTTACTTTGTTTGTCACCCGAACCTCTATGGGGAGAACAAAGTATCAAAAAGGGAAATAAAAGGGAATAAATTTCTTTCCTTTACTTTGCCGTGCATCATGTAATCATTTTTAAATTTTCTATAATATTGAACTTGGAAACATAATATTATAAGTGCAGGTTACTGAGTGAATAAAAACCTATAAGATGAAAAATGCTGGTACTTTTTGTTTTTCATCTGGAACTTTTTGAATTTTTAATTTAATATTCGACCTACAAAGATAAAAGTAAACATGCATGATTCTGAATGAGAGGGAGCTTTATGGTACTTTTTCGTTCTTCATTTGGTACTTTGATTAATTTTCGTTAATTTTAGAAATTAAAACATAAAATTAAACATGCAATGTCCTTAGTGGATGACAATCTATAAAGGAGACTTTTTGATACTTTTTTGTTTTTCAATTGATATTTTCTGATACTTTTTATAATGAACTTACAAAATTAAATTGGTTGGTCCCTCGCCAAATCGATTCACTAAGACCACATTTAGACTATGCAAATATCGCCGAGTTTTTTTTTCTATTTTCTTTTAAAGAAGTTGCTACGAAACTCTTTTCACATTTACATTTTTTTCATATATTTTTTCAACTTTTTCAACGCCGTTTTCTTCCCTACACCTCTTGCTAACAAACAAAAAGTTGCATGCGAAAGTTGCCGCATTAATTGCATAATGTAAATATGGCCTAAGACGTAAAAAATAAATGCTCGAAACATATAAATTCATATACACTTAGCTGAACTATGTTTCCTTCATAATTATTAAACATTTTTGGTCGAATTTTGACCATTAGGCGAACACTAGTATTTATAAAAGAACATGCAAGTGAACGGCTGTTAGTTTGTTAATAGTCGTGAGATTGTCAAAATTTGTTTACATTTTTATTTTATTTCTTATTTCTAAATATCGCCACCTTAAATGGAAACGGGCATAAGTACATAAGAGTTCAAAATGGATTTTTTGATTGATTATGGTTTGTTTTATTAACCTTCGCCTTACCAATACCCACCCGGGTGACCATTCCTGTTTTATTTGTAAAATAATATGCTTTAATTTGTTTCAGTTAAAATAAATTTTTATAGATTAAACTAATTATTTTTTTACACAAACAAAATGCCTGTTGTTTTTTGTATTGTAGTTTTATTGTAGAGTTGCATGTTCTTTTATAAATATACTTTGGAACATTGAACAAAATTTAATTGTTTTTGAAAAAATCAATTATTCTTCTCTGGTCAAGCAAAGAAAATTGCATTTTTGTATTTATTTTGCAACTATTTTAAATTAAAAAGGGAAATCACGATGGGTAGTGCAAAGTGTGCAAACGATGCAAATGCGTGCAAAAATACAAGTTAAGGCGACAGCATTCTTTTAAAGTTCTTTTCGTTTTTTTTCATATCAATACAATTTATTTTAAAGTTCTTTTCGTTTTTTTCAAATATCAATACAATTCATAAATTCTGCTGACGCTTGCCGCAGAATTAAATTGTTTTCAATTTTAGTATCAAATTACTTATCACGCGCAATAAAGAATTGCTGATTTGCAATTCAACAACATAATTGATTATTATCGCGTAAACAAAAATCATGTTTGCTATTGGTATTAATAATTAAGTATAGAATAAAATTAAGTCAGTTTTAAGTTTTAAGTTGGTGGTGTAAGACAAATGTAGAAATAAAAAATCTTTTTTTTAAAAAAACAAAAACTAAATGTTTTAATTGGGGGCTCAACCGGGATCGCCCACACCGTACAAATATCCTGAAAAAAAAAGTAAGGATTCGGTTAAGTGATCAAAAAATTAAAAAATAAGTATCCTTAAACAAAAAAAGGAGAAAAAATAAAAATAAGTATCCTTAAAAAGGAGAAAAAATAAAAAACTGTCCTTAAAAAAGAAAATTTTTTTTTTTTAAAAAAAGGGGAAAAAATAAAAACTATCCTTAAAAAAGGAAAATTTTTTTAAAAAAAAAAAGGAGAAAAAATAAAAATCTAAAAAAACCTGGTGCAAGTGGAAGATTTTTTTTAGTGCTAGAGTGACTTAATAACATACAATAAAAACAAAAATTACAAAAAAAAACACAAATTCTTTTGAAAATTTGAAAGTGCGGCAGCAAAAATTTGTATAAGCTCTTGAAATTACATATAAATTTTTAAACAAATTGTGCAAAACCTGTGGGAAAAGAAAGGGAAATTCAAATAAAAACAATTATTATTGAGAGGAAAACTGCCCATTCCAAGGCAGCAACACCCCAGAACGATTGAGAATCTGGGTCAGCTATAAGATAACCAACGAAAGCCGACAATCAAAACAGTTTCTACTTACAGTTTAATTATTTTTATGTAAGTTAATTTAAAAATTGTTTATGTGAATTAATGTAAGGAAAAAGTGTATTTATTTAAGTGAAGATTTACTATTAGTAATTGCTCGCATATTTGTTTGAAGTCTTAATAAAATAAAATAATAAATACAAAATTGTGTAAACGCTGGATCGCATCAGGGAACTAGAAGAAGAAATAGGGTATTTGCCAGGAGAAGAGAGTTTAATTGATTCGTTAGAGGAGTTGACAGGTTCTTTTCAAGGTCTTAGTACTTCAGATACAACCATGACCACATCTACCCAAATTTCCGAATTGATTCGTTTACAGACCGCTCCATTGCAGGAGACAATAGATCGATTAACTCAGCAATTGTCACAGATTGTTAATGTAAATACAGTAGTAGAATTTAGAACACAAACCATTGATGACACTATTCGTTGCGATGAGGTCCTGGATGTTATAAAATCCTTACCCCATTTCGACGGAAAAATCTCGTATGTCAGTTGGCGTGAAGCCGCAAATAATTCTATGCAATTATATAAGAAGGGTAGTAGGAAATATTACGCTGCACTCACTATTTTGAGAAACAAAATAGTCGAAGATGCAAACGACATTCTTACCACACACGGCACAGTCTTGAACTTCGACGCCATCATAAGTAGATTAGACTTCGCTTATGCCGACAAACGGCCCCTTCATATAATCGAACAAGAAATGAGTGTCATGAGACAAGGTCCTCTGTCCATTATTGAATACTATAATGAAGTAAATAAGAAACTTACCTCTCTTATTAACAAAACTATAATGACTCATGGTTCAGAATCGGACTTGACTAGGGAACTTAATATTAGAAATAGGCAATATGCCTTAAGGGTATTTATCACTGGATTAAATGCTCCGTTAGCCAACATATTGTTCTCATTATCACCCAGTGACCTACCAAACGCATTAGCTAAAGCCCAGGAGCTCGAGTCAAACAACATTCGCGCAAGTTTCGCTTCTCAGTTCAATAGAGCAACACATCAGAATAATAGTCACGTTAGGTCCACAAATCCATTACGTTTTCCCCAACGTAACCAAAATAATCCACAAGTTAACTATCGCGAGCAACGACAAACAGAACCTAAACCTGAACCAATGGAATTGGGAAGTTCGACCAGTGTTAGGCATCCGCAAAATAGATATAACAACAATGGGCAAAATTATTTTTTATCGCAAAATCGAGCTAGTAATTTCCAACAAAATAGCAAACGTCCACATTCTCAAACAATATATCAGCCAAATCAAAAGGCACAAAGAATAAATAACTTAAGCGAAGATGCTTTTTTAGAAAAAGATCCGAACTGCCCTGCATCGTCAGGACAGCAAAGGACGGAAGAAAACTCACAATTTTAATCGACAGTGGCGCAACGTGCAGCTACTGCAAACCTGGAGTTCTCGCGAACAAAAGGGATTTAGTCATTAAGAAAAGAGTAAAAACTATTAACGGTTATACTCTCATCGAACATTATTATGAAGCAAGCATGTTTGAAATAAACCAAAGGTTCTACGAAATCCAAGGTTTGGATACAGATGTGCTTATAGGTTACAATTTTCTAAGAAAAACAAATGCAATTTTAGACTTCCAGCAAGGAACAATAACTTGTGGAAGATATTGCGAAAAATTTTTAGGGTTTAAAAAAGAAATATACAAAGCTAGTAAAAATATTCCAGACAAAAAATCTAATGAGAATAGTATCAACAACGTTGTAGAAAATGTCTTGAACAAAATTATTAATGAAGAATATCCTGAAGATACCGATAAAAGTGTTTCAACTACAAATGTTGATCATGAATCGCAAACTTTGGGAAAACTACGCGGGAATATATTAATTAATTTAAATCTGCCTTTTAGAACAGATATTAAGGCGGAAATTAAGACGGTAGATAACGATCCGGTATGGAGCAAACAATATCCATATCCGCTATCTGCAAACTCATTTGTTAATAGTGAGATAGAAAAGTTATTAGAAGCAGGCATTATTCGTGAAAGTAGGGGCCCTTATAATTCACCAGTATGGGTCGTCCCAAAAAAGGGAATGAATGACGACGGGACACAAAAACTTCGCTTGGTTGTCGATTACAAGAAATTGAATGAGAAAACGATAGCATATAAATACCCCATACCAGACTGTAATGTTATATTATCCAACTTAGGTAAAGCAAAATTCTTTTCAACAATTGATCTTGAATCTGGTTTCCACCAAATTCTTATGAAGGAGGACGATGTGGGAAAAACCGCATTTTCCGTCAATAATGGGAAGTACGAATTTGTTCGAATGCCATTCGGATTGAGGAATGCACCGAGCATCTTCCAAAACGCCATGGACGATATTTTGAGAAAATTCATTGGTAGATTCTGTCATGTCTATATAGATGACATAATAGTATACTCTCGAAATTTAGAGGAACATATACAACATTTGGATATAGTAGTCAATACTCTCAGAGAGGCAAATATGAAAATATCATTGGAGAAGTCAAAATTTTTTGAGGAAGAAGTAGAATTTCTGGGGTATGTAATAGCACATGGGGTAATAAAAACAGACCCAAATAAAATTGAAACAATTAAAAATTACCCACAACCACAAACTCTAAGGCAGCTAAGAAGTTTCCTTGGTCTTACAGGTTATTACCGTAAGTTTATTAGTAGTTATGCCAATGTTGCCAAACCCTTGACTAGATTTCTTGCGGGAGAAAACGGTAGAGTGTCTGCTAATGCATCAAAAAAAGTTAAAATTGAACTCGATACTGAAGGTGTCTCAGCGTTTATTAAATTAAAGGATCTCTTGGCTGGTCAAGTCGAACTAACCCAACCCGATTACCAAAAGAAATTTATACTAACGACCGATGCGTCAAACGCAGCTATTGGTGCTGTATTGACACAAGAGAAAAAACCTATAATATTCATATCCAAAACCCTTAATTCCACCGAACGTAACTACGCTACGAACGAAAAGGAATTATATGCCATAGTCTGGGCAATAAAAAACATTCGAAATTATTTATATGGTGTTACAAATCTGGAAATACACACTGATCACCAACCTCTTACATTTGCGATTTCAACTAAAAATCCCAACGCAAAAATTAAAAGATGGATGTCTTTTATTGAGGAATATGCTCCTAAATTTGTATACAAGCCTGGTGCTACCAACGTCGCAGCCGACGCACTTTCTAGACAGGTCTTGAATAATATTCCCGATGATGAGTCACTACGAAGTACCCAACATTCTGTTGAAAGCAGCGACAGTTTTAATATCCCTGAAATCACTAGACCTATTAATGAATTTAAACAACAAATTTTACTTTGCAAAACTAATTTCTCAAAACATGAATCCCTGATAACTTTCGGTAGAATTCGCCACATAATAGAGTTCGATACGAGGGAAAATTTGAGAAGTATATTGTTGGAATTCCTTAAGCCTAATCTTGTTACTGCAATTCATTGCACCGCAGAAGATCTATACGAATTTAAAGAAACCGTAAAAAATATATTTAAAAACAAATTCGTTTATACCACGATACTCGCAATTGACATTACTAGCCCTGATGATCAAACAGCTATAATAGAGCAAACTCATGCCCGTGCTCATAGAAACTGTAAAGAAAATCATAAACAGATATTTCAACAATACTATTGGCCAAAAATGTTAAATAGTATAAAACAATATATCAGACATTGCGATATATGCAATAAAGCCAAGTATGATAGGAAACCCGCTAAGCTTCCAATTGGAGAAGCTCCAATTCCCAACAATGAGGGGGAGTTCCTTCATATTGATATCTTTTATGCACAAAGTCATAAGTTTATAACCTGTATAGATGCTTATTCAAAATTCTTGGTAATAAAACATATAGAAGATAAACTGAATCTTGGGGAAAAAGTCCAAGAAATTCTGCAAAGCTTTCCAAACGCGAAAAAAATTACTCTTGATAATGAACCAGGGTTTACAACCCCACAATTTAAATCATTAATGCAGAGGTTACAGGTAGAATTGTATTACTGTGATCCACGCCATAGTTCGACAAATGGTCAGGTGGAAAGGGTACACTCAACTCTGGTTGAAATCACCCGTTGCATTAAGGAAGAATTTCATTTAATTGATGTTAAAGAAGCATTTTATCGAGCTGCTCAGCAGTATAATTTAACCATTCATTCAGTAACGAATAAAAAACCATACGATATATTTCATAACAAAGTCCAACATGACGATGTACGAGATAAACTTCGTCAAGCACAATTGAAGTTGATGAATAGAAATAAACCTACTAAAATAAAAACGTACGAACAAAATCAAGAGGTCTATGAGAAACTTATTGGCAAAAGAAATAAATTAGATGATAGGTATAAGAAGCAAAAAATAAGCGAGGATTTAGGAAATAAAGTAAAAATATTTAGTAGACGTAGGATTATACATAAGGAGAATATAAAATCATAAATGTTTCTCTTCTCTGCAGGAAATGTCACTCAAAATTATATTACTATTTACCATTCTTGATGTCTGCAGCTCTGAGGTGCAGATATTGGATTATTCAAATTCCCAACTTGTTCCGATACATTTAGGACAAGCTCGGTTGCAAAATGGAAACTTCAAATTAATACATGTTTTAAATTTGACACATTACGAGTCAATAATTCAAGAAATCGAATCGGAAATCCAAAACAAAATACTTAGGAATAGCACCTTAATGCCATTTTTTCTTTACGATATCGGGCAAATGAAGAAACACCTCGAAATTATTAGGCCTCGGAAAAAACGATCCATAAATTTCCTGGGTACCGCTTGGAAATGGGTAGCTGGTACTCCAGATCACGATGACCATAAAATAGTTGTACAAAAGATGGAGGGACTGTTGGAAAATAATGAAAGACAGAGGATAATTAATAGAGAAGTTTTAGAAAGAGTTAACTTATTGACGAATACCACAAATCACATTATTAAGACCATCCAATCCTTAGAAGAAGTTAGAAGACTACAAGAAGAAACAATAACCAATAAATTAAGGTTACTGAGAGAGGAGATTGTTAACGTGGAGTATGCGTTGCAGTGGTCAAAGGTAGGGATCATAAATTCTTTTATTTTATCCGAAAGGGAGATGAATGAGGTTAAACAATTTTTAGATCAGGAAAAGTTCCCTTATGCTGATCTAGAACAAGCATTAAGTTTTGCGACAATTAAAATAGCCACAGATTATAGAGCTATCATTTATATAGTAAATCTTCCTGCAATAGATAGTAAGATTTGTGAAAAAATGTTGATTAAACCAATAAAAAAGGGAAACAAAATTGTAAAAATTAACTCTGAAAATATAATAAGATGTAATAAGGAAATTTACGAACAAAGAGAAAACTGCAAAGAATATAATAAATTATGTATTTGTAGCGAAGAAAAATTAATAGATATAAGCAAAACAAATTGTATTCCCTTACTTTTATCAAGTAGGAAACATGATTGCGTTGTAATTAATAATCAGCATATAAATACGGTACAAGAACTGTATCCGGGAACTATTTTGCTGAACCAATTTGAAGGTATTGTCGGGACATCGAATAATGAAACAAGTGAATTACGTGGAACATACCTAATTCAGTTCCACAATGATACTATCACAATTGCCAATAAAACATATATTTCAAAAGAAATATCTGATTGGAAACCGCTTCCTGCTTTGTTGCAACCAACAAAAAATGGTGGAAATTTAGAGGAAGTGCTTTCTTTGGAATTGATGAAGGATCTACAAACAAGTAATATTGAAAGGTTAGCGTCAATGTCGGCCAAAGGAAAAGTGATGTTCTCACTTAATTTGGGCCTTGTAGTTGTGTTAACGGTTTGTATATTGGCGATGGCTTTCAAACTTCGGACCAAATTAACGGTCACAAATATAATCGAAGAAAACCATCCGCCGGTAACCGAAAATCCTAGAGAAATGCCTGTCCCTCGTGAACAAAGATGCGAATTTCGCAGTATCAATGATCTTCCTATCCATTAAGTATCGGGACGATCCCACTAACGGAAGGGGGAGTTAAGGCGACAGCATTCTTTTAAAGTTCTTTTCGTTTTTTTTCATATCAATACAATTTATTTTAAAGTTCTTTTCGTTTTTTTCAAATATCAATACAATTCATAAATTCTGCTGACGCTTGCCGCAGAATTAAATTGTTTTCAATTTTAGTATCAAATTACTTATCACGCGCAATAAAGAATTGCTGATTTGCAATTCAACAACATAATTGATTATTATCGCGTAAACAAAAATCATGTTTGCTATTGGTATTAATAATTAAGTATAGAATAAAATTAAGTCAGTTTTAAGTTTTAAGTTGGTGGTGTAAGACAAATGTAGAAATAAAAAATCTTTTTTTTAAAAAAACAAAAACTAAATGTTTTAATTTACACACATTTGCACAACACAACAACAAAATGTACGTACTTGCAATTTGCTCTTTTTTACTTCGTTTGCACTTAAAAAACCATGAGCAAAGTTAGTAGTGCATATTTGCTCAGTTGCAAACAAATGAAAGCAATAACATTTGACATAGTAAATGCCATGTTGATTTTAAGAAAACTTATAACTTGAACATTTTCGCAGACTGTAAAATAAAATAGAGATTTAAATTTAAATTAAATAAAATGAAAAAATTTATTTTAATTTGCTTGTGTATAATTGTAAACAAATGCAGATTTTTTTACAGTGCTGCCAGAAGTTTTTAGTGTTGCCAGAATACATTTTTAGAAAAATAGCATATTTGCACAAAAATAAAAGTGGTATGCTCACGATCAATCATAATTTTCACTGCAAATTTACACATTGCAAATTTGCACAATGACCATCGTGATTACCCTTAGTATTTTTGAAATTCGAAATAAAAAAATTATTTTAATCAGGGACCGAAAATAACAGTTATATTGGAATTTTTAAACAAAAAAAGCATATAGAAGTAAATGTCGAAAAACTGATTCAAGTATACCATATTGTTTCTTATGCACTTGTCAATGATTAAATTTATTGATTTTTAAAATTTTGATTTTTATATTTTCGATCAAACTTAACAGTTATTTTTTGATTTTTATTTTTTTGAACAAAAATAAAAGTGATTCTCAAAAGAAATGTACGTGATTTAATAATTTAGTTGCTTTTAATAATTATTTTAACGTGCATAAGAAATTCCAATGATAATTGCACATTAAAATAAAAATTTAAAGTCAACTAAATTATTAAATCACGTACATTTCTTTTGAGAATAACTTTTGTTTTTGCTCGAAAAAATAACTGTTATTTTTGTTCAAAAAAATAAAAATCATAAAAAACCTGTTACGGTCCCTGATTTTAATAAATACCGTACGATATTTTAATATGTTTTAACAGCAGAATAACTCTGATGAAATTGAAATTGAAATTTTGTTGCTACACCATAAAAACGGCCGACCAATTTTTTTTTATTCCGTCCTCAGAAGGTTTGTTTTCCGTTGCTGATTTACGACCCTACGTTCTGTATTTTTGTCCTTATTTCTGGAACGAACTTTTTCGGATTATAAGCTGAAACTTTTAAATACAACGAAATTCATATGTATATCCTTTTTAAAAAAAGTGTATTAAAAATTCGTTAAGTAATTTAATTATTTTATTTATGTAGCTCCATTACAAATGTTGCCTTTTATTAGGGGATTCGGCACAATAGTGGCCACAAATTACAAGCAGCGAAAATTGGCGCAAATACTTCTGTGAAAAAATTAATGTTTATTATGAATTTTATCCCATATTGCTTTTTACTCAGGGAAATAAACAAGCTTTATTTAAGCTCAGCGATCCTTAAGTAGAAATAAATGTCGTTTTAATCTGCTACCTTTAACATGCCAAAATGAAGATGATCACACAGTGAAATACATGCAATGTACACTTCTGTTTCGAAACTAGAAAAAATAAACTTAGTTTTGAATAACAATTAAAAATTTATTAATAAGTATATATTATAAAAGTTACTGTCAATAGAAACTGGGAATTATTTCCTTCCGAAGGTTACTTTTATATTATATTTAACATTTTTCATTTTTCGAATTTATTCTATGAGCTAAATTTCAGTTATGTATTTTATAAAGCTTTTTTGTAATAGTTCTATTCCTTCAATTTTTCAGAAATGACTTTATACACAACCAGACTATTATATTTTATTTTCTTGTTACATTTTACCTTAGCTTTCCTTTGGAAAGCAATGAGGTATATTTTATGTACAGAAAAATGTTGAATATAGTTACTGTCAATTGTAAAAAAAGTTTTTAAGCTGTCAGGTTTGCACTGTTAATTGTGTTTGGAAAACAATTTTAAAACCTTTTCAACGACTTTGGCCCGATTTTTTACCCTTGTATTGTCGGACGAAGTCTTTGTAAAATGTTTAACATAACAAGGGAAAGTTAAATTTTCTGAGTTAAGATAAATGCTGGAATATATCAGGCTCAAAAGTTTCTCAAATAAAATTTCCGTTAGTTTATTGCGATATGTTTGATCAAATTTTTTTCTATTTATGGGATGATTAGTTAAAAAAAAATAGTAAAAAGTTTTAATAAATTATGCACATTTATAAATTATGCACATTTTATAAATGTGCATAATTTATAATTAGTTAAATATCTTAAATACTTTTGATTAACAACACTGCTTTACAAATTTTAAGTTTGGAAAAGTACCAAGAATGCCATATGCCTAGATAAGTTAATTGGTGCTTCCTGAACACGAAAAACACTGTAATTTTTTTCCTAAGTACCGTTTTTTAGATAACGGTTCTTTTGTGTTTTTCGGTGTATGGTCCAAATCAAACCCTTATGGATCCCAACCGAAAAGTCCGATCGAAATAAGTGGCACATCGTTTGAAAGATAATCGCCTTTTCCGTCGATATGCTAAAAATGTCTATCTGATAAGAAATAGCTGAGTTATGGCACATCAAAGTTTGAACGTATTTAAAAAAAACGGAATTTTATATGAGATGAAAATATTGTCGTTCCACAAAATCCTTAATAAAAAGTTTATTTTTCATCTGATTTTTTTCAAATTACGCTTAAAATGTTGGAAATTAAATATACTATTGGGCTAAAAAACAAAACATTCCAGATATGTAATATAACGTAGAAAAAAAACGAAATAAAAATGAAAAATTTTGAAAAAAAAACGTAAAAAATTGGCAAATTTTTAACTTTGATGTGCCATAACTCAGCCAATTTCTTATCAGATAGATTTTTAGCATATCGACGGAAAAGGCATTCGATTATCTTTCCAACGATGTGCCACTTGTTTCGATCGGACTTTTCGGTTGGGATCCATAAGGGTTTGATTGGGACCATACACCGAAAAACACAAAAGTACCGTTATCTAAAAAACGGTAATTAGGAAAACAAAATAACAGCGTTTTTCGTGTTCAGGAGGCACCAGTTAACTTATCTAGGCATGTGGCGTTCTTGGTATTTTTTGGCTGTAAACCAGTGCAATATGCACAAAACAAATTTGTCGAAAATTCCCCATTAAAAAGTCCGAAATAATAGAATTCGTTATTATATACTAGGGTATTCAAACGATTAACCGTTGTTCGATTAATCGATATTCGAATAACTTAAAATTGCTCATTTTCGATAAACGAATAATTCGAATAATTTATGTCGAATTAACGATTAATCGAAAATTAATTGCTTACAGAATACTTATAGAGGTCCCATAATAAAACTTGTCCAATATGATAAGGACATTAAAACCCAATTTTGATTAAAAAATAAAAAAATAATTAGAACTAAGTTAGTAAAAATTTGATTTAAATTTGTCATTTTTGGTTTTGCAGATACATTTTTTTCCAAACTATTTTTTTTTTTGGAAAAAAAAAATTAGTTCGCACACTTATTCATATCTCCTAGAACTATAGTTATGTCAAATATAAAGGAAATAAAGGAAACAAAATATTTTTATTTGGTTGTCCGCTTCACATGTAGATTAGAGCGACTCCAAAAAAAAGTGATTTTGTTACCCCTCTGAAAATAAAGCTTGATATGTTTTATGATGATTCCCAAAATATTTTGGTTCTAGCGTTGACCATACATGAGCTGGACCATTTTTAAAAAGGGTTTTTTTGAGTTTGAGTTTTGAGTATCATCGAAAAGAGTTTTTGAAAAGCAGAACATTATTTCCACATACGAGGGGTAACAAAATCACGCCATCCAAAGCATACATACAAATGATAAACAAATTAATTGCATACTTGAAAGGGCACCTGTAGCGTGTGGGGAATATATTTATTAAAAGTTAAGTATACGCTGATTTTTATTTAGCAATTTGTTAATTAAGAAATGTTGCATATTTTTGTGAGTTTTCTGGCTTGACATATTAAACGTATGATTAATATTTATTATTAAATAAAATTCATACGTTTTAAAGAAAGCTATTTTTTTTATTTATTAAAAGTTAAATATAAATCCCAACGGTTTTTTCGTAGTTTTCATAAGTTGAACTTTTTTGGTTTAGTACTTTGCATAACTTAAAGATAATTTCATAGAATTAAAACTATTAAAACTTTTGCGTTATAAGCAGAGTTCCGAATATTCACTCAGTATTCACTCATGGTCAGGAATAAAAGATTTTATACACTGTTGTGTGCTGTTTTATTCGTGTTTAAAAACACAAAAAAAAAAAACTTTTGCTATTTTCGTTCTTGTATAAAAGTATTTTCATTGTTTTTTGTTTTTACAAAACACATGAGAAAATAAGCGAGATTTTTCTTTTCTTATATTTGTACATGAGATAATGTTTTTTTTTAACTTCTTTTGTTCGTCTTGCATTCACACATACTTCCAAATATTCGCTTGGTATTTACATCATAATCTCTGTTGTGTTTTGCTTTATTCGTGCTTACCCTGCAAACAATTTCCATCGCCGAATCATCGCCCGCGAATCGCCGGCAAGTTGTCTAACATCGCCGCGATGCATCGCGTGGAAGCTAAATGCGAATCGCGAAAACGTTCGCATGTGTCAACTACGCGAACATCGCGTAAAGCGATTCGCGTGCACATCATACCGCGAATTGTGAGCGATCCGCGGGTAGAGATTCGCTCGCTATTCTACGCTATTTATACTTAATACTATTTTTATTTATTTATTCATTTATTTTTTAATTAATTTTTGTATTAAATTTTTATTTATGAGTTATAAAAATGTTTAACATTTATTTATTTGTTATTTGATTGTTCCTTTTGCTTAGCGAGGCGTTCCCCTGCGTGGACAAAATGTTGTTGGAGAACACGATTTATTTGGTGTCCCTCAGCAGCAGCAAATTTTTGTTGGCAAACTTCTACATAATGCAATGCAAAATTGAAATTTTAGTATTAAATGGAGATGTTAAATAGTAAAATCGTTTTAAACGCGTACCTCTAATCAATGCTATAAAAAACATATGTTGAACAGTTTCCTTTGTTTTATGCCCTTCCAAGAAAAGTTCATGGCCAACTCATCAGTAAGGACCCGTTTAATTGCGTTTCTGGTGAAGTTCACAACATCAGCGCCCGCAACTCTTTTAATGATTCGTGTCTGAAAGTAGTACAAGCATTTTTTTAAAATATAAAAAATATATAGCGTTTCACTGGAGATGGTTAAAATGTGGTTTGAAACAAAAGAAGATATATGTATAGGTATATTAAAAAATGTATTTGCGTACAAAATCGTCAACCTTGCTGTTATTTTCTTGAATCTCCAAATCGAATTTTTGTAAATCCTCCAGGGTAGAAAAAGGCAGTTTCCTCAAAATGCTGTCAACTTCCACTGAAACTTTTACTTTTTTCAGTTCCCGAACC
Source organism: Pollenia angustigena (assembly GCA_930367215.1). Classification (NCBI taxonomy): domain Eukaryota; kingdom Metazoa; phylum Arthropoda; class Insecta; order Diptera; family Polleniidae; genus Pollenia; species Pollenia angustigena. The sequence goes on along the minus strand of OV884059.1, from coordinate 176,670,583 downwards.
TCATTGCGACCTGTCACAACTTCGGTAGTTAACGAAGAAACAAGTCCTTTTAAGGATGTAATTTCCGCACTTTGCTGGGACATTTGCTCCCGTAAGGCTTGTAGCTCCTTTAGTATTAGCGTCAGGAGATCGGGGTTACTAGTAGAAGCTTCTGTAAATGATTTAAGTTTAAATATTAAAGATAATGTTGCAATGTAAGAGAAATCTTACCGGTATTCATGTTGTAATTTACTTCTTTTGGCATTTTAAAAATATTTAGTGAATAAATGGTATAAAAAAGTGTGCGTGCGAATCTTCTAAGCAAATATTTTTTTTTTATTAAATCAAAACAAAAACTTCTTGCCTCAGCTAGTTCGAGCTGGCTTGTCCAATAAATATTAAATGTTTCAGAAGAAATTGGAAATTGGAACACAAATCACTTGCTCAACTGGAACGACAATTTTGCTAATTGCCCTTGAAACCAAATATTTATTTTCCCGTTACAAAACAACAAGAAAAAAAATTCTATCGAAAGGTATAAAAAAACACTGATGATTGCCGCTACTTGTGTGCGCTCGCATATTCATCGCCTAAGGCGATGGTTAGCGATTCATATCGCCAAACAAGCAATCGCCAAAAAATTCCAAAAATGTTTGAAAAGTAAAAACTCAAAAAATCTATTGCTGTATTTGTTCTCGTATTTGTATTGTTTTTTGTTTCAAGGGTTCGCAGTTTTATTTTAAGCCTTATCCCCAATTTGCGATTTTTCATCCCCAAAAATCCCCAAAATAGCTATTTTCTTATCCCCGAAAATCCCCACATTTTCTTAAAAATGAAATACGTAATAAAATGTCAATGGAAAAATACGCATACCAGAGAAAGTCAATGGGTATAAAACAAATTAAAGTACTCTAGCACATATCGACAATTTTCAATACGTGTGCGTACTCGTATCTGTTTATTCTCATACTTGTGTTTATCCATGCGCATTTGATTTTATTCATGTGTGTTATCATACTTATTGTGTTTCATACTCGCACATATCCATATACACCCATAGTTATATCATTGACTTCAAACATATTTTCTTTTTTGTTAATTTTTTTCATAAATGTTGCCAGAATTTTTTTTTCAAAATTGCTGAATCACAAATAAATACGTTTTTTCAATCATTTGAGCACAATTCAACAAAATTTTATTGAAAAACTATTGTTGGCTTTAAAAAAAATTTCTGGAATGTAAAGATTTGAGTTCTTATTTAAGAAAATCTAAAAAAATGACTAAGTGAATGCAAATTAAAATACGTCGAATATTCATATTCATACATATTATGAGTTTGAGAAGGTTACCTGTTGCCAGTTGCATTTTTAAGACGTTTAAAATAGTTTAAAATGTAATTGCTGAAGTCAATCAGTCGCCAATGAAAATTTTAGCCTTAAAAACAACTCCACAATGTATCCACGGTTGTCTTAATAAAATCAAGCATTTTATGAAATTCCTGCCTGCAGCGCAGCATTAGACTAAGATTTCTCTTTAGCTGGAAACACAAGAAAAGAAATAGAAAAGATCCCAAAATAGTTGATAGCCTCCTTTTTTAATTATTTTTATAAAAAACATCTTTCGTAAAATAGATTATAATTTATTATAGCATTAGAAACATTATTTTAATATGATAGCAAATATTTATGTTTTGATATAACTTTAACATAAATTATTAAAAATCTAATTTAATCAGTGCTATATTTGTTTTGCTAGTTTTGGAAGATACTTAAAATATAATTACATACATATGTTTTCTGCATCAAAAATTTTTAGGTCGTGGCAACACTGCTTGCTTTAAAATAACCATACAAATTGTTGAAGTTACTTGTCGATACTCATCGATACATGCCTATACTCATACGCATTCAAAGGATTATCCATAAGCATGCCTGTTTGTTCATACTCATACCGGTCGAAACTTATTCATGTTCATACTTATTGGTAGTCATACCTGCCTGTACTCGTGCTCGGTGGCGTATGAATAGGTTATAAGTATTAAAAATATAACTTTTTGGCTGTCTCTGACGCATACATCAATTTATTTAAATAAATCCATTTGTGTAATATTATTAAAACTAATGTTATTTATTCCTTGAGTACCAATGTATAGTATGTAACAAGGGTAAATTAGGGAATCAAAATCTTCTGATTAATTCACCAGTGCAATTTTGTTTTACATGTTGTTGGTTTAAACAGTGCATTTGAGATGATTGAATAAATTTGTCACATTATTTTAAAGTGAGTATTTATTTTAATAACTTATATTGCAATCTGTTGCCAATATTGATTTTGATTGTATTCATTACAGAAATAGACTATTTCAACAAAAGTAACGCTAGTTGGTACAAAAAGCATATTTAAAGTTCTGGAAAAAGTTTTAAACTGCTCAAAAAGACTAAAATTTGTACCCACATCTTGAGAAAAAAAGCTATTAGTGTTTTTTTTTGTTATTTCTTTTTTTAGGGCAAATTTTGGGAAAAAATGTCTTTAAAGTAAAACTACTGCAAGTAAAAGAAACAAAAAAAAATTATAGGTAATTTATTTTATATTTCAAAAATATATGTCAAAATTTTCTTAGAGAAAGCTTTCTAATGTCAAAAGTTTGTACAAAAAGCTTGTCGTTGTGACAATTTCCGTATAGAAAACTCTCTGTTGTAAAAATGTTCGTATAAAAAATTTTTGATCTCAAAGGTCCCGTATAGAAAAATTCTCAATGAAGCACTTTCGTGAAGACTACTTTTGGATGTCAATTTTCTAAAGAAAACTTGTTTAACCCTTCGTGTGGAAACATTTCCAATGTGAATTATCAGGGAAACCAGAAATATGCTCTCAAAAATGCGTTTTTTGCGCATTAAATATACAGCAAAAAATCGAAAATATGCCCTCAAAATTGTTAAAAATATGCCACAAAAAAATTAAAAATCACTCATTTAAAAACCAAATATTCGCATTGAAAAAAAAAAACAATACTAAAATTATGGTCGGTAAAGCCAAAACATCATAGTATTTACAGACCTATTCGAAAAGAATTTAATCCGCTGCAACATATTTTTTGGTCGAATTCAATCCAAATGCCAACATAATTGGATGGCTTACGTACACAAAGAGTCTTATTTGGAAAGAAGTTTTTATGGGGAATATATTTAATTAAAGATCGATTCTCACTAGGGATTGCTGTTCGGTTTTAACCGAAACCGAAACCGCGGGTTTGAATGCCTAAAAACCGAAAACCGACAAAAAAAAACCTCGGTTTTAGCTTTTACTTTAACAATGTATTTATGCTTGAAGAAATTGCAAATTAAACATCACACTCGTACTTCATATACAAAAACTTTATACATAACAGCCTTCAACAATGATAAGGTATTTCAAAATTCTTAAAATTCAAAATAAGTACTAAGAAGAACAAATGTTATCTTTATAACTCTTAAGTACACACCTTATTTGTGAGGCATAAACTGCCTGAATTTTGTATGGAGTTTCTTGTGGCTATAGAAAAAACTCACACTAACAAGCACCTGGGCAAGGCTGGGACTACTTTATATGTATGGAGTTTTATGGCTATAGCAGGAACATTTTGTTGGGAAACAAAATAATTTTTCGAAAAAAACAGAAAAGAAAGAATTCTTATGTGTTGCGTATGCTTTTTGAAACGTTTCATTTTGATTTTATTTACTGCTGTACATATATTATAGGGAAGGGCCTGACAAGGCCCAGGGACATAAAACTTCGTTCTATATACTTAATAACTATACAAAAAAAACTGAAAAAGTCAAAAAAAATGCCTGGCCAGGCATATGTACAAAATTGCAACTTGTGCTTTGCGCACACACAGAAAAAAGTAAAAAAATAAATATTTGAAACAAGCAAAAAATTATTTAATTTTGCACCTATCACCGAAATGCGGCCCTATGCTCCTTGCAGGAGTAAAAGGAACGAATATATATATACCGAAATGTTTATACCAATTACTCAAATTTGCAAAAACTGCAAAACAAGGATTTTTTCCCAATTAAACATTTTAATTACAAAAATAATTGAAAAAATATTAAATATTAAACAATATTTTAATTGAATAAATTAACAAATTAATTAAAAAAAAAACAATATTTTAATTGAATGAATTACTAACGTAATTGATTACAATACAGAAAATTAATTATTTTAATAATTGTATTGATTAAAACAGTGATTGAATTTTTGCATTAAATCGATTAAATTTTTAATTGAATAAATTAAACAGTGTATTTGAAATACACTCTAAATTCAATTACGCAAATTATTTAATCAAACAAATTATTAATTGAATAAGTTTGTTAAATCAATTCAGTTGATGGTTAAATAAAGCAAAATAATAATATTTAAAATATATGTTTTATTTAAATATGGTTTAAAAATAACTTGTTTTATTTGTTTAATTGTAAAAGCTCATGCTTAATTGTACAAATTTTGGAAGATTTTTTGACAGAGGAATTTCATACATACAACTTTGAATAACTCCTGATTCTTCAGGGTATTCACGATTGAAAACAGAAAACTGTTTTTGTTGTGTAATTTGGCTGTACTTTTTTTCAACTATTCACTTTGAACGCACAACATGAATTGACACCAAAAATAATTCAAGAATTAACAAACAAAGAAAATAAACACCAAATTTCGATTGCGACCATAACCGCCACAGGGCGATTTTTTATTTTACGCATAATTACATATGTATGTAGGCTCATAATTGACATTGTTGGTGGTCATAATTGTAATTCGTCTATAACAAATTTCAGTTCATTTTTTATTTGTTGATAGTTTTTTTTGCACGCGACGCTTACTGTTCTTTTTGATGATAAAAACATGTGTGTTTGTGTGTATGTACTTGTAAGGGCAAAGACAATAAATTTATAAAGATGCTGGTTGCATTTGTAACATTTTTCGCAAACTGTTGATGAGGGAGGAAAGCAACAAGGAGAAAGCAACAAAGTGTTCAATTCAAACAACCGAGTTGATTGATTCAATTTAACTTATAATTAAAATTAAAATTAAGCTTAAAATCAAGTAAAATTTTAATTGAAAAAAAATATTTTTTTTAATTCAATCAATTAAGAACGTAATCAAATTTATTTTAAAATTCAAAAATCACTATTAATTGAAAAAAAACTGCCAATAATTTTTTCTGTGCACGCTAAACATGGACAGACAACTAGCGAGAGGGATGGATGGTCATCGTCAAAACATTTTAAAAAGCGATTCTCAGTCGATCGGTGTACCAAAAGATTGGTCAGATTTCTATGTATTGCACAGATCGTCAAAAACGTATACATATTTTTAATTGCTTTTCCCTTAATTTTTGCTTTTATGTACAATTTAAAATAAGACTATCATTAAAAACAACCTGCTTTATCTTCATTCTAGAGTAAAAATTAAATGTGGATGGCAAAACTAAAGCAATACGTTGGGTATACAGATATATAATAAAAACAGAAAATCCATCTGTTAACCAGAATTTCAAGAAAAAAAAATTTTTTTAATTTGCCGCAAAAGCTAAAAAAAAATCGAATAGGTATCAAAATATGCCTCAGAAAAGCAAAATATGCGCTAAAAACTTAAAAAATGCTGCAAAATGGCTCTTTTAACTAACTTATGCAAAAATATGCTCCAAACTGTAAAATATGCCAAAATATGCACAAACAAATCGATGCCAAAATTCATAAAAAGCTCTAAAACGGATAGATATATTATTGTTGCCTTCATTGGTTGCACAAGGAAAAACATGCAAATGCATATTTGTGGTTTTCCTGTTAATTATGAAAATAATTCAATATAAATTTCGTAAAGAACAAAATACATTAGCGGAGTTTAGTGTTTGGGGGCAAATGGGGTTGCAAAAGAGCAAATGCAAATTCCTAAAATCATGGGAATGACACAATATCAAAAATTGTTAAGGTTTGGCAGAATTAAAGCAACTTAGCAAAGAAACGTGTTTAAGAATAAAAAATAACAACAAATTTTTCACTCGGACAGAATCTTTAAAATTTTCAAATTACTTGTAGTCTAAATAATTTTAACATTACTGACACACCTTTTCCCAGGCATATTTTTTGTTAAATCCCCTTGTCAAAATTCTCCAAAAATGTTAACTCAAAATTAATCTTAATGGCGCCATACAAATGAGAAAAATAAGTCAAAAAGAACATCAACCGAAGATTTGGAAACACTTAATAGGATTAACCCAAAGTAAACGAACACGTCAGCATCTAATCATCTACCAATATTTTGCCATTTATTATAATTCTACAAAAATTCGTGTTGGTCAAGGATTGATCAGTTTTTTTGTGAGTGTATTTGTTAGATAGAAAACAATATGTGTTTGAGGTACTGTTTATACCCAGCAAATATTATTGGGCTACCTGATCCATTTTGATAAAATGGACTACTCCATGGACTGGTCCAATGTAATGCAAGCATGGACCATGTCATTGTTAAAAACGACTTCAAAACTAATCCTCTTGAGTATACCATGGAGTAGTTTTAAAACTACTCCTTTGTAATCCAAAGCTGGGTTATATGGTCCGGCCCTAGGACATCGTTATGTTTAATAGGCCATATTTTTCCCATACGTTTGGGTTACTTTTGGACTAGACCTAGTCCCTTGAGGGCAACACTTTACACGTGTGTTTGGACTGGTCCTATTATTTGCAGGGCAAGTAAAAGCTAAACTAACTTCTCGCTTACATTGTAACGGTAAGACAACATAACAAAAATTCTTTTACTTTATGACTTGTTAAATGTTTTATTTTTTATTATGGTTGTTATTACATAAAATGCACAAACACGAGCCCACACTGGTCGCTGTGATATGCCTGCATGTTAAAGGCGGGAGAAAGACAGGCGGCATTTACGTTGCAGACCCCACTCAGTTAAGTTGAAAGTGCATAAATTACTATTAAATTTTTTGGTACATGTTGTTTTTCATATAATAACTTCTTCTTAAAATAGAAAATTAAACACTGAAGCAAAAAAAAAAATAAAACAAGATTTTTGTTATTTTCCAAAAGTACTTGAGATTCTTCTTGCACATGTTTCACATACTCGACTTTCCTTTTTTTGCCATTTAAAAAGCTCAACCGCAGGTCTTCGGTACCAAATGTGTAGCAACCAAAAAAATAAGTAGAAGAAAAGAGAAAAATTGTTTAAAAGAGAAAATGTTCAGAGCATATGCATATAATAATATTGCATAATGAAGGCAATGAGAAGCTGCAGAAGCACTGTCTTCAGCAGAAACCAAGCAGCCAGCCAGCCATCTAACTATACACCGAGCAAGATTCTTGTAGCGAGTGGCTCATATGTCAAGTGTTAAAAAAAGTAATTATTCGAACTTTACTCTATAAAATGTATTATAAAAATCTATAAAGATGGCCGTTTCAATTCTAAAAGTGTGAAAGGGTGTTGCTTAATGGGGAAATTTTTGACTAGAGACCAGAGATTTACATTTATTTAATTTACCTTTTTCCACATCCAAGACTCTTTTCAAGACTCTTTTCGGTACACAGATTTGTAGAAACCTTATCGATGCGCGATGTTAAGTTGTTTATATAGAAATATTTTTGAAGTTAACTGTGTTTTATAGAACCAGTTTCGATGAAATTTTTGTTCTACACAAAACAAAGTTCTTACGGGAATCTTTTTGTTTTTATAGAAAATACTCTACAGAAAATTTTAATCTATGTTAAGCTTATATTTGGTCTTCTTTAAACTTTGCAATGTAAATTTTGTTCTACACGCAGAAAAAAAGCATTATTGAAGATGGTCCCCGCAATGACCGCAAACAAACTATTGATGTTTTTAACATTTATTTTTTTCACGACTAATAAAATTTTGTTTCTATTAAACAAACCATTTTATTGTTTATTGTGACTTTGTATTCCCGAAAATAACTTTGATAATATAATTGCATGTGCCCGTGCAAAAAACTGAATTGGCAAATTGGTTTTTTTTGTTGTTTTCTTACGAAGACAATAGAATGAAACAATTTGTTTTTAAATTTTGTTTTTTTCTTTTAACCCACTTACAACTACAATTCGAGTCGGAAAGAACCCAACCAATTGTAGGGGGATGTTAGAAAGGATAAACTCACTGTTTATTGTTGGTGTTTTGTTTAAGCTTTGATATTGTTACAAGTAAGACTAAGAGTGTTTATAATTCTTATTCGCTTTAGAGTTTCATTTGTTTAATATTTTTGGCATTTCTAAAATCTTTGGAAAAGGTTTCCTGATGATCTGGCCTAAGCAACCAGTGAAATTCGCATAGAAGCTAGGTTACCCTAAACCATAAATTTCAGTGTATTAATCAAATACGAAAAATTGGGAATTTAGCACGTCATACGGAAATCGTAGAAACAAAATTTTATTTTAACATGTTTTTATAAAATTTTGCTACAACCAAAAACTTAAGCAACAGATTTGGATTATTTTAACCATATTATTGTCAACGGCAACCATATTATATTTAAATTAGTCCTCCATTTAAAAGCCAGAATTGTAAAGAGTGTTTTTTAGAGAGTGGCACAAGTTTAAATCATAACGAAATAAGGAAATATATTTTTAATATCAATGAAACGGGCTTAATAGGAAAGAAAATTTTATGAAATTAATGTTTAAATATGATTTCTACCATGTGAACGCTATGGATGGCGCGTAAAAGATGCAATCTGAACGACCAATTTTCAACAACTTTTCGCGTTCTGACCACTATGGGTTTTGAAAACATTTGAGCCAATGACTCCGCCAGTCCATAAAGCGCACCAAACAGTTATTTTCTGTGGTGTTTCGACAAAAGCTTGTGGATTCGCCTCACTCCAAATGCGACAATTCTGCTTATTTACGTACCCATTCAACCAGAAATGGGCTTCATCAGAAAATAAAATTTTAAATGGAAATTCAAAATCCATATCAATTTGTGCTTCAGCCATTCGCCGAATTATTTTGATTAAAAATTTCAACAATTTGCACGCGATGCTCTGGTCGATTCATGCTAAAATTTCAAAGTAAACTAAACAATTATCAGCTGTTAAATGGGTGCTCAAATAAAGCAGTGATGCCAAATCAAAGTTGTGACATTCTAAAAAACATTTATTATGGTCATCTCTGAACACGTTATCGGTAATGAAAAGAAATTTAAAATAATATGTTTAAAAGTAACAAAATTATGGTTGTATTGGTCTCTACAGTAGTTTTTTTTTTTTTTTTTTTTTTTGTATAAGAAGAAATCTCTTTGTTGTTGTTTTTATTTATAAGTCTTTAAAATCCTAATTTGTATTCTTTTCAAAATTTTTATATAGAAAAGTTTTGTAATCAAAATTTTCGTAATAGAAATTTTTCCAATTTCAAAATTTTCATATAAAAAACTTTTTAAATTATAATTTTTAAATAGAAAAGTTTTTGTTAGCAAAATTTTTGTAATTGAAAAATGTTAGTTTAGAAAACTTTTTAAGAGTAAAATTTTTGACTAGCAAAATGTTTTGCTTAAAGTTTTTCTGTTTTTTTTTTTTTAATTGTCTGCTGTTAAGATTTTTGAATATAAAACTTTTCGATGTTAAAGTTTTCGTATAAAAAATTTGATTTCAAAATTTTTGTATAAAAAATTTTTAGATTTCAAAATGTTTGCATAGAATTTTTTTTGAATTTCGAAATTTTCTTATATAAAATTTTTGGATACTAAAATTCTCATATAGAAAATTTTTTGCTTTCCTAATTTTCTTATAGAACATTTTTTAATGTAAAATCTTTGGTATAGAAAACTTTTCGATGTCAAAATTTTTTTATAAAAAACCTTTTGATGTTAAAATTTCCGTACAGCTATGTACATTATATTCATTAAAAAAAATTTGTATATACAATTTTCGTTATGAACACATTTAAACACATTTTTTTCGAAATCTTTTATTTTAAAAATTACCTATAAGAAATTTATATTTTAGTACAAAAATTTATGTACGGACATTTTTCTTAGAAAAGTTTAAACTTTCGTATACAAAACTTCGAAAAAATTTTGATTTATAGAATACTTTTCTATGTGCATTTTCGTTTAGAAAGCATTTTTATGTTAATTTACGTTAAAAAAATTCTGGATTTAAATTGTACTAAATATAATTTGCAACCATCTCTTTAAAGCACCCTGTTTTCTCATAAAAATTGAAAGTCTATCAGTGTGATAATGACGAAAAAATATTTTTCCAACGTTGTTGTTATTCTAGTTGTTTGCTTTTTTAAGAAAATTTAATTGAGACTCTTCAAAAGTAAAGACGGAAGTACATAGTTTGAACTTTTTGCTTTGCGAAAGAGAACAAATAACTCGACTATTATTTGATTTTAGTAGAGAAGTATCAACCAACAGCAACTATAGTAACTAACTACCGCCGACACCTGTTTACAAAAGTTCCAAAAAGGAAATGAAGGTGTGTTAATGTGTGTTATTGCCTGATGGAAATAAATTAAAATCTGCTGCTTAAAGGGCAGAAAAAAATTAATTGCCAATTGTAAAACTTAACAAGCTGGTAATGGAGTTTTTTTTTATTTATTAACTTTTTCTTCGCCAGGATCCATTTTTTTCTTTGGCATTTCTGCTCGAATTGAAAGGCAGAGTGTGGAGAACCAAAAAAAGAAAATTAATATAAATTGTTGCTAAATCAGAAAAGGAGGGGAGTATGACGGTGGTTTAGTGTATGCTAAAAGGTAGGATTGACTTTTAAAAATTCTGATAACAGTGATCAAGTTATTGATAGAACTGGTACAGCGTTATTTAGAGCGAAACTTTTGAAAAAATGTTGGTACAGTATTGTATTAAAAAAGCGGGATGCACAACATATCGTAGCTTTTGTACATTGTCTGTGCCATTAATCTTTTATCTGGCATTTAGGAGAAAAAGCATTTGCCATATAATTCAAAGACTATGAATTTTTACGTCATTGTAACGAGTATTTATGTATAAACTATTTGCATAAAATAATTCGGTATATTGTCGCTTACTATCAGCCATGTCACAGAGTACAATTCCGTTCGGAAACGGAATTCATTCCGTATTTTGGTGCTTCAGAAAATGACGAAAAAATGTTTCGGAATGAAACCATTTTTGTTTTCATGAACGGTATGGGAGTTGTCTGTATCTGAAAGGCCATAAAACTATCAAAATACACTTTCCATCAACAAACAAATATGTTTTCTTCAATTCCGAACGGAATCATTCCGAACGGAATTGTACTCTGTGACATGGCCCTATATAATCGAAAATATGGTTCGATATATACATATATATATATATTTATGTGACAGCGCATAGAGAAAGCGACCAGTAAGGTAAAGGGAGCAGTAAAAAACAATTACACAAAACAAGAGGTAGGGACGACCTACGCGCGTTTTCAAGGTTGACCAACACGTTCCTGATGTCATGGGATGTGTCGCTTTCAAATGAGACCAATACCAACACGCTCAGTGATGGTACACCAAAGATACACGTTTTTAAATCTTTAAAATGACAAAACCCTTAGGTCCCTTTCTATTTTGCGCGTCTCATATATATACGTGTATATTATGTCTGGTTGTTCCTAAAAGGAAAAGAGGGCCACAAAGTACATCGATTGTTCACCGAAATTTATCTGGAATATGTTCCGTCGGTTCAAACGTGCAAGAAGTCAAAGACCACCTTTGTCAGCTAAAAAAGGGCGAAAATTATGAATCGAAGGCAAAATCATTGGGAGCCACTGAAGCAGCAATTTCAACATGCTTGCAATCTGTGGTGCGATTCACTAACTTTTAACGAACCGACAATCGTTATATTTGTCGACATATATATTCGCTTGCAGTAACGAAAGTGTGATTCTGTAACTTTTTTTTAACGATAGTAAACAGCTGTATTTTTGTAACATCTCTGTCTTAAAAATGTTAAAAAAAAACGAAAAGCACAAAAGAGAATAAAATTGAAATTGAAATTGTTCTTAAACCCCCTGTGTTCCACAATTTTTTGCATTCAAAATGCATTGAAAAAGGTCTTGCCAGACTCATGAGTTAGACGAAGGGTTTATTTATGGTTTTTTTTTTTTTTTTTTTTTTTTTTTTTTTGTTAATTTTACATTTAGGCCCGTTTTCACAACTTACTGATAGCTAAAGGTAGGATTTTATCGGCCATATAAAAAGTGTTTCATTATAACAACTTTAATTTTACCTACCAGATAGGATGAACCTTAATTTACTTTATCGCTCATTTTAGGTTAAAGTAAAGTTTTAATAATGCAACACTTTGTATAAGGCCGGTTAAAGTCTACTTTTAGCTATCGGGACTTAGGCCCGTTTTCACAACTTACCGATAGCTTAAAGTAGACTTTAAATGGCCTTATAAAAAGTGTTCTATTATTATAACTTTACTTTAACCTTAAGTAAACGATAAAGTAGATTAAGGTTAATCCTACCTGGTAGGTTAAAGTAAAGTTGTAATAATGGAGAACTTTTTATACGGCCAATAATATCCTACCTTTAGCTATCGGTAAGTTGTGAAAACGGGCCTTAGAGTTTTGTTTTTGTTCTTAATATATGCTTTTTTTGGAAATTTAAAATTTAGGATTTTGTTTTTGTTCATACATATACAAATGAATATATCTTTGTATGTATGTAAGCTATTTTACACATAAAATTCATTTTATCGATTAAATAAACACAACCTTAATTATTGTCGCTAAAATAACGACAAAAAAATTGCTTAAAGTAACAGCTGATTTTAAACAACAGCGAATATCGTTAAAAAATTTTACTGAATAGCATATTCGATAAATTTTCGTTATATTTATTTTAACGATTCGATTATCGTTATAAAAGTTAGTGAATCGCACTAAAGATGCTTGCAAACATGTATATATATCCAGAAACAAGGAAATATGATATCACACAAGTTAAAGTAAACGGAAATTCATCAGACGGATATAAATTACTGGTTATAAAAAACTAATCCATTAAAGGAAATCGGATTGAAAGCGTGATTAAACATCCGAATCAACGCCAAAATTTGCCAAAACTAATATTAATTAATATAAAAAATAATAACACAACTAATATTTTGGAACTCAAATCTTAAAGATTTTTTTAAATGAAAATAATTATACACCCCCTTTTGATTGATGACTTTCTTTATTCCAAATATGGGCATTTCCCCAGAATGGTCTAACAGGTTAAAAAAAATAAAATGTTGAATATCATCGCCCAGTAAAAAATTGTGCTTACTGGTAAGCAGGTTTGTAAGGGAGAGAAGCACAATTCCCCCTTACAAACCTGCTTACAAGAGGCATGATTTTTATATGGCGAATTCCCACTAGGAAGCACTACTTTTTTGTAAAATCACTGCGTTTTTCATGGCTTACATTATTCCGTGAAGGAATAGCTCTTCCAAAAACCGCAGCTTTCATACCTTTGATTAATTGCTTCTATACTGTATACAAGAAGCGCAACACAAAAACTTATGTAATTTTTAAAATAGAACGAAACTGTACGCAAATTAAAAAGAAAACAACAACAAATCTAGTAATTGACCACACAAAAATGTGCTTGCGTCCTCTCTGCTCAAAAACAATTTGCTGACTGATTGCGTAATAAAAAAGAAGTAATTTTAAGCATCTCTTGTTTTCGATTACATGTCGGGAATAATCGTAAACACATTTTGAAATCATTGCAATACAACGTGCTTCCATGTAAGGGATTAACAGAAGCACTTTGAACTTTGGTCGTAAATTTTTTCTTTTAAATAAGCATTTCAACTACTCCCTTACAACCTGCTTACTAATAAGGGATTATGCGAAGCTATTAAATAAATTTCATTTACTTATATTAAAAATTGACTTCAATGGTTTTCGCTTCCCTGTTGCTTCTAAGTAGTATGTAATAGCCAGCGCATATATCAGCGCTCTTGTACTTTTCTTGCTTCCCAAAACCTTATAATTTTTTACTGGGCGTCTTTTATTGTTTATTATTAAAAAAAAAAAAGTCTATGTTCTTATAAAAGAATGGTTTCCTAGCATATCTGAGCAGTTTTACTTGAGGAAATTGGGCTGGAACTGGAAAATTTTATAATTTCCTGTATTTTCTACTTCTAGAGACATTTTTATATACTTATTTTACATGCAAAAAATATTTTATGTTTACACTCTTTCTTCATAATCTCTCCATTACAATCAATTGTAAAAGAAGTATTAAGTTTTTTTTAAGGAAATTATGGTTAAGGACATTTATGGTAAAGTTGATAATAATAAAAAAACATATGGAAGAATTGTACGTTCGCGATCCGTACGTTCGCGACCGGTACATAAGCCAATTAAATAAAAACCAAGAGAGATACTTTATTAAATATTGGATGGAGACCTACATTAATACACTTTTAAAAGAAATTAATCACTTTTAAAAATTCCGTTTCATTACGCAGATTTTTACATTTCACTACTGTCAGCCGAAGTTGACTTCTATTTTGCGTACGTTCGTGACCACACGTTTATAACTCTTATTATGAAAACTTAAACTCGATGAAATCCATCTTTTGAACTAAACATAGAGCTACCCAAATGCTATCGAATCGCAAAAAAAATGCTAGCAAAAGTTTTGTTTTCTATATTATTTGTACATCAAAAGCGTACCCATATGCCCATATGTAAAAAAAAAAAATTATATTCAAAGGTCAATGAGATCGGTCTCTAAGTAAGCATTTATTCTATTTATAATCTCAAAAATTTTGAAGTTATAGAAGTAACCTCCTTAACATAGTGCACAATAAATTCGTTTGTTTATTTGCAACATCACAGTCTATTTATTATACTAAGCTTAGGCAAACAAAAATGAAAATAAAATACATAATAAATAATAAGTAATTTCTTGCTACACTCGCTGGTATCATAAATTAACAGACTAATAGACAGACAGACAGAATAGAAGTCTCAAGTCAGAATATCAATGTTCATAATTTTGATTTGATGGTCTTCTAACAACTTCCTTATTTAATTGATTAAATGCCTGCTTGTTGTAAGTAAAAAAATGTATAACAACGAACAAATTTGGAACTCATTATTTTAACAAACACAAAAAATTTGTCAAGAATTCTTCTTGAAGTCTAAAGTACATTTTTTGTTTTTTCATTTTTGTCTTTCTTTCAGGAAAGAAAATTTCGATCTACCAAAGGTTAAAATACAATTTGGTTTAAGGATTGATGTTTGACTATTGACGTCAGCAGTCGTCGATAGCTGCGAGTGTAAGACGGCAAATCCATCTGAGGAGATCGAGTGGCTGCGATCGAAACATCACATGGTAACCTGCCGGCCAGGGTTCGAGCCCCGGCCCCGGTCAAGAATGAAAGATTATCAATAACAATTTTAATTAATTTTCATGTTGTAAAATTCCTGTCTTCATAAAAATAATTTAATGAAAATTAAATTTGATGAACTAAAGCCTTATTGAAAGGCTCCACGAAAAGCCCCCAATGAAATAACGCCTAAACGAGAAATTAAATATTCCCCAATTTTTTCCATACATTTTTGGGTGTTATTTCATATGAAATAACTTTAATTTTTTTGGGAATTATTTCATTCCTCATTTGGGGTTTTCAAATTATGAAATAATCTCCAATGAAGAAACACCCAACAAATATTTTAAATTCGGGGCTTGTTTCATAGCATGTTTAATTTGGTTGTTATTTCATTTTTTATTCGGGGGTTATTTCATTTTTAAAGCTGTTTAATTTTGGGGATTATTTCATTTTATTTGGGGTTTATTTCATTTGATTAGTTTGATCTTTTTCCTTTTTTTGAGAATTCAAGTAACTGTTTTTTGGAATAACAGTGTCAACATATGAGTACAATCTCCCTTGCATGTTGAGTTGAGTTGTTGTAAAACATAAAATATTTTCAGTTGTGCATCGAAGTTTGGACGCCTTACATCATCTCGTGTTAATATTGTGTAAAGGCCAAACGTAAAAGGCAAATTGTCTTCCGAACTGCAAAAATAGAGCAGGGCTACAAGGATCTACGGGCGGGTCACATAACTGCGGCAATATTTTTGAACCGAATATATCCTTATTATGAAGAAGACGCCTGCGGGCCTTCACACGTTTCATTTCAATAATTTCGCGATTTTGCTGTTGGTCCACATTGACTTCATGAAATCCTTGGTGAAACTGACTCTTTTATGAATTTTGGACATAATTTCATTTTTGTTGCTGATAGGGTTTATTTCATTGGGGGTAATTTCATTTTCATCATTGGGTGTTATTTCATATGAAATAACTTCCAAATATTGGGGGTTGTTTCGTTTTCGTTTTGGGGTGTATTTTATTTATTTTTCGATGTTATTTCATTCACTGCTGGGTGTTATTTCCTATTTTTTGGGGCTTATTTCATTGGGGGTTATTTCCTGTACGTTATTTCATTGGGGGCTTTTCGTGAAGCCATTAAAAATATTACAAATTTGGATTAAAAACCATAAATGGTTCAACAAAATAACCACAATACTAATTATATCTATCTATTTTAGAAATATATTGTAAGACGGTTCAAAAATTATTTGACACGCCCACTTCACAAAAGGCTTTCATTGACTACATAGATACGATTAAGATTCTAACAGCCTGGCCGACGATGTCGACAAGAAGATTTCTTTCGTATATTTATATTGAAAACAAAAACAAATTTTAGTTTTTCATCGACTAAATATATATACAATATAAATATACGAAAGAAATGTTCTTGTCGACATTGTGGGCCTGGTAGTAAATATTATAAAAAAAAATTTGGTACAAAAAGCTTTTTCTTTATTTAAATGATTGTGCAGAGTGTCTAAGATTCGGCACAGCTAAATCTAGCATTTTTATTTTCATCATTTTAGCAGATTTTTATGCAAAATGAAATAAATAGTTACATATAGACGAAAAAAGGGCAATTTATGCAAACCCTAAAAATTTATTTGCGTTTATTTTCGAATTAAATAATTATTTAAAGATAAAAACTTTTAAAAGAGCAGAATAACATAAAGCAACAGATGATGATTTAAATAATTTATTGCAAATTTTACAAGTAAATTTAATGTTTTTTCTGTCGGAAATAATTCAAACTTTAGTTTAATATCTTTAGGATAAGTTACAAATATTAAATTAAATAAAGCGGCCCATACACTTGCAATATTATTGTATATGATATTCGCCATATCGTCAGCTCATTACTGGTTTGACCTACCGACCATTTTTAAAAAAAATGAGTTAGGTATGAGGAATATATTTTTTTAATACCCTCTTTCTAAATCATAAACCTGTTTCGCGAAAATTTGTATGGTTTCTGAGATATAAAGCATTAATTTTGCTGCATATCAACTGTTTCAAAATTTTTTAAGTACTGTTTTGCTCTACAAGCCATTGTTTGGCGATTGCAGCAAATTCTTCATACAAAAACGTACAAAATAAATTTTACTGTTGCTTTGCTGCATTGCCGTAAGAAAAAATATAGTTAAAGCAAAAGCAAAGTAAAATGACAACAAGAAAATAAATTTGTGAAAAATAGTTTTATAAAATAATGGACCCAACAAAGTGTACGGTTTGCTATTATTTGTGTTTTTAGCCTACCTAAGGGAAATGCTTCAAAATTTTACTACAAACGAAAATTAAAAATGTTTAATCTTACAGCAACCATTATTATATCATATATACCAGCTTTTACTTATTGTGCCTTGTGGACGGAAGCTCATAGCGGTCGGAGTGGTAACGACATTGCTAGTGCTTAAATTAAAATTTTAAATGAATTAATAAAAGATTATACACTTATTAAAACTTTGACATTATGGAGCGATTCTTGCGTACCTCAAAACAAAAATCAAATTAACGCAACCGCAATCAAAATGTTCTTTAAACAAAATAATATTGATGACGTAATACAAAAGTCTTCAGAACCAGAACATTCTTTAATTCAAGAAGTGGACTGTGTCCATGGTGTTATTGACCGGTACTTAAAGAATATTGAAATTCATAGTACTCTTCATTTACTAAATTTGCTTAAAACAATGCCAAATAATAAAACAAAACTAAAGTTATGGAAATGCTTCCGGAAATTTTTCGCACATACTCGTTGGAAGCAAATAAAATGGACTTTCGAAAAGTCCCTTTTGCTAAAATTAAAGTACTTCTATACAGTTAAAATAATGATTTATGTATAAATTATAAAACTTCTACCAGAGAGGAAAAATATAAAAATGTAATTTTGGTTAAGTCTGCATCAAAAAATTGTTTGAAAACTCCTGAGATTTTGTTGACGAATGTTTTGAAAATATCGAAACCATCATTTATTTCCAGCGATAAAAATAGAGACATAAAAGACTTGCTTATATTTCTTCCACGTATTGATAAAGCTAATTATAAAAATATACTCAATATTAAAAGTTTTAAAATTTCTTTTTACTTTTGCATTATTTAAGTTGTTTAATTTGTGGCTTTTTATGCAACTTTTCATAACAGTAGAACTGTTTTTTCTGTTTTTGTAAAGTAAAATCAAATAAAAAAACTATAAAAAAAAATTCATCTCAACAACAAGTTACACAGCAACAAGTATACGTATGCAGCACAAAAAGCAACGTTTTAATTTTTTTTTTAGAAAAGTGGCGTATGCGGCACAAAACAATATTTTTCATTTTCAAAAAAATACTATTAAATTCTAACTTTATTCATGAAAGTCCGCAAAAATTTGCATTTTTCTTCAAAACGTATACCGGAAGCAGTGGTAAAAATATAAAAAAATTCTATCGGGTACATATTGAGAAATCTTCATGTAAATCTTCTTTGTCGTTTTTCTCCACTCCGACTTTTTGGCATATGCGCCAAACCAATTCTGAGCTGACGATATTACATTCATTTTGTCCTATATTATGCAATAAGTCACACAATAATTTCATTCATTCAATAAAAAGGAATAACATAAACAGCATTGTACAATGTTGCCAACACATTTCACTTTCTTTTCGTTGTGCAATAAAAAGCAAAAGCCTTTTGATTGTTGCCAATATAATGTGCCACCTTAGAATATCACATACACATTGGCGATATAATTATACAAAACGTAAAATTGAACAATTTTATTGCAAGTGTATGAGCCGCTTAAGAACGAGTAATGCGAAAAATGTTAAGTTTGTGGAATTTTTTTTAAAGAACGATAAAAAATATAAAACAAACCTTAATTTCAAACAATTTGTGCTATAAAATAAACCGATTACAAATTTTTCGTTAGATTTATATTAATTTTATTTGTCGCCGTAGCGCAGATTAAGAGAACACAATGCCGTAAAAATTTCTTTAAATTTATGTTTATTCTCTAAACTTAGTGCCGTACTTAAATGCCTTAAGCTTCAAATAAAATTTCTTGGTAATAAACTTTAAACAAAAATCTTAAAGAAAATTTCAGCATTATTTTTATAATTTTTTAAAACAATTTTTAGTGTTATTTGGTTTTGAATGATGCCTGTAGATAATAAAATTAATGTTAGTATAAAAAGATAAAAATGTTCAGTTACGGCATTCAGTTGTGAAGTTGATAATTTCAAGTTCTGTCATAATTATAATGCATTTGTTATTTTTTTTTTTTTTTTTTTCAATTTATTGTTATCGATGCAAATGGGAGATTGTGTTTCAATTAAATTTTCAACATTAAATAGTGCTAAATTTCATGCGTATTAGTATTCAACGAATATTGACGCAAATATTCGTTTTCGCGAATGCTTAAAACAGATATTCGCCACATCACTTTTGCATATTTCTAAATTTAACAAATTTAAACTGAGTTCTGTTAATGTGTGAAGCAATGCTACAATTTATAATAACTCATTACCAGGGAAACCAGAAATATGCTCTAAAAAACACGTTTTATGCGCAATAAATATGCAGAAAAAACTTGAAAATATGCCTCTAAAATTGTTAAAAAATATGTCCCAAAAAATTCAAAAATTTTTTAGTATCAAAACCAAATATTCAACAATTTATTTATTAAAAACAATCCTAAAATTATAACCGGTAAAGCTCAAACACTAAAGTATTTTCAAACGAATTTTCAAGATTTTACCCTATTTAGAAATGATAAGCAGTCATCGGTTCAAAAAAACAAAGTTATGTTAAGAGGTTAAAATTCATATAAGAGTTATTTGTGCCGAATACTATCTAGATATTGACATCCATATGATTTTTTTTTTTTTTTTTTTTTGTCTTAAAGGGATTTTAGGGACGATCGCTACATTGTTTATTAATTTAACATTTAAAAGGAAGTTAAAGCTTTTTATAGATGGAAGTTTTGAGCAAATGTGAACTGATTCGAAAGTAATTTAATTTGCAGTAAAATAATTTGGCGAATTTTATCTTGATACCAACATAATAAGATGGTTGACGGGCACAGAGCATAGTTTGGGAAGAAGTTTTTATTGGGAATATGTAAAGTTATAGACCGATTCTCACCATTTACATAGACTTCGATCTTAGTACAATTAAATTGTGTCTACCAAATTTGTCAAATTAACATGGTCAGGCATCAGCGTTGGCCAGACGGCCAAAATTTCGTATTTGCTGCGAAATCTCTTGCAAGCATCTAATAAATGTATCAAAATATGCCTCAAAAAGGCAAAATATGCGCTAAACACTTAAAAAAGGCTGCAAAAAAGGTATTTTAGCTAAAATATGCAAAAAAAAATGCTGCAAACGGTAAAATATGCAAAAATATGCACTAACAAATCGATGCCGAAATTCATAAAAAGCTCTAAAACGGATAAATATATTGTTTCCGCCTTCATTGGTCGCACAAGGAAAAACATGCAATTGCATATTTTTGTTTTCCCTGCTCATTACCAACTTTGTGCATGATTTGCAAACATTTTTTTAATAATTAATTTAAACTCTTATCAATAAAATTGCAGTTTTTGGTAAAAAAAAAACATAAAAATCCAAAAAAAATAACAAAATCCAACAAAAGTAATAATAAAAAGAAATAGTATAAAAAGATATTAGAAAACATTTTGAAGAAAAGAAGAGTAATAATGAAAAAAAGAAGAAGTTTTGAAAAGATTTTAAATGACTTCTTGGTACGTAAAAAGGATTGACAAAATAATTACAAAAAAAATTTTTTTATGCAAAAAGCAACCTTTTTCAAACTAATTGGTTTTTAAACTAAGAAGACAAATGTGGAAAAAGTAATAAAAATGTATTTTGATATGCATAGAAAATTAAAAACAATTAAATAACCAAAAAGTGAACGTTTTTCAAGTATAATTTTATGCGGTTAAAAATTTATTTTTTTGTTCAAAACTACAATTTGAATAAAATTGTATTTTTTCTAAAAATCTTCGTTAACATAAAATAAGCGAATAATTGTTATTTGGCTTTCGCATTGATTAAAAAATTTAAATATTTACACAATGGTTTTATACGTGAAGATATTAAGCAGCACAGAAAAAAAAATTTGTAAATAAGAGCTTACCTTTTAAAATTTTCTTTACCCTAAAAAATTTATGGGAAAAAGCCAAATTTCATATAAAAAACCCGTTCACTTTTTATTCAAGATAGGCGTGATTTTGTAATGCATTATTAAAGTGATCAAAATACTTAGCCGTTACCTCAGTTTTCTGCCAATTTAGATGGAATTTTGAGTCTAAGTATTCAATTTATATAAATAAAACGACAAGTTAAAGAAGAATCTCACAGAGGAATCAGCTCGTGTTATGGCTCAGTCAGCCGGAAGTAACAGTAACGTTACAAATCAGCTGATTCGATTTGTTGTATGTAAAGCAACTAGAACGATTATAGTTAGCAGTAGGATGTTACGTCTGAATCTGTAAGATATAAATTGGTCTTACTTTTTTACGGTAAGGTTAAGTTACGGTTACTCTTGGCTAACTGAGCGTTTACAGTTTCTCCCGTGCGAGAAATTTTCTACGATTAAAAAAAACGCCCTTCATGAACCTCTCAATAGCTCTTATAATTAAACAGTTTTGGTTTTAAAAATCGCAAGATTGGGCCTTCGGCCGTGCGCAAGTATTTTTTTCTGTGGTATAAGGACACTGGCTACGTAAACGAAAGCTCCTCAACCTAGCCGTCCTTCGGCCGGGCGCACGGATTTTTTCATGTATGGTATAACAAATACCGGATTCGCTTACTAAAGCACCTCTGCATAGCCGGATTTTCTCCACTTTGGTAAAGAAATATTAACATAAAATTTATTGGGGTAATTTTCCATTTCTTAATATTTGCATTTTATATTAGTGAATAAAAATATAGTCCCAAAGTAAAAATATTTATTTTAATTAGGGCCATTTTTCATTCCTTGATACTGGCGTCGGTGCTGCGAAATATAGCCACAGGAAATATGGCCCCAAAAAAAAAATGAAAATTGACCCCAAATTTGGGGCTATTTTTCATAATGCAATATGGCCCCATTTTTTTGATGAAAAATTACCCCAAAAAAATTAAAAATAACCCTAAAAATAAAATGAAATATGTCCCTAAATTTGGGGTTATTCTTCATTATGAAAAATCACCTCAAATTTATAATGAATTGGAACCCCAAAAAAGTACAAAGAAAGTTACATTAAACATTTTCGGTGGAGTTTATATGCCCGAAAGTAAAAATCACAAATTTTGAATCCCCATTTCAAAATCTGGATAACTTTACAGTTTTGGTTTTAAAAATCGTACGATTGATAGCATGGTTGGGCTTGCGCAAGGATTTTTTCTCTATAGTATAACGAAAACTGGCTTTGCTTACTAAAGCTTCACGTTATAGACGGCCTGCGGCCTGGCGCAAGGATTTTCTCTGCTATGGTATAACGAATACTGACTTCGCTAACTAAAACTTCTCTATATAGCCGGCACTTGGCCGGGTGGAAAGGATTTTCTTCTCTTTGGTATAACGTACACTGGCTCCGCTCACTAAAGCTTCACTTCATAGCATGCCGGGAGCAAGGATTTTCATTTCTATGGTATAACGAACTCTGGCTTCACTCAGTAAAGCTTCTCTTAATAGCAGGCCTTCGGCCGGGCTCAATGATTTTTTCCTCTATGGTAACAAACACCGGCTTCGCAAACTAAAGCATGTCTGCATAACCGGCAAGGATTTTCTCAACTTTGGTATAAGAATTCGGGTTTTTTATACTATCCCTAGAAAATTTTACATAGAATTTTATAAAATTCATGTAAAAATATTTGGGGTGATTTTTCATTTCATAACATGCAAAATTATTAGTAGACGAAAAATAGCCCCAAAGTAAAAAATTTTGATTTTTTTTTGGAGCCATTTTTCATTCCACTTAAAATGCAAAAGCACCTCAACAAAAAAATTAAAACACGGAACAACAGAGGATGAAGAGGGAGTTTGAAATATCGCTAATATTTTTGTTTTTTATTTTAAAATTTTAAATATACCTCAATGATTAAAAAATCAATACTTTTCTAATTTACATTCTTTTGAACATTATATAAATAAATTTAGTAATTCTTTCTTTAATATTATATCCATTAATATGAGAAGTATTTCTTCAATTAAAAAATTTAATAAATTCAAAATGATGGTTACAATGTTACCGCGACTACCTAATATTATTGCAGTTCAGGAAACATGGCTTAGAAAGGACCAAATTCAACTATATAATATTTCTGGGTATAGCTCAATTCACTATTGTAGAAGTGATGGTTTTGGAGGCACCTCAATTTTTGTTCGGGACAGCTTAAATTACAAAATCGAAGAAAATAAAAGTAACGATTTTGTTAATTATATTGTTTTAACGTTAAGCAACACCAAATCCAATGGAAAACCGATATTGCTTATATCATTTTATAGGTCGCAAAAATGTAATACAAATTCTTTTTTAACTATTATTGAAAAATGGCTAAATTCCTATGGTCGCCAGGAATTTGACAATAAATCCTGCAAAGAGCTTTTTAATTTGCTTGCAAACTTTTATTTTGAAAATTGCCATACGATGGTTACACGTCCAGTTAGTGGTACGTCAATAGACCATGTTTACAGCAACATTTTTAATTTAAATTTCTTGGGTGTTGACTCAATCGAATGCAAATTGTCCGATCATAACATAATTTCGTGCAGATTGGAAATTGAATATCAAGCCAGAGTATTTATGGATGAAAAACGTTTATATTGTGATTATGAGCGTGCAAAAACTCATATTCAATCTCAAATACCAAGAATACGTGCAACGGGAGACCCATCTGAGGATACAACATTGTTAATATCTTGTGTAAGTGATGCTATTGAAAGATCTACTATTGTAAAACCACATAAGAACTTGATAAAACAAAAAATTACTCCATGGATAAATGGAAATTTACAAAAATTGATTTTATATAAGAAAAAACTTTTAATACAACGAAGAAAAAAGCCCAGTAAGTCAGATATAGATAATAGACTTAAAAGAATAAGTAATGTAATAAAGCGAGCGTGTAATGAATCTATGAACATTTACTACAGAAACAACTTAAGTGAATTACAACATGATCCGAAACGATGTTGGAAGTTTTTAAATACAACACTTGGTAGAAATCAAAAAAAATCTGTTATTGTTAGAGATTCTAATAATGAAACCATTCTTGATGATCGTCAAAAAGCTGTGTTTTTAAACAGGAATTTTCTGCAAACAATATCAGAAATAAAGTTGCAAGTTGAAAATATAACTACAGATTCTTGCAATTCTTTAAGAACATTATGTCAAATTAATAATAGATTTCATTTTGAATATACAACAGATGATGAAGTTCTAAGTATTATATCTAAGCTGTCACCAGGTAAAAGTTCTGGTCATGATAATGTTATTAAAATGTTATTAAAATTTAAAAATGAGTTTGCATCGTATATTAAAAATATTTTTAATAATATGATTAACAGCAGCACATATCCAGACATACTAAAAATACACAAGGTAGTTCCGATTCCCAAAGCTAGAAATGCTTGCACAGCTGATATGTTTCGACCAATTGCTGTTTTGTCGGTCATTGATAATGTTCTTGAATGAATCCTATATAATCAGATTACTACATTTATGAACACCAACAATGTATTCAACGATTATCAATATGGTTTTAGAAAAGGATGTGGCACCGAAGAAGCGGTTGTAAATGTAGTAAATTTTATTTGTAAGGATATAGATCAAGGAAATAGGGGCGTAGCAGGAATTTTTTATGACTTCTCGAAAGCCTTCGATCTGATAGATCACGAAATTCTGCTCAAGAAACTAAAATATTATGGTATCTGTGGAAGAGAACTTTCGCTTATAAAAAATTATCTTTCAAATCGTAAGCAGTTTGTTCAAATTAACAATCAAAAAAGTATGTTAAGTGATGTTTAATATGGTGTACCACAAGGCAGTGTTTTAGGACCTTTACTGTTTACAATATATTTAAACGACATAAAAAATCTTGAACTATCTGGTAAACTATTTATTTATGCGGATGACATTTCTATTTTCTATCCATACAAGCACGAAACTGTGGTTAAAGCGTACATGGAACGCGATGCATCGTTAATAGCTGAGTTTACAAGAATAAATAAACTGTTTCTAAATGCAAGTAAAACTCATTTGATAAGGTTTAAGCCGCACAGTAATCATGATACCGATTTTACCATTTTCGTTGAAGGAAGGTAAGTTGTGGAAGTTCAATCTGTGAAATAGTTGGGAATACGACTGCAAAGTAATCTTGTTTGGGATGAACATATATGCAATCTTAAAACAAAAATTGCTCAAGCCATTGGTATTTTATATAAGTTTAAAAATAAATTTGATAAATATACAAAATTTTTAATTTACCGAGCCTTAATAGAAAGCCATCGGAGTTATTTAGCTGCTCTGTATGGATACAAAAAGAGTGCAGAATTGAATTCTCTACAACGTATGCAGAACAAAGCTTTAAAAATTGTAGCAAATCTTCCTAAAACCTACGCAACTATACCTTTATATAAAAATATATTTCCACGGGTATTGCCGGTTTATGGAATTTACAAAATGAAACTTTTATTATATGTTTTTAAATGTGTTCATAATATTGGATATCATACAATACAATTTCAGAGGAACCAATATACAATAAACACCAGAAATAACATGAGTTTAATGGTAGCTCGGTGCAGGTTAGAAATAACCAAGCAAAGAATTGAATTTGTTGGTAGTCGTGAGTTTAACAATCTGCCACAAAATTTGAAAAATGTAAATAGAATTTCATTGTTTAAAAATTTATTAAAAACTTTTTTATTACAACAGTCCGAAGAACTGATATAATATTATTGATCTCAAATGTACAAATATTAATATTTAGTAGCTTTTTATTACTTTTTTCTTGTGTTAATTATTTTATTTAAGTACATATTTGTAAGCTATATATTTACCAACTCGCCTCTAAAATGCCTATTAGGCGCAGAGGCTTAAGTGAAAAACTGAAATTATTTAAATAAATAATAAATGCAAAAAAAAAAAAAAAATTGCCCTTCGTTTTCTTTTTGTGACGATATTTCCTGGGGTCATTTTGCGTACCGCCTGCCGTTATATCTCAAGACCAATTTAAGGTAGTTTCGTAATCCATTCCGTCCTTCAAAGCAGAATTGCTATTTAAGAACTTCAGCATTTTTTGTACTGTATTTTATTTTTTTGTTTCCACCAAGTTAATTTGTGTTTAGTGCTAATACAAATTACCTTGAAAAGCAGTTGCAAAAATTCCGTTCTTACCTGAAAAAAAATGGAAATAAGTTTTGAAAAATATTGAATTTTTTTAAAGTTAAAAATTTAGAGATAACTATTTGAATTTACAAAATTTTTAAATTCTAATATAATCTTAGATAAACAAATTATTCATCTATGTTCATCATCATCGTCATCAGCCGTGAATTACAATAAAAAAATCTTCAAGGTCCACAAATTCCAAAAACTTAATTCATCAGAGTTAAAATATTTATTTGCTTAAAACAAAGTGAGACAACCACCATCATTCAATTATATAATTTTCCAATTTTGCTAATTTGACTTAAAAAATAGTATTTTTGATTTTATTCAAGCTAAAATAAAAAAATTTCACTCTACACTTCAACAGTGACTAAAATTCAATATAAAGTTAATGATGTTAAATAAAAAAAAGCAGTGGCAAAAGAGACTAACTCTTGTTGACAGTGATGGAAAATTCAGTACTATGGTACTATTTTCAGTACTTTTTCCTTTCAAAAATACCACGGTACACCCACGTCCGTTTTAGTACTCTTTTCATGTTATGCTTCTTCGTTAAGAAATTTAGCGTTGATATTTTTAACATTGAAAACCAGGGCTGTTGATTCGTCAACAGAAAGAACTTTCTCGGACTCCAACCGCTGAAATTCCAACTCCGACTTCTAATCTAACCTGGCTCCACGAAAAGCCCCCCAATGAAATAACGCCCAGGAAATAGCCCCCAATAAAATAATCCCCAAAAAATAGGAAATAACACCCAAAAGCAGTGAATGAAATAACATCGAAAAATAAATGAAATAAACCCCAAAACGAAAACGAAACAACCCCCAATATTTCGATGTTATTTAATATGAAATAACACCCAATGATGAAAATGAAATAACCCCCAATGAAATTAACCCCATCAGCAACAAAAATGAAATTATGCCCAAAATTCATAAAAGAGTCAGTTTCACCAAGGATTTCATGAAGTCAATATGGACCAACAGCAAAATCGCAAAATTATTGAAATGAATCGTGTGGAGGCCCGCAGGCGTCTTCGTAATAATAAGGATATATTCGGTTCAAAAAAATTGCTGTAGTTATTTTACCCGCCCGTAGATCCTTGCAGCCCTGCTCTATTTTTGCATATTTGCCTTCTACGTTTGGCCTTTACACGGGGGGGGGGGTGCTTTTTAACCATGGGAGGTAAGGCCATAATGGCTTTATTGCTCAATTGAATGGGAGATAAAGCCGTTATGGTATTATCGCCCAATCAGTGAGAGGTAAGGTCATATTTAAAATTTTGCGAAATGAGAGATATAGCCATATTTTTTCACAAATGAGAGACAAAGCCATACTTTTCCAGAATAGTGTTACGAATGGTGTCAACATTCTGTAAAAGGGAAACTCCTTAGTTATCATTGAAAAACATTTTTTTATTCTTGTGACGCACGCAGGAAAACTTCATTCAACGAAGCCACCTGCCGCGTCCTACTGGAGGAAAAAATCCCTAAGCACGGCCGCAGGCCGTCACGCAGAAAAACTTTAGTATGCGAAGCCAGATTTCAATACTTAACTTTACTGTTAAAAATGAAATAACCTCCGAATTAAAAATGAAATAACACCCAAATTAAACACGCTATGAAACAAGCCCTGAATTTTAAAAATTTGTTGGGTGTTATTTCATTGGAGATTATTTCATAATTTGAAAACCCCAAATGAAGAATGAAATAATTCCCAAAAAAAATTAAAAACGGCCCAAAAAAATTGGGAGTTTTTTCATATGAAATAACACCCAAAAATGTATGAAAAAAAATTGGGGAATATTTCATTTCTCGTTTGGGCGTTATTTCATTGGGGGGCTTTTCGTGGAGCCATCTAACCTTAACGCTAAATGTATATGAGCTGGTCTTAATTTGACTTTAAATTCTTTTTTTTAATACAGTACCTTTTAAATGGTTTAATATAGCGAGAAAAGGATTTAGTTAAAATTTCGAAGCAATATTTTAAATATTGCATCGCCAATTTCGAAGTATTTTTATTTTGGAAATTATTCGAATATTTTTTTAAATTATTCATGCTGAAAAATTTTGTAGTCGGTACTTCAACTCCGACTCCAGTACAAAAACCTAAACACCGACTCTACAACTCCGACTCCACAGCCCTGATAACAACATTGTCTACACAAAATGTATTCCTATCAAAAGGTTATGGCAACACTGCTTGTTGGTATATTTTAATGTCAGATTTCCTCAACAGAATTTTGCTGTTGAAATTTAGCCAGCTCGGTCCATAAATGGCTGAGAATTGAACAAAAAAATATGTATTTTAGTTTTCTATTTTTAAGTTTATATCCAAAAAAAAATTTTTTTTAAAGCACCAAAATATTGAAAAAACTACTCTTTTGCTTGGTGGTCAGTACCATCTAAATTTTTCAATTTTCCATCACTGGTTGTTGATAAATATTTTGGAACTTCAAGAAGAATTCTTGACAAAAGTACGAAAAAACAGAAGTAAAGGAATAACATGTTAAAATGAATTAAAATAGATAATCATTCAAAGCAAATTTCGATCTACCAAAGGTTGAATACAATTTGGTTTAAGGATTGATGTTTGACTAATGACGTCAGCAGTCGTCGATGGCTGCGAGTGTTAAACGGCAAGCCCTCTGAGGAGATTGAGTGGTTGCAATCGAAACATGTCAGGGTAACCTGTCCGTAAACACCTGGGTTCGAGCCCAGATTGAGTCAAGAATGAAAAATTATCAATAAATTTTAATTAATTTTCATGTTGTAAAATTCCTTTCTTCATAAAAATAATTTAATGAAAATTAAATTTAATGAACTTAAGCCTAATTAAAAATATTAAAAATTTGGATTAAAAACCATAAATAGTTCAATAAAATAACCACAATACTAATAATTGTTAAAAGCTAAGGCACGAGCTCTATGTTTGCATTTGTCCTTCAAGTTGTGCTGAAAAGGTCAACAAGAATAAGAAAGACAAAAAATGAAAAAACAAAAAATATGTACTTTGAACTTCAAGAAGAATTCTTGACAAAAGTACGAAAAAACAGAAGTAAAGGAATAACATGTTAAAATGAATTAAAATAGATAATCATTCAAAGCAAATTTCGATCTACCAAAGGTTGAATACAATTTGGTTTAAGGATTGATGTTTGACTAATGACGTCAGCAGTCGTCGATGGCTGCGAGTGTTAAACGGCAAGCCCTCTGAGGAGATTGAGTGGTTGCAATCGAAACATGTCAGGGTAACCTGTCCGTAAACACCTGGGTTCGAGCCCAGATTGAGTCAAGAATGAAAAATTATCAATAAATTTTAATTAATTTTCATGTTGTAAAATTCCTTTCTTCATAAAAATAATTTAATGAAAATTAAATTTAATGAACTTAAGCCTAATTAAAAATATTAAAAATTTGGATTAAAAACCATAAATAGTTCAATAAAATAACCACAATACTAATAATTTTGGAAAAGTTTATAAAATATACAACATAAAAATAGTATAATAAAAAAAATAAAACAATCACTTTGTAAATAAAAAATTAATAAATGTAAATATTAAACAACAGCTACAAAAATAAATAAATGTTTAAATTTTAAGAAGAAAAAAAATATCATATTCTACATTCATTCGTTTATGTAGTTTCTATTTTATTTTATATTATTTGAATATGGATGGAATAATATTTAAATGAATTTTTTTTGAAAATATACAAATTTTCAAAAAGCAACAAAAATAACAACCGTAAAATTTAGCTAAATCAGATTTTAACAAGATTCTTGTTCAATTTATCATTTAATAACCTACAGCTAAGTATTTAAAGACAAATTTTCGAGAGTGTACCCTATTTGGGGGTCGTGGGCAGTCCTAAACCCACCAGAACAAAATTTTGTTATGAAATTAAAAATCATGCACAGAGAAAACAGATTCGTGATCACAACCGAATTTGTCGCCAAACGTATTTTGTCGGTTGCATGCACTATCACACAATTCGGTTACAATTACTACAATATCATGATATTTTTGATAGCAACATTTGAATTTTAGTACACTATCAGTTATAACCACAGATTTTTTTAGTTGTTAGTATGATTATCAGAAAACTTATACCCGAATATATGATAGATGCAACTGAATAAACACATAATTGGTGTCCTTAAAAAAAGATTTGATTGACTTAACTAATATATTTTTTCCAACGGATGAATCAACCATTTTCCCGATTTAATAGAAAATTAAAATAATTCCAATAATCTCCATTTTTTGTTAGTATATTTATTAAGATATTTTATGTTACGTTTATTTATTTCCCCTTATCGTGTTTGGCGAACTTTTGGTAATAGATTAAAGAGAACGTAAACTTGCTTCCTTAAATCTATTACCAAACAGTCCGAAGGTGTATTTTAAACTCGCCAACCACGAAACTGGTGATTATTTAATGTTATAAAACACATACAAACATACATTATTTACCCGACCAACACAGACAATGATGAGAACATCGTGGACCTACTCCCTTCAACGGAACGAATTGTTATCGCACCTAAAAGAGTTCCAATTAGACCAAACGGGCAGCGTTGAGGAACTGAGGAAGCAGTGTGCTAATTTCATAAGTGGCGAATATGACGAGCTTGAAACGCAGCGCCTTGAAGAAATCCAAAAGAAACAGGAAGCAATATGTGGCCTATCCTCGTCCAAATTCCTAGTGACCCCGGAGCTGAATATAGTGGTAAAATCACCGGTAGAGGAGTACTAACATGACTACCCCTCGATAGCATCTACAGCCGCTGAGTACAAAATGGATTTAATGAATAAGCTCAGAAGGTGAAATATAGCGTTTGACGGGACTAGCGATCCATTAGAGTCTATAGAGCATGCTGAAGAGTTTGCCCACATGTACGATGTTGATCGGACCAGATATTTTTTATTTTATTAAATAATTAGTTTTTTACTTTTTTTTACAATAAATAATTGGGACATATTGCTTTTTTTTTTGTTTGTAAATACCAAATAATTATATTTTCATTTGTTGTACACGAATTCAAACCCTACTAAGTCCGGGTTCACACCAGCGTTGCCAGAAGAATTGGAAGGAAAATCTTCATTTGGCGAAAAAAAATCTTATTTTAAAGAGAAAAATCTTAAAATTGTTATAACAAGGGCAAAAAAGTAACAATTATTAATTTATTAAAAGAAAATACTTTTTATTATGGAAACTATATAAATTGAAATACGTTAATGCCATATTTATACACCCAGTAAAAACTTCGCCTACAAAATAATGTGTTGAGTAATTAGAAAAACATAAGACCACTACTTACATTTCTACTGAAAGACCCAATGAATTTTACAAGGGATGTCCCAAAATGAACGCATTTAAAAGTAAGTCATTATTTTTTTTTACCTACATACATATATCCAGAAAAAAGTTGTTATAGATGTGATATTAGAAAAAAGCTACCAAATAATGAGTTAAAGAAGCTATTGATTTTGAAAAAGTAAGCGAAGTTTTTACTGGGCAATATTAGATTGTAGGTTTAAAATTATATTTTTAGTTATACTTTCAAAAAAAAAAAAAAAAAAACATTTTAAATGCACTTAATTTCTAATAAATAAGAACGCAAAAAGTCCATCGAAATAAAGAAGTTTCATCGAAAGTACACACAGAAAAAAATCAATGTAAATTCGTTCAAAACAAGGTTGATTTTACATTTTTCAGTAGTGATTTTGCTTCATTGTTGTTTCATTTTGATTTAACATGATTTTACAATAACTTGCGAACAACATTTTTTTCTTTTAAAATAACTTTAATTCATTTAAAATTTAACATTGCAGTAAAGTTAAAGCAAAATGTAATTTATATTTAAATAACAATCCGAATCACGTTGAATGAATGTTATTTCAAGTTGAAACAACATGAATTTGATGTAGAATCAAATTGGTTGGAGTATGATATAACAGTGTGAAGACAACATATGCATTTATTTAAGAATAATTCAAAACACTTTCCCCTGTAACACATGATTCACTTATTTTGTATCTCCTTTGTTAACAGAAACATCAGCAGAATGGCCCGACATGGCTTTCGTCATCATTCTACTTTGAACACTTGATGTACTATTTAACTAAATAATTTTAATTAAAAGAATACGGGAATTGTCTTCTTTTTATAACATATTTTAAACATGAAAATAAAAAAATGTACACTAAAGTTTGTATGCATGTTAATTTAACAAGATAAACTTTTGATTTTAATATAAAACAGGTTTAAATGGATTCAATATTGAACAATGTTATTTTAACAGTGAATAATATTAAATAAACGTGATTTAAGGTTATTTTAATATTTTTCATTTAAAATTAATATGAAATAATGATTAATTTAAATAAAGGGCATACTTTTGCAGAAATTTACTATGATTCTCAATCAACATTTCGCCATGTTATTTTAACATTGGTATTTTTTTATGTGTGTAATTAAATTCTAATATTAGAGATGTATAAATTTTGTACCAACAAAATTTTAGTTACGAAGCGCTATGAAACTCATACATCATATGAAATCTGAAGGGTTCTCAATTAAATATTATATTTACCGTTGTTATATCGAAGGCATTTTCAGAAAGTTGCATTTAAAAAAAGCTCATTGAAAAAATATGGATTTTCCTTAATATAAATTGTAAGGGCCGATGTTGAATGTGAACCACACCTAAACGCCAAGTTTTTTTCCGAATTTTATTTGACATTTCTCTATTTCAGACTTACTCAATTTGAACCATGGAGAGATACACAATCCAACAACGTGTTAAAGTTATGATAAAGTGGATGATCAATTTTCGAAGAAAATCATCTTCAGTGATGAGGCACATTTTCACCTCAGTGGATTCGTCAATAAACAGAATTTCCGCATTTGGGCGAATGAGAATCCAAGAGTGATTGTCAAAAAACCAATGCACCCACAAAGAGTGACTGTTTGGTGCGGTTTATGGGCTGGCGGCATCATCGGGCTGTATTTTTTCCAAAATGAGGCCGGTCAGGCAGTTACTGTGAATGGTGTTCGCTATCGTGAGATGATAACGAACTTTTTATGGCCCGAATTGGAAGATATGGATGTGGACGATATTAACGGCATAGAACCTCCATTATGCCTCAGGGTCATCGAAAATTTGGACCATCGGATGGAGGTGTGCCGCCGTGGTCGCGGCGCCCATTTGGCCGATATTTTGTTCCATACATAATTGAGTAATACCAATATATCATAATAAAATAAAATTACAATAATTTCCTAAATAGTTTGTGTTTTATTCAAAATCAACATCGGCCCTTGAAATTTAACCACCCTTTATATACTAATGGAATTGGTTTTAAAATAACGTTGGTTGACCTTTTAAATGATTTTCTTTAGCACTTATGTATATATACTTTGTCTAAAAACTATCATAAACATGGAATGTGGAATTTTTAAACCAAAAGCTTCTTAACCCTACTTTCCCCCACTAAGTTCTCCTCTTGGTCTGGGCAGACCACAATTAGAACAGCTAAAAAAATCCAAAGAAATAAAAAGTAATATAATATATTTGTTACTGAACGTATGCTTATTATGCTAGATTATACGAATTTATTATATCATTTTATTATAACATTAATAAAACATTATTTTACATGCAAGTCATCGAATATGCAGTTGTTAATTTAGCACATTGCTTTTTCGCATCTACCACACATTTGATTTAAACTTGATTCAATCAATTCAGAGCATATCATTTATAGAATTCATGTTTCTGCCTTTTTTTTGATATTTTGTCCAATTTAAAAGATATTGCAAGAACACAAGAATTTGGTCTGGCCAAGAGGATAATTTCGTAGACTTTTACATATAAATAGAATTTCATCCCAAATATTTGCTCCAATCGAATCCAAATTAGTTTCATTCGATTTCACGCCTCTGTTTTTTTGTTATATTTGAAAAATATTGCAAGGAAAACCCATATTTGGTCTGGCCAGACCAAGACAGTAATCCTAGCATTAAGTTCCATTAGTTTGACCTTCTGGTTCTAAATACATGAACTTTTGTTCTTTAATAAATAAATCTTAATAAAAATAAAATTTTCCTTTCCACAAATTTTTTTTTTCATCAATATTCCAAAAATGAACAACCGCTAATATTTTGTATGCCCAGAGATAATGATGCATTTTTGTGGATGCTAGAGAACAAAATGATATAAAACCTCATTGTTTTAAAAATTTTCTGTTAAAAAAAACGGTAAAAAAAATTATGTATGCTGTACAAACTTAAAGTTAAAAATCTTTATTTCTAAAAATAAAAATCTTAATTTGCGAAAAAATCTTCAAATCTTATTTTGCACAACAAATCTTTAAAAATAAGATAAAATCTTAATTCTGGCAACGCTGGTTCACACTATGAAAGATTTCTTTCAGAAAGTCTGAGTTTATTGGTAAGAGGGGAAGAGAACATGCTTTTCTTCTTTCCTCTCTCACCCATTTTTTTTATTATATGATAAAATTTATTGACAAAAGCAAATTCTTGATTGTAATAACTACTATTCAGTATTGCACTTTATTAAATTTGGTTGTGATTGTCACTATTCGTACTAATTTTTAGTATTAAATGAAATTATTTATCATGACTAATAAAAGAATTAAAGGAATCATATTTCAGTTAGAATTTAGTTTTAATAATCATTAGTATTAAAAATCAGTTAGAGCTACACATTTTTAATAGTTGTAATAATAAATTTTATTTCAATATTTTATTACTGCAACCGTTTTCCAACCAATTTGTTTTCTGTGTGTGTAAAAGTTCTTTGCGCTGAATATTATTTAGATATCTTCATCTATTTGAGATTTGTTTGCTTTAA
This sequence comes from Pollenia angustigena, assembly GCA_930367215.1. Taxonomy (NCBI): domain Eukaryota; kingdom Metazoa; phylum Arthropoda; class Insecta; order Diptera; family Polleniidae; genus Pollenia; species Pollenia angustigena. The sequence continues at coordinate 176,634,935 of OV884059.1, read as the reverse complement.
ATTGATTTTAGGATGGGATTTGGTATGGACCAATGGTTAATTTTGAACCTACCAGCACAACATTTTGTCATGACACAGTAGCTATAAGGAATTAATGCAATTAAAAGCTCTTTTCGGGAGTAGTATTTGTATGGGAGCGTATTCCATAAGTACGTTTGCGAGAATTGGCCTTACATGAGGCCTATGGTAAATTATTGACAGATTTTCACGAAATGTGGTCTAGTGTTTTCTTATAAAACTTTGACTGATCAAATTTTACTAAACTTATTCTTATTCGTTACGGTATTAGGCGTGCTAAAGTGTTTTCCGAGAGTGACCTTTGTATAAGGCTTTTATGGGGACTATGATGAATAATTGTATTTATAATTTTGGTTTAAAATGTTTTTAACAGCAAATCTATAAATCAGTTAACATATTCACGATCTCTAAGCGCAAAAACTGGGCGTCTAAACTACCAATTCAGACCATATGAATTTGAGAATATTTATCGTAGTGTTGCCACAATATTATTTTTTAACTACTTACAATATATGTGGCACTGATTAACAGCTGTTGACTTTAAACTACCTATAAATTTATGTATATATTTGTTCCTTTTAATTTAATTAGCCATTATTATGCTAAATTTTCCAGATGGTACCCATGGGCAATCATGAACTCGCTAAAACAAATTTTTGTTATAAAGATAGAATTCATTACCCAGTAAAAACTTCGCTTACCTTTTCAAAATGAATGGCTTCCTTCACTAATTATTTAGTATTTTTCTTCTATAAGTTCTTCTATGACAACTTCTATAACTACTTTTTTCTGGATGTATGTAGGTAAAAAAAATAATGACTTACTTTTGAATGCGTTAATTTTGGGACAGCCCTTGTAAAATTCATTGGTTCTTTCAGTAGAATTGTAAGTAATGCTTTTAAGTTTTTCTGATTACTTAACACTTTATTTTGTAGGCGAAGCTTTTACTGGGCAAGCAGTTCTTTATGTCGAATATTATCTAGATAACTAAATATCTCTGTAAATATAACTATGTGGTCATATGAAAGAGTAGCTATAGGCGATATAAGACAATATTGAATTACTAAAGTTGAAAAGGACTAAAGCTGTTTATATTTCCTAAACTATTTTTCTTAACTCTAAGCCTTTAATTTCGTTGTTACTAATACGACAATATACAGACTTAAAGCAAACAACTCTTCAAATAAAATCTCAACAAAACTGAGAATATCTCGAAACTACAATATTCGACATAAGCTTGTTTTCCAAATTGACATAGACATAAGATTTTTTCGGCTTTAAGTGATTCAATGACACGAGTTTATTTAGCCAATTGCGGACTTATCAGCACAAATTTTGCATGACATTTTTGTTATTTATAAGGAAGTTCTGTGGTTTTCATGGGCAACTGTGTATCAGAGAACTGCAAAATCACTATTTTTCTTGATTTATTCATACGCTAAAATTTACATTCAATCTTTGCTTGCAAAACAAAGTTCCACGTTGGTAATTTTTACATCGTTTCGTTCATATTTGATTTTTGCATTTATTCATTTTTTATTGAAAGTGCTTTATTTGCATTTTTGTTGCGCATGCAATATAACACACATGTGTAAATTCAAAGGAACATATTCTTATACTTTTGCATTCAAGTAATAATTGTCCACACGGTGGTGGTTGTTAATGGTAAACAACAATTACAATAATAAACCACTCGAAGAGACGCTTTTTTAAAATTAACAACAATAAAAACAACAATAACAGGAATACATTGTACCTACATACAGAACTACTGTACTTTTTAAGATAAAAAAAGTCTGTTTCTATGGAAATTGTTTGTATGTATGTACCTACACATGTGCGTTTAGTTTCATTTAAATTTTTTTTTTTGTACTACATAGTTAATGCTGAATGAATACATGAGTAATGATTGCTTGATTTCTGGCTTTTTTGTTTGTATTTTTTTTTTCTTTACCAAAACAATCATTGTCGCTCCGAACACACAAACTTCTTTATTCAAAAACGAAGCTAACGATTGTATAAATAACAAAGCACGATGTGCATTATTTGAATGACTGCAAATCAGCAGCGCAAGTGAGTGTATTTGTTGCTGTTGATTTAATGCGATTTTTTTGCAATTACACAAAGCCGTTCTCTGCTGTGTATGTCTTTTAATAACATTTTTCAAGAGAGACGAAAGAGTGTTTAAATCAACATCTCAAAATCTAAAAAAAATTGACATACGTTGTCTATTTCGAATAGAAGTTTGTATAGGGGATATGTGAAATAATTCTAAGCAATTTTCAAAAAAAAAAAAAAAAAATCCATTAAATTATCTACCGTACTTTAAGCACGATGGCCACGTTCAAACTGATTGACAAACAATATGTATGTATTGGTAATATTTGGTCTTGCTTAACACAGCAACGTATCAAACTCAAACCATCAAATTTCATTTCAAAGCTGTTTTTAAAAGGTAAGAACGTGTGGTTAATTTGGTCGCAAAATATTTTTAATGTTTACAAATTAATTTTTTTTTAGAAATATGAATGACATAGAAAATTTTTGCATAGCTATTGCTCTGGCATATGCAGAAAAAAAGAAAGAAGACCAAAGATATGGCGTAAAGCGACTTTGGATGAAAAACTACATTTTTACCGTACGGTGTTGTCGCTGCGAAAACTGAATAAAAATGCAACTTGACGTTTTTCGCAGCAACACATCAAATTCGCTTCAAATCATAGTAGCGGCGGCAGTGAAAATCTAAATTGTTTTGATTTTCGTCAAACTCACATCAACATATACGTGTGAGATTTTTTTCACTAACACAATCAAAAAAAAACTGAGTTTGACAAATCAATTTGATACGTGGCCATCGTGCTTTACGCACAAGGTATACAAGGACAGCCATCCAGTTGGCCGGACGGACTTCGTTAGATCGATTTAGAAAGTGATTCTGAGTCGATCGTAATACTTTTAGGTGACTTTTTTTGTGTTACACAAATCAGCACAAACCGATAATATCCCCTTCATTTATGGTGGTGTGGGTATAAAAACAGACAACAGACAAATTAAAGTATTACAATGTATTTATTATTGTTAAATCATTGATTCCTTTGTGCTTTATTTGTTTAAATTAAAAAGGTGTTTTTTGTTGTTATTATATTTTTATAAGATAAACTTTTTCATTTTTAACTTAGTGTTTTTTTAGTTTATTGCTTTCAACAAAATCTTTAACTTTGTATTGCATATTACCCATCATAGCATGTTGTCATTTACACTGCTTTACAAATTTTTAATTTGGAAAAATGCCAAGAACGCCAGATGCCTAGATAAATTAATTGGGACCTCCTGAACACGAAAAACGCTGTAATTTTTTTTCTAAGTACCGTTTTTTAGATAACGGTACTTTGGTGTTTTTCGGTGTATGGTCCCACTCAAACCCTTGTAGAGCCCAACCGAAAATTCCGATCGAGATAATAAACTAAATAAATAAACTATTTGGTAAAAAAAATACAACATTCCAGATCTTAAATATAACGTAGAAAAAGAACGAAATAAAAATGAAAAATTTAAAAAAAAAAACTTTAAAAAATAGGCAAATTTTGAACTTTGAGGTGCCATTTGAACTCAGCCATTTCTTATCAGATAGAAGTTTTCAGCATATCTCGGAAAAGGCATTCAATTACCTTTCAAACGATATGCCTTTTATGCCGATCGGACTTATCTAGGCATGTGGAGTTCTTGGAATTTTTTGGCTGTAAACCAGTGTTATTGATTTTTCCAAGCAATTTATAAAAATCCTTTAAAAAGCTACACAAATAATAACAAGCATTTACAGAAATAGTTTAAAGTAAACTTTTTTAATTTTTCCTTCTTGTTTTTGTAATGATTTTCTTATTCCGTTTGTAGTAAAAATTATTAGAAATTTTATTTAATGTAGTTTTGAAAATACCTTCAAGCCAATTAGAATGGAAAAAAGTTTTACCAAAAACTATTTGAATACAACCTGCATCAAGTAGCTTTTATTACAACGCTTTAAGACAGAAATTATATCTGTATTTGAATAAAGAATCTATAATGGGAGGATAGTAGATTGAAAAAGTATTTGTACTAGAATTTTTTTCCACGGGAATTTAAATATAAGACAACAAATGACATTATTTTATTGAAATTCGGTACAATTAAGTTTTTTATTGAAATAAGATCCAATTAAGTTTTAAATTTCCAAAAATAGAATCCTAAAGCTTTATGATGATCGGCCCATAATTTAACATAAAGCGTACTCTTGAAATAGACTTTAATAGGCCTAAAAATGCAACGAATTGTAATACTATAAGCTCAGGTTTTACAAAGATTGGTTTATATAACTTTTTTTATCCCGTATGAATCCTACTCCTTAAATATTCTTACTTACAGTGGAGGATATAAAGAAATCGGCACAGCCTAATATACATTAAAGTGCTATATTATCTGTTATATCGTCAGCTCATTATTGGTTTGACCTACCGACCATTTTTAAAAAAAATTAGTTAGGTATGAGGAATATATTTTTTTTCATACCCTCTTTCTAAATCAAAAACCTGTTTCGCGAAAATTTTTATGGTTTCTGAGATATAAAGCATTAATTTTGCTGCATATCAACTGTTTCAAAATTTTTTAAGTACTGTTTTGCTCTACAAGCCATTGTTTGGCGATTGCAGCAAATTCTTCATACAAAAACGTACAAAATAAATTTTACTGTTGCTTTGCTGCATTGCCGTAAAAAAAAATAGTTAATGCAAAAGCAAAGTAAAATGACAACAAGAAAATAAATTTGTGAAAAATAGTTTTATAAAATAATGGACCCAACCAAGTGTACGGTTCGCTATTATTTGTGTTTTTAGCCTACCTAAGGGAAATGCTTCAAAATTTTACTACAAACGAAAATTAAAAATGTTTAATCTTACAGCAACCATTATTATATCATATATACCAGCTTTTACTTATTGTGCCTTTTTGACGGAAGCTCATAGTGGTAGGAGTGGTAACAATATTGCTAGTGCTTAAATTAAAATTTTAAATGAATTAATAAAAGATTATACACTTATTAAAACTTTGACATTATGGAGCGATTCTTGCGTACCTCAAAACAAAAATCAAATTAACGCAACCGCAATCAAAATGTTCTTTAAACAAAATAATACTGATGACGTAATACAAAAGTCTTCAGAACCAGAACATTCTTTAATTCAAGAAGTGGACTATGTCCATGGTGTTATTGACCGGTACTTAAAGAATATTAATATTCATAGTCCTCTTCATTTACTAAATTTGCTTAAAACAGTACCAAATAATAAAACAAAACTTAAAGTTATTGAAATGCTTCCGGAAAATTTTCGCACATACGCGTTGGAAGCAAATAAAAAGGACTTTCGAAAAGTCCCTTTTGCTAAAATTAAAGTACTTCTATACAGTTAAAATAATGATTTATGTATAAATTATAAAACTTCTACCAGAGAGGAAACATATAAAAATGCAATTTTGGTTAAGTCTGCATCAAAAAATTGTTTGAAAACTCCTGAGATTTTGTTGACGAATGTTTTGAAAATATCGAAACCATCATTTATTTCCAGCGATAAAAATAGAGACATAAAAGACTTGCTTATATTTCTTCCACGTGTTGATAAAGCTAATTATAAAAATATACTCAATATTAAAAGTTTTAAAATTTCTTTTTACTTTTGCATTATTTAAGTTGTTTAATTTGTGGCTTTTTATGCAACTTTTCATAACAGTAGAACTGTTTTTTCTGTTTTTGTAAAGTAAAATCAAATAAAAAAACTATAAAAAAAAAAAATCATCTCAACAACAAGTTACACAGCAATAAGTTTACGTATGCAGCACAAAAAGCCACTTTTTTAATTTTTTTTTTAGAAAAGTGGCGTATGCGGCATAAACCAATATTTTTCATTTTCAAAAAAATACTATTAAATTCTAACTTTATTCATGAAAGTGCGCAAAAATTCACATTTTTCTTCAAAACATATACCGGAAGCAGTGGTAAAAATATAAAAAAATTCTATCGGGTACATTTTGAGAAATCTTCATGTAACTCTTCTTTGTCGTTTTTCTCCGCTCCGACTTTTTGGCATATGCGCCAAACCAATTCTGAGCTGACGATATGTAAAAAGTAAAATATAATGTTAAATTCCCATTGCTGAGGTCACAAAATTAATTGCATATTTTTACAAGCACAATAAATTTTTTTTTAAGATCCATTGAGAGCAAAAACTGCAATTACAAGTTACTTAGCTTTAACAGTGAAAAGGGCGAAATCGCTTGTTAAAAAAAAAAATAATACAGAATAGTTATTTAAGCACAAAAATACTATATGAAACATAATTACATTTTGTGTGTTGTGATGTTAAGGAGCAAGAAAAAAGTGAAGTTAATAAGTAAAGGGTTTAGATATTTTTTTTTTAATTTAAAAACACAATTAATTTTTAAAAATAATTTTATTCAAATATTGGAGCAAAGAAAAGAATCCATACGATCTAGACGGTCAGTAAACAATCCTGAACGCGAAACTAGCTCCTCAATTTTATTAGAAGGCTGGTTTTAAAAAAAATATTTAGTGTTGGCGTTGATTTTGACATGTTATATTTTTTAGTGAGCCGCAAATTTGCATAGAAACTATTACGTTATTGTTCGCTTGCAGTGTTGTTCGAGATGTTGTCCTGAAAATTATTATTTGGACGCAAATCAGCTGTTTGAAAATGCAAATAAATAAAATCATGTTAGGCACACTTATATTTCAAGATGGTTATCTAAATTTATAGTTTTGTCTAAATATTTTATGCACGCAATGTAAATTTCTCATGTGATTTCAAGAGACTTTATTGAATGTACGCAAAATACTACTAGAACATAAAATTTTATGTTGAAAAATTTAAATAATCTGCATTTTACTTATATGTATATAATTCCTAGTTCAAATAAATAAAACAGAGCAGAGTAAAAAAGTATAAATTCATTAATAAAAAAAATTTTTGTCATTTTCAAAAATGAATAAAATTAATAAAAAATTTAACACGTTAACATCCCTGTCGGAGAATGAGTAGCTGACTACAAAGATAGCCAACTTAAAGTTAACTTTTATGGACTAATTTAAAGCCAACAACTAAGCAATGGAAAATTTACATTAACCAAAGTGTATACAAACACTGTATGGGTAATTCCATGTCAAAACGACCAAGAGTGGGACACGACCCCTTCCGATTTTAATAAAATTTGGTGAGAATGTTCCTTTTATCTTATTAGGAACATATATGAACGAAAAAAATTTTTTAAATTTGTTTTTCGAAAGTTATGACATATTCAAAATGTCATAATTTCGCAGAATTAGCCGAATGTGTTGAGCTTATTTCTTCAATATCTCGAAAACTAATTGACATACGAAGATGATTTTGATGTCATTTTAAATAGAATACTTGGGGCTACAAACCATAAATTGAAAAAAAATATTTTTTTTGAAAAATGTAATATCTGCAAAATGTTAAATTTTAAAAACGGACTAACTCAAAAATCTATTTTTTTATTTGGCTGATTTTTTTTTTGTATAATACCTCAAACTGTTCTTTAAAAATCCTGAAACTTTGAAGGAGGTGTTTTTTTTTCTTTTTTAAGATATGATTTTTTTCATTTCGCAACCCTTAAAAAAATAATATTAAAATAGAATTTTAAAATTGTTATTTTGAGCAATAAGTACACTGTGCAAGTTGCAAAAAACAGACGAGCCGCGCACCTGGCATTTTACCCTAATTTGGGACGCTGAATCCAGTGGTGCTAACCGTTTATTTAGGTTAGCTCGCGTTTTCAAGATATACCGTTATTTCGAAAATGTAATAGGCTGCACAGCATATATTCGCGTAACTCAAAAACGGTTTAGTTTATTGAAATAACTAAAAAAACCGAAATTCGGCAATTAAAAATAAAGTGGGGCTGGTCATAGATTTGACCCATCTAGGAGCATCCTACGCGCTGTACCATACAAATATTGCGGCTTAATTAAATTCTTTAATTTGGCTCCTGCAGCGCGTAGGATGCTCCTAGATGAGTCAAATGTATGACCAGCCCCACTTTATTTTTTATTGCCGAATTTCGGTTTTTTTAGTTATTTCAATAAACTAAACCGTTTTTGAGTTACGCGAATATATGCTGTGCAGCCTATTACATTTTCGAAATAACGGTATATCTTGAAAACGCGAGCTAACCTAAATAAACGGTTAGCACCACTGGATTCAGCGTCCCAAATTAGGGTAAAATGCCAGGTGCGCGGCTCGTCTGTTTTTTGCAACTTGCACAGTGTACTTATTGCTCAAAATAACAATTTTAAAATTCTATTTTAATATTATTTTTTTAAGGGTTGCGAAATGAAAAAAATCATATCTTAAAAAAGAAAAAAAAACACCTCCTTCAAAGTTTCAGGATTTTTAAAGAACAGTTTGAGGTATTATACAAAAAAAAAATCAGCCAAATAAAAAAATAGATTTTTGAGTTAGTCCGTTTTTAAAATTTAACATTTTGCAGATATTACATTTTTCAAAAAAAATATTTTTTTTCAATTTATGGTTTGTAGCCCCAAGTATTCTATTTAAAATGACATCAAAATCATCTTCGTATGTCAATTAGTTTTCGAGATATTGAAGAAATAAGCTCAACACATTCGGCTAATTCTGCGAAATTATGACATTTTGAATATGTCATAACTTTCGAAAAACAAATTTAAAAAATTTTTTTCGTTCATATATGTTCCTAATAAGATAAAAGGAACATTCTCACCAAATTTTATTAAAATCGGAAGGGGTCGTGTCCCACTCTTGGTCGTTTTGACATGGAATTACCCGTATATTTTAAGTAGAGAGAGCCAAGTCGATTAACAAACAAACAAAAAACATATGGTGTTTTCTTTTCTACAAAAAATGTGACATTTTATTTTAAAAAAATGCAATTTGGAGTCTGTTTCTTAAAAATTTTGCTCCCGAAAAGGGTGGCTTGTTTTATTCTAAAAAACTCACCCTTTTTGGAAGCAAAAATTTAATGAAACAGGCACCAAATTGCATTTTTTTAAATAAAATGTCGCACTTTTTTGTAGAAAAGAAAACACCAATAGTTTTTTAATACAAAAACTACAATGCCCCGGTAGACTAGCTGGTAGCGAGCTAGTCTATCAGCACCGAGGTTGCGCGGATCGAATCCCACCAGAGATAGAAAAAAAAATAAAAAATAAAATAAAGTAAAATAAAATAAGAAAAACTAAAAAAAAAAAAAAATTAAAAAAAATAAAAAAAATTTTACTTTATTGACTTGCTGGGTAGCTACAAAAAGTTAACTTTTAAGTTAACTGAAAGTAGTGCAGAGTCGGACAATTGACTACGTCCTAGGACATCGCAATGTTAAAATAGTTAGTTGTTTACATTGAAAAGTAATCCAAGTGTCAGTTAGCCCTAGTTGCGAAATAGTTAGCTTAAAGTTAGTTTTAAGTTAACTCAGTTTCCGACAGGGATGTTTTCACTTACTTTACATACACAGAAAAAATTATTGCCGAATTATTTTCAAGCAAACGCTTGTTTGAAAATTTTTTTAATTTCTACAAATTTTTTTTTCTGATTCAATTAATATTTTTGTTTGATTTTGATTTAACCAACAAAAATTTTGACAACTATTCAAAATATAAAATACGCGTTTTCATAATTTTGTATGAATTATTTAACGCTCTTAATGTGAAATTTAAAGCTGGATGTCCACACCACGCGTAGCTTGCTTTTTCGCAGCATACGCAGCTGTCAAAAAAGTAGAATCTGTGTAGTAAGTTACATGCACAAAAGCGTAGATGCCTTGAGGCGAAAAGTATGCTTACTTTCTCCTTTTGTAGGCGTCACAAGCAGCGTTCGAACAAATCAGCTGATTTTGACAAATTAAATTTTATTTTTACTTGTACTGCTGCCGCATAAAAAGCGTTGCATGTAACTTGAAACGTAGAACGCAACTAAGGTTAGAAAAGCATGCGCTGCTTGGAGACGATAACGCGTGGTATGGACCTCCAGCTTAAGAACTACAACAAAAAACACATGCAGTCTATTTTTGGACTCTTTAAAAAAGTATAGCAATAAGAAAAATTATAAAATAGCGAGACAAGGTTTGTAGTAAAAAAACAACAAAAACAATAGCAGGTAAGAAAACGTTTCACTCTTTTTAAACAACAACAACATTATAAGAAACAAAATAAATATTTGGTTGGTTTCAATGTGGGAAAAAAACAAAATCACGTTTTAAATTTTTTCAAACTGTTTACTTAAATACATCAAATACAAAAATAGAATGATGACGAAAAACATATCGAGTCGGTCTGCCGCCGTTTTTGGTTACATTTCTTATTCATAAGCAAAGGAAAGGATGCAGCAACAGTCAGTGATGAAGAAAAACATTGTATGTATAAATAAAGACTTCGTTCAAAAATTATTCCAACAAAAAATGTGTCTCAAAGCCAGCCGGCCGCTCTGCTCTGCTTTATCTTCTCCAACAATACTTGCTTGTGTGCCCGTCATTGCTTGTGCAAAAACTTTTTTGTTTGATTCAGCAAAATTATTTGTTTGAAATTTATATGAATTTGAGTAAACTTTTTGTTTGTTTCAGTTAAATTATTTGTTTGAAAATCGGTGTTTTTTTCAATAAACAAAATGCAAAAAAATTGTTTGAATATGCGAAGAAGAACTTTGTTAAATTATTGCTGCTAGTTGTCTGGAATGGCAGTTATTATAGAGTTGTTTTATTAGTTTTCATAAATAATGTTACAAATAAATACCTTTAAACTTCTGCATTCATCTTCACATACTTTTATAATTACTTGTAATACTTATATTGACTATTTTGTGGCAAAGATTTTAGGAATATTTGTTTTGTACATTTAATTGACAATTATTGCAATAAATTTTCCCTTTTGAGTGTATTTTGCAAATTGTGGTTAGCCGATAATCGTGCTACAACATATAAATTTTCTTTATATACTTCTATTCTTATTGATATTGCTACAATACTGCACACATACAAACACAAGAAAACAATAGAGTATTTGTAGAGGGAGAAAGGTCTAAATCTAAAGTCTAAAATGGTTATTATAATTATTAGATGTGACAGTTCTAATACCACTACGATAAGTAAAGTTGGTTAAACAAGAAAATAAACCACAGCAACAAGGAGTATAAAGAAGAAGAACAGCGTAGTTGTAAATGTGAAGATGTATTAAAAGATTTTACAGGACAGATAAGCAATGAAGTTGAACCAAATGATGGTAAGTATGGAGCAATACTATTGAGGATACTATATTTTATGATGGTAATAGCAGCGTTTGAAAAACTTTTGCTTTTACTTCTGATTCATTAAAAGTAAGCAGTCGTTGTCTAACCAACTTAAAAAGCTAAAAGTTGTACACACATTTTCGTTTTTTGTTCGACAGTTTTTGGTTTCGACTGCAGTTTTTTAAACTTTGGGTAATAGGAAGGGAAAGAAATTATTAAGTTTAAGTTATTCATAATTAAGAATTCTTTTGAAAATTTTTTAAGGAATATGAATTAAATGCAAATTCTTAAGGTTGGGAAACATCCCATTTTCATAATGATTTCTTATGGTGGCTGTGGTTTATATCTAAATCGAGGGGAGAAAATCTTAAAGATGACGGGTTAAGAGTTGATTTTTGCCCATAATCCACTGCGTGCTGTTGCTAATTAACAGACCCTAATTTTTTAGTAGAGGTTGCCCCTTAAGGTGGCGGAAAAAGCACACTGCTTTATACTTATCGTCTAAAACCAACTGTAAAATACGAACAATGCAACGAAATTTCAGAGTAGTGCACATCAAACAACCAACAATAAGAATGTTTAATCTGAAGGAAAAGCATTACGTTTGCCTGATTTCGTTTTGGCTGCAAAAGTAGAAGCAACAGTATTTATGCTATAATAATGTATATGTTAGAGTGGCATTAACAATGTGAATGACTGACATGTGTTTAAAGAAAATTAACACGCACAATAATGCCACAAAACGATGGCACGCCGCAAATTATTTCTCAAAATTCTTTGTAGCTTGCAATCGCTTCCAGATTTGTATCAAATCTTAAGTAGTAGTTCCAAACGCAATATAACGTCATAAAACACGCATTAGGGTGAACGTCTTAAGGCCTCGTTACTCTGATGTAAATGTTAAGGGCACTTAAACGTTGCCGTCGACTTTAACGGTTGGTAGTTACTAAAAATACCTAGACGTGTAGAAATTTGCCTATACAGCTAGAAAGCTAAAGGTTAAAGTTTTTGTCTATTTTATGGATATTTTTAAGTTTTGACATTTGTGTTTAGTTGCTGTAAATAGCCGATCGTCTTCGTGATCCCTGTTATATTAGTAGATACATTTGTTTAAAATAAGCCCAAACTATAGTAAAATAAAACGACTTCATTAATGTTAAATTAACTAATGGCGCATATTCAGAAATCATGACTAAAGTCACAACTAGCAAAACAGAAACTAAAAAATAGTTCATAGATAGTTATAGATCTTATTTATAAGTCATAACCAGCTTAGCAACTGCTTTCATCTGATTGAAGAAATGCAACCATGCATATTAGCATATAGAGAACATAAAATGTCTATAATATTTTGAACGATATATATTGTTATTGTTGTTAAAAATATGCATACAAATTCTAAAAAAAGTAATTTTTTGGTTATAGTTTTTAAATTTTATACTTTAATAAATTATTTAAGCTTAAGGTCACTTTTTTTAAAAAATTAATTAAAATATTTTTATTCGATATTTCGATTTTCAGAAATATTAGAAAACTCGAATATACAGTTAGGGACAAAATTGTTCACAAATTTAGCGTTATTGGCAAAATAGGCTATAAATTTTTTTTTATTTATAACTATTTAAAATTTTTTAACTATATGAAAAGTAGAACATTTCAAGAACTCAAAAATAAAAACTTTTCCATAAAATATATGTTCATAATATTTTACACGGTATCAGTATTGACTTCTGGATGTGAACAATTATGACCCTAGTTAGAGATTATTGTTGTATTTGGGTCCTAGCGTTTGGTATGGCGTCCATTTGCTCTTTTAAGCTGCCTTAATCTTTTTTTCCATTCTTTTACAAGAGTTCTTAGCAGTTTTGGCTCTTTTTTTTCCAAGCTTAAACGGCAAGCTCGCTAAGCTTATATCCAGTGTTAGGCGGGTTCCTCTGAGCAAAACAAAAGTGGTGTTTTGGAAGGACCAAAGGTACTCAAGTGGCTACTACTCTGGCGACTAATTAGGTAAAATTATTTTCGAGTTTTTATTTTTTTTCAAACTAACTTTTAGGTATTTCTGAAGTATGCTTAATATTGTTGTCCTGCATAATGATATCACCCTGTCGTGATTCTTAGCCGAATATGGCTTATCTTAGAATCAACGGGTCTTTAATGATGATTATGTAGTGCTTGGCACACATTTTACTTCTGAATTAGCGGAGTGTTCGAAGCTGGTTCCCGCGAAAACAATCTCATGTCATTTATGAGATCATCAAAATTTTAACATTTGGAATTATTTCACTCTTTAACGCTAACACTTTTACGCCAGCCATGTTAACTCCGGTCCGCCTGCCTGCAATCCCATAATTTTTGTCCGATCTAAGCATGTTACACGAATTAAATCTTTAAAACTGAATTTGTCTTACTTTTTTTGCAAACTTCAGCCGTTTTCAGCTTTTATTTTTGCTAAAAGATGGGTTGTCGCTCTTTATTCTAGCTACTAACCTACTAGAACTTAAGCAACTTCGTATGATTTTAGCGCTTACATCTAAATCAGAGATCTGCAAAACGCCGCACATGTGCGAATGCTCTCACACAGATAAAGAGAGCATGAGAAAATAATTTGTATTTTTACTCGAAAACACTGAACAAACAAAAACAATTACGCTCAAAAATAAACAACCGAGAGAAACAAGAAATGTAAATGTATGTGTTTGGCGGACTCTGATCTAAATTGTACTCTATGCTCAGTATTTGCCGTACCTTAATAGCTATACTGACAACACCAGTAAATCGCTTTGATTCGCGAAAATCATTTGGCTAAAGTTTTTTTTGGACGACCAGCTTTGTTGCTTTTGGTATCCAAACTACACTTTTTTTTATTTAACATTCAAATCTCTCTAAATTGTTGTATTTTGTGTGATCTTGCGATGTGAGACTTCTTTTTATAAATTTTTCACAATGCTTTGTTTTGAAATTGCCGCTTCTGACTTACAGTTCTTGAAGAAACTAGGCAAAATTTAACTGCTCGAATTTTTTTCAAATTTTAAAAATATTTAATATTAATGAATTAATTGACTCACTTTAAAAGCAAATCCCACAGATTAAACTTGAAATTTTGTTGGAATTTTTATGACAGATTCACACAGGGTCAATATTGTTCACACATATGGTTTGGATGTTAGCTTAGTATTAATATAAAAACAAACGGTACTTTTGAAAATAAGTTTACATAGTATTATTTTAAAATGTAGAAACCCATACAATAGTTTTTGAAAGTTTCCAAGTTGAAACTTTAATAGTTTTCATGATAAACATAAATGTTTTATAATTTCGTGAACAATTTTGTCCCTAACTGTATATGATAAAGGGAAATACAGAATGGCACATAAGGTGATTAATAATGTTGGGAGATTATTCACAAAAACTAAGGATAGATTACTAAAGTCAGATAGGTCGAATTTAGTTTATAAGATTCATTGTGGTGGCAATGATAATGAACAATGTAGGAAAATATATGTAGGAACAACTGGGACAAAACTGAAAATTAGATTAGCAGGACATAAACATGACCAAAAATATAGGAATTTTAATTCAGCCCATGGAACGGCGTTATCAACTCATTGTAGGGATTTTAATCGTTATCCTGATTTTGAAAACACATCAATTTTGAATACGGAAAGTTTTAAGAAACGTAGATATATGTTAGAAATGTTGCAGATAAATAATGTTCCATTTGAGAAAAGGATTAATTTTAAAAAAGATACTGAGGGCTTAGCTCAAATTTATAGACATTTATTGAATAAAAATAAATAGGTTGATGTAAGGGATAATTATAAATAGGTATTTGTCCTTGATTGTTTATAAAATAAATTTCAGATGGCATAGCTTTTTCCATTTATTGTCAAATTTTATTTTATTTAAATTTTATTAGTTTATTTTATTTACGGATGCAATTGGCAAATGTAATAAGGCAAGTTTACTATTAACGAAATTGTAAGTGTATTTATAGTTTTCTGTATTTTTGGGTGACACAAATTGGTCACCAAAATTGTTTTGCTATTCAAATAAATTATAAGATAAGATTTTTTGTATGTATTAGTTAGTTAACATTTAGTTACAGCTTTACCCATTATTAAGTGTAAACTTTTCCTTAAATAAGTACACTGAAAGAATTGTCTTCGCAATACCAATGAATTTTGAAATCAATCCCATGAAAAATTGCATTAAAAAGGAACCTATGCAGCGCTTCGTTGTATCGATGAAACCTGTTTCATTAAAATGTATTTAATGAAACATTACATTAGATCTATGAATATTTTTTATTGGATGAATACTTTCAATAAATAACGTTTATTTTGTTGTTGGATTGAAAACAAAAGCTACAATATTTTGCATTTGCACTTTCGCAAGACCATTCGCACCAAACACTGAACTCCGCTTATGTTTTTTACTCAATTAAGAGCGTAAATATGAGATTAAGTTGTCCATAACAAAAATAACAACGTTGATTGAAAGTTTTTGTTTCATTTCTATTATGACATTTTTCAGTTTTCAATTTATGAAAGCATTACTGAAATACGTTGCTTTTTTAAAAAAATTATTGATTTCATAAATTTAATGGCATATTACATTAGATGTATGAAATAATTAAATCTTACATTTTTTGATTAACAATTAAACATTTTTTTAAGGAAACTATAATTTTGTATTAATTTATGAATAAAGTTATGTTTGTTTATTGTTTTTTTTATGTTCCCAATTAAAATTTTCTGTTTAACTTGGACAAACTTAAGTTTTCATATATCCAATGAAAATTTTTAACGTAATTACGAAACACAATGAAGCGATTCTAACGAAAATACTTCATTATAACTATGAAATTCTATCTGGACAATGAAAATTTTCATTTACCCAAGGAAAATTTTTTTATGAAAATGATTCATCAAATATGTGAAGCATTTTTCTTTCAGTGTATTAAATCCAGAAAAATATTTAGAAATTGTCCAAGTGGGAGATACAGGAAAAGGGATATTTAAAAGTATAAAAAAAATACAAACATGTTTCTATATGCTCATACATATTTAAAAGGTTTAAGAACACATTTTGTTATCATTATACAGGATTTAATATTATCTTGTATCTTGTCAGTCGATGGGAAGGTTGTATTCTTTTACTTATCTTTTACTAAAAAGTTTAATAAAAAAATGGACAGATAAATAGATACTCTAGATACTGATACCTTTTTTGTTGGTTTATATTAAATTGTATTTTAAGTATTGTTAACAAACGATATTATTGTATTTTATTTTACAAGCATATTTATATTTTAAGTGTAATACATATTGCTTTTTACAGCATTTATATTTGTTCATATGTACATTAGGGTGATAACTTCTTGCAATTTTTGTAAATATGCGAGCTCTGGTGCCAAAATCGTCTAGGGCAAAAACTAAGAACTGCGATTTTGCTTTTTCGCGATCGTGAAAACAGTTCACGCACCAAATGCATTGAAGTTGACACCAAAACAGTCATCACCCTAATGTACATACATTTGACCTTAATTCTGTACTTGTAGTATCAAATTTTATTTAAGTGTTATTTTCTTCTTACTTAAGTCAATTCAATTAAAAATTCTTTTATTTTGTAATTTAATTTTATATAGAAAAAAATATTTTTAATCTCAATTCTATTTTTAAAAGATATTGGGTGTATAACTTTAAAATGTGAAATTTTTAGCGTCTGTGTTAAAACATTCGTACAATATAAATTAAGTCATTATTTATGACCTTAAGTCGTTAGTTATCACCGTTTCTAATCTTCTTGTCATTTTTTTAAGGAAAATAACGAATAAAGACCAGTGCCCATTTTCTGTAACTCCCACTTTGAAAAACTTTTCGATTTAAATGTGTGCAATGAAACAAAAATGCCAAAGATTGAATCAAGCAGCTGTTTTTCTCACTAAACTGTGTCTGTACCCAGTAAAAAAAATTGGGTTTTTGAAGCACTTCAGAGAAAAAGCGCATAATCAAGCGCTTCAATTAGAGAGCTCTTATAAAGCAGTAAATGATAAAGAATAAAACATGCAAAAAAGCTGATATTTTAGTGCTGACAACGAAGAAGGTTTTAAAGTGTCAACAATAAAAATATATTATCGTTTACGAAAATGATTGAAAAAGGCATTTAAACAAGTAAAAGCAAAACATTAATGAATATGTTAATATAGTTAGTCCTTAAAAAAGCACTTCAGGAGCGCTTTGTTTGCATGTTAAAAGAAGCGCTTATTGTCAGCAGAAAATAGTCCTCCAAACCGGGAACAACCCATACAAAAATCAGGCATCCTATCAGCAGGTTTGAAGCGATTCAAGGTATGAATTCATACAAAAAACCTGCTCCTTTTGGAGGACATTTTTTACTGGGTAACTTCTTTTGGTGAGAAACAGCTGTCACTTAAGAAAATTACTCGCCGATTTTCAGAAAAAGCGTGTCTATAACATTTGTGTCAGAAAAGTTCCCGCTTTGAATTGTCAAATAAACTCACAAATAAAAAAGCGACGAGATAAAATTTAAAAAATCGAAAATTTATTCAAAATGCAATGAATAATAACGTGGAAAAGATAAGTGTACTATGCATTATTGGTTATAGCCGAAG
Organism: Pollenia angustigena; assembly: GCA_930367215.1. NCBI lineage: Eukaryota > Metazoa > Arthropoda > Insecta > Diptera > Polleniidae > Pollenia > Pollenia angustigena. The sequence goes on along the minus strand of OV884059.1, from coordinate 176,616,965 downwards.
GTTGTATTTTCGCCGCGTTAGTGGAAAACTTTTCAATTTAAGTAAATTTTGGTGGACGATATTTGTGATTAGCGTCTGCAATTTCTCATCGCCTTTAAATTGGATGCTATGACATTTATAACGGCATTTATAACAAAATATATTTTTAGAGTTTTCGGCGTGAGTTATAAACACATAGTTTTTCTCCATTTCAAAAAACCATGGAATATTTTTTTCACATCTTTTCGACGCGAGAAGTTCCCACCAAAGTAACAGAACATGTTTACAGGATGTACTTTGCCTTCAGTGTTAAAAGCAAAACTTCTTAACAGCACAGCCATCTCAAGCAAATTGAAATCGATAAAACACATTCAGGATAAGTTTCAGTCATTATGCTTCAGCTGCACTTTTAAAGTAAAACTTCCCGCAGTAAATGTTTAAGTTACACCAATAGTTAGAACATTTCTAATAAAACCATAACAATTAAAAATTTGTTTATGTGTTGCACAATTAAATCTCTGGACTGTTGTGTGTTTATATAAACAACCACTCTGGCAAAGAATTTTTCATTAATATTTTATTACTTTTTGTATTACAATTCAAGTGCATGTACATTTAATACTTTTAAATTGTAGTTTGCAGTTTTTATTGTAAATACATTTACAAAATTTATTTATATATCTTAATGTTTTAACATATGGACAATATTTAAGAGTTTAAAGATGTTGAGATATTCAAAACACAAATATGTATGTTTACGCATACGTTACCCTGTAGTTCGCAGCGTGTGTTTCGAAATCGGCGAGTTTTTCTAGAAACTAATGATCTCCATAATTGGGAACATAAAAAAACAATATACAAACATAACTATATTCATAAATTAAGTTTCTTTAAAAAAATGTTAAATTGTTAATCAAAAAATGTAAGATTTAATTATTTCATACATCTAATGTAATATGCCGTTAAATTTATGAAATAAAAAATTTTTTTATAAAAGCAACATATTTCAATAATGATTTCATAAATTTAAATTTTCATTATGACAATGAAAAATGTCATTATAATAATGAAACAAAAACTTTCAATCACCGTTGTTATTGTTGTTATGGACAATTTAATCTCATATTTACACTCTTAATTGAGTAAAAAACATAGTTTTTTTATTCAAAAACTACACTGCCCCGGTAGTCTAGCTGGTAGTGAGCTAGTTTATCAGCAACGAGGTTGCGCGATTGATTCCCGCCAGAGACAGAAAAAAAAATAAAAAATAAAATAAGTAAAAATAAAATAAAATTTTTTTTTACTTTATTCAAAGTATTCATCCAATGAATAATATTCATAGATCTAATGTAATGTTTCATTAAAGACATTTTAATGAAACAGGTTTCATTGATCCAACGATGCGAAGAAAATTCTTTCAGTGTAAGAAATGCATTAAAAATCTCGCCCATCGTTAATAAAATTGAAAAGCAAAAGCACAATGAAAAAATTTAACAGTTTTTTCCTATGAAATTTTGCTTTCCCCATAAATTTTTTAGGGAAAAGAAAACTTAAAAATTTTAGCTGTCTTGTTTACAAACTTTTTTCTGTGCTGCATATAATATCTTAACATGTAAAACATTTAAATTTTTTTTTTTTGGTGACTGAAAAAAATCATCACTTTTTAGAAAAAAATCAGCAAATCGGCAAATTGCTAATTTCAAAACAAAAAATCGTCAAAATGACGATAAATCGTCAATTCTGGCAGCCCTGATTTTAGTAAGCATATAAGGCTATCATGAATAAAAATGGTCGTAGTGACCATTCATTAATCATGTTTTTTCTTTGCGAGTGGCAATCGTGATCAAAGACTTTTTGAATTCGAAATTAATTTAATTTTTTCTTCATTTAGTCAATACAGAATAAATATAATTTATTTTTAGTGTCGGGTATAACACTGAAAAAATAGTTTTGATTCGTTCATTATCGATTAAAAGAATTGAAAAAAAATAACTTTCAATTGAAAAAATATTCGTTCATGACTGCCAGAATTGGCCCCCTGTTTACGTTATTTCTTCCAAGGGGTTTATTGTTTGAGTTCTCAAAGCTCCTTTTTATGTACCAAGAGTAGGCCGTTCTTAGAAACTGACTCCTTTAACCATTTCAAAGTAATCCATTTAAGAATCAAGTATCATTACAAAGTACAAAAAAGAATACTGTTGTACTTCAGTGCTAAGTTGTGGAATCTTAAAACTAAGAATATTGTCACTTTTCATACCTTTCAAATCGTCCAATTAATCCACATCCACAAAAATAAGTTAAAATAATAAGAACATTTAAAAAAAAATTTTTTTAAGAAACGTTTTTCTTAAATAAGAACATTTAAAAAAAATTTTGTCCCCCCCCCCCCCCTAGATTTTATCTTGGCCACGCCCATGTATTCGAGTATTGTCATCGGGAATATGCATGCCTGCAAAGTATCATCCATTTGCATTGAGTAAAAGGCGGTCAAAAAAGCATTTTACCAAAAAAAAACTGTTTGCCCCACCTCCCCTAGATTTTATCCCGGCTTCGCCCATGTATTCGTGTATTGTCATCGGGAATATGTATGCCTGCAAAGTTTCATCCATTTGCATTGAGTATAAGGCCGTTAAATTAATAAAAACGTTTTTCATTTATCCATTCTTATGGATCTATGAAAGAGTTCTTTGGTCGGTCAAAATGTTTTTATATTCCTTAAACGGCTATTTTTGTTCCAAGCTGATGCACTAAAGCATCCATTTATTTGTTTTTACATTACCCAACAAACATAAGTAAGCAGTCACGTTAAACCATTAAACAGTTATAAAATATTTCTTATTTTCAGATCTACCGGGTTTCTGTGTGCGTTGTCTTTGTTATCTATTTAAATTTTATATTCTACTTTGGTAACAACTTTTTCAAAACATATTTTCATATAAAACTTATTCGGTATCCATTGTTAAGTTTTGTTTTTAGTTGGTAAACGACCTGCAGTCTACACTTGGCCAAAACTATTTACTTGAATCGTATACGATTTCCATATACATATGTACATATGTGGGAAAATAATAATTTCTTCCAAAATTGATAAACAAGTAGTAGTGCTATATTCGGCTATGTCGATTCTTTGATACCCTCCACCGACAGTAAGAATATTTAAGGAGTGGGCTGTTTATCAGGCATATGGTCAATTATAGACTACTCTTCACAATATTAAATTGTGTGATATCATATGAACTATGACAAACCAAATTTTACTAAAATTGCGTAATTCGTAACATTTATAATCGTACCAAAATTTTTTCCTCAAGTGGGCTTTATAAGGCCCATGGTTAATTATGGGCCGATGATCATTACAAAATTTAGTAGTCATATAAAACGAATTTGTTCGAAACCGTGTGTCAATCCGTGCATTCTGCCGTCGTTTACATAAGGATTTGTAACAAAATTATTAATTTGTTAGGGAGGTTGTTCCACATTTGGATCCAAAGCTCTCTTTTTACTGCTTAGGAGAACTAGAAAGAATTTGACACCAATATTTTTTTTCTTTTGAGTCGTTCGAAAGTAAACGTGATTTCAACAGTCCATCAAAATTCAAAATTAAACTTGCGAAGGAAATAATTACCCGATTTAAAAAAAATTACACCAATAATTAGTATTGTGGTTATTTTGTTGAACTATTTATGGTTTTTTTATCCAAATTTTTTTTTAATATTTTTAATTAAATAACCACAATACTAATTATTGTTAAAGCTAAGGCACGAGCTCTATGTTTGCCTTTGCCCTTCAAGTTGTGTTGAAAAAGGTCAACAAGAAAAAGAAAGACAAAAAAATTTAAAAAAAAAACCAAAAAATGTACTTTGGACTTCAAGAAGAATTCTTGACAAAAGTACGAAAAAAACAGAAGTAAGGAAAAACATGTTAAGTAAATTAAAATAGATAATCATTCAAAGCAAATTTCGATCTACCAAAGGTTAAATAAAATTTGGTTAAAGGATTGATGTTTGACTATTGACTTCAGCAGTCGTCGATGGCTGCGAGTGTTAAACGGCAAACCCCTCTGAAGAGATTGAGTGGTTGCAATCGAAACATGTAAGGGTAACCTGTCCGTAAAAACGCCTGGGTTCGAGCCCAGCTTCAGTCAAGAATGAAAAAATATTAATAAATTTTAATTCATTTCATGTTGTAAAATTCCTTTCTTCATAAAAATAATTTAATGAAAATTAAATTTAATGAACTTTACCCTAATTAAAAATATTAAACATTTTTTTCATTTTTCGAATTATTCTATGTTTCTAATTAAAAATATTAAAAAAAAAATTTGGATAATAAAATTATACCTGAAATAAAATTAACGTTTTTTTCTAATAACACATTTTTTTGCTGCATATGAGTGAGACTTACCCACAATACACTCTTATCTTGAAAAAGGCACCGTTTGGTGCAGTTTACATGGTAGTGGCATCATCGCTACTTTTTTCTTTTTTGCTTCTAAATCAGCAATAATTAAAGTCTTGAAGTATCAAAATTGGACGTTTTTGCATTGAACTTGAAATAAAACTTATTTGTTTGTGTTATTTTTCAAAATTTCAGGTTTCATTGGATTAAAAATCTATCTTACTTAGTAAAAAATATCCTGTAAGAATTTCAGAAGACATTTTGCTTCTTAAAGTTAGTTTTACTACTGTTAAGGGCAGTAAATATTCACCCAATAAAGCATTTAAATACGGCATAATGGAAATAAAATTTGTTTTTGGAAAATTAAAAAACTTTCTTCTGTCAGGTTATTTTTATTACCATAAACTTCATATTTATGGAAATCTAAACGTTCATATGGCGCCATTCAAAATCTGTATTTAGCGATTGAAATCTTTTCTTTAAAAGAATATGTGAATTGGGCACTTTTAGCATTCAGAACATTTTTAATTGCATAATCTTTTTCAATGAAATCAAATCTTTATTTTAAATATTTGTTTCAAACAATAGAATTCACAATTACACCTGATCTACACCTAAAAAAAATTACCCACGCTCTGCTCTACCCACGACATGATATTGCACCAAATTTGGATAACTACCCACAAAGTGGCAACACTGACTTATATATGATATTTTTTCGATCAGATTTTCGATAACTAGTTGACATCGACAAACCATCCTAAGAAGATGCCATACAAACGTTGAAGTGATGTTGTTAATGTACTAACGACCTTAAATTGACGTCGACATCGACTTAAATAATAATAAATAATATATTAGATCACCAGCGGTAAATCAGCGTGTAACCTAGTACAATGGAAATTAAAAGATACAGGGATTATATTTGACCTTACAGGATAAAAGTCAGAGGCCTCTTAAACAAAATGCTAATGTTATTAGCATACAGATTTACCCAAACTCATTCTTTTACTTTTAAAAGGGATTTTAAAGTTACATTTTTTACTTCATTTTACCAATTAAATCTCTAGCACCCTGCACAAATAGTTAACATTTTTTCCACTTTTAAGTCACATTCTTTGTTTGCCAAAACAGGTAAGTGGTTTCATTACTTTGCTAAGGAAACCCCCCAAAAACATAAATAACATAAAATTAGTCACACATGAATATATTGTTTTGGGTTTTCTTTCTTTCCTCTCTATTGGTAAAAACTACACAATTTAAATGACCTACAACACAGATTTATCAATTATTTTTATGGGATTATTATCGACAAGTTTTTTGAGTTTGGACCAAAAAAGAGAACGAGCTACTGCTTACAATCAAATATCCACAAAACACACATTAAAGGTAGAATATACTATATTTTCAGATCCATATACAAACGCACATTTGTAGACATTAAAGTATTCATCACTTGAACAAATACTTACGTGAGCTTAAATAAGCATACACAAACAAAAATATACATAAGCTGTTATAAGGACTATTACTTTTTAGCAATTTATAAAAAAAACAAAGGTTATTTAAAAAAAATCCAAGAAAAAACATCTGAAAATACCCAGAAATTAGCCCCTTCCGATCGCCGATAGGATTCTTTCCTCAGAAATGATTTATTCGTCAATCTCGAAGAACGAATCATCGTATACTGGTTCCTCAACAGTAGCGTCCAAGCAATCAGGGAAGTGATTGTTAAGTAGAATGTCAAGTGTTTCTGCCGATGATTCCAACCAGGTATCATCCGCTCTCTTGACATACGCTGGGTTCGAGTGACCCTTGGCCAAACTCTGCTAAGTCTGGCAGATTCCTTGGTATTATCTATTGATTCGCAGAAGTTCTTCTATGATCTTCTCTTTGCGACTGCTATTGCCTTCTTATATGCCTTCTGTTTTTCTTGGTATTCCTGCCACGACTTACTGGCATAACCACTGTTGAAAGCCCTACGGGCTTCTTTTCTTATAGCCGAGAGTTCCGAGTTCCACCAGGGAGGGAAGCTCCTCCTGGCCTTTGTAATGGGGCAGGAGATTTCAAACGGCACTGAAGGTCTCCTCTACCCTTCCGAGTGCAGAAATTGAATCCTCAATTACTGGCACTCTTCTGAGTCTAGGCTCAAGAATTCCGTTGAACTTAACCCAGTCTGTTCGTCGGATTTCTAAAGCTTTATTTCTCCGTATTACCTATGTGTCCAATATCGATGAGTGACATTATATCCAGTGCTTTGGGGGCACTCAGCAACTGGGCCGCTGAGTGCGAACCCGAACAAAACGGAACTGGTACTGGTACTGTTCACTAGAAGGACGAAAATTCCGGCTTTCAGGCTACCACGGCTGGGGGGCTTCGAACTTCCCCTGTCGAATCACGCGAAATATCGGGGAAATATCCTGGACTCGAAATTATTATGGAAATTGAATACTCAACACAGGGTCAGGAAGGCTACGGTGGCTTACTATGCATGCCGTATAATGTTTGGCGCCAGGAGGGGCCTTAATCCTAGACTGGTCAAATGGCTATAGACAGCAATACTACGGCCCATTCTTACACTCAAAATATTATTACAGTAACGGACTGTAGTTTATTTAAGAAATATTCCGTTCAGTAATTTTTAAATAAATAAACATTAAAATTCCAAGCAAATTTATTTTTAACTGATTCTAACAGTTATTCAAAAAACTAAGTGCATATTAATACGGATTTTCAGTTGCAGTTAATATTGTCCGTTGATTGAGTTAAATTCTTCTTTATGTTAAATTAAATATAAATGTAATTTAAAGCAGCGAAAAGTTCATTTAATTTTTACTGTCAAAAATTCAACCGCGAATTCCGTAAAAACAAATTAATATTCAGTTATCTATATATATAAAATTGTAACGTTACTGACTGACTCACTGACTGACTGATTCATCACCGCACAGCCTAAACGCCTGAAGCTAGACACTTGAAATTTGGACCAGAGATTGGTCACTCCCCAAATCGATCCACTAAGACGATTTTTGGAAATTCAAATGTTTAGGGGGTAAAAAAGGGTAAAAACGGGAAAATTCGGTAACCTTATATCTCCAAAACTAAAAGAGATACAAAAAAAATTTAATACCTATCATTGTTCTTTAGAAAAATAAGCGGACAGGTGTCTGGTACTTTTTTGAAATTCGGCCCTATTTGGGAGTAAACGTGTAAAATCTGAATTTTAGTACTTTTTTGACACCCCATCTATCTTTTGAACCAATAAACATAGAAACAAAGTTAATACCGCATTCGAAACTTATCAAAAAAATACGAATATGAATTTGGTACTTTTTCGAAATTCGAACATTTAAGGGGTAAAAATCACAATTATTTTTGGTACTTTTTTTAAAAAACATTTTTCTCCATTTTTTGAAATATTCGTACTAAATTATGGGCTGCCACTATAATACTGAAATTTTTTATACTTTTGTCTAAACTTACGTTTAGACACTATAAATTGATTTTTTTTTTATATAAAAAAAAAAAAAATGGTTTAAAAAATTGAAACCTGAAATTTGAATTTTTGTAAATATTAAACTGTAAATTATTTGTCAAATGAATTAAAACTTATGAATCTAAACTTATGTATCTAAATTTGAATTTATGTAAAGTAAAACTATTGAAGTTAAAGATTTGAAATTAAAACTGTAAGATAAAACGCATTAATATTTGAAGTTGAAATGAATTGTAAACCCTTATTAGTACAAAATTATATTACAGTTTTAAAGCCTTTGGAGTAGTTGTAATTATCCGTAAGCTGCAATATGCAAATGAGTTTTTTTGTAAACAGGTTAATGGCAGAAAATAAAGTTATGTATCGTTCAATTTCCACTTAGCAACAAAAGCGATCAGTTCATACCTAAGCCTATCTACCTAAATCTAAATAAATTTCTTAACCTAATTTGTAGAATAATAATGAAAAATTAACCTAACTTAAAGAATAAACCTAAACTACCTTACAATTACAAATTAAAACATTAAATCGAATTTTTTAATGATAAAGGAAGAGTGCATACCCTAACCTACTTACCCGCTTCCCAATTCAGTTTGCCCACGCTGGAAACCAACACCCCAACAATCCCAAGGTAACTACATATCTTTCTATTCAGTGTCAATATTCTCCAATTAGAAAAGAAATAATAAATTCTCTTTTTGTTACTTCTTTTGCCCAAATCCTAAAATTATAATCACTCATATGAGTGACTATAATTACAATCTTCCACTTAAGATCATCCCGCATCTTTAGTGCCCTGCAGTTCTGCAAACAAATCGAAGATTGTTTAACATTCTGTGTTAACCCCTAAGACACAGAATTACATGGTCCTTCGTCTAAGAAAAAACCAGTGGTCAGAGAAAATAAATATACATAAAACAAAGAGGTTCCAGGTCTCATCAAGTATTGTCTCTACAACAACAATAAAGGAAGAAGTAAATTAACAAAAATCAAACAAAATAATGAGGTAAATTGTATTTATTACTTTCGTATTGAAATTAGTTCAAAAAGCATAAGCAAAGAGGTCGGCCGTCGGTATATATGTAAAAAATCGAAAGAGAAAAGTTAATGTGAAAATGAGGTAAAACAAAAAATAAAAATATAAAACTGCCTAAAATTCAAAATTCATAATTTGAAAAGAAAAAAACACAAGATAAAATTGTTGCCTAAATTTAAATTTAGAAAACGAAAGAAGTTAAGGTAAAAATAAAAAATTCCGAAAGTTGCATAAAAAAGTCATAATTTAAAATAAAAAAGAATTGGGAAAAAGCATAAGAAAAAATTTTGCCTAGGTATATAAAAAAAAAAAAAAAAAAAAAAAAAAAAAAAAAATAAGTAAAACCCAAAAAGTTGCCTAAAATTCAAAATTTGATAAAGAAGTGAAAAAAGTGAAGAAAGCAGGAAAAAGGTTTGTCAGTAAATACCTATAGAAGAAAAAATATATAAAATTTTTTAACATAAAATAAACGAAATTAAGTAAAAATTGCAGTTTGACCTTATTAGAGGCCAAGTTATACATTTGTACATTAAAGTACATGCATACCTATAAGGGGAAAAATTATTGAAAGTAAATACCAACCGTTGCGTTTTCCCAGTTTATATTCATGCACGTTTATCCTTACATATACTTATTATAAAAGGTAAATAAAAAAGAGTAATTTCCCCTTCTGTTTAAATATTAAAAAAAAATAAAAATTTTGAAGAAAGCAAAAAGAGTAAAATAAAGTGGAAACCGTGTAACTTTGTCTATAGGAGAAAAAGAAAGAAAGGCAAGTTCATACATACATAATTAAAATAAAACATAAATACCTACATGGTGAAGAAAAGAGAAAATGATTTTAGAAATGAAATTTGAAAATTAAATTTTACACCTGGAATGAATTAAAAAAGAGAAAAAATTAAAGGGAATACCTATCACTTTTCCAAAAATAGAAGAAAAAAGAAAAAATAAATTTCACAAAAAATAAAAGTAAATTTAACAAAATTTTAAAATTGTTTTGCTTAAACATAGTTGTTCTCTTTAAATTGCGAAGGAAAAGATAAGTCAACACATTACATACATACATACATACTTACACGGTAAATAATAATAATCGTACGTACTCTTGCAACTCTTTGCTTGTGCTATATATATTTAACCCATTATAAATTGTTAACCATACATACATATAAACTAGTCAGTTAATGCATAAGAGAGAAAAGGAATATTTAATTGAGCCAATTCTCTTAATGCATCCTGACTGGAATAACATACCAAAAATCACACTCCGCTACAAAGGGAAAAGGCAACGTGAGTAAAAATATTAATAATAAGAATTTAATTGATTCGTGTGGAAAAATAAAATATGAGCTTGGTTATTAATAAAATTAGGAAAATGAAATTAAATTGAATATAAAACGATTGAAAATTATTTAAAAAGTTAAAAAGTGGAATTTAATGCGTTTCAAACTTATCTTACCTATATCTTAGTAACCTTATATATAGTACAAGGTTATTAATGAAAATTCTGTTTTTTTTTAACTCAAATCGTGCTTATTTTATTCAAATCGTGTTCCTATTATGCAAAGTGTGCCTAAAGATTCAAAATATGCTCTTTATTAAAAATTAAGTGGCGAGTTAATTTAAATAAGTAATAAAAAACCGGTGAATAAAAAGAGTTGTGGAAAAAAGGAGAATAATTGTTTAAGTTGAAGGGGAGTAGGTGAAACGGTTCGAACAATCTCTTCACTTTAAAATTTCCCTAAGCACAAATAAATTTAGTTTCATTAAGAATCATTTTCGTATTTACACTCTTAAACTCTTGATTCTCTTGAACAATTTAAAACCCACCCCTAAAATCGTTCATAAAATCATTGGCACACTTGCAAATTCTCACCACAAGTTACTTACGTACTCTTTGGCTTCATACCCGTGGAAGTAATTGCGTTCTCTTTAAAATTTAACCAACAAATAATTGTTTGGATTTTAAATTTTTAACTTTAAAACTCGTGAAAAAAAAAGAAGTAAATAAACTTTATTATATTTAATAAAGTGCAGTGTTACCACCAGCAAGATTCAAAATTACACTTGAGATGAAGCAAAATTACCCGATTTAAATTAAATTACACCTGATATAAAATTTGAGTTTAATTTAATAAAAAGACATTTACAAAGAAGCAAAAACACAACAAACTCATTAAAACAAGATCAATATTAGTCAAACTGTTAATTTTATTTAAATTAGCAAAAATAACATTAGACTTAAAAAAAAATTAATAAAACATTAAATAAAACTGCTAAAATAATGAGTTTAACTTCCACATTTGGTTGATATATCTTGGGAAGGCTAAAAATGTTCATTGTCATAGCTTTATATTGGATGCTTTTTAGTCCCATAGAGCTTACGAAAAGCTAGCTGTCAAACGAACTGTCATACTATTTTCACTTTTTGATTCATGCTTGAACAACGCCACTTTGAAAATCAGCCATTCATTTTCGCAACTTAAAGGTGACTTCATGATTTAAATGACGCAACTTTTTTTCACAAATTAAGGCGATGTGTTGATTTAGAGAAAATAAACTGTCAATTAGACCGGAAGGCCGTGCGATGTGACACTTATTGATTGTTTTCCGTAGGGCTGTGAAGTCAGTGGTTAGTGCTGATAAACCAGCAACAATCGGTGTCTTGGAGGTCAACATTGTTCATTTTATTCGAAAAAGGGAAACAAAATTGGACGTCTGCAATGCGTTTCGTCAAGGATAGGAGCGGTGTCCATTTGTTTTAAATCAGTTTCAAATCGAAATGCCGTGTATCAATCTGCGATTAAAATTAATTTTTTTTGTGTTGTCTACCATTTTAAGTTTCATGGTCCTAAAAAATACACTTTATACTAGAGTTTGCTAAAAACCGTAAAAATGTGAAACCGCGGTTTCGGTTTTTAAATGTCTAAAACCGGCCGGTTTCGGTTCGGTTTTCGGTTTTGAAATATCAAAGTTAAACTTCATACACAAAAACATATTTTTTTCCAGGGTTTTTTTTTATATAATTATTAAGTATATTAGAACGAAACTTCATGTATTCCTCAATCAAAGGGGTTTTTACAAGAAAATGAGAAAAAAGTGTAAATTTAAACACCGTGGGCGTTGCAATTGGCCAAATTGGCCAGGCCTATCATATATGTACTTCAGTAAATAAAATCAAAATGAAATGTATCAAAAAGCATACACAATACAAGAATTCTTTCTTTTCTGTTTTTTTCAAAGAATTATTCTATAGTAGTTTGTGCCACTCAAATTCGGTTTCTACTTAAGAGTTAAAAAGGTAACATTTGTTCTTCTTAGTACTTTTCTTTGAATTTTAAGATCTTTGAAATAACTTGTCATTGTTGCAGGCTGTTATTTATAACGTTTTTGTAAATAAAGTACAAGTATTATGTATAATTTGCAATTTCTTCGAGCATAAAACCGAGGTTTTTTTTGTCGGTTTTCGGTTTTGAAGCACTTAAAACCGCGGTTTCGATTTCGGTTAAAACCGAACAGCAATCCCTACTTTATAGGTACCTTATTAAGTAAACAAAATGCCTGCAGAGTTTTATACAACTGTCCCTTTCGTAATTCAGTTTTACAACTGTAAAACGCCCATTATATTCTTTAAACTAAAGCATTAAATAGTAGCAAGATAGAAATAAAATTAATTAATTAATTAGCATTAAATGTAATTGTACGAAAGAAAGAATTCTTCACACGCATTGGAAAAAGGCTATTGAACTTATAAAAATATAAAAAACACCTGAATAAACCTAATGACTAAGGTCTAACAAGCACATATTTATATTAAATAGCTTTGAATATTGAAAAGAAACAACATAATTTTTCTTTTGTGCTAAAAAAAAAACACATATTCAAAGAACACATTTGTTTTGGCACGAGGTGAAATAATAGGTCGCTATGACGGATTATTAAAAGCAAACATCTTTTACATATTTAGAGAATAATTAAGCTAAATTTCACCAACCGCATAGAAACTAGGTTTCCCTCAACAATAAATTCCAGTGCAGTTATGAAAAATGAAAATTGCCAATTTAGCACATCATAGAGAAATTATATTTATTATAAATTTTGTATTCACGGAAATAACTTTGACCAGCTTGTTTTGTTAAGAACAAAAATGGTCACGCATGTTTTGACCCTGTGTTAAGAGCACCGTGAGGAAAGGTCTTCGGACGATGATCACGTTAAACCGGACAAATCTGTCCCTTTCGTAATTCAGTTTTACAACTGTAAAACGCCCATTATATTCTTTAAACTTAAGCATTAAATAGTAGCAAGATAGAAATAAAATTAATTATGTGTTGCACTATTGGAAACATATCTTCCCCCAGGCAAATTTTTAGTTTGAATAACTTTTTTCAATAAACTTCAGGTTCTAAATTACTATGATAGGCATCTTTATCCGAAGCTAAGGGTCCATCTTGCGACATACATTACCAAACATTTGAAAATATATGTCTGTTTAATGCTTGAAGTCTTTTCTTAAAAAGAAACCGAGACTTTGGTTCAGAAGGCTGTGCATTTTTAGCAACAATATTTAAAAAGAAATAAATGTCATCGCTGAAATCGAACCTTGATTTCATTTGGGCATCTGAAGTAAAAATTTCAAACTACACCTGAATTACACCTTAGAGAAATTACCCACGCTCTACCCACGACCGTAAAAATTATACCAAATTCGGGTAATTACCCACAAAGTGGCAACACTGATAAAGTGATTTAAAAGAAAAGAAGAGAGTAATTTATTGCGATCTCTTAAACAACAAACTATGTATGTAGTTTGTGGTTAAAACTCTTTATTCATCTAATTGGATACAAAGAATAAAATTGGAGTGAGTACTGGAAAACAAACAAAATAAATACATACAGGCTGCAATAATAAGAAGGAGAAATAGGAGAAAGACATTCTCTTACAAAACAACAGTGATTGCATGGAAATTCGAGAAGAGTCACAAATAGAAGGAAGCCCTACATACACAGATGGATATTTATTACAATAAATTGAAATGTAACTTTATTTTATGAAATTAAATTAAATAAACCATAACATTATTTATAAAAAATAAATGAGATAAAATTTGCTGTACGGAAAAAAATAGTGTTTTACTAATAGATCCCGTTATGTTTACAAAATTAATTAATGTTCGAATAATAACATTAATTGGTTTCAAAATAATTAACATACATACCTATGCTTAAAATGATTTCGTTCGCTTAAACAGATCTAAAAACCCACCCTAAAATAAATTTTATCGTTGCATACATCACACTTAGGATTTGTACCTATTCTCTCTTTTTATTACTTTAACAAATCTCATAAATCTCTTTAACACGGTGGAACATACACATTCGCTCATATACCTATATAAATTATACTGGAATAGTTAAACAAAGAGACAGATGGATACACTCCGCTGAAAAATAACACGGCAACATAAAAGTAAAGCGTAAAAACGAAATTAAATTTAACTTACAATAGTTAAAATTTAATTTATGGTTAAATTAAGGTTGAATATAATTTAATTGAAGACTAATTTGGATTTTACTATGTTATGTCTCGTCAGTAATGCGGCGCATGGCATAATTTAATTCTGGTTTTTTTTAGCGAAAGTTATTTGTTACATTTAAATTCCATTTCAAAATTGTGCTATTAAATAAATAAAACCTGTGCGGTGTTTACTCAAATTTCTAAGTATTTGTCGATTGTATATTCTTGGTATATGAACGGACCTGTTGTTGGGAAGTTTCCTGGAATATACATAATCATTAGTTCCAGTGAGATCATATGGTCGATTGTGCATACTTTGTACAAGAACAGACCTGTTGTTGGGAAGTATCCTGGAATACACGTAAGTTACTTCCCATAAGTAAAATGAAATTACCATACAGTCACTTACACATTTAGTGGCACAATCGAAAGGAAAATAAAATTTATGAATATGAAAGTATTATGAAGCTGAAGCAAGGAAATTTATTATATTGTACCAATATTTATTCAAATAAATTTAAATGTAATCATGTTAATGAAAATCAACACAAATTAAAAGATAAAACTATTGTGATAATAACAATAAATTAAATTTTAACAACAATAAATTAATGTTTTACTTGATTTTCTCATAGGTTCGATTTAGTACTTCGGAATGATTTATATTTAAGTTGAGGTTTATATATGAATTATTTATTATTACTCTATTGGGAAGTCACTCTTTAGTAACTTCAACGCGTTAAAAAGCCTTTATGATTTTCGCACAATTGTAAATAAAAGTTTATAATAACCCAACTAAACTTTCTGTGAAATAGAACAAGTCCCTAATAACATTAGGCCCTATAAATTAAAGAAAATAAAATGCTATAATTTTATAGCCCCAAAAATATTGGAAAGAATTGAATCGTGAAAACTAGATATCCATATCTAGTGCTATACACAAATAGCCCCCAAAATTTTAAAAATTCTTTCTAATTAATGCAAAATTACTAGACATTCGTATCTAGTGCTATACACAAATAGCCCCCAAAATTTTAAAAATTCTATCTTATTAATGCAAAAAAACTAGACATCCATATCTAGTGCTATATTCAGATAGCCCCAAAAATTAAAAAAAAAAAAAAAAAAAAATTCTTGTTGATTAACGCGAAAATACTAGACATCCATATCTAGTGCTATACTAAGATAGGCCCAAAATTTCTAAAATTATTCTTACTATATACTATACACTAGAAATCGATATCTAGTAATAATTTATAGCCCTTACCTATGGTAATATAAATTAAACTGTTTAAGTTTATTGCGTCTTATATTTGAGACTAGATTGTCAACATCTAGTGCCAATTTATAGGCCCTTTTCGAATTTATATTAATTCTCAACTTGAGACTAGTGTTAATATCTCGTGCTAATTTATAGCCCCAATCCCCTAAAAAATTATATCGACTGGCGAATCAGTGATTATCTCTGAATTTAACCCCTATGAAAGAAATCTAGTGCTACTTCGTAGCCCCTAAAACTAAAGAAATAATACATTCTAAAAAAGAAAAAAAAAGGAGAAAAATAAAAATTTATATTATACTGTTTTAGTTTCAAATCTACCAAATCATAATTCATACTGTCGATCGCAGTACATTCCCTTATAAAAAGGCTCAAAGAAATTTAGTCACCTTCTCAAATTTGTCTCTGTTTTTCATTATCTGCAAAAATGACTTCAACAAACGAAGCATCTAGCGTGGCTTTTAACCCTTTATATCGGGAACAATTTATGTTTGATTGTGGGAATCTACTGCAAACTTGTGAGACTTTAAATAATACCCCAGTTGAGGATCACAATGAGTCCATACTTGAGCTAAAATTAAGGGAGCTAGATTCGGAATGGGTTAATTTAAAAGATTCCTTTAGGAAACTAATGCTATCCCAGGATGGATCAGTTGATACAGAAATGAAGACGCAAGCTAAAGAGGAATATAATACGTGTTCAGAAGCGTATTTTAATGCTAGTTCTCAAGTCAATGATTTGCTAAAAATAAGTCGAATTGAGAGTACCCGAATCCCAGCGTTTCAATCGACCTCTCACTATTCTCACCAGAATCAGAACTCACTCCCTAATAGCTCAATCAGCTGCATAAAACTGCCACCGTGCGATACTGAAATTTTTAAGGGCAGCTATGAACAATGGCCATCATTTCGTGACATGTTCACAGCCGTGTACATAAGTCACCCAAAACTAACTCCAGTCACTAAGCTCTATCACCTTCGGAATAAGACAAGGGGTGAAGCTGGTGCAATCGTGAAAAGATACCCTCTTTCGAATGACAATTTCGAGTTAGCGTGGAATGCCCTTAAAACCCGGTATGAAAATAAAAGAGTTTTGGTTGACAACCAAATTAAAATCCTATTTGATATACCCTCGGCAAAAAATGAAGATAGCGAATCAATTAGAAGAATTCAATCTTCAGTTAATGATTCCCTGGCAACTCTCAGAACGCTCGGCGTCGACGTGGAGAGCTGGGACCCTATTCTGATTCGACTCATCTCAACTAAACTGCCACACTTAACACTTTCGTTATGGGAGCAATCCCTCACTTCACCACGTGAACTTCCCAAGTGGACCCAAATGTCCCAATTCCTAGTGGACAGGTATGAAGCAGTCGAACGTCTCAATAGTATAAAAGTTACTAAAGATTGTTTCACACTTAAAGACACATCCAACCCTGATATACATACATACGTATCTCAAGACAACTTAAGTTTGTCATGCAAATTGTGTAAAGAAAATCACTCTTTGAGAATATGTCCAAAATTTCGAGCCTTTACGGTACAGCAAAGAGTGGATTATGTGTATAAGAATAAATTTTGCAATAATTGTTTAGCCTCTTCTCATTTTAAGTCCAATTGTAAGAGCAAACATACTTGCCTTCAATGCAAAAAACCGCATCACACCCTATTACATATGGGGCAAAAGGCACAGAACACTACTCAATCGGCAAAAAACTCACAATCGGTCGCTAATACCAGCAATACAGGCCAAACCTCTTCTCAGAATAGTACCCAAATCTCTAGAAGAGTCGATCAAGATGAAAGACCTAGTACCTCAATGCAATTTCAGGCGAATTGCTCTACAAGTAACGGAAATATATTGCTGAGAACAGCATTAATGCAAATAGAGCATAGAGGTGAACTTTTTACAATAAGAGCGCTAATTGATCCTGGTTCTCAACGAACTTTTATATCAGAAAGAATTCGTAATCGCCTACAGCTACCCTTCGAAAAATCTCATTTCGAAATAATCGGTATTGGCGGGAAAAAACAAACGGCAAACAAAGAATGCGAATTTGTTTTATACGCCAAAAGGTATAACTTACGTGTCCCTATTAAAGCCATAGTGCTGCCAAAAGTAACAAAAAGACTTCCGGCATGCACTTTTGAAATACCTTACTCTCCCGATTTGGCTGAGTTAGATCTAGCAGACCCAACATTTAACAAATCGGCGCAAATAGATCTAATTTTAGGGAATGATTATGAACACTCGCTAAATATTGAAGGTATTAGGAAAAATGTTTGTGGTCAAACGTCGGCCTATAATACGATCTTTGGCTGGGTGCTCAGTGGTCCCATAAAATCGCAATCAATACAAGCATTCACAACTACAGTGGTTCCAACTGAAATTTCTGAGCTAAATACACTTTTAAAAAAGTTTTGGGAGCAGGAGGAAATCCCGGAAGCTCGCTCAAATTCAGTGGAGGATGACTATTGTGAAAAATTCTATACTGAAACGACAACACGTAGTGAGAATGGTAGATACATAGTGCGATTGCCATTTAAAAATGAGTTTCCCGGAAAAAAATATCTGGGGTCATCTCGATTCATAGCCCTGGCACAGTATACGAGCCTGGAAAAAACGCTAGCCAAAGATCCCAGCCTTCAGTCACAATACAAGGCTGTTATAAACGAGTACATTACGCTTGATCATATGGACGAAACGTCATCAATTGAAATTAACTCGAATGGTAAATATGGCTCATTTTATTTGCCTCATCACGGTGTAGTCCGCCCAGAGCATAAAACAACCAAACTCCGGGTTGTGTTTAATGCGAGTAGAAAGTCAAAATCAGACTTCTCTTTAAATGACGTTCTATATACAGGACCCACACTGCAAAGCGATTTGATCTCCATAATACTCAATTGGAGAAAATATCAATATGTGTTCAATGGCGATATTCAAAAAATGTATCGCCAGATATTATTACATCCTGCTGATAGACCCTTTCAGAGGATTTTATTTCAACCGCAAGATGACGGCCCAATTAAGGACTATCAATTGAAAACAGTAACCTTTGGAGTGAACTGTGCCCCATATCTCGCGATTCGGACCCTTTTACAACTCGCTTCTGATTCCGAATCTGCTTACCCTAGAGCAGCTTCAATTCTGCGCACAGAAACTTACGTTGATGACATTCTCTCGGGAGGTTACTCGGTAGAAGATGTGCTCTCAGCTCAAAAGCAGCTTATTCTAGTATTGCGGTCAGCTGGATTTTCTTTGAAAAAAATAACAGCAAATGAACCTAATTTGCTTGCCCATCTTCCAAAGGAAGATTTGTATGATTCTGATTTTTTGCGCTTTCACGATTCAAGCTCTACCAAAACCCTAGGTATAAAGTGGAACGCGCTTTCAGACTCGTTTACGTATAAATTCGATCCAATTGATCAAGCCACAAGAATAACTAAGCGGCAGATTTTGTCATCAGTGGCAAAGCTATTTGATCCTGCGGGATGGCTTGCGCCTATCGTCATAAGGGCAAAAACATTAATGCAACAGCTTTGGTTGGAAGGCCTAGAGTGGGACGAAGATTTGTCACAGGAATCTCTGCATAAGTGGAACGAATTGGTTCAAGATCTCTCACAGGTTGATAAAATCTCGATAAATCGATGGTTACAATATAATCCCTCTGACGGTGTGCAACTTCACGGTTTCTCAGATGCCTCTAAGACAGCGTTTTGTGCAGCAGTTTATATAAGATGTGAGACTAGTTCCCGTAATACTTTTATTAATTTATTAGCAGCTAAAAGTAAAGTAGCCCCTATACAGACGGTCTCTTTGCCACGGCTGGAACTCAGTGGAGCAGTTCTTCTAGCTAAGCTCATTAATTATGTAATATCAGCCTTGAATTTAAACCCTGACGAGATTCATCTTTGGACTGATTCGTCCATAACACTAGGTTGGCTTTCAAAACCCCCATCGACGTGGGAAACGTATGTGGCGAATAGAATATCTCATATTCACAGGTTAGTGTCAGATGTGAAATGGCATCACGTTCCCTCTCACGACAACCCTGCAGACTTGGGAACTAGAGGTTGCAGACCTCAAGATCTAGCACACAATTCGCTCTGGTGGTATGGACCATCATGGCTCAGTAAACCCTCAACGGAATGGCCAAAAAGAAATCCGTTAAAAGAATCTGAAATTTCTAGGAACCGGTCACAGGCGTTACACGTCGAAGTTGAAGATAATGAAATTCTAAGTAGATTCTCGTCATATAGCAGAGCCTTGCGCGTTATATGCTTCATGTTTAGGTTTTATAGAAAATGCAGGAAAAATGAACGGGAAAAGTCCCAAACCGGGGATCGAATAAGTCTTACGCATGCAGAGATGAAATTTGTAAAATCAAGACTTATTGCTTTGTCCCAAGAAATATTTTATCCCGAAGATTACAAATGTCTGCAAGCCTCTCAAGATTTGCCAGGTAAAAGTGCACTAAAGCCTTTGAATCCATTTCTGGACTCAGATTTAATTATGCGTTCAAACGGTAGACTGGTTCAATCGACTCTCCCATATAATGAGCGTTACCCTGTAATACTGCCGGGAAATTCACATTTCTGTCTTTTGTATCTAAAATATCTGCACCAATTTCTTTATCATGCTGAATGCAGCCAAATGTGCAGGATAATTCAAACTGAATATTTTATAGCACGTCTTAAACCGCGAGTAAAGAGTATAATTCGAAAGTGTAAAGTTTGTATTATACAAAGGCAACAACCTTGTTCCCAGATAATGGCACCCTTACCACCTGAACGGTGCACCTTATCGCCACCGTTTCAAACCACAGGAGTTGACTTTGCTGGGCCATTTGAGCTGAAAGTGTCTCCCTTGCGCAAATCTACATACGTTAAAGGATACGCATGTGTTTTCGTATGCTTTAGTACGAAAGCTGTTCATTTGGAACCCTGTTCAGAGCTTTCGTCAAAGGCGTTTCAGGCCACTTTTGCTCGTTTCGTCGGGAGGCGGGGCCTCCCCCAAAGGGTTACGTCAGATAACGGGAAGAATTTTCTGGGGGCCAGTAGAGCGCTTGAGCGTGAATTTTCTGCCTTTCTGCGAAACTCTGCTCAAGATATATCACAAAAGTATGTGTCCCACGGTTTCGAATGGAAGTTTATACCACCCCATGCTCCTCATATGGGCGGCTTATGGGAGGCCGCTGTAAAAAGCTTCAAGTTTCATTTTAAACGCATAGCAAGCGGGCAGAAATTTAATTTTGAAGAATTTTCTACCGTATTGGCCCGAATTGAAGGGGTCTTGAACTCTCGCCCAATTTCTGCCATATCAGAAGACCCATCTGATTTGACTGCCCTAACTCCGGGACATTTCCTAAGAGGTGCGCCCTTAATGGCATTCCCCGAACAGCCATTGGAAAATATCTCAGTCATAAACAGATGGGAAAAGATGAAAGCGATTTATCACCAGTTCTCCGTACGATGGAAGGCAGAGTACCTAAAATCTTTGCATAAACGTTACAAATGGCAAAACACCGCTCCCAACAGACAAGTGGGCGACTTGGTAGTCGTGATAGACGATTTGCTACCACCCCACGAGTGGCGTTTGGGTAGGATCGAAAAGACTTTTAGTAGCTCCGATGGAAACACTCGTACAGCAGAGGTGCGCACAGCTTCGGGAATAGTAACCAGGCCCATCGTGAAACTGTGCTATCTGCCGTTCTTAGCCAACTGACAACTTGCGTCAACAGTATTGTCCACTTTATTTTAATTCAATGTCTCACATATTTTCAGCATGATTAGTTATATTCTCTCATCCAACCTTTAAATTTCCGTAGTCATTAAGCTAACACAGCCTTTTTACCCATTCCAACCGAAATTTCCTATAGTTTACTAATAAAAATGTATGTGTTTCCTTTGGTATTCCCTTTCTTTATTAGCAGGTCCAATCGAAGACTTACGGCCACTAGAGTGCCACGTAGCCGTAGTTCGGAAAGCGATAGTCGCCAGCCAAGGGACCTGGAGATGTTTTATTGCGTGCTCTGCAAGGGGTACCACGGTCTGGTATTCTGCCGCAGGTTCAGGGCAATGACGGTAGAAAGGAGGCGAGAGGTGGTTGGAAACCTAGGCTATTGTTTTAATTGCCTGGCAAGAAGCCACACCAAAAACTCGTGCACCTCCATGGAGGCCTGCAAACGGTGCAGCGAGTTGCACCACACAATGCTGCATTTACCAATTCGCCAACAGCAGCAGCAAGAGGCAACGGTTGCTATTAGAGCAACCCCTAGTAGGTCAACATCCAGTGAAGAGACGTCTAGGAGAGCAACCTCCAGAAGAAGCACCCCTGGCAGAACAATACCGGCCAGAGCAGCATCGGCCAGGCTAAGGCGCACCAGTCAACAACGTCGCCAGCAACCTCCACGGCCCCAGCAGCAACAACGTCATCACCAGCGGACCCAGCAGCAACAACGTCAACATCTTCACCAACGTCATCACCAGCGGACCCAGCAGCGTCAACAGCAACAACATCACCAACGTCGGCACCAGCGTCAGCAATGTCGCCGACACCAGCGGCAACAACATCGTCAGCAGCAAGGAACTCAACAACCAACGTTACAACCAGTTAGTACCCAACAGTTAAAGCCAGATGGGCATGTATTAGCCGAAGCCATTAAATCGTTGGCTAATGGTTTATGTGAAAACTTTAGCACCTAATCTTGTGGCGAGGGCCAAGGCCGGCGCCATGTCTAAACTTACGTTTAGACACTATAAATTGATTTTTTTTTATATAAAAAAAAAAAAAATGGTTTAAAAAATTGAAACCTGAAATTTGAATTTTTGTAAATATTAAACTGTAAATTATTTGTCAAATGAATTAAAACTTATGAATCTAAACTTATGTATCTAAATTTGAATTTATGTAAAGTAAAACTATTGAAGTTAAAGATTTGAAATTAAAACTGTAAGATAAAACGCATTAATATTTGAAGTTGAAATGAATTGTAAACCCTTATTAGTACAAAATTATATTACAGTTTTAAAGCCTTTGGAGTAGTTGTAATTATCCGTAAGCTGCAATATGCAAATGAGTTTTTTTGTAAACAGGTTAATGGCAGAAAATAAAGTTATGTATCGTTCAATTTCCACTTAGCAACAAAAGCGATCAGTTCATACCTAAGCCTATCTACCTAAATCTAAATAAATTTCTTAACCTAATTTGTAGAATAATAATGAAAAATTAACCTAACTTAAAGAATAAACCTAAACTACCTTACAATTACAAATTAAAACATTAAATCGAATTTTTTAATGATAAAGGAAGAGTGCATACCCTAACCTACTTACCCGCTTCCCAATTCAGTTTGCCCACGCTGGAAACCAACACCCCAACAATCCCAAGGTAACTACATATCTTTCTATTCAGTGTCAATATTCTCCAATTAGAAAAGAAATAATAAATTCTCTTTTTGTTACTTCTTTTGCCCAAATCCTAAAATTATAATCACTCATATGAGTGACTATAATTACAATCTTCCACTTAAGATCATCCCGCATCTTTAGTGCCCTGCAGTTCTGCAAACAAATCGAAGATTGTTTAACATTCTGTGTTAACCCCTAAGACACAGAATTACAACTTTAATGGGGTGAAAAATAGTACCAAAAAGGGGGAATACAGGAAATTTGATATTTTACTTAACTTTTTGGTATTTTTTAAATTATCGTTATGTTAAACCTAAAAACATAAGATTCAACATGCAATGTCGTGAGTGGATAATAATCTATGACGGAACTTTTTGGTACTTTTTTGTTCTTTAACTGGTACTTTTTGAATTTCCTTTAGTATTGGACCTAGAAACATAAAATTCAATATGCAATGTCCTGGATGGATGAGAATCTATAAGAATGAACTTTTTGGTACTTTTTTATTCTTTGATTGGTACTTTTTGAATTTCAGTTGGTATTGGACCTAGAAAGATAAAATTAAAAATGCAAGGTCCTGAGTGGATAAGAATCCATAAGAGGGAAGTTGTTGGTACTTTTTTGTTCATTTACTGGTACTTTTTGAATTTCCGTCAGTATTGATCCTAAAAACATAAAATTAAACATGCACGATCCTGTGTAAATGAGAATCTTTTAGTGGGATCTTATTGGTACTTTTTTATTCGTTAGCTGGTACTTTTTGAATTTCCGTTAGTATTGGGCCTAGAAACATAAAATTAAACATGGAACCTCTTGAGTGAATGACAATCTGTAAGAGAGATGTTTTTGGTACTTTTTCGTTTTTTAAATGGTACTTTTTTTAAATTTTCGCTAACGTTGGTCTAATGAACATAAAATTAAACCTGCATGGTCCTGAGTGAATGAGAATCTCTAAAAGCGCTTATTGGTACTTCTTAGTTATTAAACTGGTACTTTTTGAATATCCGTTATTATTGGACTTAGAAACATTAAATTCAAGATGCAATGCCCTAAGTGGATAAGAATATATAAGATGGAAGTTTTTGTTACTTCTTTGTTCTTTAACTGGTACTTTTTGAATTTCCGTTAGTATTGGACCTAGAAACATAAAATTAAACATGCAAGGTCCTGAGTGAATGAAAATCTGTAAGAGGGCTTTTGGTACTATTTTGTTCTTTAACTGGTACCTTTTATATATCCGTATTTATTGGATCTAGAAACATAAAATTAAACATGCAAGCTCCTGAGTGAATGAGAATCTGTAAGTGGGATTTTTTGCTACTTTTTCGTTCTCTAACTGGTATTTTTTTAAAATAAACTGGTAATTTTTTTAATTTAATATTTATTTTTGTGCATTAAATAAAAAAGCAAATTGGTGTCTAGTACTTTAACGAAATTCGGTCGTTTTAGGTAGTAAATCTAGCTTTTAACCCAATACGCATAAAAATAAAAATTAAATAACATTTGTTACTTATCTAAAAAATACAAATGCGAATTTGGTACTTTTTCGAAATTTGAACGTTTCAGGGGTGAAAATTGTACCTATGTATATCGATCCCGCGAACCTCATACCTCCTAAACTAAAAGAGATAAAAAACATCAGCACTTATTCTTGTTTATTAGAAAAATTCGCTAACCGTATATTTCCTAAACAAAAAGAGATACAAAAAATTAAATACTAATTATTGTTCATTAAAAAAATAAACGGAGAGGTGCCTCGTACTTTTTTGAAGGAAGGCCTTTTTGGGGTGTAAAAGGGTAAATAAATATTGTATCACATTTTTAGCTTATCTAAAAAATA
This sequence comes from Pollenia angustigena, assembly GCA_930367215.1. Lineage (NCBI taxonomy): Eukaryota > Metazoa > Arthropoda > Insecta > Diptera > Polleniidae > Pollenia > Pollenia angustigena. The sequence continues at coordinate 176,592,003 of OV884059.1, read as the reverse complement.
CAAAACAGGTTTGGACCTTTTTTGAAATTCAAACGTTTAAGGTGTGAAAATCGTTCCTAATTTTGTTACTGTTTTCTCAACATTTTTCTCCATCTCTATATAATATAAATTTGTAAAGTAACTGACGGATTCATCATCGCACATCCTAAACTCTTGAAGCTAAAAAGCTGACTTTTGGACCGAAGGTTGGCCTCTCGCCAAATTGATTCCGCTAACCTTAAAAATCCAAAATTAAAGAGATCCAAAAAATTTAACACTTATTGTTGTTCGTTAAAAAAAAATAAGGGGACAGGTACTTTTTTGAAAATAAACTTTGGCATAAAAATATGTCCACGAAGAAAAAGGAGACGCTAACGAAGTAGCGGGTTAAATGCTAGTCTTATATAAATTAATTGTCAAAAAATTAACTACATATTCCGTAAAAACAAATAAATATGCAGTTATTTTATAAAATTTTAGTGTCAAAAATTCAACACCCTATTCAGTAAAAACAATTAAATATTCAGTTATTTTATAAAATTTAACTACCAAAAATTAATTTTTACTTATCTATAAAAAATTAATTGCTTGTTTTGTGTAAGCACTTCCCATTTTCTATTTGTTAAAATAATTTAGTTAAATACATCAAATATTAAAAGTAAAATAATTGCAAAGCCATATCGGTCATGCTGCTGGTGTCTTATAATTGAGAGTTCTTCTGTAAACAACGTGGTCAGTACAACAAAAGTAAAACAAACTTGTGTAACAGGGTAAGTAAATAATAATATTCTCCCTCACTCGCTTATAAGAAAAACAAGCGGACAGGTGGAGTAAACGAAAATTACTGAATTTAATAAAATAACTAAATATTTAATTGTTTTTACTGAATATGGGGTCAATTTTTTGACAGTAAAATTTTATAAAAAAACTGAATATTTAATTGTTTTTACTGAATATGGTGTTGAATTTTTGACAGTTAAAATTAAATGAACTTTTTGTTAAAAATAAATGAAAAATAAGTAGACCGGTTTTTAATTGAATTTTCATTTATTTTATATTACAATTTCAGTTAATTTTACGTACAGAATATTGTGAGTGTACATATGGATCTCTGGTATGGTGGACCGCGCCGGGCAAGAGTACAAAGATCAGCCTGCATTGGAATAACAGGCGCTCTACGCACTAGTCCATCAGAGGCTCTAAATACTATACTGCACCTTGTTCCAATAGAAATACACCTTATGGCCATATCCGTCAACAGGCTCTCTGCTTTGGGATGTTGGCAGGCGAGGACGAACGATCATGCAGGGATATTAATGAAGCAACCCACATCCCTGAAACTGATATGATACCCAGCACGGACTTTGACAGGAAATTCGAGGTCATATTTCCGTCAAAGGAATGGAGCAAGGGAATCCTGGCCGAGAAATACCGAACGAGGGTTTACACAGATGGGTCGAAGATGACTTGTGGTGTCGGCTCTGGGGTTTACTCAGATGAACTGCACGTGAATCTCTCTTTTCATCTGCTGGACTGGGCCAGCGTATTTCCGGCTGAAATACTGGCGATAAGAGAGGCATGTAGAACACTGTACAGTAGGAACATCAGCGGCAAAATTGGCATTTTCGTCGATAGCCAGGCGGCTCTGATGTCACTGAATTCAAATAAAACAACGGCCGTTCTCGTCAACCAGTATAAGGAGGAACTATTCAGACTGGGCAGCCTATCAGACATTACCTTAATCTGGGTCCCTGCGCATAGGGACCATTACAGCAATTAACAGGCGGATGTGCTGGCCAAGACTGGAGCCGCTCTTGATATTTCACAGGGTGTGCCAGTCGCAACACCCCTGGGAAATATCAAAAGCGAAACCTTCCGACACAATCTGGATATGGCTGACGATAAATGGAAGAAACTAGAAGGCTGCAGGGCTACCAGGATAACGTGGCCCACATATGACATAAGTCGCTCTGAGCGACTTCTCAACTTCAATCGGAGAAACGTGTCCAGAGTGACCAGTAAGCACGCTATGAGACTCGGCCTCCCTTTTAATGAATGCTGCCGCAGCTGCAGGGAACCTGGAACTGAGGAGACAGTATTTCGTATTCTGTGTGATTGCCTAGCGTTTAATTCAACACGCCATGTACTGTTTGGAAATTACCTGCTACAAGGACTCTCGGAGATATCGCGGATGAAATTCAGCAGCGTGCTGAAATATCTCAACGCAACGGGCTGGCTCTAGCCACCTCGTTATTGCCCCTGGATCAAGTTTGATAGGGGGTTCCAATTCTTGACGAGTTGTGTGGTGTCAAAATGGAGTCACTGTCGATTCTACTTGCAGCACGCCCAGATCTGTGCGTGCTACCACCAGTGTTGCCAAAACTTGGTGACCAAAATGGCTAAATATACGGCAAAAAATGGCTAAAAAATTGCTTAAAAAAAATGGGCTAAAAATGGCTAAAAGATTTTTCAATAAAAACACATTAAAATTCAATAACAAAACAGAAAGAATAAACGTAAATTAATATTAAAATAAATTAATATTAAAAAATTAAATCATGGAAAAATTCGATGTCGTTATTGTTCACCTCATAGGAATCACTCATTAGTTTCAAATAATCATACGTTTTAAATAATTTTAAGGTAAATCATAATCACGACAACATTTACCCAACGTTTTGAGTCCAGATCTACAATAAAAACAAGTAAGAAAGTATAGTCGGTTAAACCCGACTTTATGATACCCTACAGCACATTAGAACCTTTGTACCAAATTTTATCAAATAATCTCTAAACTGCGACCTGTACTTTGCGCACAAGGTTTACATGGACAGCCACAGCCGGACAAACATCGTTAATTCGACTCAGAAAGTGATTCTGAGTTAAACGGTATACTTAAAGGTGGGCTAAGGAAAATACTATAAGGTGTTACTGACATCAGCACTTGCACTTGAAATACTTGCAACCAGAAAGAAACAGCTATGTTTGTATTGATCCATTTTATAGCGTCATATAGCGATTTTCAACATTTGTAAAAGTTGTGATTAAAATTAAAGGCGTTTTAATTGTTCAAAATGTTTATTTTACTTTTATAAATTTTTATAATAAAATAAAAATTATTCTTTTAAAAGAAAAACGGCAAAAAAATTTTATGGCTAAACAAGTTGAAAAATTGCAAAAAAAAATGGCTAATGGCTAAACAGGGTGAAAAATGGCTAAATTGGCAACACTGGCTACCACGTTAACCAACCAACCCAAAAATTAGATTCTTTTTACAGCACATATTGGCCAAAAATTTAACAATACAAAAAATTTAAGGTTATCTTATAGGTATAAAAACTAGTTTAAATTTTAGCTTGCAAATTACAGGGTGCCGTATAATGAATAAATTTTTTATTAACGTTTTTTCTTATTTTTCAGAATTGGCTTTGAAAAACTTGAAAACTGTATGATGGAAAAACTTGTATTTTGAAAGTTAGTATTAGATTATTCTGACACAAAGATCATATCGAATTATAACCGATGGGGCCCGTAAGGAAAATATGTATGCATAGTATGGTTTGTTATAACTTCAGAAAGATCTTTTTTTTTTTTTTTTTTTTTGAAAACGAACAAGTAATGTTAATGGCATTTAATACCGAGCTCACACAGCTCGTCCTACAAAGACTCTTTTTTTATTATAATTTGCTTATTTCTTTATTTACCCGAATTCTTTTCAAAAATAAACGGCTGTAGGAAATATCGCCCAAAGAAAAATGGCCCAAAAAAATAAATGAAAAATCGCCCAAAAAAATTCCATGTCAAATTGGGCCTGAGTTCATATGAAAAGTGGCCCAAAATTTTGCGCTATTTTTCGGGCTGTAGGAAATATCGCCCAAAGAAAAATCGCCCAAAAAAAAAAAATGAAAAATCGCCCAAAAAAATTGCATGTAAAATTGGGCCTGATTTCATATGAAAAATGGCCCAAAATTTTTGGGCTATTTATCGTTATTGTTGGGTGATTTTTCGTTTTTTAAATTTCATAATTTCATAATGAAAAATCACCCAAAAATGTTGTATGAAAAATGGCCCAAAAAAATGGGCTATTTTTAAAATTCTACCATAATCTTACATAGCAGAGAAAACCATGTTTTATTATGGTTGCAAACAACAAAACTGTTTTTCAAGAAACTAATTTAACCATTATATGGTTGTCGGCGACAATGATTTGGTTAAATTAAACATAATATCGGTAGAATTTTTTTAAAAATGGTTTTGTAGCTTTTTTCTCTGGGTGTATATATTAAATATATACATATATATCGAAAATAAGGATTTTCTCTTCTATGGTATAACAAATACTGGCTTCGCTAACTAAAGCTTCTCTGTATCGCCGGCCTTCGGCCGGGCGCAAGGATTTTCTCCTCTATGGTATAACAAAGACCGGCTTCGCTAACTAAAGCTTCTCTGTATAGCCGGCCTTCGGCCGGGCGCAAGGATTTTCTCATCTATGGTATAACAAACACCGGCTTCGCTAACTAAAGCTTCTCTGCGTAGTCGGCCTTGTTCGGAAACAAGGCAGTTTTTCGAAGCTTTACTTAGCGAAACCGGTTTTTGTTAGACCATAAAGGAGAAAATCCTTGCGTCCGGCCGAAGGCCGGCTATACAGAGAAGCTTTAGTTAGCGAAGCCGGTCTTTGTTGTACCATAGAGGAGAAAATCCTTGCGCCCGGCCGAAGGCCGGCTATACAGAGAAGCTTTAGTTAGCGAAGCCAGTATTTGTTATACCATAGAAGATAAAATCCTTATTTTGGATATATATATTTAATATATACACCCGGAGTAAAAGCTATAAAAATATTTTATCCATATTATGTTTAATTTAACCAAATCATTGTCACCGACAACCATATTATGGTTAAATAAGTATCTTTAAAAAAATCACTTGAAATTTTAACGGTATTTTAAAAAAAAAATTTACACATTTTTGATTATAAGTTAAGTTGCGGACGTTGCAAAGTGTCATAACGTCCTCGCCCTCGTCTTCGATGGACATTATGACACTTTAAAAGTGTCCAAGGACACTACGACACTGGACGTTATGACATGTCACCTAAATTTATATGAATAATAAACACTTTTTGCAAATTTAGTAATTTTTTTTTTTTATTTTTTGGGAAAAAATTCGTTTATGCTTTTTGGGTCATTTTTCATTTTCTTTTTGGGCCCTTTTTCGTTTTTTTTGGGCAAAATTTCATATTTACCTTTTTGGGTCATTTTTCATGTTCGCTTGGGCGATTCTTCATGTGGGCGATTTTTCATTTTTTTTTTGGGCCATTTTTCTTTGGGCGATATTTCCTACAGCCTATTTTTCGTTATTATTGGGTGATTTTTCGTTTTTTAAATTTGGTGATTTTTCATTATGAAAAAGCACCCAAAAATATTATATGAAAAATGGCTTATTTTTCCAGGCCATTTTTCATTTTCAAAATTTCGTGAAAATCTTACATACTATTTGTCTAAATCTTTCATTTCATTATACGTCGACTTCCTAAATGTTATTTATAAAAATAACGGGACATATTGCAAAAAGGTGGCATGTCTGCGCAGAGAAGCTTTAGTAAGCGAAGCCGGTCTTTGTTATATCATAGAGGAGAAAATCCTTGCGACCGGCCGAAGGCCGGCTATGCAGACAAGCTTTAGTTAGCGAAGCCGGTTTTTGTTATACCATAGAGTAGAAAATACTTGCGCCTGGCTGAAGGCCGGCTATGCCGAGATGCTTTAGTAAGCGCTGCCGGTATTTGTTACACCATAGGGGAGAAAACCCTTGCGCCCAAAAGTGTTTTCATTATATGTTTCATATATGCACGCAGAGATAAAACAACAAAACCATTTTTAAATGTTTAATTTAACCATATCATTGGCACCGACAACCATCATTTTTAAAAATGACATAATGTCCATTTGCAAAATATCTTAATGCCCACGGACGTTATGACATTTTCAAAAGTGTCACAGTGTCCATGGACATTACGACACTGGCATTTATGACATGCCACCTTGCAAAAAGCTTTATTCTGTTTTGAGTAATAGATTATAACTATGCAGTGCTTAATTAATATTTAACTATTGAATAGTGCACAAAGTTTGGCGGAGGGCTCAAATAGGTATTATTGTCCATACTGCCGCGCAGCTGTCGAAGAAACAATGCAATTTTTACATAAAACTTACATTTGTATGTTACTAAATTTATATGAATAATAAACACTGTTTTGCAAATTGGGTAATTTTAAATTCTTTTTGGGTCATTTTTCATTTTTATTTTGGGCCCTTTTTCGTTTTTTTTTTTTTTGGGCAAAATTTCATATATAACTTTTTGGGTCATTTTTCATGTTCTTTTGGGCAATTCTTCATTTGGGCGATTTTTCATTTATTTTTTTGGGCCATTTTTCTTTGGGCGATATTTCCTACAGCCAAATAAACCCTTTTAAAACTAGCAAACAGACGATTTTTTAGCTGGCCAAAAAAAATTATTGAAAAGTATATTAGGGCATATAAAGTCAGTTTTAGGAATTCTTTAAAGCTTTGCTGATCTTAAAACTTACCTGAGATTCAAAAAGTTAGCACATTGTTTTCCATTGAAGTCGACGGCAACATTCTTTATATTCCCTCTTAAAAGTGCTTTTGAATGCCTTTTGGAATACCCGTAAGAAGAAGGGAGTGTGGAAGGGCTTGCTCCTAATGACAATTTGTGAAACTAATAAATAAGTATGATATGCGGCGAGGAGTGCTTGTCCGCATAATAAGGCCTTCTCATTCCTTTTACCGCTGGAATGGATTGTTTTGTTTTAGATTACACTTGCAGGCAATCTTAAAATTTAGTAAACCTCTTAATATCCATCAGACCATACAACAAATGATACGGGAAAATTTGTAAATGTAATATGACTGCATACAGGTGTGGATTTTCATAAGAGAGTATTTGTCTGTATTTGTACACAGAAAGAAAATTCTCGTACTAAATTCAAGTTTTTCTTCACACTTTAGTAGGAGTCGTTCTCAAAACTTTAAGTACGGTTAACACTTTAAAGTACTTAAAAAAATCCAAAATGGGATAACTTTCAAAAATCAATATTCGTACATACGCTTGTGTTTGTAAATGTTTGTTAAAATATCAACAACAATACTACAAGAAGTAAAATATAGATATTTTTATGTTTAAAACATAAGATAAGAAGTAATAATTCCCATATTCTATTTATTAATATTGTTTAGTTAGATACATTAAATTTTAATGTAGAATGATTACGGATTACATTCTGCTGGTAATTAAGAATTATTTTATAAACAAAGGGCGAATACAAAAATATAAGTGAAATAAACATGAGTAAAGAGTAAGTTAATCAATAATATTCTCTCTTATTCTGTGGAGTAAGTGTTTAGGTAAGAATCAATATAATCTTACTTTCGAATTATTTCAAATACAAATCGAAATTAAAACGTCTTAGAAATTCTTGTATAAAGCAAAGTTTGAGAATAATTTTATCTACCTTTTTATTAAGTCAATCCTGTTTTCCGATTATTTTAAGTGCGAATTCGGGATGAAATATGGATAAGTTAAGTATTTCGCACTTGAATAATCCGTACTAGAATCAAGCGTTCTGTACTTGATTTAAGGAAATCGTACTTACCATACTATTGACACCTCTTCGGCTTGATTTAAGTACGGATGGATTGATTTGTTTTTTCAGTGCGCGTTTTTGCTGTCATAACCACTATATTAATATAAAACTATTATATGGAAGCTTTTGGGATTAATTGATGTTAAATAGCTTTGGCAAGTAACTTCTTGTTACTTTTATACACAAAATATATGGAATAAAAGGTTTGGCCTTATACAAGTATAACAATTGTGTTTATACGACATACGCACATGCAAATGAAAAAGCAGATGTAAAAAAAATTTGTAAATGAGAGCAATTTTTTAATAATTGGATCCCTTCAAAAATTTTTGAAATTTTTTGGCGATTGCTTGTTTGGCTTTGATTACGCGATCCTTCTCAGGGAATACGAATCGCTAACCATCGCCTACGGCGATGAATATGCGAGCCTACACAAGTAGCGGCAATCATCAGTGTTTTTTTATAACTTTCGATAGAATTTTTTCTTTCTTGTTGTTTTGTTAAGGTAACGGGAAAATAAATATTTGGTTTCACCGCGATTCGCGTGGTTGACACATGCGAACGTTTTCGTGATTCGCCAGATTGTTTGCAGGGATGCGACTGTCATCTGTCGGAACATCTGTCTGTCCACTACATTGTCCGTGTGTATTAATCCAAAGTAATATGTGCGTATTTATGGTATTTATAACCTTTTTTCTTGTACCACATTTTAGTAGAAAAGATCTGTTATGAAAAGTCCTTTAAGATTATGGACCTTAATTGAAATAAAAAGTATCAAGTGTATTGTAAAATACATTCGCAACAAACGTCCACACAACATTTTTGAAATTTTTTAGCGATTGCTTGTTTCGCGATGATTACGCGATCCTTCTGAGGGAATACGAATCGCTAACCATCGCCTACGCTTTACAACTATGCGATGAATATGCGAGCGCATACAAGTAGCGGCAATCATCAGTGTTTTTTGTATAACTTTCGATAGAATTTTTTTCTTCAGTTACGTAATATCAAATTAATTTTTTCCAAATAATCAACTTAACCTTATCCTCCTAAAGGGCATGTAAATTTTCCTTTTATTTACCCAAAAGCTAATTTGTCAGACATTGCCTATTAGAACTGGCATTGTCTGATTTTTTTCTCGAACGTTTAAAAAATTACCTCTATTTAACTAAAATTAAAATTACTAAAATCTACCTACTTGTTATGTAAATCTCAAAGAGAAAGATTATTTTATTCTAACCTAAATTCTATACCATTACAACCAATTGTTGATAGACTAGTATGTATATTTTTTTTTATTATTAAAACCTAACAAAACATCTAAGAAATAAACTACAATTTACTTATTCACTAAAAATAGATTATAAAAAAAGGGGAAAAAGAATAAATTTTTTTTTAACCACTTCGGAAATCATTATTATTTAAAGAAATTATTATTTACGCACCTGAATTAAAAATTAGATTGATATTTATTTAAAACCAAATAAATATATAATATGTATCATGTATGAATTAACCTCTAATTTAATCAAAAAAATTATATATAGTGCATAAGTACTCCCAGCTATGCTTTTAATTGCATAGTAATGATAAAGTAAGATTAAAATGTACTAAAATTTTTCTTGGGTGTAGAATTAATGCGTATTTGTATCATTTGCTTTCTAAAGTAGTTATTTTAATATTATTAAAAGGAAAAAAAACGAGTAAAATTATTTCCATTCATGATCTTCATTTACAAAGCAGGTTTTAAAAAGAAGTAAAACAACAACAAAATGCATCAACTCTCATTGACTGCTGGGCCCAACACATCTATGGATTTGGAGTAATTTCATTCATCGATTTTGTAAGTGATGAATTTTGTTTAATTTTATTTTGTTGTATTTTCCTTATAAGAGTCTGTCCGTTTCCATTTTGTCCCATAGTCCGAAAGAAATGAAAACACTAACTGACCATGGAACGTGATTTAATGTAAGTAAAATAACATGTCTTAGGGACAGATATAAATATAGGGTATTAGGTCTGTCATAGGAGTCTGCTAATGCAGTTGGGAGGGATCATTGTACTCTACGTGGTATTCCACCTAACCACCATAGAAGGTTTGTTTTGTTTTCTTTCTTCATTCTTTCATTGTTTTACATACTCTAAGGGTATGACGAGTATGTTATGTGTTTACGCGTAACAACACGGGTTGAGAACCAACTTTGCCTACTGTAGAGCTAGCGGGATAACATCTTTACCATACCCCTTAACAGATGTGGTTTAGTGGCTTGATATTTGTATATAGAGACAATTAAAGACAATTTTTATTATTTTCAATTATCTTGCCGGCGCGTAACATCGTTTTTAAACAAAGTTAAAACTTATCTTCTGGAGTTTAATATGGAGTAGTTTGAAAACTAATCTACTAGGAGTATGTATGAACATGGAGTAGTTTTAAGACTACTCCGTTGTAATGCAAAACTGGGTTATATAGTTCACTTCTAGGACATCGGTTTGTTGAATCGACCACCTTTTAACAGGGCTGTGGAATCGTCAAGAAATAGTTACAACTCCGACTCCTTCCGTTGAAATTTTTTACGTACGACTCCAACTCCGACTCCTTCCGCTGAAATTTTTTACGTACGACTACAACTCCGACTCCTACTATAACCTTGATGCTAAATATTTATGAGACTGATCCTTATCTGACTTTTAACTCTTTTTTTAATTCAGATCATTTAAAATGGTTAAATATAGCAAGAAAATGATTCTGTAAAAATTTCAAATCGATATTTTAATTCTAACGTGTCGCATTGAGCTTTAACATACTGTTATTAACATATGAGGAGGAGAGCTGCAAATATTTTATTTGAGTTTTTGAAAAATGCAAGAAACATATAGCGCCCGATTTATTGGACCAAATGAGTTGAACTTCTTAGATTCTAAAGTGTTATGTCATTCTTGGCATAATAACTCAACAATTGAAAAATTGAAACCAAATGAAATATAGAAAAATAATGGATTTAATTTTGGAACAGACTAGTTTTGTTACGAACTTTCGAAAGTAACGAGTTTTGCCTTAATCCCTTTGGGATAATTGAACTTTAGTACATTTTAAAAGTTATATTAATTTATTAAAATTTTGCAAACAGTGCTAAAAAATGTGACAATAGTTCTATAGGGGAGAGATAAACTACACCAATTCACATATTTTTGAAAATGAGCTTTTTATACTGTTGGAATCAGAATTTTTCCTCTATCGATGTGTGAATTCCCATAAGTATTCTCTAATGTATTTTTTGAGATAGAAAAGTTGAAAACATTACCAAGTCCAATTTGCTTAGACGTTAAGGGTACCAAGTGTACTTAGTGTTGTTTACCCAGAATTTGTAGAGGCAAAGAACATCATAAGTCCGTTTTTGTAAATTGTCTTTGGTTTTTAATATACATACATAAATTAAAACACTGCCATTTTGATTTTGTTTTATTTATTAAGTCAAATATCATGCGCTTTCAGTTGTTATTTCTAGAATTTTTATAACACATTTTGAAAAGAAATGTAACGTAAAAAAATATTGTAAGCCTTCTGTAATAGAAGGTAACGAAACTTTTATGACGTAATTTTATTAAGGATATATTTATAAACTAAATTGAAATCTTTTTCTTGAGTGAACTCGCCGTTGCTTTTTTCCATTCTATAATCAATAATATATTGATTGATTGCAAGTCTGTATTATCTCTCCAATTTTCCCGAAAGTGAGTAGATAAAAGTATTTTCAATTCATTTTTCGGGTAACCCCCACATTGATTTTCTATTACAATTCACCTTGAAGGTTGGAACTTAAAATGTAGTTCACTTAACGCTTTCACCACAGAAGCTACAGCAGATTTCAAGTCATATATATGAACATGGCTACAAAAATATTGGCTAATATACAAAAAGGTTAAAACAGTGAACCAGCGAGTTTTGTTACAGAAATTTTGTGTTATTTAAAAACATAGAAAAGGACAACGTCGATACAATCTATATACTTATTCTCATAAAAGATTTGTAAAAATAAGATGTTATCGCTAGTTTTTGTGGGTACAACGACTCCGACTCTGGTACGAAAACCTCAACTCCGACTCCGCAGCCCTGCTTTTAACCATAAATTTGCAGTCCACTTCAAGGATACGTATGGGCATTGCCATAGAAAACTCTAATTTTCGTCACGTTACGCTACCAAACATTTAAGACTGTTTCTCAAAGATTAATTTATACAATAGGTACTTTTTTGTATCTTGGTGTTATTTACCGAAAGGAAACAAAATTTGGACAACATGGGTCTAAAAGCCACCAAAAAGTATTTTAGACTCTAAACCACAAGCTTAACTGCTTGGTGACATAACGTAACAGAAAGAGAGATTCTATGTGCAAGTGCCCATATGCGTAAATTATATTTTACTTTGCTTACTCTATCTTAAATATATGTACCTTAGGGTGTCCCAAAAAAATTTTTCTTTCTGATTTTCATAGGTGCTCAATTAAAATTTAAAAGCTTATAGGGTGAAGTATTTTTGATTTTTTTTAAGAATTTTCGGAATAGGTTTAAAGGTCGCGCAAATGGAGTTTTCATAAAAAAAACGGAGTTTGCGGCCGTTTTTTAACTTTACTCATAACTTGGTTAATACCACTAGTTTCTTCACTCCTGAGGAAACAGTTTTAAAGAAAAGTATCCAAGCTTTATTGCTGTGTGAAAAAATTATAAGTTTTGGTGATGAGTTTACTCATTTAGATACCCTTTTTTACAATTTTTCGTAATTTTTTAAAAAATTTTGTAATAACGCTTTACAACTTTTAGGCTGGGTTTTTGAGATCTCAGTTAAACCAGGTTTAGTTAATCTAAAAACAGATTCGTGCCGTCATTACCAAGTTTGTATACAACATTTTGATGGAACAGCTTAGTTTTGCTTAAAATGTTGGTCTTAAATGAAATAATAAAAAAAAATCACACTCCGCCGGAAAAATCCAAGTTTCAGACTACGTTAAACTAAGTTTAAACTTTATCCACATCTCAAAAACCCGGCCTTAATGTTTAAATAGAAACCAAAAAAAAACTAATGATGCAGTTTAAAAGACAAATTAATTCTTATTAATATGAATAATTAATTATTAAATTTGTTCTTACCGTTCATGAGTTATACCCGTTTTTATCTTTATGCCCAGTATATGTTATTATAAGCTGTTTGCCAGTTCACCAATCTGACCCAATCAACAAAAAAAAAAAAACTTTTCTTTTGCTCTGTGAAAAATCATTTATTGAGGTTCTTGCGATGTAGTTCTATACCTTGCAATAAATTCTGGTAATCAGTTTCAGAAGTTGTAACATTAATATAAGTATTAGCCAAAGCCACACCTCGCTCTGCCACATCATTTACCACTTGTAGTTGTTGAACTTTTTTCTTTGCCTCTTGAAATGACTTGTTGGCCTTCCAATTCTCTGGATCTATTTTTAAAAAATCGATTGAAATATTGCAAGCTTCAAAAAAAGTTAGACTGGCTTTTGAAATGATTTGTTGAATTTCTTTATTTCTAAAGTTTTCTTCTGCTAAAGTTACATTTGCTACTTCATAATCGCTGCATGGAGTATCTGCAAGTTTTTTTGTCATTAAGCGCAAAGTTTTGGTGTCGATACGTTCATCAAAAAACGCTGAGGCAGCCAATTTCGGAGTTAAGTACCACTGATGACCTAGAAAAGTTTTAAGCGAGACTTTTGCAACTGCTTTATTAATAATTTTATAACTATCCAATTCCTTTAATAGGCTCAGATCATTGAGAGGAGCGTATCGGGGGCACTGGCAGAGGTACCAATATTTGATATATATGTATTCGTAAAATAAACTAAATTCAAGCAAAGCATCAACTGTTGATTTGTCTAAATAAGTTTGCAACTGGTTTCGGAAAATGCATATTTTCAAAGAAGAGCTCCTGATAGCTCCTGGAGCACACATAAAATAGAAAGTGAAAATGACAGAGTGTAACGATTTAGATCAATTAATGTCAGAAGTTAATGACAGTTAAAACCTAACTATAAAAATTTATGGAAATATAGAATAATTATAACGAAAAAAGTATCACCATTTTTAAGGTACAAACTATAAAAATAGTGTAACTCGGAAACTGTAGGACAAAATTCCATTTTTGTTTTTCTTAATTGTTTAGAACTTATCGGGTTTCAAAATCGCGTCACTTGTTTTAATACCTTTCATATAAATTTGAAAAGTAATAAACCGTTTTTTACAGAATTTGTTTAAAAATTACAAAAATACTTAATATGTGGAATCGTAATGGACAAAAATATTCCCGGAACTTAAAGTTTTTGCATATGGAAATAAAGTTTGGGAAATTTTCTTTAGAAATATTCGGTCAAAAAATTAAATGAACGTGGTTATTGACAAAGTTATGAGTCAAGTTTGAAAAAAGGTTGAAAAACCAGATTTTTAACAAAGAATTGTTTTGCGCGACCTCTAAACATCTTCCTAAAAATCTAAAAAAAATTTCAAAAATACTGGACCCTATAAGCTTTCAAATTATGCTTGAGCCTCTGACATTTTGGGATACATTAATAAATACCCTTGATCTCTTGTACTATATGGTTTGTATTTACATAATTGCAATATTCTGTATGCAATAATGTTATGACGAAAATCACGCGTGTGTGTGAAACGGTAAGAATAACTTAATTAGTTTCTAGAAAATCTCAGCCTTGTTGTGGTCAATATTTTAAGCTTTCTAAATAAGTTCCGCGCCAGATAAACTGTTCATTTTAGGTGAAATAAGTCGTACTTCTATGAAAGCGTACTGCCTTGAACGAAACCAATAGAAGTCAAGGCGGGTGAGTCAAAGAGTTTATACAGGGCTAGCAGCATTATGCCATTATGAATAACTACTGCTTCATGTCTGGTCGCATATTTGGGGCGTTACATCTCAAATACTCACTGTCATCGTCTGGCTCCATTTTATCAGTACATCCTATATTTTCTCACAAAACACAGATCATGCCATTGGCGCCATGAATAGACTTAACTTGTATGGTTGGCCGGGCGATTTTTTGAGATGTGGCTTGTTGGAATGCATAATTTTTTTTTAACTCGAGTAAAGATAAAATGCAAAAGCTACTTATTTTAATGATGTAAAAGCTATATATAGACGTTCAAGCTGCAAATCGTCTTTCAGCTTTTTTATGTGGTACAACGTTTTATTGCGTTTGGACGAATCCTGCTGATTGCAAACGTTTAAAAGGTTTAGTAGCTTTTAATGATTTTACAACATGGAGAAATAGCTTTAACACCCAATTCATATGAGGCTTTCTACGACGTCGTTTCTTCTTCATTCCCTTTTGAAGCAACTAAAACTAAAAAAAAAAACCATTGAACAATCAGAAAATATATAAATACACGAAGAAAGGTATTTCCCAACAACATGACAACATGTCCTGCCAAAATTACTTTTTCCTCATATTAAATACATTATTTATTTGCATAAAATAAGAAACACACAAAAACATGATAATCCAGAATGCTGCCGGTTCTGTCTGTAATGGATAATGGAGGTCTCACTGTATTTTTTAGCCCACACTTCAAAGTAACAAAAAGAGCAAAACGTAACAAGAAGAAAAGAAATTAGTTTAAATAAAAATATAAGAAAACGACATGAAAAACACAAACCGAGTCTTTTTGTTAACCGCTCTTTCATCAATACACCGTTTGTCACCAACAAACAAAAATAGACGTCGAAAGAGAAACGTTGTAAAAGTCCCCGTGTGAATTGGCTGTTATTCATAATTTTCAAACTTATACCGTGTTCAGATATGCCCCTTAATTGAGTTTTACGCAATAAATGCCATTATTGAGCTCAATTTTCCATACAATATTGCAATTTAGTTATTGCTTAATAAATACGAAATTGTTATAAATATTGAGTAAAATTAAAATGCGGCACTGTAAAAAGTGTGTTTATTAAGCAAAACACAACTTACTAAACAGTGCTTTGACATTTGGCAATTGAAATTACAACAAAAAAAAGGCCCATCCATTTGGTCTGCGCAAAAACGAGATGTTTATTCCTTAAAGATGTCAAAAGTTGTTTACATTTTCTTATACATGTACATTTTTGTTTACGTTGAATGTTGTATGTAGTAGTAATATAAATTGAGTTAGCTAAATTGTGTATATGTGAACAGATAGATAATTATGTCAATTAACCGAATGTTGACTCAATAAAAAAGGTATATCTGAACACGGTATTATTTTAAAAAAAAAAATTATTTAACCAAACTATTAAAACATTTCATATTCCATATAAATCTAGAGAATGTTAACAAACAATTTTGTCCGCGTTATTTATTCTATTCCATGCTTTGTTTTTTTTTTTTAGTTTCTCAAATTTCCAAACAACCAACCAAAAAACAAAACAAACAGTATCAGTTACAACCAAAATTAGAATTGTAAATTATGAATGGAAGGAAGGCTATTTATTGCTAAGTCCTTGTTTTAATTTAACAAAATTCAACATTAATAATTTAGCCATCATTTTCTCTCTGTGCGGTTATTGCATTATTGTTGTTTTGTTTTCATTTAGCGATAAATTCCGCTTTTTTTTTTTTTTTTTTTTTTGTTTGTTACAATTTAGCCTTGTTTGTCTAAAAACTTTATACATTTTATATTACAAATTGCAAGCAATTTTAAATTTATATGAATAAATTTTTATCCATAGAGTTTAAGCAATATATTTTTTCGTTATTATTTATTATTTTCGTATTAGGCTTAAAAACAATGCATTTCCAAAAAAAGTTTTATATATGATAACAAAAAATTGTTACAGTTCAAGCTTCGTTCCCATTAAAAAAAAAACATTTTCACTTGGTGTTCATAATAGAGCAACAATTTCTTTTGCAACCACACACATTTTGCATTAAAAACCCGTTTGCAAATTTCAGCCACAACAATATTATGCATTTATTATTATTTTTTACAACATTATGTTAAAATGTTCATTCAAAACTAAATAAAATTATTTTAAACGTCAGAAACATTTTCATACAAATTGTTGCTGAAGTTAAAGTAGACTCAACTTTAGTTACATTTTTAAAAAAATTTGTTACATTTTTGTTCTAAAAATATATTAAATACTTTGTGAAGAAAAAATATAGAAGAAAAAACGAAATTGTTGCTATGATTGTGAACGAAGCTTCAAAGTCATTGAAAAATCGTTACACATTTTATACATTTTCCTTAGCTTGGCAGTGGGGAGTAAGAGTGTGTTAACGGTTTTGTTTTAAAACAAAAAAAAACTCTTCTCATTTTGATTTCTAATAAAATCGCTAAATTATTTTCTTGTAAACAATTTCAAATTAATATTTAACTTTTAAATGCTTTATAACTTTTTTTCTTTAATAATTCGTTTTAAAGCAAAATGAATAAAAATAAAACTCTGTACAAAAGTGCATGTTTAAACATAAATACCGAAATTATAAAAAAAAAACTAAGCCAGAAAAAGTTTATTGCCGCCAATAGAAATAAAATGCTCTCTTTTAGATCTGTTTATATTGAAAATACAAGCAAAGACGGTCGAAAAACTTTCTTAGGAAAAGTTTTGAAGATGGAAATAATAAAATTATTTGTATAAATTGTTAACAACAGAAAGTGTTTATGACTCAATTGAACTTAATAAACAGACTTCGGTCTTTTTGGAGATAAGGAAAATTATAATGAAATAAATAGAAACTTTATTTGAAATATTCACCCCTATCGTGAATAATTTTTCCCCATTTCACATATTTGCGATCATGAACAACTCCCATGAAAAATTGTAATTCAAAGGAGAATAATAACGTGAAAAATTGTTCACGGGAAAAAATTCCCCTTATCGTGAACAATTTTTCCCTCGTAATTTGTTCACATTTCCCTTAGATTTTCTCACTTTATTTTGCTAGGGAACAGATCATGTTTTTAAGTATCTCCTCCTATAAATCGAATATTAAGGGTTAAAAAGTTAATAAGATGAAACCGATATACTGCTCAACAAAATGTAAAACAACAGGTCGATTGCCAGCGAATTTTTGGAGTTTTCAATTCACTTGGTGGCAGAATTTCGGAAAATATTTTACTACATAAAATTTTAAAAAACTAACGTTGTAATTAAACTATCCCTCTAATACTAAATATTTTGCTTTATTATTTTAACTTTTCTTTAAAATATATACTTGTATATTTTTGAACAAAAATTTCATGGTTTTTTAATATTTTTTAATCTTTCTTCTTTTTTTTACATTCACTGGAACTGATAGCGTGAAAAATTTTTTGCACTAGATTCACGATTACTTTTCCCCCTTCGAGGGGAATGAAAATTTCATGGGAACAAAAATTCCACTTGTTATTCACGATAGGGGTGATTATGAATAAAATACATACTTTCTAAGACGTAAAAACTTTTTTTCGTGGAATTTGCTAATGTTTGTAAAAAAATTACTTTTTTGTTGAAATGGTACTTTTCATTAAAAATGGTACTTTATTGAATAAGTTATTTTTAGTGATTAATAAAAAACTTTTTGTAAAGAGTTGCATTCCTTTAGGAAAAGCCTTAAATTTAAAAAAAAAAAAAATTTTAGTTTTTTGTAAAAAGTAAAAAAAAAATTATTTTTCTTGTGGAAAGGAACTTTCTATGAAAGAACGAAGACTAAAAAATATCGAGGGCCTATATTCAAAACCTTCTATCTTTGATTTTCACTGACTTTTTAATGGTAAAATGTTCAGTAAAGCAACCCTCATCTATGGTGTAATTTTCATAACAAACATATTTTTTTTTTTTGCTGTTTTGTTTGCATTTTTGTATTTTCTCTATCTTATACAATTAATTTTTCTGAATGCAAAACCCTCTTTCTATTCTAATAATAAATATTTTTTTGAATAACTTGTTCTTGCAATACATGTGTTTTACTATTTTTTGCAAGCTGAACATGAATTTGACATTTTTGATGGTTTATTAAAATAGCGAAAGCCGATTCTGAACTGAATTATCATTAAAATATTTTGCATGCTTGTTTTTAGAAAATAATTGGTAAAAGTTGGAATTTGCTTAAAAAGTGTCTTCTTTTAAAGTGTCATCTATGATATATGTAATTGTCAAAAATAAGTAATGCTTAAAATCGTATGTAATTAAAATGTTATTATTGTGTTATAAACAGGGCAAGGGCAAGTTCATGCACTTAAAATCGGCAAAATATGCGCATAAAACATGCAATAAAAATCTTAAAATATGCAAAAATAAAAGTAAAAAATATGCATTAAAAATATATTTATTTAACCATATTTAACAAAAAAAAAACATAGGTTAAAAAGTAGTAGATAAAGATATATTTACATATATTTATAAATAAATAAGTTTTTTTAAGTTATCAAACGTTAAACTCATTCTATTTGGTCTTAAAACAGTTTTAAACATTGAAAATGTTCGTTGGACATCAACGGATGTAATAGGTGGATATTTAAAAGTGGTCAACTCCTTTGTAGAATATTCATTGTCTACAATTTTTTCTTTACTGGAAGGTAAATTAAAAATATTACCAATTTCTTTAACTTTTTTAAATCCGGCATTCTTTTTTAAAACTGCATAAATTTTGGTTTTATTTTTTCGCCGATTTGACCTTCTACTTTTCTTATTTTAAAGACAGCGTCATCAACGAGTTTAACCGAGGTGTTCAATGATTTAAACCCCTGAAGTCATTGTCTCGACTAGAAACCCATTGTTTGAGTGTATAAATTCTAATTGAGCCTTTATATTAGGTACATTTAAAATATTGTTTCCTTTTTTATCGCGACTGCATTATTTTCGTTAAAGTTATTTACCACATCTTTAAATTCTTCAAAATTTTTGGCATAATACTCAACTGCCTGCAACCAGGTACCCCATCTTGTTATACATGGTTGAAACGCAAAGGTGACTTTAAAAACGTTCATGCATGGCATGAGCTTAGCATGTGGCATGTAACATTTTTGAGACATCTTAAAAAAAAGTCAAGTAGAGAAAAATTTTATTTTTATTAAAGGATTCTAAAAGAGAAATTGAATCTTTGAAAGTTCGAACTATTGAAGAATGATGAAACGTCCTTCAGTGTCTATTGCTTCGTCAATAGACAGCCACAAATTATGTCACTTAATTCTTTCAACAATGTCACATAGTTGTATAGTGTACAACTTGGCGATATAAGTTTTTATAAGGGTTGTTTCCGTAGGAATGGTTTCATTGTTATATTTGTTTAAAAAAATTCTATAATTTTGGTTGATTAGCTAATATATAGAGGTATATCTGCAGACACCAGAGCATTATACAATTCAAAACTAAATTTGCTAGTCTTATCCCCAAAAGTTGATTTTCTTGAAATTAAAGTTTGCGAAACGTTTTTATAAATTATAAATCTTTGTGTTTCTGGCTTTGTAGGTGCTGATTTACTTGAAATTTTTAAATGAAACACCTTTTTGTAAACTTTGCAAAAAAGTACTTTTCCCTCTATTTTGAAGACTCAAAAACACACTTATTTAAAAGATTATTTTTTGATAATTAGTATTGTGGTTATTTTGTTGAACTATTTATGGTTTTTAATCCAAATTTTTAATATTTTTAATTAGGCTTAAGTTCATGAAATTCAATTTTTTATTAAATTATTTTTATGAAGAAAGGAATTTTACAACATGAAAATCAATTTAAATTGTTATTGATAATCTTTCATTCTTGACGTGGCTCGGGCTCGAACCCTGGCCGGCAGGTTACCATGACATGTTTCGATCGCAACCACTCGATCTCCTCAGATGAATTTGCCGTCTTACACTCGCAGCCATCGACGACTGCTGACGTCACTAGTCAAACATCAATCCTTAAACCAAATTGTATTTTAACATTTGGTAGATCGAATTTGCAAGTTGTGCTGAAAAAGGTCAACAGAAAAGAGAAAGACAAAGTGAAAAAACAAAAAAAAAAAAAAAAAAAAAAAAAAAAAATGTACTTGGACTTCAAGAAAAATTCTTGACGAAAGTACGAAAAAACAGAAGTAAAGGAAAAAACATGTAAAATCAATTAAAATGGATAATCATTCAGGAAAGCAAATTTCGATCTACCAAATGTTAAAATACAATTTGGTTTAAGGATTGATGTTTGACTAGTGACGTCAGCAGTCGTCGATGGCTGCGAGTGTAAGACGGCAAATTCATCTGAGGAGATCGAGTGGTTGCGATCGAAACATGTCATGGTAACCTGCCGGCCAGGGTTCGAGCCCGAGCCACGTCAAGAATGAAAGATTATCAATAACAATTTAAATTGATTTTCATGTTGTAAAATTCCTTTCTTCATAAAAATAATTTAATAAAAAATTGAATTTCATGAACTTAAGCCTAATTAAAAATATTATTTTTTGATATTTTTTCTTTTGGCATTTTTTTCCTTAAAAACAATTTATTTTATTAATACTTTTTGGATTTTAGGTCATACTTCTTACACCGTAAATCAAAAATAATATGTTGAGTTCTATTTTTTCTTCGCCGAACATTATTTTTATTTGCTGCTTCTTCAAGTAAAAAAAAACCGCGAACAAAATGAAAGGTCAAAAACTGTTTTAAAGAAGTAACTACAATTATGTGCACAATTATACAAATTGTATAATTTTTTGTATGTGCTACTTTTTAAAAGTAAAAGAAACAAGGTGAATTTATAATTAAATGTAGGTAATTCAGTTCCAAACACCAACATGTTGTTTTTGAAAATGTCGAAGTTAGCAGATTTTCCCATACTATTTTGACTGTTCAGGAGTTCAGGGCTGAAACAACTTTAACCAGCTGATTCATTGACTACACCTTAAATGAATTCGCCTTGAACAGAAAGATATTTCTAAACAAAAAACTAAGAAAAGAGCAATTTTTTTTTATAAATATTACAAAATATGACGAAAAATGTGAATTTATAACAAAATATGACGAAAAATATGCATTTATATCAAAATATGCAAAAACATGCATTTAAAGCAAAATATGCAAAAATATGCACTAACAAATTGATGCCATTTTACTGGAAATATTGTGATTCGCAAAGATATTAACTTTTGGTGGGCCTTAAAGTACCGACAACAAACATGCATTTGCATGAAGTCTCTTGCCCTGGTTATAAACTTACATAATAGTTTCAGCTGATGAAAATAATCAACACATTTCAAAAAAAAAAAATTCGTGCACAGTATGAAAAAAGTATTGATAAAATTGCAGCTGAAAATGGTGTACGTCACGTTTTTACAATGGACGCTTAAGCAGTAAAACTGTCTCCCAACATTAATGCATCAGCAATTTACTTTAAGCAACGCCTTCAGGTACTCAGTTTTACTATTTTTAATATAGGTACTCATGAGTAACAAACGTCGGTATTTTTTTCCTTAATTATTCAACATTAAAAAACGTATTGCTTATCAGATTCATTGCCAATTACAATTTTCTCGGATGGATGTGGCTACCAAAACCGTAACCAATATTTATCTAATGCTTTATCCAATTTTGCTGCTAAAAATAATAAAGTTATTGAACAGAAGTTCTTAGAGAAAGGCCATACGCAAATGCCCTTGCTAAGATAGAGATTAAGTTGAAAAATCAATCTAAACACTTGCCAATCGATTCCGTTAGAATTACTAGAGAAGCCAGAAAGACTGTTAAAACAATGAGATCGTGAAAGAGCCGTTTGATGCAGAATATTTAAATTATGATTTCTTTAATAATTACAATGATGACAAACTTTTGTGTTTTTTTTTTTTTCAATTAGACCAGGACAAGTAAAGAACGATCCTACAGTGTCTTATTCAAGATATCTTTTATATCTTCCAGATGGTAGCGTAAAATATAAAATAAATTTTGATACAGATCACATTGATCTTCCTGTTCGTATTAAACCTTATACAGAAAATATTGAACCAAAACCTCTATATTCTGCTCCACTTTCAATTCAACCAAATAAGTGGAAGAATTTGCGAGATTTGAAGAGCGTTATACCACCGGAATACCATTATTTTTACGATCATTTACATCAATCAAACTCGAAAAAAAAACTTAAAAAAAGCAACAACAAAAAAAATTGTTGCTATAACTTTATGTTTAATATTGTTAATTGCTAAGTTTTTTTTATCTTATGTTGTATTATTAGCCATTATCTTAAATAAGCCACGTTAAACACTGACAGATGACATAAATAAATTCAAATAGTTTATTTTTATTAAAATGCAAAACCCTCTATCTTTTAATTTTCATACATACATATTGAATATTTTTGAGAAGCAAAACCCTCTATCTCGCATAAAGTCCCCAATAATGCAAAATTTTATGAACCAATTACCTGTGAGATTCAGTGGTAGATTTAAAAAAAAATTTTAGAATACCGAATTTCAATAACTCAAGTAATACGCGAAAAAAACAGTTTTTTGGCTCTCCTGAAAAGTTGTGTTTTTTAAGATAGAGGATTTTGAATATAGGCCCTCGATATATATTTATTTGAACAAAATAGGACGGTTTGTGATAAAGAAATTTTTGTGAAAAGTCTTTTTATACAAAAATTACATTTTGTGAAAAACAACGGACGAACTTTTTATCAAAAGTGTCGTCTTTTTGTAAAAAGATGAATTTTTGTCATAAAGGTTATTTCTGCGTAAAGAGGCAAGCAAATTTTTGAACAACAGAGGAACTTTGTGCAAAAACCTGAACTTTTGTCCAAAAGGTGATCTTTGTGCAAAAAGGGTATTTTGCCATTAAAGGACTTTTTCTTAAAAAAATTAAGTTATTGTGATTAATAAAAACTTTTTAAAAATAGAAATTTTGTAGAAAATTAACTTTTATTTTTAAACAAATGCTACCCTACACCACAGTATTTAAAAACGGCTCCGTGCAATAACTCCCAGGTGCAATAAGTCCCAGTGCAATAACTCCTAATGAATTAAATCCCAAAATAAATAAAATAAGTCCCAAACTGGAAAAAAGAAATAAATCCCAGAAAAAATTAAATAATTTCCAAGTCTTAAATGAAACAAATCCCAACTTTTGGGAGTTATTTCATAATGAAATAACTCCTAAAGACATTAATGAAATAACTTTCAAAAACAGTCCATCGAAAAAAATAAATAAGACCTAAAAAGAATTAAACAACTTCCAAAGAAATGTATTATATATGTATTCGTTTTACTTGAATATTTACATATTAGGTTACTAAAAAACTAATATTGAGTCCTCGACATTTTGACAACAAATGGGGCATTTTATTATATCCTGACCTCCTGCAATGGCAACTGCCTGCAGTTTAAGCACCCCGGGTACAAGGATTACCTCCTCTATGGTACAACAAACATCGGCTTCGCTAACTAAAGCAAACACGCTTCGCTAACTAAAGCTTCTCTGCATAGCCGGCCTTCGGCCGGGCGCAAGGATTTTATACTCTATGGTATAACAAACACCGGCTTCGCTAACTAAAGCGTCTCTGCATAGCCGGCCTTCGGCCGGGCGCAAGGAATGTCTCCTCTATGGTATAACAAACACCGGCTTCGCTAACTAAAGCTTCACTGCATAGCCGGTAACCATAAGACACTGCAATTGCAATTAGCAAAATTTTCTTCTTTGATAAACTTAAGTCATTGTATTCAAATAGTTTGAAATATCCTGTTATAAATACCGTTTAAAATTTTAAACAATTTTAAGAAACTGCAAATAATTGAAAATGAAAAAACTCCCACAAAAAATGAAATAACTCCCACAGCAAATGAAATAACACCGAAAACCAAAATAAAATGAAATAACTTCCACGTTAATTTTTTCGGGGACTTATTTCATTTGGATTTTATTTCGTTATGAAATAACTCCCAGGCAAAAAATGAAATAACTTCCAAAAAAATGAAATAAAACCGAGAGGGCTGGGAGCTATTTCATAATGAAATTACTCCCACATTTGTATGAAAAATTTTTGGGTACAAGTTTCGCTAATGAAGGCTTTTCTGCATATCCGGCCTTCGGCCGTGCGCAATGACTTTTTCCTGTATGGTATAACAAACACCGGCTTCGCTAGCTAATGCTTCTTTGCATAGCGCCAGGATTTTCTCCTCTACATAGGCTACACATAGGGATGAAACGATACGAGTAAATACAAGTACATATTCGATACTTTTATATAAGTACCAAGTATTTTTGTAAACGATACTTAGCAACCGAGTAACAAGTAGTATCGATAAAAAATACTCGGTATCGGTCAAAAGTAATCGTTTCACTTTGGTATTGAAAATAATCTTAAATTTTTGATTATTTTCCAAAGCTGGAGCAGCAGTAACGGTGTCAAGAATCCGTTTGACCAGTTAACACCTACACAGAAAAAATTTTTTCAATTAATTCAATAATGCTGTTTCAAAAAATGTTTTTAATTGTTCCAATTCATTTCCCTTAATTGAAAATAAAAATTATAATGTTTGTGTGTATATTTGCAAATATGAAAACATACACACAAACTTTGAAATATTTAAAATTTTCAAACAATTTTTTAATTGTTTCAATTAACTGTGTAGATTGAAAAAAATATTTTAATTTGTGTTTACGTTTTATTTAGCCTCTTTTGCTGGTGGTCACATTTCAATTAAACCTATTGATTGAAACTGAACAGCAAGAAAAGCTCAAACTTACAGACTTGTTAATTGATATGATCAATTTGTTTGCTGGCGGAAAATCAGTACAGAATTTAATTAATAGTACAAATTTCTAACAAATATGTTAATTGAAATTGGTTTTTCATTTTTTCTGTGTATAAACCACAAATCGTCTAAGTCCATTTCCTCAATTTATGGCTATAGGAAGTCCGTTATCATCTCGGGATAGCGAACACCATTCACGATAATTGCTTGGCCGATCTCAATTTCGAAAAAATGAGGCCCAATAACGCTGCGAGCCGCAGAACTAACTGGGCAAGCATGCACATATGTTTTCCCATTTTCTACAGACCCAGTTTGCTGAAATTTGCGCACAATTCTCCCGATTGTGGAAACATTTGGTCGATTATGCTGACTAAAAAAATCACGATGTGCACGAAATGCATTTTAATTGAACCCCCATTTTCTTAACGCGCTGATAGAAGTTGTTAAATACAAAGAAAGGTCAATTTAAGTTGCGCAAAAACTTGACGTTAAGGTGTAACTTACAATTAACATCGTGGATTATGGTTTTACCACCCTTTATTATACATAGTTTTGACTTACCTGTAAAATCTCCTTCGCACGATTTTTTGTGCAGATAAATCAAAAATGCAGCTATCTTAAATTTATTTAGCTGCCTTAATGTGTAGGTAAGCAATTTTGGTTACCTGCATAACTAAAATTAAGTGTTTGAAAGAGGAGTAACAACGTTTTTATTAATGAATTGATAATAACAATGACGTTCAAACAACCTGTAGTCACCTTTTATGCATTTTTGTAATGAACGAGGTAGCCAAATTGGTAACAATAAAGTGGGGAACAGAATTTTCGCTGTAGTAAAACGTTAATAATAGCGCTGCAAGCTATCAAAAATTAAAAACGGCAGTTTCAAAGTAGTGTCAACAGAATACATAGTTGTAGAAGTCGTTGCAGTTGAAACGCAAATTCGAAATTTTGAACTTAGTTGCGCTACAGAGCATTCGGCAGCTTTAGATACTACTACAACTACTTTATTCTGTTCCAGGCCTAAGATTTACTATTCCTTTCATATAATCGTGGTAAAGCTGATGTAACCGCAAACCAAATTCATGAGTGTAGGTACATGCACACAAAATAAATGAATTATAATGATGCCAACTTGACTTGTTTGCGATTTTTGTTTTTATAAACAGCTTAAATTGGATATTTATGTGAAAAAGTGGACACCATAATTTTTTATTTAAGCAGCTAACTTTGATGTTTTAAATAAAAATATTTTACAACTGCCCAAAAATATGATATATATGCAGGTATACAAAAGGCACGTAAAAAGGATTTTGAAGAATAATTACAGAAAATATGTATTTTGGACAGTTAAGTCAAAGTGCAGCTAACTTTGATTTTTTGTATAAAAATAATTTTAAAATGTCAAAAATTTTGGGCATTTATCTCAAATGTGCAGGTATAGAAAGTGCACTTAAAAAATAAATTTGTATGGAATTTTAAAGAATAATGACAAATAAGAACATTTAAAAAAAAAATTTTTTTAGAAACGCTTTTCTTAAAAAAGAACATTTAAAAAACATTTTGCCCCCCCCCCCACCCCCTAGATTTTATCACGGCTACGTCCATGTATTTGTGTATTGTCATCAGGAATATGTATGCCTGCAAAGTTTCATCCATTTGCATTGAGTATAAGGCAGTTAAATTAACGTTAAAAGATTTGATTTTCCGAAGTGAAACTAAAGAAAAGGTTTTAAAAATATTAATTTTGTGCAGTGAGGTGAAAAGTTCACTTAAACAAAAGGCAGCTAAGTCAAAACTACTGTATATTTATCAATTATAAAATAAAATACATATTTACATTTAAAATAAATACATAGTGACATTGTTAATTTGAGGAATAAAAGGTAAATAAAAGGTTGTTATCCTGAACGTTCTATAAAAATTTTGTTTCCTAACAGTGCAGCCACACGATCAAGATTTTCTTGATAGTCTTTTACATATACTGATTGTCAAAAAATGCAAAAGTTGACAGCTGTGACGTAGGCTGCACGCAAGTTGAAAGCAATTTACTTTTTCAAGATGTCGTCGCCGAGAAAACAACTCAAAATGTTTTGCTATTTTCCACTTTTGATTTTTCTGCACTGTAGGCTGTTCGAAGGGACTTTATTTTTTTCTCTACTTCTTCCACTGGCATTTTTGTTTCAGAAGCTACAAACTCGTAGGCTTTTATTTTCAAATCATTTCGCCCATATGATGAAAGATTCATAAAATTTCATGGCTTCTGTACAGCTCTATGAATCGCAAAACATCATTTTGCTTATTAATTTTATAAATAAATTTTATTAATAAACATATTTCACTATTTTTTTAGGTTTTTAGTTAAAATTTTAAAATTCCCGCAACAATTTGTAAAAAAAAAAGAACTTCAGCTTTTGCCGGCAAAAAATTTGTGAAAAAAAACAAAAACAACTTCAAAAGATTTGTAATAAGATGTTTTCTTGAACGAAAATTGATACACTCACTGGCAAGAGAATTTTAGAGGCAAGCTCGTATCAATTTTTAAAAGTATGAGTGTATTGGTAAAAAAGTGTGAGTGTATTAAATCTTGATAGCCAAAACTTGATCGTGTAACCCTCAAGTAAGATAAAAAAGATTTTTCGAGAGGAAATTGGTACTTGTAGTAACTAAAAGTGGTGTCAATCTTTACAATTTTTGTTTTGCACAAAAACTTTAGTGGGTCGTAGTTCCTATTGTATTGTATTGTATAGTACTAAAACACTAATAAGAACGTTTATAAATGCTTCTTTCTATTCTTTTATCAAACAAACCGATACAAGTAAGTATCGATACTTTTTTTTCGATACTGAGTAGGTATCGATACTGTACGAGCGATACCACATCGAGTAAAAGTATCGATACCTTAGAGGTATCGTATCATCCCTAGCTATGCAGAGAAGCTTTAGTTAGCGAAGCCGGTGTTTGGTATACCATATACAGAAGAAAACCATTGCGCCCGGCCGAATGCCGGCTATGCAGGGCAGCTTTATTTATCGAAGCCGGTGTTCTGTACACCAAAGTGGATAAATACTTGCGCCCAAAAACGTTTGCATTATAAATTTGAAATAAAATAATCGGCTGTAAGAAAAATCGCCCAAATGAAGAATCGCCCAAAAGAACATGAAAAATGACCCAAAAAGTTAAATATGAAATATTGCCCAAAAGAAACGAAAAAGGGCCCAAAATAAAAATGAAAAATGACCCAAAAAGAAAACTATAATTTTTTCCCAAAAAAAAAAAAAAATTTTAAATTACCCAATTTGCAAAACAGTGTTTATTATTCATATAAATTTAGTAACATACAAATGTAAGTTTTATGTAAAAAATTGCATTGTATCCTCAACAGCTGCGCGGCAGCATGGACAGTAATACCTATTTGAGCCCCCCGCCAAACTTTGTGCACTATTCAATAGTTAAATATTAATTAATCACTGCATAGCTATAATCTATTGCTCAAAACAGAATAGAGCTTTTTGCAAGGTGGCATGTCATAAAGTCGGCTGTAGGAAATATCGCCCAAAGAAAAATCGCCCAAAAAAAAAATGAAAAATCGCCCAAAAAAAATTGCATGTAAAATTGGGCCTGATTTCATATGAAAAATGGCCCAAAATTTTTGGGCTATTTATCGTTATTGTTGGGTGATTTTTCGTTTTTTAAATTTGTAATGAAAAATGTTGTATGAAAAATGGCCCAAAAAAAATGGGCTATTTTTAAAATTCTACCATAATCTTACATAGCAGAGAAAACCATGTTTTATTATGGTTGCAAACAACAAAACTATTTTTCAAGAAACTAATTTAACCATTATATGGTTGTCGGCGACAATGATTTGGTTAAATTAAACATAATATCGGTAGAATTTTTTTAAAAATGGTTTTGTAGCTTTTTCTCTGGGTGTATATATAAAATATATACATATATATCGAAAATAAGGATTTTCTCTTCTATGGTATAACAAATACTGGCTTCGCTAACTAAAGCTTCTCTGTATCGCCGGCCTTCGGCCGGGCGCAAGGATTTTCTCCTCTATGGTATAACAAAGACCGGCTTCGCTAACTAAAGCTTCTCTGTATAGCCGGCCTTCGGCCGGGCGCAAGGATTTTCTCATCTATGGTATAACAAACACCGGCTTCGCTAACTAAAGCTTCTCTGCGTAGTCGGCCTTGTTCGGAAACAAGGCAGTTTTTCGAAGCTTTACTTAGCGAAACCGGTTTTTGTTAGACCATAAAGGAGAAAATCCTTGCGCCCGGCCGAAGGCCTGCTATACAGAGAAGCTTTAGTTAGCGAAGCCAGTATTTGTTATACCATAGAAGATGAAATCCTTATTTTGGATATATATATTTAATATATACACCCGGAGTAAAAGCTATAAAAATATTTTATCCACACCGACTTCGCTAACTAAAGCTTCTCTGCGTAGTCGGCCTTGTTCGGAAACAAGGCAGTTTTTCGAAGCTTTACTAAGCGAAACCGGTTTTTGTTAGACCATAAAGGAGAAAATCCTTGCGCCCGGCCGAAGGCCGGCTATACAGAGAAGCTTTAGTTAGCGAAGCCGGTCTTTGTTATACCATAGAGGAGAAAATCCTTGCGCCCGGCCGAAGGCCGGCTATACAGAGAAGCTTTAGTTAGCGAAGCCAGTATTTGTTATACCATAGAAGATGAAATCCTTATTTTGGATATATATATTTAATATATACACCCGGAGTAAAAGCTATAAAAATATGTTATCCATATTATGTTTAATTTAACCAAATCATTGTCACCGACAACCATATTATGGTTAAATAAGTATCTTTAAAAAAATCACTTGAAATTTTAACGGTATTTTAAAAAAAAATTTACACATTTTTGATTATAAGTTAAGTTGCGGACGTTGCAAAGTGTCATAACGTCCTCGTCCTCGTCTTCGATGGACATTATGACACTTTAAAAGTGTCCAAGGACACTACGACACTGGACGTTATGACATGTCACCTAAATTTATATGAATAATAAACACTTTTTTGCAAATTTAGTAATTTTTTTTTTTTTTTTTTTGGGAAAAAATTCGTTTTTGCTTTTTGGGTCATTTTTCATTTTCTCTTTGGGCCCTTTTTCGTTTTTTTTGGGCAAAATTTCATATTTACCTTTTTGGGTCATTTTTCATGTTCGCTTGGGCGATTCTTCATTTGGGCGATTTTTCATTTTTTTTTTTTTTTGGCGGCTGTAGGAAATATCGCCCAAAGAAAAATCGCCCAAAAAAAAAAATGAAAAATCGCCCAAAAAAATTGCATGTAAAATTGGGCCTGATTTCATATGAAAAATGGCCCAAAATTTTTGGGCTATTTATCGTTATTGTTGGGTGATTTTTCGTTTTTTAAATTTGGGTGATTTTTCATTATGAAAAATCACCCAAAAATGTTGTATGAAAAATGGCCCAAAAAAAATGGGCTATTTTTAAAATTCTACCATAATCTTACATAGCAGAGAAAACCATGTTTTATTATGGTTGCAAACAACAAAACTATTTTTCAAGAAACTAATTCAACCATTATATGGTTGTCGGCGACAATGATTTGGTTAAATTAAACATAATATCGGTAGAATTTTTTTAAAAATGGTTTTGTAGCTTTTTTCTCTGGGTGTATATATTAAATATATACATATATATCGAAAATAAGGATTTTCTCTTCTATGGTATAACAAATACTGGCTTCGCTAACTAAAGCTTCTCTGTATCGCCGGCCTTCGGCCGGGTGCAAGGATTTTCTCCTCTATGGTATAACAAAGACCGGCTTCGCTAACTAAAGCTTCTCTGTATAGGCGGCCTTCGGCCGGGCGCAAGGATTTTCTCCTCTATGGTATAACAAACACCGGCTTCGCTAACTAAAGCTTCTCTGCGTAGTCGGCCTTGTTCGGAAACAAGGCAGTTTTTCGAAGCTTTACTTAGCGAAACCGGTTTTTGTTAGACCATAAAGGAGAAAATCCTTGCGCCCGGCCGAAGGCCGGCTATACAGAGAAGCTTTAGTTAGCGAAGCCGGTCTTTGTTGTACCATAGAGGAGAAAATCGTTGCGCCCGGCCGAAGGCCGGCTATACAGAGAAGCTTTAGTTAGCGAAGCCAGTATTTGTTATACCATAGAAGATGAAATCCTTATTTTGGATATATATATTTAATATATACACGCGGAGTAAGAGCTATAAAAATATTTTATCCATATTATGTTTAATTTAACCAAATCATTGTCACCGACAACCATATTATGGTTAAATAAGTATCTTTAAAAAAATCACTTGAAATTTTAACGGTATTTTAAAAAAAAATTTACACATTTTTGATTATAAGTTAAGTTGCGGACGTTGCAAAGTGTCATAACGTCCTCGCCCTCGTCTTCGATGGACATTATGACACTTTAAAAGTGTCCAAGGACACTACGACACTGGACGTTATGACATGTCACCTAAATTTATATGAATAATAAACACTTTTTGCAAATTTAGTAATTTTTTTTTTTATTTTTTGGGAAAAAATTCGTTTATGCTTTTTGGGTCATTTTTCATTTTCTTTTTGGGCCCTTTTTCGTTTTTTTTGGGCAAAATTTCATATTTACCTTCTTGGGTCATTTTTCATGTTCGCTTGGGCGATTCTTCATTTGGGCGATTTTTCATTTTTTTTTTTTGGGCCATTTTTCTTTGGGCGATATTTCCTACAGCCTTTTTTGGCCATTTTTCTTTGGGCGATATTTCCTACAGCCCATAAAGTCCAGTGTCGTAATGTCCATGGACACTGTGACACTTTTGCAAACGTCCGTGGGCATTAAGACACTTTGCAAATGGACATTATGTCATTTTTTAAAATGTCACAAGGTCCATAATTACTAAAGATGTTTAATACAAATAAAGATCTACATACACGCAGAGAAAAACCTGTTTTATTATGGTCACAACCAACAAAACTATTTTTAAAGAAACTTATTTTACCATAATATGGTTGTCGGCGACAATGATATGGTTAAATTAAACATTTAAAAATGGTTTTGTTGTTTTTTCTCTGTGTGAATATATTAAACATATAATAAAAACACTTTTGGGCGCAAGGATTTTCTCCCCTATGGTGTAACAAATACCGGCAGCGCTTACTAAAGCGTCTCGGCATAGCCGGCCTTCGGCCAGGCGCAAGTATTTTCTACTCTATGGTATAACAAAAACCGGCTTCGCTAACTAAAGCTTCTCTGCATAGCCGGCCTTAGGCCGGGCGCAAAGATTTTCTCCTCTATGATATAACAAAGACCGGCTTCGCTAACTAAAGCTTCTCTGTGCAGACGGCCTTTTGGGCGGGCGCAAGGATTTTTTCCTTTATGGTATAACGAGTACCGGTTTCGCTAAGTAAAGCTTCTAAACTCTTCCTTGTTTCCGAATGAAGGCCGACTTCGCAGATAAGCTTTAGTTAGCGAAGCCAGTATTTGTTATACCACAGAGGATAAAATCCTTGCGCCCGGCCGAGGGCCGGCTATGCAGAGAAGCTTTAGTTAGCGAAGCCGATTTTTGTTATACCATAGAAGAGAAAATCCTTGCCCCGGCCGAAGGCCGGCTGTGCAGAGAAGCTTTAGATAGTGAAGCCGGTACTTGTTTTATCAAAGAGGAGAAAATCCTTGCGCCCGGCCAAATGCCGGCTATGCTTTCGAGTTTGTAAGCTATGCTTTCGAGTTTGTCCACGGACACTATGACACTGGACGTTATGACATACCACCTTTTTCAATATGTCCCGTTATTTTTATAAATAACATTTAGGAATTCGACGTATAGTAATAATGAATGATTTAGACAAATAGTATGTAAGATTTTAAATTGAAAAATCACCAAATTTAAAAAACGAAAAATAGCCCAAAAATTTTGGGTCACTTTTCAAATGAATTCAGGCCCAATTTTACATGGAATTTTTTTGGGTGATTTTTCACTTATTTTTTGGGCCATTTTTCTTTGGGCGATATTTCCTACAGCCAAAATAATCCCCCGAAAAATATATTTGGGCTTTATTTCATAATGATTTTTTGGGGGATAATTTCATATGAAATAATACTTATCCCTATTAAAAAATGCAATAAAACCACAAACAAAATGAAATAACCCCCCAAAAATAGTTTTTGTTGTTCTCTGTACAAACTTTTGGGGGGTTATTTTATTATTTTTTTGGGAGATTATATTTTGGGTGGATATTTCATACCGCCATAATGGGGTCTTTTATCGTTTCAGCAATTGGGGTCTTATTTCATATGATATAAGCCCAAAATTAGGGTATTATTTCATTTATGTTTGGGGCGTTATTTCATTTTGTTGGGGAATTATTTAATTTTTAAAATTGGGATTTTATTGCATATGAAATCAGGGCCCACACTTTGGGGGATTATTTCATTATTTTTTTGGGGGGTTATTTCATGCCGCCCCCTAATTTAAACAAAAACAATAATTTAGACGCATCTTTCACACATGTTGTGCGTGTTTTTATTAATTTTTCATAGATCATGGATCTTAAATCACCATTTTATAGTTTAACCGTTTCAATACGGATTTTTTTTAAAGATAAAAACTCTTTTTATGGTTTGGTTGCTTGATTATGCCTTAAAGATGCTTCCTAAGGTGCGTTCAAGTAGAGGATAATCAGGACACGAAAATGTCCTTTGACAGGGATGTCCCAACAGTAAATGGCTTCGGGACGCACACGTCCCAACAGTAACAGAGTTAGGCAAAAATTATAAAAGAATTATAAATAATTAGTATTGTGGTTATTTTGTTGAACTATTTATGGTTTTCAATCCAAATTTTTAATATTTTTAATTAGGCTTAAGTTCATGAAATTTAATTTTTATTAAATTATTTTTATGAAGAAAAGAATTTTACAACATGGCTCGGGCTCGAACCACGTCCAGAATGAAAGATTATCAATAACAATTTTAATTGATTTTCATGTTGTAAAATTCCTTTCTTCATAAAAATAATTTAATAAAAATTAAATTTCATGAACTTAAGCCTAATTAAAAATATTAAGAATTATAAATATGTAAAAAGAAAACTTCAATTCAGTATTAGTTTACTCACAAAAAAAAATATTATATGAAATAAATATATAAAATTTAATTTAATTAGAATGATATTTGGCAAACCATCGCGCACAACTGTTTCTCTTCCACAGTATATGTCAAAATCGTAGGCGTATCCTGTTGTTGAATCACATCGTTCCCAAATCTTTATGGGTTTCATCGGGTTATATTGCTTCAAAGAAGACCTGCCTTTGAATTTTGCCATAGCTTCATCAATTGACTGGTAAACGCTATCAGTTCGACACTTTTTGAATGTGTACTTTACGCATAAGCCCATTTCATCAACGTAATACGTTTTTGAGCTATCTGTGATTTTCTGGGTAATTCATATACAATAACCGTATTACCCAAACATAAATTTTGTGACCAATACATATGCATGAGTGGTAAATGGTTATAAGACATATCCAAATATACACCGACAACGGTCATCATTTCATATGGATCAGTAGGCTTCATTGGAACTCTTACTTTTTTATCGACAAGTTTCTTGTTCTTATTTTGGATAATACTATTGAATATATCTATTCTTTTATTTGTGCAGTCGGCTATTTTTATAAATAAGCTTCTAGGAAAAATTTTTAAGAAAATTTCCAGCTCTTTTGAACCTCTATCAATATTTACAAGAATAACCGGCTGTTCGAAGCTTGGAATTGTTTTTCGAAGCAAAAAATTATTAACACTGTTATTCCATACCACTCCACTGTCGACTTGGGTGTTCTCTTCCTCTGGGGAAATATTGTTTTGGACAACAGAGTTCTCTTCAGATGAGCTATCACTTTAACTTTCACTTGAATTACATGGATCAAGAATGCTATCGCCATCGAAGTCACTGCTACTATCGGAGTCGGTGTTTTCCAATAAACTTCGAATGTTTTCGTCATCAAATAACTTCTGACTCTTCCGTTTTGGAAAACATTCGCTAATCAGGTAAAAATTAATTACTAGTGGGGCAAATGTGTCCCAATGGATAAAGTTTTTCCACTATATTTCATATGATTTTTGTGTTTCATAAGAGATAATTATTTATTTATAATGATATTACCGTACCTCGACATTTTGTAATGAATTATAAGCAAAATCGGGTGTAAAACTACTAAAAACCCAACTTTTTTCCTCACTAAACTAGCACGTGCTACAATTAACAGCAAACTAAAAGCTCATTTCAGTATAAATTTTAAGAATAAAATATGTAAGCAATAGCATGATTGGATAAAAATGTTGGGACAAAAGTAAATATGAATATATTTAAGCAATTGGATTTCAGTTAAGTAGGACTTCTCAACGGGAAACATATGTCCCGTCAGTATTGAAAGGGTTAACAGTCAGTATTTTAGAACAGCAACAAAAACCACAAGAAATGTATAAACAAAAATTACCCATTACTAACGCAACACGCACTTCTAACATAAACATTTTATAATAAAATAAACAATAATATTATTGTTGCTCTTAATATTTGGCTCTTGCGATGCTGCAGTTGATTGTGCTTATAAAAATATTTATTGAAGTGAAAACAACAAAAACAATGGTTTTAAATAGAAATGTATGTCATTAAAGTTGGAAATTCATGAAAATAATAGTGCACTGTTATTGTTCTATTGAATTAATTAATAACTTTTTAAGGAAATTAATTATTACTGAAATGAAAAACAGCGAATTTGAATTCAAAAACCCATAAAATAAAAACCAGCGATAAATTTGAAAGAAAAACATTAAATTGATTAGGCAAAAAAATGGTGGAATGTAAAGTAAAAAATCTTTTTTAATTTAACAAAACAGAAGGTTAAGTTAGGTTCCATTGGAAACTGCAATTTAGCGTAATAGTAGCTACTTCCCGTCATGTTATCATGTATGTATCAGAAATTCTATATTAACTGGCTGCTACTATAACTCAGCCAACCGGTTGATTCAAAAAAGGAGTGGGTCCACATCAAATCAGTGTCACAGAGACTTGATTTGTCTCTAAGTGCTAATAAATCATTGCAAGTTTAAATTTGTTTTTGGTTAAAAAGGCGTTTAAGCCAACAAATCCATAAATCAGTAAACATATAAACTTAAGCGTTTAATCTTCAATATGAATTTCACAACATCTATCGTACTGTTGCCACAATTTTTTTAACTACATATAATTAGGTATGTTACAGAAATAAAAGCAATTTCGCTTTATGTGAAGCAAGGTACGAAATCATTTCCACTTTCAATCGGAATTGATTTCTGTGACAGGCCTGAAAATGAATAAACTGATTTACAGTTGCTGAGTTTAATCTACATACATATAAATTTAAGTTAAGTTCAACTAAGCCAGCGTTTAAACATTCACTGATGCATTAGCCATAAGAGTTCTATGACCAAATAGTAGCTCTGTTTCTTTACTCTACTTTGCACGAAAAGCGTTCCCGTACATTGAGAGAATAAAATTCTTCTTCTTCTTGCACGAAACAGCCCAGACTTTTTCTTCATGCAAATTGTGTAAATTGTCAAACAGCTGTAAAACATAAACAAAACAATGAAATGCAAAGGAAAAAAATCATGAACCAAATTTTGGAAAAAGTGCTGTGGAGTAAAATAATGTACTTAAATATAAAGTTTTATGTTGAAATATTAGGAAAACATAATGTTAGTTATTGTAAAAGTGTTTGTTTTGTTTAATTTTTGGTAAAACTAGTTTATTTCTACAGACAATACACAATTTTTCAAAATTGGCATAAACTTTTATCGTTTTGTAAGGATTGTCAAAACAATCACTTACCGTTATAACCGTTAATAAACGTTATTATGTTTCTGAAGTGAGATCTGTAAAGCTTTAACGCTCGCTGAGTCCTTTTACCGTCTATGATAGGCAAGATTTTCTTTGTTTCCCTACAGATTGTTTCATCTCAATGTTGGCAACCCTGTTGTGTATTAACGTCAAATTTCTTTCTCTCTAAATTGGTTTTACGTTGTTTTACATTAGTGATTTTAACTTATTAATCGAAATATTGAAGTATTGAAGTATGACTCCAAAAAGCAGGAGAAGTATTATAAAAAAAGCTAGTGTGTATTCAATGCAATCTAGAAGTAGAAGATAATGATGAAAGCATAGATTGTGATAAATGCAACAAAACTTTTCATGTACTTTGCACTGAATTAGACAAACCTCAGTTTAATCATCTTTTGGCTAATGAAAGCGAAGAATTTGTGTGCCATGTCTGAAATAGCAAAAGCAACATTAACAGCAATGCTTCTGTAACTGTAGAACTTAATGCGATCAAAACAGAATTACAGAAATTGGATCAACTAAGTAGTTTACATGAAACAATGGTTTTTATGTCTAAGCAGTATGATGATATTCTTAAAGGTGTAGCTGAAAACAAGAAGAAATTGTAAACTGTTCAAAAAGAAAATAAGGCATTAAAAGCAGAAATGAAAGATTATATTAAGTTTCTTAATGATCAAAGAGTGCAACGATTGTGTGATACAAAAAGAAAACTTATCAGCTGCTGATACTGTATTGAAGTTGTCTTCTGATGTTGGTGTTGTTGTTCGACCTGAAAGTATAAGTGATGCCTACTTTTTGAACACTTAAAACAATAAAACTCAATCAGTCGTAGTTAAATTTAGTTCAAAAAAATCAAAATCTGATTGATGCCAATCAAGCCAAAATTAAAAGAAAACAAGTTAGAGTGCTATATTCGGCTGTGCCGAATCTTTGATACCCTCCACCGACAGTTCGAATGTTTAAGGAGTAATATCTGTATGATGTTATTATAATCTTAAACTGTGACGATTTGTTATTAATTATGGTTTAAGGCAACCAAACTGTTTTCCGGTAGAAGGGTTTATATGGGGCCTAGGGTAAATTATGGACCGATCATCACGAAATTTCACATCGTCATTTCTAGTCCTTTAAAACTGTGACGTACCAATTTCTGTTATGATTGCATTATTTTTTACGGTTTTAGGCGTACTGAACTATTTTCCGGGAGTAGGGTTTCTATGGGGCCTAGGGTAAATTATGTACCGATCTTCACGAAATTTCACAGTATCATTTATACTCCTATAAAACTGTGACGGGCCAAATTTTGTTACGCTAGCGTTATTTTTTACGGTTTTAGGCGTACTAAACTGTTTTCCGGGAGTAGGGTTTATATGGGGCCCAGGGTAAATTATGGACCGATCTTCACGAAATAACACAATTTTATTTATTGTCCAATAAAACTTTGATGTACCAAATTTTGTTATGATAGCATTATTTTTTACGGATTTAGGCGTACTAAACTGTTTTCCGGGAGTAAGGTTTATATTGGGCCCAGGGTAAGTTATGGACCGATCTTCACGAAATAACACAATTTTATTTATTGTCCAATAAAACTTTGATGTACCAAATTTTGTTATGATAGCATTATTTTTTACGTTTTTAGGCGTACTAAGTTGTTTTCCGGAAGTAGGTTTTATATGGGGCCTATGGTAAATTATGGACCGATCTTCACGAAACTTAACAGTTTAATTTCTAGTCCTATGTAACTGTGACTTGCCAAAATTTGTAATGATAGCATTGTTAGTTAAGGTTTTAGGTTTAATATACTGTTTTCCGGGAGTAGGGCTTATATGGGGCCTAGGGTAAATTATTGACGGATCTTCACGAAATTTCATAGCGTGATTTCCAGTTGAATGAAACGAATTGTTGCGAAATCTTATATCATTCTGTGCATTTTTCCACCATTTATGTTAGTTTTTGTAACAAAATTATCAATTTTTTTTAGGTGGTGGTTCCACATTTTGATTCATAGCTCAGATCCTATTGAACCGATTTGGCTGAATTTCAATCCCAAACTGCTTAGGATAACTACAAGCAATTTGACACCAAGTTTGTTGATTTCTTTTGAGTTTTTCGAAAGTGAGCGTGTTTTCAACAGACGGACAGACGGACAGACAGACGGACATGGCTAAATCGACTTAAAATTACTCAAGAACCCAGAATATATATACTTTATAGGGTCTGAGATGAATAGTAAAAAAGTTTCACACGGAATGACAAACTGAATATACCCTCTTCACAACTAATTGTGGTGGAGGGTATAATAATTAAACTATGTGTCATTTCTTTTTTTCTTCCTTTAGTCCTATTTTCATCCATACATGAGCCCTATTTAAAACGAAGGGTTACCACCACATTGCATTTTTGTCAAAACGCAAGCTAGCACGAATTTCAAGAAAAGCTGAGACACGTATTTAATTAAATCGACTTGAGATTAAAATATGTCAATTTGGCATTTTTATTAGAAACAACCCCGAACAAAAAATTCAAAACCCGTTTTTTTACAAAAAATCCTAAAAAAAAGGGCATGGATGATCGCCCTTGAACAAATTGTATGTACAGTTGGAAGCGCCTTAAAAAAACCTTTCTTATGATATTATATGTTGGTAAGGCAACAGATTCTCAAATTAAAAAATATGCAAAAATAGACCCTTTTCAAACTGGTCCAGCCGAAATATTTAAAAAAAGTCCTAGGTTCATTTTTAGGAGAGTACATCGAGCACTTTTTTTGGTGAGTCGCTCTAATATAAGTATATCAAACCTTATTGTTAAAATTTTGTTGTCCTCACTGTGGCACAACAACGAATGAATTGTTGAAATTTATCTGATTTGCTTATTGTCCAAAATAGGATAGGTTGTATATAAAATTTGTAATGAGAAAAAAAAGAAGAGTTTATTAGAAATGTCATCTAGAATAGCGAAATCTTACCAGTTTTTTTGTAAATTAGACTTTATTTTAACCGTCACTTACCTGCAAAGAAAGATAAAAATATTTTTATCAATTAAAAATTAAATTTGAAAAGAAATGTATAAGGAAGAGAGAAGTTTATATAAAGATAAAAGGATTTTTTTGTTAAAATGCACTTTTTATCAGAGTACCGAAACGCTCGCTCATTTTTCAGTCATGAGCGAGCGTGAAAAATTTTAAATTGTACTGGTTCTTCTCATTCATGGGGGTGAGGAAAAAAAATATTTTTAATTTCCTCATTCATGAAAAATAAGCAAACAAAAAAATTCATATATGAATTTGTCAGATAAGAAAAATTTAAAAAAATTCACATTCAATTTCCTCATAATGAAAAAAACGCGATTTGCCCGACCATTAACAGAGGGTAAATGAAGAAGCAAAGAGGCCTTATAGAAGCCCTTTTTACTGATATTAAGTTTCCAGTCGCTTTCCAACTGTATTTCTAATTTACACAATATATCACTGGATACCAAAGCCTGGGCTTCTTGCATCTACTTTAAAGGCCTTCTAAAAATAATTAATAATAAAGCTTTATCCCAGTGTAATTGTTGTTGCTAATAACGCAAAGTGAGTAAATTAATAAATCTGTGGCCGTATGGAAAAACTAGATAACTCCATTTTTTGAAAACACGAGAAAAACACATTTAAAGTTTTAAACATATTTTGCTAATTATTGCATATGAATTTATGTTATTATGCATGCGCATTAAACAAAACAATATTTTAGATTCAGTTAAAGATTTCTGGTACCATTAAACTAATTTTTGGACATTAAAACCGAAAATCAATGTCACTTATCTTGTTTTTTCGAAAAATGGAGTTATCTAGTTTTTCCGAACATTTTTTTTTCTTAAATTATATCAGTATTTTATGGAATTAAGGCAATTTAAGTAATGATTTGTGGAAAAACATTAACTTTTTGACTCAAAACGTTAATTTACCCGTTTTTTTCTACGAACAAATGGAGTTATCCAGTTTTTTTCAAAAAATATTTTTTTCTCTTTATGCTTATATATCAAAAAATAAGCTGAGTTTTTGTCTGTTTTTATGCATAAACATAATCAAAAGGTTTACCCTTCTTGATTTTATGAAATTAATTGGCCAGTTTTAAGGACGTTGATTAATGTTATAATCGGTTTAACATACGTTGAACCTGAAAAAGAGCTATTGACTTTGTGGTTAGTTTTATTTCAATA
The DNA here is from genome assembly GCA_930367215.1 of Pollenia angustigena. Classification (NCBI taxonomy): domain Eukaryota; kingdom Metazoa; phylum Arthropoda; class Insecta; order Diptera; family Polleniidae; genus Pollenia; species Pollenia angustigena. The sequence goes on along the minus strand of OV884059.1, from coordinate 176,550,581 downwards.
CATATTAAAATTTTAAACAAAAGGTGTTCCGTTAAATTTTTTTACTATACTTGGTAATAAGATCGTTTTTAGCTTTTTAGTTTAAAAACAATATCTTACGCTTCTACTTTGTTTTTTATGTTTTTGATAAAAATAAACGTAATAGTTACACTTGCGTGCAAAAAATATAAAAATCAACACAAGAAAATCAACAATACGACCGACTAACATAAACTTAGATCCAGACCTTGATCTCATGCAAATAAAGACTAAGTTGGAGGAAATCATTCCACAATGCAGCACGGAAGAAAATAAAAGGAAGCAAAACGTGATCGAGCAATCGGACAAAGAACTCGTAAATTTAGAAATAAATACTTCAGAAAACAAACTGAAATCAAGTCGGAAAAAGCTCAAGAGAAGTTTTATTGATGAACATTTAACATTGAGAAGATCGTCAAGGTTGCAGAAAAAAATAATTTTATATTATTAAAATTTTATTAGTATTAAATATCGTAAAGTGCAAAAAATATGAATATGTTCTTAGATTAATAAAAATAAAGAAATTTACAACCAGGCTCAAATGTCGATAAGAACATTTCTTTCGCATATTTATATTTAAAACAATAATAGAAAACTAAAATTCTTTTTGTTTTCAATATAAATATAGGAAAGAAATGTTCTTGTCGACATCATGGGCCAGGCAGTTAATTTGTTCTTATTTTTAAGAAAACTGTGGCCGTATATAAAAACTAGGTAACTCCATTTTTTTAGTAAAGTTTGTTTGTCTTCCAGATTCAAAAAATTTATTCTTAGAAAGAAAAAAAACTGGATGAAAATAGTTTTTATTATTTTTGTAAGTTAAAACACCTTACTATTTATTATCTTTGCAACAGAAACAAATAAAAATAAGTATGTTAAAACATTTTTCAAAGATGCTGTACCACATAGGGTACGGTAGATCTATATGGGCTAAAAACTATTACTCGGAAAGATTTCGGGTACAAAAGATGTAATATGCATACAAAGAATGCATAAAAATATTCTTTGAATTCTCTAGAGTTGCAATTTTTAGGCTCAACATTTTGACCCGAATTTGTTCTATATCGCTCTTTGTCTCTTAGTTTTTGAGACAACACAGCTTAAAACTTCTAATTTTTCTGTTTTCTAAGAGACTATGGAGTTAACTTGTTTTTTCAAAAAATGCATGGAGTTATCTAGTTTTTACATAAAAATTTATATTTTTCTGATTTTTGTTTTTCAAATAACTATTAAATGAGAAAATATATCAAAATTTCGATCTGACAGAGTGATAGTAAATGAAACTCGCTTTCTATTTTTGGTGTTATCTCAATTTTCGCAAAAAGTGGAGTTAACTAGTTTTTCCATACGGCCACAGAAATAAACATGCTACACATTCCAACATTACTGCTAATAAAACTATTTCGACAGGCCTTATCTCAGAAAAATTAATTTGAATTTGTAAAATACTTCTTAAAACCCGTTCTAAAAGACCTTTTCGAAGAAGGCAGAGCGGAATAAGTAAAAGTTTATTGAAAATTTAGTTGTAAAACTTCTTTAAGGCCTGAAAAGTCAAAGCGTTTGCAATTTTTCCTGCAATGCGTCCTGCCTGTCTGTGCATTGTAAAATTATTTGTTGGCTGGTAAACTAAAATGTGTTTTGATTTGGTAAAAAATTTGTTGATGCCTCTCAAGAGGTCTGTTTTTTTTCCTTTAAAAGACATAAAGGCAAAAAAATATTAAAAAAAATTACTACCAGCAAGAATTGAAGACATGTATTTGGTTTCGTGAAAAAAATTTGTTTGTGGACCAAGCGCAACGGTGTTGAAAACACTACATTGAATTTACAATAGCTGGCATAATTTGGCGCGAAACAATAAAATTACATTAATGCAACAATAAAACAAATTTTCTTACCCATTAACCATACTTACTGTCGCTTTGCTTGTGGCGAAACAAGACTTTGTTAGTGTTTTCCAAATAACTTTACCTACGTAAGAGAAGTGTTTTCAGCAATAAAAACCCATCGTCGCGATTGGAACAGAAACCAAAATATTTTTACAACAGGGATGTCAGCGCCTTGCACAATTGTGCAAATTAATTCACATGTACGCTTACGCTCTCTTATTTTGCGAGCGTAAAATATAATTGTTTACTGAGAAACACTCTCATTCAGCGGGAAATATCGCAAATATTGCAAGGCCTGTTTTGAGGCCTCTAAATATATTTATGTATATAAATAAATATACAATAACTGTATGCAGGTACATCTTTTTTTTTTATTATCTTTTTTATTTTATTTATTATCTATGTTTTTGTTTTGTTTTATTTCTGTTTTTGACATTGTACAATGATTTTAAAACAGGGATTTCCATTTCTTTGCACAATTGTGCAATTGTGGTTATTTTTTAAGATAGAATTTTAAAATTTTATAAAAATATATATGTAAAGTGAATCCTAATCAACAAAAATTTCAAATTTTCAAAATAATTGTTTTGCATTTAAGCTAACGATATGTGTTTTGTTCGTGAAAAAAATTCGTTGATGCCTGTAACAGGGTCCCTTTTTCTTTCGTTAAAAAGACGTACCTAAATGCAGAAATTATTAAGAAAAGAAAAAGCCACAAGAATTTGTTGGTATTTTGTGATTGTAGAATATTTTTGTTTCTGTACCAATCGCGTCGGTGGGTTTTTTTTTTTTGAAAACTCTTTTCTTAAGTAGGTAAAAATATTTAAAAAACAAGTTAAAAAAGTCTTGTTTTGCTACAATTTATGTGTAAACCTATACACATAAAAGCAAATGTGACAGAAGGTCAAATTTTTGGGTAAGAAGATGTGTTTTATTGATGTATTAATGAAACTTTATTGTTTCGCACTATTTTTATTGCTTACTTTTTTATGCTACAATTATATGACCGAGTCTAAAGAGTAAACCTTACTACTTTATGGTATTTATTTAACGTAACTTTGACCTGTTATAATGACTTTATACATTTTGAGCTAAATTTGGAACTACAAGGAAAGGGAAACAATTTAAGTGACATATATACGATTGTTTTTAATTTTAAAACCAAATTATTTTTATTAACAAATAAAATAAATAATGAAGATTTTTCCAACTTTCCTAAAACTTTGCTTATTTATGACAAGGAGAAATATTTGAAAAAATCTGAGTATTTGGCAATTTTTGAAAACCTTTTTTACAACTTTCAAGATCGTTTTCAAGATTTTGAGGATATAAAACCACTACTTAACATATTCCAAAATCCCTTTAAGTGCGAAATTGCGAGTTATGAATTCAGCATCCAGTCGAAACTAATCATACTTAGGAGCGAAATTAATCCTCCAGACAGGGAAAATATTATTGAGTTCTGGAAAAATTTAGACGGGGCGCTATATCCTATATTAAAAAAAAATTCCTTCAAATGTTTGTTGCTTTTCTCCTCAACATATCTTTGCGAACAAATATTTTCCGATTTTAAATACATTTGCTCAAAACAACGCAATAAATAAACATCCGCAAACCTAAAAAATGTTTTGTTGTTACGAAACTGCAATATAAATTTAGAAGATATTATTGGTAAATAAAAGTATTTATTATAGGCTAGTAAAATCTTCTCTTTTTATAATGGTGGTAAATACTTACAGAATATTTTTAAACTTAATATTTGCATTAGTATGAGCAAATGAATTTTCATTGTTAGAATTCGCAAAGGTATGTTGAGCAAAAAACGAAAAATATTGGAAAGAATTGTATTAGGTTGTAAAAAGACTTCAAATATTGTGAACTGCGCAATTTTTCCAAAAAATAAGCAAAGTTTCTGAGGTTCCAAATTAAATTTATTTAAATAATAACTGATTGTGTCTGTCCATAACTCAACATTTTTCGATAATTGTATTATTATTTATTGCTTTTAAGTCTTCATAGCAATAAATGTAAGTTAACTTTAAATGGTCTGATGAAAAATGAATGGAAAGCATGAACTATATTTCCTCGCATAATGCTGGCCCTGGTGTTTGCATCGCCCTTTCATGAAAATGTTTTGTAAGTTTTAATACCTTACCTGATTCCCAACAATTTAATCGAACATAGATGACCCTTAGAAAAGGTCTTTAATAAGGCCTCGCAATAGGCCTCGCAACCGCATATTTCGCCCGCTGGGCATGTAAGAGATAAGAGTAATCTCACCAACACAATCATAATTGACATCACTGTCCCTGCAAATAAAATTGGACCACCTGACCCATTTTGATAAAATGGACTACTCCATGGACTAGTCCGATATAATGCAAGCATGGACCATGCCATTGTTAAAAAGTGTTTGTAGTGAGACGACATGTCTTCGTTTTTTAACGACATGCTTTCGTGTTTAAACGACATCAAAACTAATCCTCTTGAGTATACCATGGAGTAGTTTTAAAACTACTCCTTACTGGTCCAAAGGTGGGTTATATACCATGGAGTAGTTTTAAAACTACTCCTTAGTGGTCCAAAGGTGGGTTATATGGTTCTCTCCTAGGACATCGTAATGTTAAATAGACCAGGTTTTTTCCATACGTTTGGGTTACTTGTGGACTAGTCCTGGTCCCTTGTGGACTACTCTTTACACGCGTGTTTGGACTGGTCCTATTATTTGCAGGGGTTTTACAAACACAAAATACCAACAACTTTTTGTGTCTATTTTTTTTCTCAATAATTTCTGCATAAAGGTACGTCTTTTTAACGAAAGAAAAAGTGACATTTTTTAAAGGCACCAAAGAATTGTTTACACAAAAAAAAAAAAAAAATATCGTCAGCTTATATCCAAACATTATTAGAAAATTTTAAATTGTTTTGTTTTCTTGGTTACGATTCACATTACATATTTTTTTAAAATTTTAAACTGCTACCTATAAAATATACAAGTTATTTACAAAATTAAAAATAACTTTTCATCAAAAATAAAATTTTTTTTTAACAACATAATGTATACACAGAAAAAAGTAAAAAACGGTTTTGATCACCAAAATAATTGAAACAAGCAAAAAATTGTTTAATTTTGCACCTATCACCGAAATGATTATACCAATTACTCAAATTTGCAAAAATTGCAAAACAGGGATTTTTTTCCAATTAAAAACTTTTTAAATTTTAATTACAAAAATAATTGAAAAAAATTATTAATATTAAACAATATTTTAATTGAATGAATTAACAAATTAATTGAAAAAAAACCAATATTTTAATTGAATGAATTACTAACGTAATTGATTACAATACAGAAAATTAATTATTTTAATAATTGTATTGATTAAAACAGTGATTGAATTTTTGCATTAAATAGATTAAATTTATAATTGAATAAATTAAAGAGTGTATTTGAAATACAAATTGTTAATTGAATAAGTTTGTTTAATCAATTCAGTTGATGGTTAAATGAAGCAAAATAATAATATTTAAAATATACATATGTTTTATTTAAATATGGTTTAAAAATAACTTGTTTTATTTGTTTAATTGTAACATCTCATGCTTAATTGTACAAAGTTTGGAAGATTTTTTTGACAAAGGAATTTCATACATACAACTTTGTATAAAATTGTAGAATAACTCTGATTCTTCAGGGTATTCAAGATTGAAAACAAAAAACTATTTTTGTTGTGTAATTTGGCTGTACTTTTTTCACCTATTCACTTTGAACGCACAACATGAAATGACACCAAAAATAATTCAAGAATTAACAAACAAAGAAAATAAACACCAAATTTCGATTGCGACCATAACCACCGTCAACAATGTGGTCAGCCACAAGTCGATTTTTATTTTACGCATAATATACATATGTATGTAGGCTCATTACACAGTACAACAGCCAATATGGGGGGTGAGAAATTCCAAGTCAGGGTGATGGTACTAGGTCAGTATAGTAAAACCCTCAAAGGGTTTGGCGTTCGTATGTGTCAGTTTTTTTTTATGACATTTTAAATTTTTTCCTTATCTTGATGTTTTTTCGCTTAGTTGTAACATTTTGGCAAAAACGTAGTTTAACATAACTCGAGAACCACTTGTCCGATTTTGATGAAACAAATTTAGAAAAATTAAGAATTACAATTTCTCTAATCTGTTTCTATACCGTTTTCCTATATGTGCAACACTTTCGAAGTTAAAAATGAACGTATGAAGAAAAAAAATATTTTTTGCCCAAAAAATTTAAATTTTTTATTTTTAATTCATAAAAAATCCAAAACAGTAAAAAAAAGTTTCAAGTCCTATTACTTTCACGTGAAGTCGCATAACCTATGAAATAAATGAGACATATTAACAATTCGCTTTTATTAACAATTAAGTGAAGGTATTTATAGGTGTTCATTTATCGATTTTTGTCATTCAACAAGTGCCGACGAACGCGAACAGTAAAAGTCATTTTTCTCCAGTTTTTTTAAAGTGAACAAAAGAGAACAGAATATGGAACTGTGCAAGCCAGATATAAATAGCTTTTGCTACTGCTGTGGTCAATATGTCTCAACCCATAAAAAAAGGGGAAATTTCAGTACTGATTTTGTTCAAACATACGAGATGTACTTCAACCAAAATGTTCTAGTGAACGAAAATTGGGTACCAAATATAGTGTGTAAAAGCTGATACAACCGTCTAATGGATTGGAAAAATAGAAGACGTGAAAGTATGCCATTCGGTATCCCAATGACTTGGACTAATCCTGGCGAAGGTCACAATCCATTGAATTGCTATGCATGTGCGAATAAAGGAGCCGCAAAAAGGATAAGAAAATCGTATAATTACGTTGGTGTTGCAAGTGCCGCAACACCATTGCCTCATTCGGAACACATTCCTGTGCCAAAAGCTTCTAGCCCAGATATTTTCTGACGATCCCCCATATGAGCCATCAGTATCCAATGAGCCAATTTTAATAAATCAAAATAAGCTTGATTTAATTGTTGCCAAGTTGGAATTAACACAGCATAAATCGGAAGAGCTGGCTTCCATTTTGAAATCAAACAATTTGTTGGCACCTGGTGTGAAAGTCGCAGCTTATCGAAGTCGTCAGGCAACACTCCAAAGTTTATTCCTTGTGAAATATGAAAAAACTTCTGCATATTGCCCGGATGTAGGAAAATTGATGGACGCAATGGAAATAAAATATGAAGCAGATGACTGGAGATTATTTATTGACAGTTCAAAACTCAGCTTGAAGGCGGTTTTACTGCATAAGACCAATAAAAAACCTTCAGTTCCAATCGCCTATAGTACAGAAACGAAAGAAACATATGATGCACTGGAAAATATTTTAAAAATGGTTAACTACGCCAAACATATGTGGCGCATATGCTGCGATTTAAAAGTTGTAGCAATGCTTTGCGGTCTTCAAAGCGGCTATATAAAATATATGTGCTTTTTGTGCGATTGGGACACACGATTTTCCGGTGACCAATATGCATGTCACGGATGGAAACTCAGAGAGCACAGCAGGTTACAAACGGCCAATATTATTCGTGAGCCTCTAGTGCCGAAGGAGAAGATATTGCTGCCTCCACTGCATATTAAACTTGGAGTTGTTAAGAATTTTATCAAAACTGTCGCCAAAAGAGTTGAAGTTTTCTTGTGTTTGAAACTAATTTACCCGAGACTCAGCGAAAGTAAAATTAAAATTTTCCATCTTAATAAATTAATTTTTTCCAATCACGCGTACTAAATGGTCCAGATATACGAAAGCTGATTAAAAGTGACGCATTCAACAATATTTTGATTGACGCGGAATTGAATGCATGGCAGGCAATCAAAGAAGTAATAGAAGGCTTGTTGGGAAAGCATCGTTCTAACAACTACGATGTTTCTGTCGCAAGGATGTTAAGAGCATTCTCGGAAATTGGTGTCCACATGTCCTTGAAAATCCATTATTTACATCATCATCTGGACTACTTCAGCAAACAATTGGCTACCGAATCTGATGAACAAGGTGAACGCTATTTATACAATACAATATATATACAACTTTGTATAAAATTGTAGAATAACTCTGATTCTTCAGGGTATTCAAGATTGAAAACAAAAAACTATTTTTGTTGTGTAATTTGGCTGTACTTTTTTTCACCTATTCACTTTGAACGCACAACATGAATTGACACCAAAAATAATTCAAGAATTAACAAACAAAGAAAATAAACACCAAATTTCGATTGCGACCATAACCACCGTCAACAATGTGGTCAGCCACAAGGCGATTTTTATTTTACGCATGATATACATATGTATGTAGGCTCATTATTGACATCGGTGGTGGTCATAATTGTAATTCGTCTATAACAAATCTCAGTTCATTTTTTACTTGTTGATAGTTTTTTTTTGCAGCCGACGCACAGTGCTTTGGCCCATAGACATAAATCAAAAAAAAATCAAGTCTTATATTGTACTTAAAAATGTACAGATCGATAGATAACAAAATAATTAAAATGAATTTTGAAGAATTATTAAGATTTAACTCTTTTTGGCGGCGCTAGAGGGCGCCAAAGTTTGAGAATTTATAGTAAAAATGGCCAAACAACTACTTGAGTTTTACATGCTTTAGGAAAACTGTTGTAAAACTATTGAGATTGAAATTTTTTTCTGTAGTAGTTTACTATATTTAGAACTAACTGCAAAAAAATTTTATTGGATTATTTTCTCATAAGTGTTTTTTTATTGGTTTGAAAAATGCTTATTATTTACTTAAGCTCTAAAAATTTTCTAACTTTGATGGAATATTAAAAAAAAAGAAAAATACCGTCTATGGGTTTTTTTCTGATTTCGAATATTTAAACTGTTTTCTAATAACTCCAAGAAAAACAATTGAAAAAATTTTACCACAACTTGAAAAAAAAATTTTTTTTAATGGCTATTTTCATGATTTTTGCTCAAATTTTGATAGTTTTCAGGAGTTTAAAAGACAATTAACTACAAATACTGTGAAATATTAATTCAAACTTATACCGTTCAATAAAAAACAACAAAAATCAAAATATGTATAAAATTTTTTTTGTATTTGCCTGCATTTTACGGCATAAGAGGGCGCTGAAATCACAAATGCCCTTGGTTTTTTATTGTTTCAAGAAAATAATTGTAAAAAATTCATTTTCTGGATTACGAGATTAAAATTTTTTTCTGTAACACCTTACTATATTCTAAACCAACTATAAAAAATTTTAGGGGAATTATGCTCCTATACTTATTTTTTAATGGTTTGAATTGTTTCATAGATTGAATTAGTTTAAAAAAAATAAACTAGGAACATAATAAGAAATATTAAGGTATAAAAGTGGCTTTATGTAATTATATATATATATATATATATATATATATATATATATATATATATATATATATATATATATATATATATATATGTTCCTCTAACTCCCATTGGAGCATAGGGCGCCAAAATTATAATGAAACTTAACTAATAACTAAAATAAATTTCAGGGTGCTTGTCCGAAGAAGCATTGGAAGCCAACCACAAGATCGTGAGAAAAACCAGACTTTCCCATACGAGAAAAACGTCACGACGACACTAATAAAGATTTAATGACTCATTTAAAACATTCCTCAGAACCGTTGTTATCTTCAAACAGGAATCCAAAGACTAAAAAAAATATATTTTTTGAAGAAGTTGAGAAATATATACTGAGAGAAAATGTACCAGTTAAAGATGACGAAACAAATGTTTCGTTGAGCGGCAATATTTTTTTGGAAGAATTCAGTACTGAAGATGATTCATTGTAATTAAAAAAAATGAACATACATATGTAAATAATAAATAAATTAGTTTAAAGAAAATAAATTAGGAATATAATAAGAAATAATTCCAAATAATTCATTAGATCGGCTCAGAATCACTTTCTGAGTCGATCTAACGATGTCCTTCCGGCCGGCTGGCGGTCCATGCAACCTTGTCCATACAGATCGCAAATTCGGAGACAATTTGATGAAATTTGTCTCAGAGGCTCTGACTGGTACAAGGACCAAGGACCATCTTATTACATCGGCAAGATTAAATTTGGTCCAAACCAAACTAATTTTATTGTAATCAAAATCAGCTTATCAAATTGAATAGGAATCTTTCTATTTTTGAACGTAGCTCCCATAAAAATCATTCTCCCGAAAAAGCTTTTAATGCCAGCTTCCTTAAAAATATTAGTATTTACATACAAATTGGCGACAATGACTTTTACGATAGCTACTAAGTCATGACAAAATGTTGTCCAGATAGTTCCAAAATAAATTATAGGTTCCATATAAACCCTCATCCAAAAAACTCATATAAGGAGCTTAAGATATCTAAACAATATTCGGGAGAAAGAACTTTTAAACGAATCTTAACCTCATAGCATAATTTTGTTCTGGCGGGTCCATGATTGCCCATGGGTCCCAAATAGATTACACTCTAGGAAATTTGTTTTTAAATACTATACTATAGGGTATCACTTGGTCGGGCTTGACCGATTATACTTTCTTACTTGTTATTTTTGCAAGAGCATTTTAAGCGTTTTTAACTCATTTTTCGTTAAATGATGTTGTATTTTTCACATTAATAATCCGATTCTACCAAAATTTGGCATACATATATATCTAACAAATATCAATTTCCATACCAAATTTTATTACGATTGAATAATTTTTGAAAGTGTTATAGCATTTTTAAGAAAAAGGATATATGGCAGGACCTTGAGTCCTTGTTCAGATTTAAATGAAGATTTGCGCACACGTTGCTAGTTGTGTGTGTATTAGCATGACCATTTTTTGTAGTTTTGTGGGCATTATTGAAGCTAAAATTACATTTTTCCATTTCACGACACATGGGAGGTAGGCGTGTCCTTGGACCGATTTGTCCAAAAATTCATATTTTTCTTAACTAAGCTATTTCATGCTAGTGTACCAAATTTCAAACATTTCTGACAATTCCTTCTATTTATGTCCCTTCGTTATATGGGGACAAAGCACTGTGCGTCACCTGTCAAAATATTGTAGGCGAATTCCACTTTGTTGCTCCGAAAATGGAATGTAAATTTTCATTTTGATATTGCAAGCGAAAGCAGAGAAAAGTAGAAAAATGGATGTCCTGTAAAATTTGGTTTTTATAACATACGATAATTTTGTGCAAACGGGTCGATATTTCGGTTGAAGGACCTTATCTTAGCTAATCTCTGTATAGGGAAAATCATATTTTTATAGGATGTGTCTACTGAAATCCAAATAACCGCTTTATTTAACAGGATGTTTGATAAGTAATTCTATTGAAAAAGAACAAGATAGAAAAAATTTTACAAAAGCTTCTAACTGGTTTAAAGGCCTACAAACGAAATTTTATTAAGTACACAATACATTTAAACACCCTGTGTAATTCTTGGCTTGTTTGTGCTGAAACAACGACCTCTGCACCCTGAAAATAACTCATTTCCATTTAAAAGAGTTTAAATACCTTCATTAAACTAAAATTCAGAAAAACATTGCTTTAATTAAAATGAATTTCTTTATGAAGATGTTACTGTTGGCAACATCTTCAATTTTTAAGATTCTTTTTTACCTTTTTGTTTTGTTGCATAAAAATATATTATTACATCTCTGTCTAACCGGAAGTATGTAAAATGGTGCAAACAATTATGTTTTATTTGCATGTTCCTGTTGAAATGCGTTCTTTGGTTTCATCTTTTTTTTTTAATTTTGCAAGCACTGCTCCTTTGTTTAGTTATTTTTTCATATTTAAATATACATTTTTATATCTTTCTGCTGGTAAACAGAGAAGGGAAGTTAAACACAATCAAAGACGAAATAAAAAAAATTATTTCTACCAGAGTTTTTTTCCTGAAATTCTTGTTACGGGTTTTTCTCGGGAAATTACCTTTTTAAATTAAGTAAGGAATATGAGGAAAAAAATAAGTTTATTTCACTTAAAATTTCAGACAAAAAGTAATTAGACAACATTTAAACTAGGGATGCCAATCGGGATTGATTTTAGAAAATCGCGGGATTTCGGGATTTTTCAGGATTTTTTTAAATAAACAACACTTTTTATTTATTTATGAATTTTCAAAAGGTATTATTTAAAAAAAAAATAATATTACCGAAATATAATTTTTAATAATTTTTTTTTTTTTTTTTTTTTTTTTTTGTATGAAGTATAAAAATTCACTAAAAACAAACATTTTTGTACACAAAAGTTGATATAATAAAATTCCGGGATTAATAAAAATAAATCCCGGGATTCGGGATTTCCCGTTTGGCATCCCTAATTTAAACCCTTATTTTCTAAAACACTTCAGCTCACTTAAAAATAATTTTAAGACAAATTACTGAAAATTCCAAAAATTTTACATAACCCTTTGAATTGTTTATTTTTACTTAAATATTAAATAAAAGGAACATACTGTGGAATCTCTCATACCTGGACACCAAAAATACCGTTTAAATCAGTCAGATCAAGGGGAACGACCTCTCAAAAAAACTCAATGATTTCCTTTATAATGCTACAAGGATCAAGGAACAAAAAAAAGGTTTCCGCTTAAGGAAGATTTAACTGTATTCATATTAATAAACTTTAAAATTATCAAAATAATTTTTGGGAATACAAAATTTTAATTTAAAAGATTTTGTTATTCGTGCTTAATTCCCAATTTTTATTTTTGATAAAAAATACTGAAATTTATTGTTGATGGAATAAGCTATTCCTATGCGCATTTCACTGCTTGCTGAGGCCAGATCGTCAGGAAACTGCATCCAAAAAGATTTTAAATTGAAGATATTAACAAAAGTTTTTAAATTAAAATTTTGTATTCGCAAAAATTATTTTGATAATAAACTGGCAGTGCACGGTCTAAAAAACTTAACTGGCAACATACTTTTGCAAGTTGTTTTTGTTAAATTTTGTTTTTTCTTAACCTTCTTAGAACTACAATTAATGTTGGAAGAATTCCAATCAATTGTAGTGGGGAATGTAAGAAGAGATAAACTCACGGCTTATTGTTGATGTTTTTGTTTTAACTTTGATACTGTTACAAGTAGAACTGTTGCTCATAATTCTTATATGCTTAACAGTTTTATTTGGTTTATGGATGAAGTTTCCTGATGATCTGGCCTAAGCAACCAGTGAAATGCGCATAGGAATAGCTTATCCCATCAACAATAAATTTCAAGTGTTTTTGTCAAGAATAAAAACTGGGAATTAAGCACGAATAACAAAATCTTTTGAAATTAAAATTTTGTATTCCCAAAAATTTAAATTACTTTTTGATAATAAACAGGCAAGTGCACGGCCTAAAAAACACTTAATTGACAACATCTTTTATAAGTTGTTGTTGTTTTTATTTTGTTTTTCTTAACCTACTTACAACTACAATTAATGTTGAGAGAATTTCAACTAATTGTAGTGGGGAATGTAAGATGAGATAAACCCACTGTTGTTTATTGTTGATGTGTTTTGTTTAAGCTTTGATATTATTACAAGTTAAACTGTTGCTCATAATTCTTATATGCTTAACAGTTTTATTTGGTTTAATATCTTTAGTTTTTCTAAAATCTTTTTGGATGAAGTTTCCTGACGATCTGGCCTAAGCAACCAGTGAAATACGCATAAGAATAGCTTATTCCATCAACAATGAATTTCAGTGTTTTTTATCAAAAATAAAAATTGGGAATTAAGCACGAAAAACAAAATCGTTTAAATTAAACTTTACTATTTTCAAAAATTATACAATTATACTGTCTAAATTTTAAAGAGCGAGGATTCCCGAAAATTTCAAAAATCCCGCTTTTCCGGGAAGTGAAAGTCTGAAAAAGAACCCCTTATAGAGTTTTCATGTTTTTTAAAATTATTTTTTGCTATTATTGTTGCTGTTATGCTTCCTTAATATTCATATCCTTGTCGTGTATGAATGGGTGTCGTCGTCATTGTTATTTATTTATTTTTTTTTTTTTTTTTGAATTGTTGTGAGTGACTAAATTGTTGAAAATGAGTCAGTGTGTGATTTTGTCAGCAAATCTGATCTGCATGCATGTTCATGTATTTTAAGCAAACGAGCAACAAAAAATTATTACTCTTTTTGGACCGATTTTATTTTTTTTTTTTTTTGTCTTTTCAACATGACAAAAATTAAAAAAAAAAAATCTTAACAAAAAATTCGAGTACAGATAAATCTCATGTTACATATCAAATCTTGTTTAAATTCGTAGGAGGTAGGATGACTGAGCAGAGCACATGTTGTCAGTTTTACTAAAAATTAAAAAAAAAAAATGCTATCGTTATTATTGTCTAAGTGCTATTGAAATTTGATATGAATTTTTTGCTGCTGTTTTTTAATTTTCCCCCATTTGTTCACATTATATAAATATCTTTGGGTTTAAACACTTTAGGTATTAAAATATGGAGCTGGAGTAGTAACTTTTAAAAGAATATTTTTCGAATTTCGTTTAAAAAATTTTTTAACTTACGTGTTGTCTCTTACAAATTACATCGTGTGTTTAAATAAGAAATTCTTTTCAATCGCACTTGACTTGAAAATAATTGCAAAAATATAAAATTTTGTGAAAGATACGAATTTTTTTTTTTTAATATTTCGGTGACAGAGATTGGGGACAGTGATTAAAAGGAATAAGGCATGCAAACATAAAAAATACTTACAAGAATCTTATTAAACAAACACACATATTTGGAATCAATATTTTTACATGATTTTCATTAACAAATTTAATTTTCTTTATAATTTTGTAATATTTTTCTTCTTCTAAAAGTTTAATTAAAATTAGAATTGTTAAGCTCAACTGTTACCACATTGACAACAATGTTGAAAAAATATACAGAAGGCGTTATAACTAGGGAATTCCCGGGAAATTCAATTATGTTATTTCCCGCTTTCCCGGGATTTTTCTTGCGGGATCCCGGGAAATAAAAAATTCCGCATAGTTAAAAAAACAGCTATTTATACTTTGAAATAAAGTTTTGTATTCTCTTAAAATTAGCATCTGTGGATGGGTTGTCGATTAGATCAATTACAAGAAGTGAGTACATACGTAAATCAATGTCTCCTGATGCAATAAATCTACTAAAAGCAGAATGGGCAGTGCAACAGTTGATAATTAATAAATTTAGTGAAGTGAAACGTTAATAAAGAACATTAATTCAAAAAAAGGTGCAGGCAGTAAAGTTTAATTGCCCATGGACAAGTCTTAAAATATCAGATACCTTAACATATCGTTCCTTTATTGCAACATAGTCATATCTAAAAAACAAAATTACAGACATTTAATTTATAAAAATAGAAACGGATGTTAAAAATTTATGTATATTGTAATAGATCTAGTTTGTATTGAAAATTATTTTTATATTCTATTACAAAAATTTTTTAATTATATCATTTTATTGTTAATTTTATTTTTAAAAAATTGTTTTCAATTCAAACTTGTTTCAAAATCAACAGGTAGTAACACTGTTGCCAATTAAGCGGTTTTGGCGCTAGATTTTGCGCTCTTTTTAAAATAAGCGCTTTCCTGTTAACATTTTTTGAAATCAAAGATACCCAACAAATTATAAATAGTTCACAATCACGAGCACAGAGTATACAGAGGCGTCACGAGACGGAAAATATTGTGTTTTTTCTCTCTTTTTCTTCGAAAGCTGCCCTTTTTGCGTTTTTTGTTTTGATTATGCAATTTGTGTAGATGTGTTTTTACGCATTGTCACTTCACTACCAAAAAACGTTTTCTTTCTCTTTCTTCGAAAGCTGCCCTCGCAAATGATTTAGGCATTTTTCATACGTCACTTTTTTCATCTCTGTAAACTTTGTGATCACGAGTAAGAAATTAACATAGTCGGTCGTATCCAACCATATTAAACCCAATACCACCGTATTCTATATATACAGTGATGTTAGATGTTTTTTTCGAAATATCGTCAAAATTTAAAAAAAAAATCGTCAAAATCGTCAGTAGTTTTGAAAAAAACCGTCAAAAAATCGTCATATAAAAAAATCGTTTTTTTATAAACACGGATATATCACTCTATTAAAACATAAAAAAATATTAAGTATAAAATCATACAAAACCAAAAAATATAGAATTTTTAATACTTAAGACGATTTGGTGCGGCTTTGATATTGCTCTCCGGAGATTTTCGTCAAACAATTCCCGTCATCCCCAAATCTTCTGCTGCAGATGAACTTAACGCCTGCCTGAAATCGTCGTCTTTGTGGAGGCATGTCCAGAAGTTGCAATTGACCGCAAACATTAGAGTCGTGTTGCAGAACGACCCATCGGCTGCTGAATTCTCGAGACAACTGCTGGAGCTTGGCAACGGCCAAATTCCTATTGATGTTTCGAATGGATTGATATCGTTCCCTGAAAATTTTTGTGAATTCACATCGTCCAAGGAGGAGCTCATCAGCAAAGTGTTCCCCGACATTGCACAAAACTAAAAAAATCTCGATTCGATTGATGAACGGGCAAAAATAGCAGCGAAGAATAAGGACGTGGATAACTAAAACTTAATTATTCAAAGTTAAATCGCAGGACAACTACATATAGGGTTCCCAACTATTTTTGTTGCAATTAAAGTACATTGATTATTAAAGGTTAAGAAAAAAAGTACACAGTATAAATATAAAGTCCAATTAATTTCTTTTTATTGTTATATTTAAAAATGTTTTTTATTGCTTTTCGCAAGTTTTATCAAACAATTACACTGTGCTAGAATTTGGCAACTGGCGCTTAAACCTTTTTCGGGTACGCTGAATCCAATACCGGTTCAAAAACGGTTCAGTTTATTGAAATTACATACTAAAAAAAAACGAAAATCCGCAATAAGATTTCCTTTAAACGTTAAATTTTTTTCTAACATGCGCTGTCGTTTTAGAAACATATTTTTTTTTTTGCAACAAAAATAATTTTTAATCAACATTTCATAAGTCGCAATATTTGTATGGGAGCCCCCTTAAGAAGTGGTGATAAGGGGCAAGTATGTCTCGAAAAATTGTTAAGGAGACTCCTTGGCTGTTATGGTACGTTTTCTTCAATATATTTCTAGTCTGTATTAAACTTTTTGTATGGGAACCCCTTAAGGAATGGACATTTTTAAATTTTGTTTTAAATGTTAGTTAAACGAGTCCCTTTTGTGCTTGCGATCTAAAAGCAGGCAGTAATTTGAAGGAGTTTTGCACTCGTGTTTTAAAAGCAGGCAGTTATTGTACTCAAATAAAACAAACAAGTGAAATAGTGCTGTCAGATTATTTTTTTTTTCGAAAAATCGTCCTGCCAATATAAAAAAAACATCAAAAAATGGCCCTGACTAATATTAACTAGTTGTTTTTTAGTTTTTCTAAAAAAAAACTTGTACAATAATGGCTAATAAGCCACTGATGGTTTAAACGCTGGTTTAGTTGAACTAAACTTGAATTTATATGTAGTTTAAACTCAGCAACTATAAATCATTCTCCCATGTGTTATATGTGGTAAAAAAATAACATGTGACAGCACTACGATAAATCTTCTCAAATTCATATGGTCTGTGTTGGTAGTTTAAACGCCGAATTGTTTATATATTTAGTGATTTATAGATTTTTGTACATCAAATCGCTCTCTACTGATTCCATTCAAAGAAATCATATTAAAAATTTTAATATTTGTGTTGTATTATTACTCTAAAGTTTGTCTGAAGGCTTAAAATTGGGACGAGGCGAAGTTCGTCGAGTCCGCTAGTAGATATAAATATATATTCGCCTCTATATACATATATTAACTAACCCCCCGTTTCCACATGCAAGTGCAAGTTCGAAAAACTCAATACACTGACACTTTTTCACTAACATTCACACAATTTTTGTTCATTCAGCCAATCGGCTGTTTCCTCGATTTTTTGTTGATAATACGTATACACAACTTGCATGTGGAAACGTTCGGTAAGAAAAAAACTTTACTTGACAGATTAAAGTGTTAAAAATTTGATGAAAGATTAAAGTTTAAACTAAATTTATTGACGGGATTAAATCGTCAACACCTAAGTGACTCTACATTCAAAATCGTCAATCGTCATTTTGGTAAATTCAGCGAAAAAAATCGTCAAAATGACGTAAAATCGTCACATCTGACATCCCTGTATATATATAAAACAGGATGTGTGTATGTATGTATGTATGTATGTATGAATGTAACGTATGGACTCCAAAACGGCTGGGCCGATTTTAATGAAATTTTCAGGGAATCTTCAGAATATTCAGGCGGGTGACACTGTGAAATCTGATTTGGCAAACTCCAATTTTCATATTGCACCACCAATGACATCTATATAATTTCCAACTTAGATTTATACGAAAAGAAAATTTTGCCCACTTTTACGCCCACTTTTATCGAATTACCTAAAATCAGAAAACGGCTCAATCGATTTGACAAATTTTTCTTTCAAATTTTCGTATTAATCCATTTAAAGTTTTCATCGAAAGAAAAATTTACCACGCCTACTTTTATGCCCACTTTTTCTATTAAGCGCATAACTTGAGAACGGCTTGACCGATTTTGACGATTTTAAAAATCATCTTTAAAATCATCGCCAGGGTCCAACTAAGGTTTTTACGGGAATAAAATTGTCCCCGCCCACTTTAACGCCCACTTTTTTCGATTAAACTAAAATCAGAAAACGGCTCCATCGATTTGACAAATATTTCTTTCAAGTGTTCGTATCTTTTTAACGGATTTTAAAAATTGAACGCAAACATTTTTCCTAATTTGGACAGGACAACGTCTGTCGGGTCAGCTAGTTTTCAGATAAATTTACGAGAGTGTACCATAATGGAGAACCACGGGTGATTATGAACTTTCGTATAGTTAATTCTGGAACTATCCGCACGTGGCAATTTACATGACTAGTAGATATCGCAAAAATTGTTGACGCCAAATTCGATATTGATAAGTTATTTGATAACACACATTTATTTCGGGTACAATTTTGAAAAAGATGTAAGCTAAAGAACACATGCGGTGAAACAAAATGAGATGTATCAAAAAACAACAAATTAGTTAAAGAGGCATACACACAAAACAGACTGAAATCAACATCGATGCACATTATTGCGTGGTTTCTTAAGGTGTGATTAAGGAAATTCAAAAAAATGAAAAAACGACAAAAAAAAAACATTACCATATTGCTGTGTGATAAAACCCCTTTCAGACTCAGCAAGTTAGTTCCGCAAGTCAGTTTTTTATTTTATTTTTATTGTGAACCAAAAATCACAATCAGCAATTAAGTTCCGCAACTTTCAATTTCTTGTTTACCAAAACTTTTCGTAGTTTTTTGATGTTTCTTTTTATTTTTCAATTTTAACTTCATTTTGATTCTGAAAAGTGATTTAAATTGTGAAATTTGGATTTAACTTGAAACTAGAAAAAACTGTTAAATACTTGGGTCTTCTTATTGCTGTCCACATATTTAGAACATCTAACATTAATATGATGCTATTGAACAAAATTAATTAATTATTCCGTTTCAAATCGCGACCAATTTCTAAATTTTTAATTATGAGTTTAAAAAGGCAAAAATACGTATCACAGACGTAAAACAACTCACAAAAAAATAAATGAAAGAAAACGTCGAAAGCAAGAAATATATTCGTCTTCAAGCAAATAAAAAAAGAATAAAACAACAAAACCACTTGCAGAGTGCAACCAAGTCTGTGCTAAAATGTCTTCTCCTTAACCATAGCTTGGGAATAGTGATTCGAAATCCTAATGATTAGCAATTATGATTAGTTAGCCATTTTAGAGGATTACTAATTGATTAGATTAGAAATAATCAAAAATCTAATCACAATTAGTGACGATTAGCATTTCTAATCAAATCTTATCAAAACTAATCCAAAAAATAATTGATTAGATTTCTTGATTATTTTATTATTAGATTTGATTAGATCAACTTTTTTTAACTAGTTTTATGAAAAGAAAATATTTATTTATCACATTTGTTGCTATATTTATATATATATATGTCTCAGAGTACAATTCCGTTTGGAAACGGAATTCATTCCGTTTTTTTGGTGCTTCAGAAAATGACGAAAAAATGTTTCGGAATGAAACCATTTTTATTTTCATGAACGGTATGGGAGTTGTCTGTATCTGAAAAGCCATAAAACTATCAAAATACACTTTCCATCAACAAACAAATATGTTTTCTTCAATTCCGAACGGAATTGTTTTACTCTGTGACATGGCCCAATGTAACAGTTTTTGAACATTGCATAAAATTGCATACTGTGCACCCTGTTCTTAAACTAAACACTTGACACAGCTGGTTCACTTTGTTGTTGTGTTATTATTAGCAGTGCAATTAGAACATCAATTGAGAATAATTTTTAAATTGTATTTCACATTGGCTCCAGAGGTAAACATGGCAATAGCGGCAGCTGTATTGACTCCAAATGTGAAAATGAAATGGTTGCAGGTTATCCAAAAAACATCGCCTGACTGTACTTAGGAGCAGATCAGCAAAAGGGTGCTTGAAGTCATATGAAACTTTGTTCAAAAATGGTTTTTCATATAATGCAACGGACGTGCCGAATTTGAATAATGACAACTCATTTTATGATTTCGATGATGACTGTAACCCTATCAGTATTTCATGATTTTCCTATCGTGTAACACCCCACTGACGTCGTCAGCACCCGTTGAACGACTATTCTCATTTGCAGGCATTATCAACAGTCCAAGACGAAATTCATTGTCAGACTTTTCTTTTGAAAAGTTGATATTGATGAAGTCTGATGTCAATTATTTGTGAATTATTTATAAGCAGAATCAGCATACATTTAAAACGACGTAATTGTAATATATATATGTACCTATTTTCTTGTTTTTACAGAACTTACTGAATATGCATTTTTGTTTTTTGACGTTCTGTAAAATTCGTTCTTTATATTTATTTTATGTATAGTATTTATAAATGTAAATAGTATGTAAATATATATGTATGTGGCAATATACATATAATGCAATTTTATGCAATATTCAAAAACTGTCACATTATGTAAATATAGCAACAAATGTGATAAATAAATATTTTCACAAAAATAGTTAAAAATAGTTGATCTATCAAATCTAATCAAAAATAATCATGAAATCTATTTAATTATTTTTTGGATTAGTTTTGATTAGATTTGATTAGAGATGCTTATCGTCACTAATTGTGATTAGACTTTTGATTATTTCTAATCGATTAGTAATCTGAAATTTTTATCAAAATTCAATTCTAATGATTAGATTATTTTATTTATCTAATCTTAATGATTTCTAATTCTAATCGAAATTCCCCAGCTATGTCCTAAACCGTCCTTATCTTTTTTATCTACAAGCTAAGAATTGCGCAACAAGCTTGCCGAGTCTAATATGACGTTTTTTTGTTTGTGTGGTGTGACTTCAAACAAGTTTGGTAAGTGGATTCAGCCTTACACCTTAAGAATTAAATAATCGATGAAAATTACCTGTTTTGTCATATTAGCCACTTTCAAATATAAATTTAAAAGATAAATACTACACATCATAATCATAGGAGCAAAGCATTGGAAAAACTGTTAACAAACCCAGATGAAAAATGTCTAAATCTTGCTATTTAATGACTAAATTGACAACAGCTTAAAAGTCGTTCAATAAAACGAATCGAAAGAGTATATACAAAACTACTTAAAACTTTGATGGAATATTTAGTACAGGATCAAGATTCTTACGAACATTGCATACGATAAGTAAACACATTTGATCGTCAAGCATTTTAAATCGTTTAATGCTTCTGTTTTAGATCAGTGATAACCACTCCATAGACTCGCGAGCCAGTCAATCATTGTCTTTTTCACACAGACACGGTCGGCAATTCACATGTTTATTACAACTTTGTTCGTTTCAAAACATCAGACTATCATCAGTCTCTGCGACCGCACACAAGCACATAATATCTTTGTGTGCGTGCGTTCGGGGCTTTCTCAGTTCGGGGCTTGGTTACCACTGTTTTAGATCAAAGCATTGTCTTTTAAATTCTCTTTTAAATTTTTAACCGACATTTAAAGCAAAATTTTTTTATTACAAACAAAAGAGAATCAAAATGCTGTTTAAAAATACAAAATTTTTCCATATTGACATAAACAAATGGCTTTGTAGATTTTCCCAGACCTAAACTTATAAACGTAATACAATATTTTAACTGAACTATGCACCAGCATATTCAAATATACATGTGAACGCTATAACACATAAAAACTATAGCACTACCATCTTGTCTACCTGTTCTATTAAACTAAAATTATGTACACAAAAATGCGAACAACGTTAAATCTGTAATTTAACAGAATAAAACCTAAAAACTGATAAGAAAAAAACAAAATAAAATACATATTTTAATAGTGATAGTTTAAGGTAGTCCCAAGATTGTAAAATTTCATAGTATTATACACGAGGAAAAAACAATGAAATACTTAATAAAGAAGAAAAAACGCTTAAATAAAAAGTAGAAAAGAATATGCTTAAAATTAAACACAAGAAATGGTTGCTCCTATAGAAGGGTAAGCAAACCAAGTTGGAAATTTTTCTTATTAGAAAAATTCTTATACCAATTTTTTCAAGCTTTTTTTGAGGCAAACGTAACAATTTTTAAAACACAATTTACTTTCTAAAGAAATAAGTGGCTTCCATGCTAAAGTTGTTGATGCAACAACCAACTTTGAGTTTTTTTCTGTACAATTTTTAACTTGTTGCAGCTTTCGTTGTTTGTAAGCGAAAGCAAACACTCTTTAATACAAGGAAATTGAATTAAAGATTAAATGTGACAATTTCATATCGAAATTTTAAAACTTCCAAAAATTTTTAATTTTCTTCGAAGACCTTGAAATATAATTTGGATAAAACATTTAATTTTTTTTTTTTTTTTGCACACTATCTTGAATGCCGGTTCTAAGGAAAACGAGTCCATATAAGTGAAACTTTCTAGAATACACTTGATAACACCAATCACGTAAGACATTGGACGCATTGGCAGGTGAGTTGGAAGGGTAATGAATCTCGTTTTTATGAAAAGTGTGTTATCCGATTCCTAGTAAGCAATATTTGATGGGTTTACGTTAAATCTCTTATCTAAGTTAATAAACTAGACTTAATTATTGCCGGGGCCTCACCCTGGGGTGCTGATACCGTATAAAGTTATACACACAGCTGGTCGTTGTACTCTCGTTCAACCTCCAAATTATCTGAGAAATTTTAATTTGGAAAATTTCCGCAGATCGCAGCTGGGAAATCATATCTAACACCACGAGAACCACAATCCCAAAGTGACTAAGATTGGTTTAGACAGGGATTTTTAGGAATCATCTCAAGGATATTTCGCCTTCTGCTGCTAAATCCTCTGGAGGAAAACGAATTCTTGCGATGGCTGCTGACCAAAGTTCCTATCTGATACCACGGGTGTCAGTAGCTTCTTGGTGTCAAAGCACCTAACTGACTATTGGTTGAGGCCTCTGTTAGTATGCTTCTTGCGGGAAATGCTTTCTGTCTTTAAGGATGATTGTCTTTGCGGAATTTTGGCCTTTCCGTTGAAAAGACACTTTCAGGAATCACATGATGGTTGTGATAAACAAATCATAGTCGCGGGAAGGGATATCCTTAAAATCCCACTAAAGAGCTTAGTTTTCACCACTTGTGAAAGAGTGCGGCCAGATGCCGGATTATCATTAGGTGCTTTTGCTTTGTAACAGATGCTGCCAGAATTAGCACAGGTTATATAGCTCCAGCTCCTAAACAAGGGCAAGTATACTTTATATTTAATTTATTTTGTTTCTTATAATGTGTTTTTTCTGTTGTTTAAAAAATGAAACGTTTTTTTTTACCTGCTATTGTTTTTGTTGTTTTTTTTTACTACAAACCTCGTCACGCTATTTTATAATTTTTCTTATTGCTGTAGTTTTTTAAAGCGTTCAAAAATAGACCGCATGTGTTTTTTGTTGTAGTTCTTATATTTATCATAAAGAAGTGTTGCTTACTATAAAAATCAATAAAAAAAATGCAAAAAGACGACAACATTAAAGAGCGTTAAATATTTCATACAAAATTATGAAAACTTCAAACCAATAGCGCGTTTATTAAATTTTTGAAGAGTTGTCCACATTTTTGTTGGTTAAACAAAAATCAAACAAAAATATTAATTGAATCAGTAAAAAAATTTGTAGAAATCAAAAAAATTTTCAAACAAGCGCTTGTTTGAAAATAATTCGGCAATAATTTTTTCTGTGTATATAATCTTACCGGATTATGCACTAAAACTGCTACCTCTGTGTGTTGGTTGCACTCGCAATCAGGGGCGGTTGGTAAACGTATTGTTTCTCACCCAGTGGTTGCTATTTGCAGTGGAGGTAAACTAGCTCCAGCTTTTTACCAGCTGATAGGGTATTTGGTTGTATTGAAAAAGACCTAAAAAACATGTTGTTATAATGACAGCAGAAGTGTATTCTCAGATTTATTTAAATCATGGTCAAATTTTAATGTTGGGAAAGGACTTGACTCAATTTTTAAAAAGGTTGAAAATATTCAAACATTTAAACAAATGACATTTTATAAAAATGTTTTAAAAAATTGTGATATAATTAAGTGTTCAATAAAAACATACGAGTCCTTTAAATTTAAATAATCAGAGGAACGGAACACCAATTTAAATTTACTGAAACGAGGGAAAACACCTTTTTCAATTTCTGGGCTGAAAGAAATTAAAACAGGCCGTTGGATTAACGCCGATAAAAGAAAAGACGTGAAAAATCCTTTAATAAAACAGTTTGGTGAAGACTGGATTTAAAAACCAGGCGTTACTCTGATTCAAGGATATTTTATATAACCAATATCAAAATATGGATAATTAAATAGAAGAAGATATCGAGTGTACTTGCCTAGGAAAAAAGTTTAACTATTTAAAAATATTATACTAAATTACTTTAAAATCTGTAATAAATTATAAAAAAGAAGTGTTAATTTTTCTATTTAATTTAAAATAAAATAACAAAGTTTTTATTTTACTTATTTTTTACTATAATGATTCAGGTTAAAAAACATTCAGTCACAATATTATCGTCTAGAAACGCACACCAAAACGTTCTATTTTCTATTTTTTTAAACAAAACGTACTTTTTTCAGTTTTTTTTAACAAAACGTACTTTTTTCGATATAAAATTGGTTTGATATTAAACATCCTTGACATTTAATGTGTTGACTTACGGCAGTTTGATTCATCTTTTGGTTAGCAAAAAAACTTGTTTCCATTTCCAGGCTCATGAAGTTTTTTAATGGATCGAAATAAATAAACCTCAATTTCCCAAAAATTGTAAATATGTGAAAAAGAACGTTTTGTTCTGCGGCTCCTCATATAAAAAAGTTAAAAAAGTAGGGAATCGCAAACTTAACAACCCAAAATATTTTTCACTCTTTTCTGGCACAGATTTTTGTTTTATGGCTGTTTTTCCAATCGATCATATAATCATATGTGTCAAACCATATTGAACTCACGGAAACTTTTTGTTTAGTTTTATGAAACTGTCATGTGCCTAAGCAAAGTGTAAAGAAAGCAAGTGAGAAAACATGCAACGAATTGACGCGTAAACTCGTGGTGCGCACATCCAGCCTTAAACTATATACATTAGAGCGTCTCACCAAAAAAAGTGCTCGATGTACCCTCCTAAAAATGAACCTTGGACTTTTTTAAGATGACATTTTAAATATTTTGGCTCCAGGGTTGACCTCTCGTGAGCTGGACCAGTTTGAAAAAGGGTATATTTTTGCATGGTTTGTTACTTTAAGCATCTGTTTCCTTATTAACATATACAAGTTGGGTATCGTAAGAAAGGGGTTTTTAAGGCGCGTCCAACTGTATATAAGATTTGTCCAAGGACGATCATTCATGTCCTTTTTTTAAGGATTTTCTGTAAAAAAAAAACGATTTCTGAATTTTTTGTTCGGGGTTGTTTGTAATAAAAGTGTCAAATTAAGATATTTTAATCTTTAGTCGATTTAATTAAGTACGTGTCTCAGCTTTTTTTGAAATTCGTGCTAGTTCGCGTTTTGACAAAAATGCAATGGGGTGGTAACCCTTTGTTTTAAATGGATGAAAATAGGACTAAAGAATGAAAAAAAGAAATGATCCACGACCTGATCATTTCTTTTTTTCTTTCTTTAGTCCTATTTTCATCCATACATGTTCTTAAAACTTAATCCGCTATCATATAAGAGTTACTAAAAAAATGCATTTATATATATTCCAGAGCACCGTGTAAAATGCATCTAATTTGCACAAATCTAAATTATTTACATACAAAGATGATATACTTGGCAAAAGATAAAATTTGATACCCATATTGCCCTATTTAAAACGAAGGGTTACCACCCCATTGCATTTTTGTCAAAGTATGTCTGTGAGTATATAACGGCAAGAAATTAATTTGCATTGGCTTTTATTTTTAGTTCTCGAACTTATACCGCAGCTTGTGAAACACTGATTTGTTTTTCATCTTTTACTACTGTCTTGAATAATTGTTAATACAAATCAAATCAAATACAAATAGAAAACTTAAATACACATGCAACATACATACACTCTCATGAGATTTCAAAACAAACAAATTTGTCTGATTAACAATGTTTGAAAACAAATTTAAGCAAAAGACAGAAACGAGCGAAAAAATACGAACAGACAAGGTAGAAAACATGCAACCTGTTTCCTGTCTCAGATTTAAATCAAGCAGACATTTTTCAAACACTCGGAGTCACAATGGTGCACTTTAATGCACACACACACTTCTACTAACACACTATTAAATAGACTTGATATGTGTGAGTGCTTGGTCAACCCAGCGGGAAGAAGAAGAAGTTCGAATGCCTTGTAGAAGACCTCTGTACTCCTTCTTTTGGATATACATATGTATGTACAAGGCCTGCTCGCTCCATTTCATACTCATATCTTTTTTACACACGTTGTCATTGTGGAGAAGGCCTTCCGCTCTCGCTTCTTTAGCAGGTACCATGGATGATAAATGAGAAAACCAATATCGCACCAACGAACTTTTAAAATTGTACTTTTTCAGCCCCAATAGTACTAAATCCTTCTTTTATAAATTTCTTTTAATTTTATTTTTAAAAACAAAAACATATGGTATGTACTTAAAATTAATTTGTACAAGAAAGTATAGATAGCAAAAAATGCATGATCATTAATTATACATAATAATAGGCTGGGTAAAATTTTTTCGCGTCAAAATCATATCGCGCTTCTTGTTCTATAAATTATTTCAAGAAACTTTGCCAAAGAAACCATAGGTCAAAAATGAATTTCGAGCCCCAGATTTTTTTAAATAGTTAGTTTGCCAAAATATTCAGGAATAGAGACAAACATATAGTATTTGGTCTAGCCAGACCTGAATCATGCGGTTTTTAGGGTCGAGAAATCCATTTATTTTTATTTTTGATTGCTGCCACAGAGCGTTTTCACACACTTTTTAGAATTTATCGTCTTTTTTGTGGAAAATTGACGAATATTTCTCAAAATGCAATCTCAAATTTTAAACGAAAATAAAATTTTTAAGCGTTCTAAAAATATGTGCATACGAGGTTGTGTTTATTGTGTTTACAATTTTCATTATTTACTGCAGAAACAGGAAATCTCCTTCAAAATAATTCGGAGTAAAATAATAATGGAGTGGGCTCCCACTGTTCCAAAATTCTGTTAATTACTTCTTGACGTGACAACCATCTTGTTGACGAATATTTGAATATATGTATTATGAATATAGAACTTTTGCAGAAGTGGATTCCTATATCTTTTAAAAACTTGTCAATATCATCATAAAATGCACGCTTATATGCTGCCGCTGAAACTAAATTTAGTATGTGGCATAAGCAATCGTTCAATGAACAAGTGAGGAGTTCAGTATTTGGTGCAAATTGGTCTTGCAAAAAAGCAAATGCAAAATATCACAGCTGTATTATAAAATCCAACAACAAAAAATAGAATTTCCTTAGATTTCATAAAAAGCAATGACTTTTTGCATTTTCGCAAGACTATTTGCACCAAACACTACACCCCGATTATATTCATTGGACAGTAAATAGGAGTTGCCATATGATATCAATTATAAATATGTATGTTTGAAAAATTTTTAAATATTACCAAATGAATCACAGGGGTACCAGCGTACTTTTTAGTTTCTAATTGTACCAGAAAAAGTACAATTGTACCAACTTTATCAACCCTGCCAGGGTTTCGCTCTTTGAAACTAGTTTGCCAAACATGCTGTTCATACGATTCATTCTGGTTTCATTTTGACATTTTTTTTGTGTTGTTAGTGTGATTTTTTTTTAAATAATTAAAAAAAAGTAAATAAAACTTAAACATATATTATTTAACACTTTTATTGATATTATTATGTTATAAACAGGGACCGGATTTTTATGCAAATGCATATTTGTTGTCATCAGTCTGAAGTCAACATTAACTAAATATCTTTGCGAATCAAGAAATTTGCAGTAAAATGGCATCGATTTGTTAGTGCATATTTTTGCATATTTGGCTTTAAATGCATAATTTTGCATATTTTGCTTTAAATGCATATTTATGTTGCATATTTTGAAAAAAAGTGTTATATTTGCTTTAATGGCTTTTCCATTGCTTATACTAAATATTTTTTTTATTTTGTAGTGGGGAATGTAAGATTGTAATTTTTTTAATATATCTTTTTCAATGTTTTGCTGGGATGTATTAAAAAGTACATTTTTCAGAAACTTATTTAAAATTAACAATGTATTTGCATCCTAGTTTAAAAAATATGGAACTGTACAATTTATACAACTATGAAGAAGTAAGACAAAAAAGAAAATAAGCAAAACAGTCGCATATTTGATTTTTTCCTAACGACAAAACAATACTTCGAAAAGAACATTGGTTTTGACAAAAAAAAAAGAACATTATTTTGTGTATTTTTTTAACAGTAGTTAATCTAAACGTAAGTATATTAAATCTTAAATGCATATTTGTTCAATTAAATAAATACATAGTTTTACTACTTTTTTCAAAAAATGCCGAAAGACAAAAGATCCAGCAGCAATATTTTGCATAAATATGTGTCTGAAAACGGAGCTGTATTTAAAACAGACGGAAAGATTCTTTTTTGCAATGTGTGCCTTAAAGGAGTTGCTTTTGAGTGAAAATCCCAAGTGGATCAACATTTAAAAAGTCAGAAACACAAAAGCATAGTTGACAAAAATGCAGAAAAGTTATCTCAACCTCTAATTTCTAACCATGAAAGTAAATTTAATCAGTTTAATATGGATCTATGTCAAGCTTTTATTTGTGCGGATATTCCACTCTTTAAACTTAATAATCCAGAACTAAAAATTTTTTTAAAAAAATATATAAATGAGAGCATTCCCGATGAAGCGACTCTTCGAAAATATTGTGTTGATAAGTTATACACCGCGCAACAAAGTAAAATAAAAGCTGAAATGAACTCAAATTTCCTGTTGATTTCTATTGATGAAACGACAGACATCGAAGGGCGTTACGTTGCCAATGTTATTGCAGGAATTTTGTCTGAGGACGAAGAGAAAAGCAAACAGAAATTCTTAATTAATACGGTTGAGTTGGAAAAATCAAACCACGAAACAATTGCTCGTGTTTTTAATGACTCTATAGCTTTATTAGGTGAAAATTTCAATAAAAACCAAATACTGCTGTATGTGACTGATGCTGCGCCATATATGGTTAAGTCTGGAAAGGTTTTAAAAGTATTTTATCCAAAAATGATTCATGTTACATGTTTAGCCCATGCGATGCACCGTGTTGCAGAAGAGATTAGAGACAACTTCGATGATATTGATTTATTGATTTCTTATGGAAAAAAAATATTTTGTAAGGCACCTTCGCGTGTTGCCATATATAAAGAGAAGTATCCCGATTTATGTCTTCCTCCACAGCCTATAACAACCAGATGGGAAACGTGGTTGGGAGCAGTTATGTATTATGCTGAAAACTTTGATCAATTTAAGGATGTAGTGGAAGGATTCAACGATGATGATGCAGTCTCAATAAAACGAATTAAACAAATTTTAAATTTACAAAATATAAAAGCTGAAATAGTGTTTGTGTCTTCAAATTATGGTTTTATCTCTGAAACTATTGTAAAACTAGAGGAATTTAATCCATTGAGTAAGCAAATCAAATTAATTGATGATGCAATAAACAAAATCTATGTTGTGGAGGGTAACTTTAGTGAAAGTATTCGTATCAAACTTGATAAAGTTTAAAAAAAAAATTAAGGATTGAAAAACATAAAACGAATTGCAGATATATTTAAATTAAATTTGAACGAAAACAAAGAAGCGGAAAATGAATATTCCACAAAGGAACTAGCAGCATTTATTTATTTATTTATTTATTTATTTATTTGAAAAATTTTGTAATAATAAAAGCCTTCATGGCCAAACCATAATATTACAATAGATAATTTTTAAAGTTTAATAGGGAACCCTATATTAATAATCTAAAAATATTTTTCACTAATATTATATGGCATCAACTTACAACAATTTATAAAACAAATATAATTAATAAATATAACGCAAAATTAGATCACATTGTCAACGATTTTATTTAAATGGTATTGAAATACTCAAGTAAAGCTTTCTGATAGCTACTAGGAGACAAACGATAATTCCTTAGTATATGAGGCAAATGATTCCACACTCTGGCAACCCTTACAAGGACTGACCTTTCAAAAAACGAGTTATAAATTCTGGGTATAAAAATTTGCATATTTCTTGAAGAATGCATAAATTCAAAGCGTTGAACTAAAAACGAAGGTGTTGAATTCTTTATAAGTTTGTAAAAGCTCATAAGAATTTTAATGGTTAGAAAATCAGAAAAATTGCAACCCAAGAATTGGAATACATGGGCTGTAATATGATCTCTAACTCTTAGATTAAATACAAATCGAATGACTTTATTTATTAAAAGTTCCACTCTACGAATATTACCGTAAGAGGTACAAGAATAAATTTCTAAACAATAAGATATCTGCGACATTAGAAGTGCATGGGCCACTTTACGTCTTGTCTGAAATGGTCAATATACATTAAGGGAGTATAAACGACGAAGAGTAAAATTAACACTAGAAATTACCTTATTAATATGAAAGGTATATGAAAGTTTATCATCAAGTAACACTCCTAAAACTCGCATTTTATCAACCCAGTCTATACATTGGCCACCAATTTGAATACGAAAACGCGGAGAAACCAATCCCCCAAAGCCCATGACATTTGTCTTAGATAAATTTATCAGTAGACAATTTGATTGCATCCATTCCTCAACCAAACTCAAGGTATTGTTTACTACATATTGAAGATTCGCAGAAGATTGTGAATCAAAAAATAAAAGCTGAATATCATCAGCATATGCATAAGCTTCGCATGTTCTTGAATCAAGAAAGGAAAATAAGTCGTTAATATACATTGAAAACAACAATGGTCCTAATACTGAACCTTGAGCAACACCCGTATAAATTGATCGTAAATGTGATTTATTTTTATTAATTTCAACAAATTGCGTACGTCCCAATAAATACGATAACATAAGATTACAAGATGTGCGATTAAACCTAAATATTGAATTCAATTTTCTTACCAATATTGTATAATCTATACGATCAAAGGCTTTTGATAAATCAAGAGAGACTAATACACAAGGCAAATTTAAATTAACCTTATCTCTTATCATCTCAGTAAGACCTAACAATAATGACGAGGTACTACAATTTATTCGAAACCCGGTTTGTCTATCAGCCAGTAACAAATGTTGAGAATTGTAAGTCGAGATTTGAGAGTGGATAATGTGTTCAAAAACCCTTGAAAGTGCTGGCAAAATACTTATTGGCCTAAGATTTGTTAAATCCAAGCAAGTACCAGTCTTAGGAATTGGAATTATTTTGGCACATTTCCAGCTATTTGGAAACGTAGAGGTAGTAATTATAGAATTAAATAAGTGCAAGATATAACCCGATATAAGTGGAAAAATGAATTTGTAAAACTTAAATGGTATTTCATCAACTCCGCTACAATTACTTTTTATTTTTCCAAATGCAACACATAGATCAGTAAGATTTACAGAATAAAAAGAAAAACCACCATGCTGATCAGATAATAATTCATTTTCCATACTCCTATTGGACACTCCATTTAAACCGTTACGGAAATGGTCATTTACTAAATCAGGATCAATGTCATTATTTGCAAGGGAAATATCACTCAACCCAGAAGAACGCAAATGATTCCACATTTCCCTTGAGTCCATCCGATCAAATGCTGCAGAATGGTAGCCTCTCTTAGCATGCACCGATCACTTCCGTCGACGTTGAACGGTCATTTTCCATGTTTAAAAGCTTTTTAAGGCCAAACAGACTCAACTTTACTTTTGAAAATATTAAAAAAATGTTGTGTATATATATTAACAAAATTTTTTCTTATTCTTAATTAATTTTTTATGTACTTAGTTAGGTTCAAATATGTATGTATCTAACAAGTGGCTTAATTTAAGTGATTGTTTTACCTTTATTTTAACTTTGTACTTTTGTGTTTTACTTTAGTTTAACTTGCGCTTTTGAGTTTATTGTACCTTACTAAAGTTTATAAGACTGAACTGTTATTTTTTTTTCGTTATTTTGATGTTTTTTTTTATCATTATTAAATGTTATAAAAAAAATTTTAATGCATATTTTTTAAATTTTTAGCGCATATTTTTCTATTTTTAGTACATGTTTTATGCGCATAAAATGAGATTTTAACTGCATAAAAGTCCGGTCCCTAGTTATAATTATCACTTTATTTTATAAAACATTAATTTGTATTTTGTTTTTATACCCTTCACCGAAGGTAGAAAGGGTATATATAACTTTGTCATTCCGTTTGTAATTTATACAATATTGATCCTACACCCTATAAAGTATATATCTGTGGACTTTTGACAAAACATCTTAAGTCGAAATAAGAAAATTTCTTAGTTTTTTAATCATAAGGACAACTTTCCATTAAGCTTTGTTTACAGTTATCAGTGTATTTCTAGGTATTTTAGTTTTTGAGATATCACACAAAAACTAAACCACTTAGAAAGAGTTCTTGTTCATTTGCTTTTAACAAAACAACTTTTTTCTGAAATTCCATAAATTTTAAAAAAATGTTGTAAAATAATTTTTTCAAAACATCTTATTTCTACTTAGGCGTGCATGTTTTTTTATAATTTTCTTTTAACAAAGCAACCAATGTCGATTTAAGTGCTTATGTCAAATGTATATACAGAAATGTATAATAAAATGAGGTTCCTAAATCAAAATAAGTTAATTTTTCATATTAGTTTACTATGGTTTTATAAATCGGCAAATCATCTCATGTTAATATAAGTGCTTTTGTCTAAATTGAAAATAAAAAATACTTGTTTTTATTTCAACGTAAGAGCTTTTGTCGGAAGTATATTAGAAAAAAAATTAAAACATAATTTCTTCAACTATGGCAAATAATATATCAGGTATGAAAAAAAGCTTTTCAACTAAAATTAATATTGATAGCAACAAATACGTTGCAAGGCAAGATCTTGAAAACCAGCTCGATTGGGCTCCAGTTCCAAATGAAACTTTAACATCACATGACGTAGGTATGATTGATGTAGCTTTATTAAAAATTCGCCAAATTGAAAATGTAATAATCGGTTGTAACAGAAACGCAGTGAACAGCCCGAACGAATCTGTACAGGATATTTTTCATGAAAGTGATTACGATGATACCGATTATATTCCTTCAGAGAAATCCGAATCAGTTTTAAATTCTACATCAGAGAGCATCATGGCTGGGAATAGTACCTTGAACCCCAACGTGGCTAGTAAGGATTCTCCAGAAGTAAGCCAAGTTGAGTTATTTTTACCTAGCTCTACTTCAAGGAAGAAAATGAATAAAACTAACAAAAACTTAGGATTAGAATATGTAACATACAAAAACCAAACTAAACCGGCAAGAGAAATGCAAAAATTAGAAAAATGTAGACAAGAATGCCAAACAAAAATAAATAACGAACACCAAAAAAAAATAGTTGAATCTTACTGGGGCCTGGGAGATTATGATAAACGGCGTCAAATTTTGCTAAATTTAATTGAAGTTAAAACAAAAAAAAGTGAAGTTCTCCAAAAGTCTAAAAAGCCAAGATATCGGCAGTACACATATTTTTACCATTTTCAAATTAATGG
Source organism: Pollenia angustigena (assembly GCA_930367215.1). Classification (NCBI taxonomy): domain Eukaryota; kingdom Metazoa; phylum Arthropoda; class Insecta; order Diptera; family Polleniidae; genus Pollenia; species Pollenia angustigena. Next base: position 176,516,287 of record OV884059.1, on the reverse strand, counting down.
CATTAAAACTAGAGCATGCAAGCAATGCTTTTTAAAAATATTTGGCGAAACGGAGCAAAGTGTTAAGACCATTTGTCACTATAAGACACAAGAATTTGGGAGTAGCGCACTTTCTGACCGCCGTGGAAAACATGCACCGATGCACAAATTGTCTCTTGAAAGGCACAACGAAGTACTTCAATTTATATATAAAATTCCGAAGTATGAAAGTCATTACAGTCGCCGTCATACGAGCCAGATATATTTTGCACGTGGACTGAATCTATCAATGTTGTATACAATGTATAAAAATAACTAAACTTAATTCCAAAAAATTGTTCACACCTTAAAAATTAAGTTTAGGAAACCTCAACTAGATTTATGCACGCATTGTGAAACTTTAAAATCAAAAATTAAAAAATTAAAAAATTCCGTTGCAAAATCTGATTTATTGTTGCAATTAACTAATCATCACAACGAAGCAGATTTTGCTTATTAAAGCAAAAAATATGACAAAGAGCAGGCCGTTCGCGATCCATCTGTAAAAATGTTTACATTTGACTTGCAGCAATGCCTACCAACGCCTTTTTTAAATGCATCCATATTTTTTTACAAGCGGCCATTGTGGACTTTTAACCTTACTACCCGTCTCCACCATCCATCAACTTGGTAAGAACATCATGTCGCACATGAATTCTACTCGTGTAGACTGTTCATGTTCATCTTTCGTCCATGTGCTGCCATCGTTGCCTAAACATTCGTCTTAGCATCCATGTGCGCCATGATGTTGGCCATACAATGTATTTTCTGTATACAACCAAACGCACAACAACAAAAATTGTGGTCAATCAGAACATGAACATCAACACGTATTCCCCACATACAAGAACATGAACAAATTAATACCGCTACTCTGCCGGCGTTATGGTCATGTCATGTTCTAATCGAAAGCGCGTGGAGACGTGGGGTTACGATACACGATGGCGCGACGAACAAAGCCTACTGTTATATATGGTACGAATCTATTGCAAAGCGCGGAGCAAATGATATTGGGTCTTGTATATATAAATGTCTTCTGGATTTACCAAATTCTGTTAAGCATATAATTTTATATAGCGATTCGTGTCCCGGCCAAAATCGGAATTCTTATGTCAGTGCAATGTTTTCGAAAGTTCTTCAGGATCACCCAAGTATTGAGACCATTGATCATAAATTCCTTGTGGTTGGTCATACTCATCTTGAATGCGATACGGTACACGCGCAAATTGAAAAAAAGAAGAAAAATTCTTCGGGCTCTTGCCACTACGAACAAAAAATATGTGGTCCATGAACTGAAACAAGATGACTTTTATGATTTTCAAGCACTTTTAAAGAATAACTATACTTGGAGAACTACTAATACAGCTGGTTTTTGGACATGAATGTTTAAAATTTTATTGCTTGGATTAATAACATATTTTTATCTGTATAGGTGAAAAGTTTGAATGGAAGAATGTTCGTTGGATGCGATATGTAAGAGGCAAGCCAGGAATACTACAATATAAATTATCACATATAATGGACGAAACTTTTAAAGAGCTGAATATCAACCAACGCCGACGAATAAATCAAAGCTTATCCCTATCCAAATGCTATAATGCTGATATACCCATTTCTGCAAACAAAAAGCGTGATTTGATTGAAATGCTTACACTTATAAATTCAAGTTTTCATAACTTTTACACGAATTTAAAAACAGAAGGGGAGTGTGAAGTTGAGTTTTACTCAGATTTAGATGAAATTGAAATCGTCGAATAATTTTTGGTTACCGTGGCTATCATGTGTTATATAAGCAAACAATTATTATATTATCTATTATAATCCTAATTTACAATGAAATATCCTCATCTATGCCTTATATGTATGTATGTAATTATAATTTTTTTTATTATTTTTATACCAACTTATGATAATTTTAGTGAAATTTATCACGAATTTGTATTCTTATTTTCTTTTCTTTTTAATAAAATTTAATTGTTTCCGAAGAATCAAATTATTAACATTTATTTTCCATAATGCATTTCACAAAAGAACATATGTATGTGTACATATGATCGAAAAGTCAAAATTTTCTTAGAAAAAATACTTTTTATAAAAGCACACAACTCAAATTAAGTTATACATATTTTCAATACCCCATTTGACAAAACGTCGTATATCATTCTTTAGTAAAGTTTTAATAACAGCTTAAGCTTATTCAAGATATAAACATAAACCAAAATTAAAAAAAAATTGGTTAAATAATACAAAATTTACAAAATTCTTTAAAAACAAACAATACCGTAATTATCGGCAGTTAAGCAGTTTTTCCCCTTTTCTGAAAATGTTGTAAATTACACTTAAGATGTTTTGTCAAAAGTCCACAGATATATTCTGGGTCCTTATGAAAAGCGAAGTTCAAAACCGGTTGTCCGTCTGTCTGTTTAAATGGGTTTTCCGAAGCCCCCAGATATGATGGGGACTTGGTTGGGGTATCTTTATGTCAGGTATTCTTATTATAATCTTGCTATTGAAATTCCACTGTCCGCTGAGTTATGAGCAAAAAACCACGACTACCTCTAATTTTTTCCAAAAATCCTTTGTGTTTGTTGTATTTTTATTACTTTTTGCTGTATATCTGGGGAACGGCAAAAGCCAAAGTTTCCAAATGAGGTACACATGTAGGTTGCCAATACACACCATCCTACAAAATGTGGGCGGGATTGGAGAAGTGGGCGTGGTACCTCCCGTACAAAAAAAATTTAAAATTGTATAAAAACTTTTTAATATTTTTTAATTAGGCTTAAGTTCATCAAATTTAATTTTCATTAAATTATTTTTATGAAGAAAGTTGTGCTGAAAAGGTCAGCAAGAAAAAGAAAGACAAAAAAATAAAAACAAAACAAAATATGTACTTTGAACTTCAAGAAGAATTCTTGACAAAAGTACGAAAAAACAGAAGTAAAGGAAGAACATGTAAAATAAATTAAAATAGATAATCATTCAAAGCTAATTTCGATCTACCAAAGGTTAAATACAATTTGGTTTAAGGATTGATGTTTGACTAATGACGTCAGCAGTCGTCGATGGCTGCGAGTGTTAAACGGCAAGCCCTCTGAGGAGATTGAGTGGTTGCAATCGAAACATGTCAGGGTAACCTGTCAGTAAAAACGCCTGGGTTTGAGCCCAGATTGAGTCAAGAATGAAAAATTATCAGTAAATTTTAATTAATTTTCATGTTGTAAAATTCCTTTCTTCATAAAAATAATTTAATGAAAATTAAATTTGATGAACTTAAGCCTAATTAAAAAATATTAAAAATTTGGATTAAAAACCAAAAATAGTTCAACAAAATAACCACAATACTAATTATTGTATAAAAACTAAATTTTAGGGCTGCCATAAGTCGTATGGATATGACTTATATAGCAAAATATCGAATTTTTAGTAGAACATATTTTATATATAAATCTGTCAAATCGGTTAAAAAATGGCTGAGTTACAACCGAAATACTGAATCCCCAAAAATTACTCTTTTTTATACCCTTCACCGAAGGTAGAAACATTTACCAGTTTTATTTAGTTTTTGTCTAGTTGCTCTGTATTCTGCTCGCACAATGTGTTGCTTGTGCAAAAAAAAAACAATAAAAAAATGTTACTCCTTCTCTAACCCCTTCTCATAGAAGCGAGTGTGGACGATGTATCTTATATTTAATTCCAAAGATCCGAAGCCTACTATGAGGCATTTTTTAGCAGTAAGATAAGAATAGTAATTGAATTAAAACAATTTTAAAGCAAAGCTTTAAAAAGGCTTGAAATAAGAAGGTCTTCTGAGTTTTCCCGCTGGGAATGTGCAATGTGTTCATATATAAAATATTGCTATTCTTTTATTATTTATATTTTTTTTTTTTATAAAGTAGAAAATATCCTGAGGACTGCATTTTTAAAAATAAAAACTTCAAACTACGCTTTGAGAATTTTTATATTTCTTTATGTTGCTGCTGCTGCATTTGTTGTAGTAGCTATTAGTGCTGGGATACTATCGATATTTTCCACTATCGATATTTATCAATAAACTATTGAATGTATGAGACGTATGTATATACGCACGTTATTTTAGATGGCAGTTTTTTAAAAATTAATAAGTACCATTCTGAAGGAACCGAAGTAACAGGGACTATAAGATATTCCATTGCAACTTTAAAAAATTTTCTTAATTTTAAACCCAAAAAGGTAATCAATCTAGCGGACTTATCCTCTAATGGTCGTTCATTGTTTTGTTCTATGCTTGCAATTGCATTTGGATTTGAATTTTTTTTTACAACATTACATAAATATTTGACATTTCAGTCCCTATATAAACATGTACAAATTTCGACTTAAAGGCCTTTAATTAGCAGTACAAAGCACTGCTAAGCAATCCATACTACTTCTTGTTGTTTATATTCATTGCTGTAATTCAGCGCGAATTAATAAAAGCAAGTAAAAATTTGCGGCAAAAAACTGTCTATCGATAGTTTCCCAGCACTACTAGCTATTATGTTTTTTATGATTTTATAAAAACCATAAATGAAAGAGTTGATGATGGTTAAAGAAAAATAACAAGAAGACCATGTAGAAATAAAGGATAAACAAGTAAATAATTTAGTTATAAATAATAAAGAAATACAACAGACAAAGAACTGATATGATCAAAAGAAGTTTAAGTAGTATTTCAATTCAATAATTCATCAACACAGAATACAATACACCAGTCAAATTATGTAGAATTATATTCATTCTAATTCATTTTTATTTATTTATTTATTTAATTTGTGTTTCGGTGCTACAAGATTTAGAATCTTATTATTATCGCACAGAATTATTACAATGTTAATTAGCATAATTATTACAATAAAAACAATAATATTATATAATTTAAAATAATTTTATAATAAGTAACAAAAAAATAATAAAAAATTATGAAAAAAATCTACAGTGGCAAAAGCAATACAAGCATACTTTATACAATTATAAGACAAATCAAAAACAATTATAATTAATTGTAATGTTTAAAAATTTCTTTTTTGAATTGCAAAGCGTTACTAATAAATTGTAGATTTGGCGGTAGCCCGTTCCAAAGACGTATAGCAAAAATATAAAAATGATGTTCAGAGAAAGAGGTTCTATACCTGATTTGTATCAAATCATTATATCTTCTAGATCGGGTAGGGACTAATCTGTTAAATAAGTATTTTGGTTCACTTGAAAAAAGAATTTTATGAAAAAGTAACAAAGTTCTTATCTCCAAAAGATCAATAATGTTAACCCCAAAAAGACGTTTCTCAAATGCTGAGATGTGATCATATTTTCTTAAGTTGAAAACATATCTTAATATGGAGTTATAAGTCACGGTAAGTTTTTTCTTAGTAGTAGAATCAAGGTTGGCAAACACTTCACATCCATACAACAAAGTAGGTATAAGATAGGTTTTGGCAAGCAAAATACGAATATTGAGGTATTGAGTAGTCCAAGGTGTACGTATCATGGAGTAGGTTTTTCCGGCTGCGGCATTAATATGATCAGATCAAGAAAGAGTATTATTAAAGATGATACCCAAATTTTTGGTTGAGTTTACAACTTGAATTGGTTGATTATTAATAGATACTGTTGGTTCAGTAATCAAGTTTACTGACTTACGGGTTATAATTAGGCATTTCGATTTAGATGGATTAATGCATAGTCCATTAGCTGTTGCCCAAGTGTGTACATTAGCCAGATCTGCATTCAATTTATCCACGCAAGTAGTAATTTTATCTATTTTACTATTTATATATATCTGCACATCGTCAGCATACAAATGAATTCTGCAGTATGATAGATGTTTAACTAGATCATTAATATAGATCGAAAAAAGAAGTGGACCCAGAATTGAGCCTTGAGGCACACCCTTAATCACAGGCAAAGAACGTGAAGTTTGGTTATTAGAAAACACAGATTGGAAACGTCCAGATAAGTAAGACGATATGAGTTTGGTTGACGAGGATGAAAAATTAAACATTGTTAATAGTTTCGTGCATAGAATATGGTGGTCGACCATGTCAAATGCTTTAGAGTGATCTAAAAGAACAAGAAAACATATATCACCATCGTCAATACTTTCACGTATATCTTCCGACACATCAATAAGGGCGGTAACGCAACTGTGCTTACTACGAAAACCTGATTGTCTATCAGTTAGCAAAGTATTATCATGTAGGTATTTGTCCATTTGTTGTTGAAGCAGCTTTTCATACACCTTCGATAAATATGGTAGAATTGCAACAGGCCTGAAATCATTGTTGGACTTTGGTATAGGAATAATTTTGGCATATTTCCAATTTTTTGGAAATTCACTTTTCGCAATTATTGTGTTAAAAATATATGTTAGATAAGGTAACACTGCAGGCAACATAGCTTTAACAAATTTGGGATGCCATCATATCCAACAGCATTCGATTTTACAGCACAACAGCTTGAGAGTACATCTAACTGCGTTACACAATTGAAGTAAAACCTGTTTTCATCTGGTGTGGGATTGTGAATGTCATTATAGAAATTATAATTTGCGGGAACATTAGAAGTATTTATAAACGACTCGTTAAGCATTTCCACATCTATTTTAGTGGAAGTATTTGGTTGAGTTTTTCCAACACCTATTTCACGAATAGTCTTCCAAGTTTTTGACGATCCTACAGCAGAATTAAAACGATGGTAATAATACGCAGCTCTAGCACATCGTATCTTTTTGTTGACTTCTGTTCTCATTTTACAATACTCTTCATGTAAATATGATGTTTTAAATCGCTTCCAGTTTTTGTATGCAAAATCCCTGCGAGAAATCATTCGTTTTATATCCATATTAAACCATGGTTTGTTTTTAAAACTTTTATTAATTTTTTTCACAGGCACAGACATATTAAAAATGTGCAACAGATTGTGTTCAAAAAAGTTTAATTGGTCTTCAACAAATGGCATATAATAGATCGAATCCCAATAAATTTTATAAAATTCGTTAGAAATTATATTAAAGTCCATGTGCTTAAAATCGTAGTATGTTACTATATCATTAACTGTTTGCAGTTTAAAATCATACGTTAGAAATATCAGATCGTGTTTTGAAAAGCAAGGTACCGATAGTTGTTCATAAAGTAAGACTTTGTGCTTACAGCTAACGAAAAATAAGTCCAGCAGTGAGTCAATTGTTGACGTATAATGAGTTGGTATTGTGCTATTAGTTGGAGTTAAGCCAAAGGTTTTCATGCAATCAATTAAATGAACTTCACATAGTAAGTTGGAATTAAAGTCACCACAAAATATAACATCCTCATAGGATTCATTCATATGGATATTTTTAACAGTCTGATTAAATCTGGTGCTTCTGTATTTTTTCCTTAAAATTTGGTCAGTCTTTAAGATGCCAAAGAAAAGAGTTTTAGAAACTACTAATTTTTTTAATAAAAAAATCGCTAATATTTAAATTGTTAAAAAAAAATATACAGAAAAATGTAATATTAGTTTTCATCCGATCTTTTATTTTTAAGTTGAAAATAACTGTTTTAATAGAACTTTTTTAGTATCCCTTTTAACCGTCACAGCCCCTAGAAAAACGTTTTGAATCAACAAGACTCAGGATTGCTTAAATATAAAAAAATCCTTAATATAGAAAAAACCAAAAAAATAAAACTTTTCTAAAGATTTTTTTTTTAATTTAATATTATTTTATTTATTATGTCATAAACTGTAGTTTTTAACTAACGTGTTGTTTTAGTTCCTTACAAAAACTTTTAAGTTACAACAAAAGTTTCTTAAGAACCAAAAACACACATAAATTTGTGTATGAAGCAGACATGTTTTTGGATCCCACCTACATCAATCGTGACAAGTAGGCCCTCATAATCGACCAATGGCTTTAAGCTAAGCAACCATCACACACCAACTCCAACTCCTTATATTCATATTCATATTCATTAATTGGAGTTCTTTTTTCTATTTATTGTATTACAAAGTTAAATTTAAACCCTCAGTTGACCTGCTTGTTTATATATGACTTTTTGAGCACTATAATTAATTGACTTTCTGCGGTTTAGAAAAAAATTTTTATTTTATTTTTGTGTTTTTTTATTTGGTACTTTTGCCAAGAGACATTTTTGAAAGGAAAAAAAAGTGGGAATTTCAGCTAACAATTGCAGGTCATTTAATTTTGAAAGCTTTAAGATCAATTTAGTCTCTATTTTTAGGACTTTGTACACTTTATCAAGGCATATTTTGGGGTTCATGATTTTAAATTGAAATAACAAAGGGATGTGACACAATCGAAACCTCCTGAAAGCAAAAGACTGCAAAACTGACATTCAAACTAACTTTTGTCTCTTAGCTGCAATTGAGTTTCTATTCAAGAAAAGTTGGTGCAGAAATTATAATAAGTACTTGGATTTAAGGTTTTGTTATAATTAATAATACTAACTTTTAGTTTATCGAAATAGAGCAGAAAGTTATTTAAGACCAGAGTACGAAAAAAACATTAAGGAACGCCACGTTAGTGTACCGTACCGTATTTTGCCATGAATAGTGCACATGCACATTCTATGCAAGAACTGAGAGGTACCTGGGTGCATGTGTATCCAAGTCACAGTTTTAAATTTGCCTTTATAACCAAAAAAAAAATTAAATTTTTCATGCAATTTTCAATGCGACATATATTTTAAAAAATTACAAAAAGTCTAGCCTTGATTTACTAAAGTCCCAATTTACATATAGTCCCAAAAGAACTACATAGTCAATAGCACCAACGTCAATGGTAGATTTTCATTGACACGCACATGTTAATTGCCTGTAGTAAATAAGATTTTTCGGGTTATAATAAGCCACTAGTACTGGTAACTGTGTCAAAAGAGAATCCGTACAGATTCACTAGTGACATTCTCCACAGGTAAAATACAAAATAAAAAAGACATTTTTATGTATTTGTAAATATATACCCATTTTAGCTGACGAACATAAATACAAAAAAAAACGTTCCGATCTTTTTTAAGCGTACGTGTAGTGTCTTTTTACACAAGCAGAAAAATTTTGGTCACCAAAACACATACTAAGGGTTCACTTGAAAATTGAGAACGCGTACGCTTAAAGCACACTACACGTACGCTGAAACAAGATGGATACGTTATCTCGGTTTTTACAACGACCTAAACTTATAATGCGCTTACCAAGGTAACACTGTACATTGTTTCTTTTTTGTAAGGAGTGAAATAAAGCCATACATGGCCTCGTTTCCCATTTAACTTTTTTTCTTTTAATATAATTCTAATTTATTTAAAAATTGCAAAAAAATCGCAGTAATTGAACAGCAACAAATACACTCGCTTGGGGTCATACAATCAAATTGCGCAACCGCAAAAATTCGCTGCTGGTTTGCAGTCATTCAAATAATGCACATCGTGCTTTATTATTTATTCCATCGTTTAGCTTCATTTGTCAATTAAGATGTTTGTGTGTTTGGTCTGACAATGACTGTTTTGGCAAAGAAAAAAAAAATACAAACAAAAAAGCCAGAAATCAAGCAATTATTACTCATGTAGGCATTCAGCAGTTACTATGTAGTACAAGAAAAAAAAAATTTAAATGAAACTAAACGCACTTTTTTATAATTTCTTAAAAAGTACAGTAGTTCTGTATGTACAATGTATTCTTGTTATTGTTGTTTTTATTGTTGTTAGTTTTAACAAAGCGTCTCATCGAGTGGTTTATTGTTGTTAATGTTAACAAAGCGTCTCATCGAGTGGACAATGACTACTTGAATGCAAAAGTATAAGAATGTGTACCTTTTGACTTTACACAATTAATTTATATTGCGTGTGAACAAAAAATGCAAGCAAAGCACTTTCAATAAAAAACGCACACATGCAAAAATCAAATGTGTACGAAACGATGTAAAAATTACCAGCGTTGAACTTTGTTTTGCAGGCAAAGAGTGAATGTTAATTTGAGCGTATGAATAAATCAAGAAAAATAGTGATTTTGCAGTTCCCTGGTGTGTATATTAAAAATATAACGAAAACACTTTTGGGCGCAAGGATTTTCTCGTCTATTGTATAACAAAAACCGGCTTCGCTAAATAAAGCTTCTCTGCATAGTCGGCCTTCGGCTTCGCTAACTAAAGCTTCTATGCAGTGATGCCAACTTTTTGAGAGCAAAAAGCACTTTAAAATTTAAAAAAAAGCACTAAAAAGCACTATTTTGAACAAAAAAAAGCGTAAAAAAGCACTAAGACATTTTTTAAATTTAATTAAACACAAAACAAGTTGCATTCGGCTGTGCCGAATATTATATACCTCTAAAATTTAAAAAAGGCGATGGCGTTGATGGGTGACCATTTGCATTTAAAATTAAATATACAGGTATGTGATGAAAATCGATCGATTTCAAAACGACCGTTTTTAAAAGGTGTGATGAATTTCGAACGATTTTAAAATCTATTTATGAATAAAAGTCTTAAATTTTCGTTCAAAATACACTTCAGTTAACGTATATAATATAAAATTTTAAAGAACAAACACTGAAAATAAAAGGAATATGTATTTAAAAACCATATTAAAAGATACTGAAAACGATATTTTCGGTTTCAAATCGTATCGTTTTTAAAATGGATTTCCATCACATACCTGATAATTATATTTGTATATAAACATTTCTAAATTTATTATTATTACCTTCAATAAAAATTATATCAACCAAATCATTTGGATTATCATCAGCTGAGTTTGAATTGGTCATAAAACAGTAATAAGGTGCGAGCTCGATTTTCGTAGTTAGAAAAAATCTGGCCTGTTGCAATTACCGAAAATTTGCAGTGACCGACCATTCTTTATAAAACTTAATGACAGCCCAAATTTTAACAAAAAAAAATATGTTGTCAACGCTAAAAAGTACACGTTTTGTAAAATTTCCAAATTGCTAGGAAGCCTAGCTCTAACCTCGTAAATAAAGTTTTTGGTAAAACGAATGCAACTTTCTTTTATCAATTTTTTTATCATTTGAAACCTTAAAATTTGTATAGGCCTTCCCAAAATTGTACCCCAAATAGCAAATCTCATCTTAATCATCCTCAATATAATCGAAGTTTTAAAAAATGGTACAAAAAAAAAAAATATTGTTAAAGGCACTTAAAAGCACTGTGAGAAATTGTTAAAAGCACTATAAATACCCGCTTTTTAAAAACGGGTGTTTAACAAAATTTCGGGTATTGCATAAGCAAAAAAGCACCAAAAAATACCCGAAAGGCACCAAAATGGCAACGCTGCTTCTATGCATAGACGGCCTTCGGCCGGCGCAAGGATTTTTTCATTTATGGTATAACAAACACCGGCTTCGCTAACTAAAGCTTCTCTGCGTATTCGGCCTTCGTTCAGAAACAAGGCAGATTTTAGAAGCTCTACTTATCGAAATCGTTACTTGTTATACCATAAAGGAGAAAATTATTGCGCCCGCCCAAGACCGTCTATACAGAGAAGCTTTAGTAAGCGAAGCCGGTTTTTGTTATACCATGGAGGAGAAAATGCTTGTGCCCGGCCGAAGGCCGGCTATACAGAGAAGCTTTAGTTAGCGAAGCCGGTCTTTGTTATATTATATATGAGAAAATCCCTGCGTATCCCCTATGTATATATCAGTGATGCCAGTAGGATACGAAAGATACATTTTTCGTAACTTTTGAATCTGTACGCAAAATGTGCAGAAATAAAATACAAGAGAATGTTTAGACAACTAAAACTTATCATCGTGGCCGAATCAATACTAAAACAATAGCAGCTTTAACAATAGTGAAAGAAAACATGAAGGATGTTTCAACATACGATCCACGTAAATCGATGATTACTAGCAGTGCGAAGTTGTTCTGAGGAAATAAGTACATCTTTTTATTTTCAGGAAATTTTTATGAACTTTTTGATATAATCGCCTTGGTATACACGCCTTAACGGCTCCACGAAAAGCCCCCAATGAAATAACGCCCAGGAAATAACCCCCAATGAAATAAACCCCAAAAAATAGGAAATAACACCCAAAATCAGTGAATGAAATAACATCGAAAAATAAATGAAATAAGCCCCAAAACGAAAATGAAACAACCCCTAATATTTGGAAGTTATTTCATATGAAATAACACCCAATGATGAAAATGAAATAACCCCCAATGAAATTAACCCCATCAGCAACAAAAATTAAATAATGCCCAAAATTCATAAAAGAGTCAGTTTCACCAAGGATTTCATGAAGTCAATATGGACCAACAGCAAAGTCGCAAAATTATTGAAATGAATCGTGTGGAGGCCCGCAGGCGTCTTCTTCATAATAAGGATATATTCGGTTCAAAAATATTGCTGCAGTTATTTTACCCGCCCGGATCCTTGTAGCCCTGCTCTATTTTTGCAGTTCGGAAGACAATTTGCCTTTTACGTTTGGCCTTTACACAACTACCTCCACCCCCAAAAACAAACAGCCTTAAAAATGAAATAACTCCCGAATAAAAAATGAAATAACACCCAAATTAAAGACGCTATGAAACAAGCCCCAAATTTTAAAAATTTGTTGGGGGTTATTTCATTGGAGATTATTTCATAATTTCAAAACCCCAAATGAGGAATGAAATAATTGCAAAAAAAAAAATGAAAAACGGCCCAAAAAATTGGGATTTATTTCATATGAAATAACACCCAAAAATGTATGGAAAAAAAATTGGGGAATATTTCATTTCTCGTTTGGGCGTTATTTCATTGGGGGGCTTTTCGTGGAGCCCGCCTTAACTCTTATATTAATTTTTACAAAATAGATTTGTTTTGATCCAAAGATGGTTACAAATAATTAATTTTAAAAGAAAAAATTATTAAAATGAATTTTTTTGATATCATTTTCTTTACAACATTCATTAAATCTGAAATAAAAATGTTATGTTAATTTTAAAATTTTTTTCAAAATATATCTTTTTGGGAAAAAGTGTCTTTTTGGAAACTAAAATGTATCTTTCACGAAATTTCACTGGCAACACTGGTATATATGACAGATATATAACATTAATGGAAATTTGCCAATTTTAATAACTCATGGACTGAAAAAATCTCAAAATTGATTTTCGGTTTTAAGATAAAATAATTTTCTCCCATTTCACATTTGTCTTAAAATTTGATTTATCTTTAAAGTCGATTTATTTGTTAAAGCCTAGATTACACTATCTCACAAGTCTTACGTATTCCATAATACTTTGTGAGATAGAAATCTAATGAGTTTTGTTGCGACTGTCAAAAAATCTAACATGACAGTTTGTGTTCACACCATCACACAAAGTATAAACACTCACACATGAAATACAATACAACCCTGATCCAATGAAAAGTATTATTGCTTAAGGCAAGATTACACTATTATACTTTGTATTAATACATGTAAAAAACTCAAGTAATATGACAAAGTGTGATAGTGTGAATGCAATGTGTCATCAAAATGACAAGTATTAAGAAAAAAGTTTGACCTCCCATACGACTTCATCGTTTTTTGAAAAATTTCTAAACAATAATACTTTTCGTTGGATCAGGGTTGCATTTTATTTCATGTGTGAGTGTTTATACTTTGTGTGATGGTCTGAACACAAACTGTCATGTAACATTAGATTTTTTGACAGTCGCAACAAAACTCATTAGATTTCTATCTCACAAAGTATTATGGAATACGTAAGACTTGTGAGATAGTGTAATCTAGGCTTTAGAAAAAAACATGAAGTCGTATGGGGTGTCAAACTTTTTTCATAATACTTGTCATTTTCGTGACACATTGCATTCACACTATCACACTTTGTCATATTACTTAAGTTTTGACATGTATTACTACAAAGTATAATAGTGTAATCTAGCCTTAAGCATGAAGTTAATCGATAGGTTTTGTGTGATGATAGTGAAACCGTTAGGTCATTAGAATTAAGATTTTTTTCTTCTTTTTTTTCATTTTTCCAACAAGAGCAATTTTTTCTGTTTTATTGTTGTTTATTAATCGCGACAATTTCTAATATTTAAGAAAAGGGCAAAATAACTAATTTATTGGAATATAAATTTTTACCGCCATGTCACAGAACGCAATTCTGATCGAAAGTGGTTCCTTCCAATTATGAAAGTCGAGTGTTTTGAAAATTTTTGGGAATAAACAAAATTTAATGGAATTGCAAATACGGAATTTCGATCAGGATGTGTGACATGCCTGTTAGATTTCAAATTGATTTAAGATAATGGATTATTTTTGGGAAGAAGAAGACTACTAGAACAGAAAGAGAGTAAAAGAAAACGTGGAAACATTTCATCTCAAAAAAAGGTACACGGAAAGAATTTTCTTCACAAATCAAATGAATTTTGATATTAATCCAATGAAAAATTCCATTAAAATTCAAACTATGTAACATTTCATTGGAATAATGAAGAATGTTTCATTAGCCACGAGTCAATGAAATATTTCATAAAACCGATAAAAATGTTGCATTAACCTAATGTAAGAAGTTTTATTAAGACTGTGGCTATTTTTTATCACATTAATGAAACATTTCATTAATATAACTAGTAATTTCAATGACATAATTTGTACTTCAATGAAATTTTTTTATTTGTTCATAAAAATTCATTAAATAAATTAATAACCTTCGTAATTTTAATAACAATCTAATATTTTAAGAGATTTTTCAACTTTCATTATTCAATTTGTATCTTATTTTTTATTTAATTCGTTTTTACTTATAATTTACCTGATTAAATAAGATTTATTAAGATTCACTTACCTGAAATAAAAGAAAAAAAAAATAGTTAACAAGTAAATATTTGATTATAAATAAACTTAATGTTAAGTAGTTCGAAACCTTTTTTCCTAATTTGTAGTGTCCTACCGAACGCACTTTTTTCAAACCAAAGCCGGATTGCCGGTTGGCGAATAAAAATACTCCTTCGGCTGTTTGGTAATAGATTTAGGGAAATTAGTTTTCGTTCTGTATTTTAAATTCGCCAACCACGTCTAGGGTGAATAAAAATAAAATTAACAAATTCATGGTGATATTTGTACCATTATTGTGCTTTAACTACGGAAAATAAGTACCTTTCTTGAAAAAGGTTGAGAATTTAAAACTATAAAATACAAATTGGTTTTTCGGTCGGAAAAAGTTGTCTAGCAGCCCAACACTAGTGGTACTTTTTGGCTACTGCCTCAAGGTTTATAAATGGACTAGAATTCCGGTATTAAGATGTATATTTCGGTTTCTAGATTTTAAGGGCTCAGTCAAATAAATTCGAATTTCTTTCTTAGGAAAATTTGTATGCCATTCTGGATCTTCCATACATGATGAACAATACTATTCTCTATCGTTTTCAATCACCAGCATTTTGAACAGAGCGAGTTGGATCAACTTATGGCCAACATACTCCAACTCGTTCTGTTAAATATTCTGGTGATGGAACACTATGGAGAGAAGTACGTCCACAAATCCTACTCCCTTTCCAGAAATCTGGACTTATCCATCATAACAGCGTTAACTTAAGTTCTGTAAAGTGGTAAACATTACTCTGTTAACATAACAAAATGTGTTTAGGGTTATAAGTTTTAAAATCTAACTTCACACACGCAAGAACGAAATTCTTGAAAATATTCGCTCGTAAGTCAAAAGTGGTAAGAACAGGGACCGTAACAGTTATTCCCTTTTTCATAAAATCAGATGAAAACAGTTATTTTTTTTTAAATAATTAAAACACGTACATTTCTTTAGAGAATAACTTTTATTTTTGCTCGAAAAAATAAAAATCAAAAAATAACAGTTATTTTTGTTCAAAAAAATAAAAATCAAAGAATAACTGTTATTTTTGATCGAAAATATAAAAATCAAAATTTTAAAAATCAATATATTTTATCATTGACAAGTGCATAAGGACCAATATGGTATAGTTGAATCATTTTTTCGACATTTAATTCTATTTGATTTAAAATTCCAATATAACTGTTATTTTCGGTCCCTGGGTAAGAATAATGTAGTAACCGTAAATGAAGCAAAACAGCCCTAAAATTGAACTACATTATCCCTCTGGGTAGTAAATTCATACACTTAATCAACGAACATTGTTCATTTTTTAACATATTCTGTCAGTTACAACGTTCTTTAACTCCTGCGACGATATGGTTATTTCTGTTTTGACGTGTCGTGATATTTGTACGACAAAATGTAAAAAAGTTAAATGAAAAAGTCAAATTTGGAAAAAAAAAAGGGGTTGACAATCTTCTTCTAGAAAACAATCAATATGTTATCGATAACTTTCTTATGCCATAAAAATAATAAATAATTAATTTTCGAATTCTATTGAACAATTTTCTATAATTTTTTCGTGCCATTAAAAAAGATGGGTAGTTTTTCAGTAAAGTTGATTTGAAATTTTTTTAAGTTAATATCCTATCGGGAGAGTATATGTAAGTAATTTATTCACTTTTCTTGCTTGTCGCCCATAACTCTTTAAAACTTTTTATGTGTATTAACCCAAAAGTGAAGTGTAGTTAACGAAGTACAGTGTGATGGCACTTTATCAACTTCAATTTTAAGACTTCTTAATATACTCGTAATTCTCAGACAAGACATTCCTTTTAATTCGTACAAATAGGCATGCAACCCCAACATTTGTATCTTTCCATAAGTAAAATATAAGTTATTCATAAAATACAAGAACGACAAGTTTCACATACAAACACATAAACAAATATTTAATCAGCATGTAAAAGGTTCGTTTAAGTTTAAAATCAGAATAGAAGTGACAAGAGATTCATGTTTTTAAAGACAAATGAATGAATGCCTAACAATTAAAAACAAAACAAAACAAAAATTAAACATCAGATAAACAAAACATTGCAAAATTGTACTAGGAAAACAAAAAGGCAAATATAATAAAAAAAAAGTACCAAGACTTTGTTAGTCATCAGGCAAAAACTACTTGAAAACGTACCAAATCAAGGTACCACTTACGGGGTGAATTCTCCAGGTACTTTTCCATCATCCCTATTTTCAACTTTGTGTTCATGTTGGGTATCACTTTAGAAGAGACTCCAACAAAGCTAAATTACCTTTAACCAGTTACGAAGAGATTTTCACACAATAAACAAACCCAACAAAAGCTTATTTTAAAATTGTGGAATAAAATATACACAAAGTACTCTACAACCACCGGATATGTCTAACGATTGCTTGAAAGACACCGACGACCCAAGGTACATACGACCGACCAACGATACAAGCTTACTGCTAAATATTTTGCACCTTTTAAACTAGAGCTAAAGTGGGATGACAATACAAAAATGATAAACAATTGACCGAAGAAAAAACTGAAGAATATCTTTTAGCTGCAGCAAATGACTACGTTGCACAATCTTTGTAACGACGATGTGATTGTTTTCTTTTAGAAAATTTTAAATGCACAGTATAATTCTTTTCAGTTCAGCTCATTAACTGCATTTTATTTTAAATATGGAAGTAGGTTTTGTTGTGTTTATTCAGGTTTACCCAGAATTATAAATGTAGGTGATTGTTTGCGAACAGGGTGTAAAAAATGTAATGGCGTAAAACTGTTAACAAACTTGCTTGGTGTGGCAAGGACAGAATAGGAAATGTATACAAATAATCGCAGTCATTGCAATGATATTTTATGAAAAAAGTGATACTCAAAACTTGTCTGTTCTATTTCTTCAAAAAATGCAATGCATTTTTATATAATTCCTTAGAAAAGTTATCGAAAATTTTGTTTGACAACTTTTACCAGAAAAGTTTGATTTCTTATTTGAAAAATAAAACAATTTTATTTCTATAGAAAAGTAATCGATAACTTTGCTATTAATCCAAAATGGTTTTGAAAGCTTAAATAAAGTTAAAAAGAAATTTCTTTAAAAAAAGTTATCAAAAAAAATTGATAACTTAATCAATCTCTGCACAACTTTATTAGTGTACAAAAAATAATCGATAACTTTGTTATTCTAAAAAATACCAATAACTGTATTATTATATGAAAAAGTAACCGATAACTTTTTCATTCTTAAAATCAATTCTCGACTATTTTATATTCTACAGAAGATTATCGAAAAGCTTATTATTCTATGAAATAGTCACCGACAACTTAAGTATTTTATGGAAAAGTTATCGACAAATTTATTAATCTAAAAAAGCTACTGATAACTTTACATATCTATAAAAAAGTTATTGCTTAATTTATTATTCCATAAACATTTTGTCGCCGTCTTTATTTATTATTCCAAAAAAAAGATTATTGATCACTTTGTTATTTCACTTTATCATTAAATTAATTATTTAAAAAAATAAATTTTAAATAATTTTTTTATTCTCCGGAAAAAAACTTTACTTTTTGACTCTATAAAGGTTTTTTTTTTGCTATTTATCGTTGTACTACGAGAACTGAGTGCTCACGTTGTGTTAATAGCCCACTTTACAGTTTTCCCACGTAGTTGAATAGAATTTCACGGTTCCACGCCATGACCTTCATATAACTTAGTGGTCGATTTGCTTCTCTGTCATTTTGTCCGGTGACACTCATGTGGCTTTATGGCAGGTTTTGTGCGGAAATATAGTCCCTCCGACCATGAGGCTGTTTCTGCTGCATAATTCGGTGAAAAGCTCTCCATTTTCCGTCATTCTACCAATGTCATGCCATTATTTCTTTGCGCTGTTATCTGCGTCTAGTTGTGAGTTTAAATACCCCATACGTGTAAATATGTCGCCGCGTTGTGTTGAAGACAAAACTCAAAATTACTCAGAGATTTCTGTTGGAGCATAGCAATGCACACAGGTACTGCTTCTGGCCATCTTGTTTTGTACAATCTTAAAAGTATCAGGTTGTAGTTGACGAATTCTCAGCATACTTGGCACAGCTTAGATAGATATAGGAAAATGCGTACGTTTCATGCTCCTACTCGTTTATTTTGTTCATGCTGTTTAAGACTATGCCTCTCATTAGGCCACCTTGTCCCTTCCTAGATTTGGGGCTGTTAACAGGCTTTAGACAAGCTAACCATAAAACGGCAAAAGCACAGCTGAGTTTCAATGATTGTTCCACTATGCCTATCACGTTATTTGTGGCTCATTGTGCCTCTTAAAAACCACAGGACATAATATATAAATACTCGATTTAGAAAAAATAGCAGATAAATTTCAAATTAATTAAATTGCACGTTCTTATTATATAAATTACTTTCGATTTCCATAAAAAATTTGCTTGCATTAAAAACATAATGTACAAAATTCCAATTGTGAACAATTTTGTGACCCACTGTCATTAATAAGAAATAAAATAAAAACGGAAATTAAAAACATAAGTGCGTTTTCGAGAAGGAAAAGAGCGCAATGAAGTGAAAAAGGAAAAGGTGAACTTACAAGTGCAATACAAAACGTACATATTCGTCACTCACAGACAATTAGAGAAGAACTTCAAGAACAACAACAATACTTTAAAGAAAAGGAAAACAAAACAAGAAGAAATCTAGCACCAGAAAAGTTGAGATCGAAGAAAGGATTTTTTTCTTTATTCATTCATTCAGCATTTCTTATAAAATAATATACAATTTATATAATACTAATAATAAAGATGTTTTTACGGCTTGGTTTAAAACCGTCAGCCGGAAGTTTGGATAAATTAAAAACAAAAAATAATTATTTTAATTAACTTAATTTTGAAACAAATCTAAAAGTTATATTGAGCTATCAAAAAATTCCTATATGTCAAGGCGCTTTTTACGTAATCAAAACTTCTTCAATTTGTTCATCTGAAAGCTTTGAGTATTGAAGAAACCTATATCTATATGAATCTAACACTGGGCATCTTCCTAGATGAAATGCAAGATAGTTTCTTCTTCGTTTAAATTACATAGAGAGCATAGTCTTGACTGATCTGTCCTATGCTGACTCCCGTTAAGCCACAGAAGATCACCTCTAGTCTTCATTATAAGTGAAATTTCATGTTGGTTATATTGATCATTGCAGTACATGTGCCCTATATCATGCTCTAAGTGCTTATAAAATCTTTGTTGACTCTTTTGTGCATTTTTAGTACATTCCTGTACATTTGTATACTTCATTAGCTGTATTAGCCGAATACATTCATTGTTCCATGTGTATTTACTTTGATTTGCGTTACCAAAACTTAATTCGTATTCATGTAAACGTTCAATAAAGTCTTTGCACCAGTATATTCTTTTAGCTTCTATAAGTTTTGACAGAATATGCGGTAATCTTTGATTGTTATATTCAAAAAGTGTTTTAGAGATATATTGCAAGTGAAGACTGTAAGTATATATATGAGCTTCCTCCTGATTCGTTTCCAAGGCAATAACATAATTTGGGGTACTTTCTGGAAGTTTCAACACCCTTTTTGTAAAGAACCTTTGAAGTATGTCTACATAATCGAACCACGCGTAACCCCATATCTGTGCCCCATATGCTTGTACCGATCTACAAACTGTTTGGAACAATTTCCACTTTGCTGAAGAAAGGATATGACGTTTTAAGTACAGTTATAACACAAATACCCACTACATAGTCAGTCAGGTATGCAGTCACGGATGGTGCTATTGTCATTACGAGGTTAACCGTAAAAATAATAATCAAAAAAATAATAAATAATTATTTAGTGTGTGCTTAGAGTTTATATCGTTATAAAATTTACTATTCAAATTAATATATAATTGATTAAAATCCTTTAACAAAATACTCTAACACACACAAGCAATCAATGCATTTATGTTAGCGCCCTTATACCTGTGCCTTAATTTAAAATACTCATTAAAACACTATGAATTTTGCATGAAAACTATTTTTAATTAGAATTTGCATTTTTTCGATAATATTCAAATGATCAAACAAAACATGAGCGAACCAACCAACAAGATTTTCCATCATGCAGTTTAATGAACGAACAATAAAAATTTCAAAATTCATATAACAAAAAAAAAAAGTTGAGCACCAGCACTGAATCAATTCAAGCATTTTAAAAGCGAAATTTATTTATTTTATTGAATATCTAGCCGTTTGTGCGTACACCCAAAAAAATAATAAATGTTAATCTAACCAATTTAAATTGTTTATTTACTGTCCATGTAAATTGCTATTGGCATTTTTATGAAATAACTATTTTTTTAGTTAAAATTACCAACTTAACATTGTTATTTAACAACTTATATAATTTTTTGTTGGGATTTTAAAAAAAAGATTACTATTATTTGGTTAAAGGAACCAACTTAACCATAGTAAATAGTTTAAATACTAGTGTAAATTGTTGTTGGAAAAATTTTTAATACCAGGTACTTTTTCAAAGTGAAAATAACCAACGAATGTTGTAATTGAAAAGCTAATTTAATTTGTTGTTGGATTTTTTTAAATTCTAGTTTTTTAGTTAAAACAACCAATGTAAATAGTTGCTGATAATTTTTTAGTTACAAAAACCAGGTAGAGACATTTACGTCTATTATCACTGTTTTGCCTTAGCCCTGATATCGTTACAAATGTCCATGTTTAACATGCAAACCTTTACTCTGACATAATTGCATGGTGGATCTTAGCCACTGAGTTATTTACATTAACTAAATGTCGATGTACAGAGTTCACAAGGCTCGCATATCTTGCAATATGTAAACAGTTGACGATACTGAATACATTCAAACTCCTTGCTAGGAAGTTCGAGCTATCTAACCTCTGCTGCATTGTTAGAACCTGTCATGCAGCTCCTGCTGATTAGCAACAGGTCAAAGATGTTTCCTCCTTAAAACGGATCTCACTCCACTGGTTCCAATTGTAATTCGGAAACAATCTACCCGGGTAATTTGGGTAGCACCACAACCACCTCGTGTAATTGGTTTATCGACATCATTGTAAGAAAAGCATTTTGAAACAAAAAGCCTTGTTTTTGTCTAGTAACAGTAATCTTTTGTAAAGGAAACAACTATTACAAACCAAGATCTTATTTTGGGCAAATTTTTGGAAAGGAATGTGACGGGTAACGACGGACAGTTTTCACCTGCCTTCCCCTCGGGCTTGTAATGTGTAAGGGCATACAGAAACAACCGTATCAGGATGGTGTTACTAATCCCATCTTGGTATCATTATTTGTGTAATATGTAATAGCTTTCCTTAAGAAAATTATACAGCTGTTTTAAAAAAATATTTCTACTCTTACAGCAAACACAGCAAAATACCATTGAAATTGTTTTACAAAAAAAAAAAAAAAAATTCTTTCAAGTTTATGGAAAAATTACTGTAAAAATTGTTATTTTACATTTAATCAAGTGAATTAAATGTTTAATTGAAATATTGTCAATTAAACATTTAATGCACTTAATTAAAAGTTTAATTCACCGGATTAAATATTTAATTAAAACTGATTTTATTTTTGATTAATTCTTTTTCTTTTTTTTGCCATTATGTCGCTTTTTGCCATCCTTTGTGACACATATCGTACTTCTTTCTAATAATAATGCACAAACTTAAAATATGTTACATGATTTACCCTCAATTGGCTCAAAGGATAATTATTTTTGAAAAAAAAAATATTATTTTTGTATTTTGTTTGTTTTTTGTATTTTTTGATTAACACCCAATTTTCATGATGATTTTTCCCCTATTTTTGAAACATGTCTTTTTTAGTTTGATAGCGAGCGGGGGAGAGAAGAAAGCAGGGTAGAAAAAAAGACATGAAACGTATTTTCTGTGTTTTTTTGACATTCCTCTTTGCACTTAATTTTGTTTTTTTAATTTATGTTGTATTTTTATTTCAAAATAAAAATTGCTTATTAAAATATAAAAAACTAAACAAATTTAATTCAAAAAAATTCAATACATTCATACATTTATAAGGAAAATAAAAAAAAATCAAACAAAATAAGAAACATTGTGAAAATTAAACATGTTTTTGGAAGTTTTTTTAAAAAAGAACTACAAAAAAGACATGTCTTTTAAATCATCGTGAAAATTAGGTGTAAAAAAATATTAAAGTGGAATTTCTGAAAACCTACAGTATATGAAGGAATAATTACACAAATGGCAATAATTTTTGCTACTTTTTATCGTCGTCAAAAGCTTTATAACGAATGCAAAAGCAGTTCTGGGTCAAAATTATGGTATTCGATATCAATCAAAATTTCAATGCCGTCGTTTGCACCCAGAATAAGCTCAAATCGTAAATTTGATTAACTCGATTAATATTTGTTCTCTTTACAAGCACTAAATCCCATTTGTCCTTTACTTAATTTTTAACAAAAAAGCTTGAATGGGATAAAAAACACTATTCGACACGGGTTTATATTATTACTGTCAAAAATCAGTGCAACAATAATGTTCCAATTTTTCAAAAACTACTATATGAACAACTTATATATGTATGCTGGTTTTAGTTTAGCTTAGATTGGTACGCTCGCTTTCTTAATTTTGGGTAAAAGGCAAAACCAAATAAAAATTCTTAAATTATTGATAGTGTATTATAAATTTAAAAGGGGGTTCAACATCAAAAGTCCACAAAACTAAAACACAAAGTAAAAAAATTTAAAACCCGCAACAAATGTATGATCCTAAATAAATTACAATAAAATATCATATTACACATGTTTGTGGCAGGAAATATTCGTAGGATGCACACAAGCCACATGATGTAAAAACATGTGCACTTTGTGCTAAACTCTGTGAATGCAAACGAGTTTATTTCCAGAAATTCTGAATCTATAATGATTTTCAAAAACCCAACCATTTTTAAAACTAACATGTGGACAGAAAAAAAAGTTAAAAACCACCAGCCATAGCACCCCTTCTGTGTGCAGTATTTAAATACCAACAAGAAAAATAATAATAAGTAAAAAAAAAATGTTTTTAAAACATAAAAATTCTTTTAAACGGAGGCAGGATAAAAATAACTTTTGAGTCGATTAAAGCCAATAAAATGTTTAAAATATTTTTGAGAAGCAATTTTTAAGTTTGACTTAGAAATCAAACCTTTCTTAACGACAGTTTTGGCATTTATGAACTCTTTATAGTCGCGACCACTAATTAAAATTTTTTCAGTATTAAGACTAACTTTGTAGTCTTCAGCACAACACTACTCAACTACAAAACAACTTTTCATTGTAACCTCTGTTTATACTCACAAACGTGTTGCACTGCATGTGTGTGTCCCAGGGATGATAATGCGTTTATAAATTGTACAAAATTATATTTACCATTAATTGTATAAAACTCATTTTTATATATTAATGGTGTTTGTGCAAGCAACCTTTAATCTACGTAACATTCTTAAACGGGTTTGAGTGAACAACACTGCATGGCTTTGTTTTTTAAGACAAAGGTTAGATTCCATTTACTTTTTATAACAAACACGAAGTAGTCGAAAAGGTAGTACAAAGAACACTGTCAGTAGTATGTTTAGAGGGGTTCTAATGCACTTTTTTCATACAAAGTTCGGTGCATGCCATTAGGGGTGTTCACAGTTTGTAGTTGGATACATGCCATTTGGGGTGTTAACAGTTTGTAGTTGAATACATGCCACTAGGGGTGTTCACAGTTTGTAATTGGATACATACCAATAGAGGTGTTCACAGTTTGTGATTTTATTTTCACCCTACAGTCGGTTGGTTTACTTAATAAGATATTCGTAAGGTTCGCAGCATTGGAGAGATAATATTTTTTATATATTTTATATAAATATATATTATATATATATTTTTAAACCCTTTCCAAAGTTTAGTTAACAAATGGTTAACATTATCATTTGATTTTGTTAGTTCAATTACCATTCATATAAATCCAACCTTAAGTGTTGAACCCTCACAATCGATATTTTAAATCTTTACATATTGCATACTCTTCCACAAGAATACCCGTTTTTGATAGCTATAATATATAGATAATTCACTTTTTATGTAATAAATTAAAAAATTAACATATAACATGAATTTAAAGTCGCTTATGCCAACTAAATAACTAATCTAATTCGAGGATTTTAATAAGTTTGTGAACAAAATACCAGCAAAATGGATATTTTGAGGGTATTTAAGCGTTGATTTGAATATTTATTTAGGATTTTAAAAATTTTGTGAAGAAAATACCAACAAAATGGGTATTTTGAGGATATTTAAGCGTTGATTTGAATATTTATTTAAGATTTTAATAAGTTTGTGAAGAAAATACCAATAAAATGGGTATTTCGAGGGTATTTTAGGGTTGTTTTGAATATTTATTTAAGATTTTAATAAGTTTGTGAAGAAACTACCAATAAAATGGGTATTTCGCGGGTATTTAAGGGTTGATTTGAATATTTATTTAAGATTTTAATAAGTTTGTGAAGAAAATACCAATAAAATGGGTATTTCGAGGGTATTTAAGGGTTGATTTGAATATTTATTTAAGATTTTAATAAGTTTGTGAACAAAATACCAGCAAAATGGATATTTTGAGGGTATTTAAGCGTTGATTTGAATATTTATTTAGGATTTTAAAAATTTTGTGAAGAAAATACCAACAAAATGGGTATTTTGAGGGTATTTAAGGGTTGATTTGAATATTTATTTAAGATTTTAATAAGTTTGTGAAGAAAATACCAATAAAATGGGTATTTCGAGGGTATTTAAGGGTTGATTTGAATATTTATTTAAGATTTTAATAAGTTTGTGAACAAAATACCAGCAAAATGGATATTTTGAGGGTATTTAAGCGTTGATTTGAATATTTATTTAGGATTTTAAAAATTTTGTGAAGAAAATACCAACAAAATGGGTATTTTGAGGATATTTAAGCGTTGATTTGAATATTTATTTAGGATTTTAAAAATTTTGTGAAGAAAATACCAACAAAATGGGTATTTTGAGGGTATTTAAGGGTTGATTTGAATATTTATTTAAGATTTTAATAAGTTTGTGAAGAAACTACCAATAAAATGGGTATTTCGCGGGTATTTAAGGGTTGATTTGAATATTTATTTAAGATTTTAATAAGTTTGTGAAGAAAATACCAATAAAATGGGTATTTCGAGGGTATTTAAGGGTTGATTTGAATATTTATTTAAGATTTTAATAAGTTTGTGAACAAAATACCAGCAAAATGGATATTTTGAGGGTATTTAAGCGTTGATTTGAATATTTATTTAGGATTTTAAAAATTTTGTGAAGAAAATACCAACAAAATGGGTATTTTGAGGATATTTAAGCGTTGATTTGAATATTTATTTAGGATTTTAAAAATTTTGTGAAGAAAATACCAACAAAATGGGTATTTTGAGGATATTTAAGCGTTGATTTGAATATTTATTTAGGATTTTAAAAATTTTGTGAAGAAAATACCAACAAAATGGGTATTTTGAGGATATTTTAGCGTTGATTTGAATATTTATTTAGGGTTTTTTAAATTTTTGTGAAGAAAATACCAACAGAATAGGTATTTTGAGGGGATTTAAGCGTTGATTTGAATATAAATTAAAAAATTTACGTTTAACATGAATTTAAAGTCGCTTATATCAACTAAATAATTAATCTGATACATTTTTAACTTTTTTCTTTGATATACGTATGTATATTAATATACGTATGTATTATATTAACGAACTCGTAGTGTTTAATTAATACATATATCGTTAATTTGATATTCTACAATATAAGTTTAGTGAAGAATTTAATTCGATCTATGCTTATATTACATATATACCTTTAAACTGTTGATATAGTATAGATTTAAACCTTATACATGTTGATGCAATAAAATTTATATTTAAATAACCATAGAATATGGTTTATTTAATGATTTGATAACATTTAGTAAAAGTTTATATATGGTATAAACTTGAAGTTGACTATACCATTAGAATTAAATATTATTGAGAAAAAACTAAAATCATATAACAAAATCAATAAAGATGTTTTAAAAAAGAGGATAACATAGGGTTTTTGAATGCTTGATAAAGAAAAACCTAAAATATATGCGCATAATGTATTATTATAACCACTTTATATTTTTTTTTTCTGGTTTAATAATAAACCATAAACCCATTCCATAACAACCCATAGAATATTATACAAAACGATACAATTTATATAATTAAAAACCACAAAAAAAAATCCCAAACTATCCTTATGTATATAATTCACTTTTTATATTATATATTAAAAAATTAATGTAAACCATAAACTTTAAGTCGCTTATGCCAACTAAAAATTTAATCTGATACTTTTTAAACTTTTTTTCTTTGATTTATGTGTGTGCGTTGCTAAAAATTTCATTTGTTTGTATTAACTAACTCGTAGTGTTTGTTTAATATATCGTATTAAATTTCTTCAAAAATTAAAATTATACAAACTGGATATTTATAATTATGTATAATCAATTAATCCAACAATTGTTTATATATGTATGTATGTAACGCTGAATTTGCATTATTTTTAAAGTTTTTTTTGTTTTGTTGTTACTATATTTAAAGATTTCACATTATGATGAAATTCTTATAACCCTTAATAATAATCCTTATCTACAGCAACTTAACATATACATTAATAAAGATGACTCAACTATTAGAGTTACGACAACCCCTAATAGAATATTAATATAAAATAATATAAACATTTACAACATAAGTGCACATATGATTACACTTACATATATTCTTAAACGTTTCTTTAGGTTTTTCATTCTTTTGTGTTAATCCATAAAATTGTACAAGCACTTATAAATGTTTGTCAACATCAACGAGCACAAACATACATACGTACTTAGCATATATATTTAAATGCACTTAATTTATTTTAAAATATTTTAGTCTTATTTTTTTGTGGGTGGTCAGTGACCACTGCTCACACTAAAGTATATCCATAAACTATAAAATATACTTAAATCACTTTGTGTCATAATCCGAAAGAAATAGTAAATTCCTAGAATAAAACTATAAAAATAAATGTCAAAAATAAAACCAATAAGTAAAGCACTTTAGTTTTTTCAATTTTTTCTATTTAATATTAATGTTGTTTGTTTATTCCACAATGTTGCATCTTTGTTTAACAATTTTTTTTCAATGTATGAAATTATCGAATATCGATTTTGTTTATACAACATTTTGTCTATGATGCATTTATGTTAAGCAACGATATTCAATGTATGGAATTAAGAATATATTTTGTTTATGTTATATTTTCTATCAATCAATGAAATTAAATCAAGAATGAAATAAAGTTTTTAGTTTACTAACGGTACCCACAACTAGAAGTTGTCTTCTATAAATTAATTTTTTAAACATATCAACAACAAAAAAATTTAATTAATATTTACAAATTTGAACATTATCATAATTTAAAAAGAAAAAACATGTAAGTATACACAAACCAATAAATTCGTGGGTTATAGATTTAAGCAATTTATGAATTTATTTAAATAAAAATTAAAATCGAATATTATATTAAGTGAAAAGTGAATCGTCAGTTTCAGAATATTTTAAATAAGGATTGAAAAAGGATGTGAAGTGTTAATTTTTTATTTTTATAGTATATCCCTATTTCACAATAACAATTTTTGTTTGTTAAAACAGTTGTCAAATAGTGTTAAATAAAATAAATTAAATCATGTTTGCCATGCGTTCAGACTTAAACAAATATTTGTATCAAATAAATATTTAATTAAAGTGTTCAAAAATGAAAATATATTTCACAATAACAATTTTTGTTTGTTAAAACAGTTGTCAAATAGTGTTAAATAAAATAAATTAAATCATGTTTGCCATGCGTTCAGACTTAAACAAATATTTGTATCAAATAAATATTTAATTAAAGTGTTTAAAAATGAAAATATATTTCACAATAACAATTTTTGTTTGTTAAAACAGTTGTCAAATAGTGTTAAATAAAATAAGTCATGTTTGCCATGCGTTCAGACTTAAACAAATATTTGTATCAAATAAATATTTAATTAAAGTGTTCAAAAATGAAAATATATTTCACAAATACTAAAAATGAGTGCATTAGCTTTATTTGTTTTATACTGTGGAGTTGCATCTCTTATAGTGTTAGAACAGGAGAATACAAAAGAAAAAACTGGAAGACAATGGTTAACGGGAACATAGCTAAAATTTGTGAAAAATTACAAACTTGGATACAAAACCCTAAAATATATATATTCGAAATCGCTTAATCAGTAAAAACAAATTGTGGGGGAAAATAGCAAAAAAAAATGTTTTGTAATAATAGCGAAAATTAGCGAACAATTTTAACATTTCAAACAAGCCATAAAATTTATTAAAAATGCCTAAAATTATAAGGAAAGCAAAAATTCTATAAAAATTATTATATTAGCGGAAATTCGTAAAAATTTGTTAATAACGATAGCAAAGTATAATAATTATAAAAATTTAATTATAAAAATCTTTAAAACTGTAAAGAATCTGAAAACTTACAGGAAAAATTGCTTCTATCGTTAACATGACTAAAATTATTTATCGTTTTTACTCTGACAATTTTTTATAATATCAAAAACTACTAAAATATTTGATTTTTTTTTAAATTCATTAATATTTATTAATATTCTCAAGATATACATGAAAAATCTTAGGTCTAATCCCGCGAAGCCTTTTGGCTTATCTGCAGGATGAAATATAAATTTGATATAGAATAATTTTATAGTTTTCATTGGTTATAAATAAAATAATTTTTGAGACATGATTTTCTTTTGTGTGGGTTTGTAATATTTAGTAAGTTTATAGGTAATTTATTGAATATGTTTGGGAGTGTGGTGATCAAAGCATTTTTTTCCGTAGTTGTTTTTATGTCGTTCAACCTTGAACCTTCCTTCTGCTCGTTGCCTAGTGTTGTGGTTGTAGTTTATAGGGTTTAAATATTAAATTGAGAACAATGGAAAGCTCTGTAATAGTTGATGTTAATGAAAGCGCAGCAGATAATTAAATGAATGTAATAATTTAAGAAAGGTTTACAATCAATGAAAACAGATTGCATAAAATAAAACAATTGAAAGCGAAACGTGCTTTATAATATAAACTCATCAAAAGAAAATCTATGCTAGTAAAGAGTAAGTATTTTATATCAGACATATTATTAATATTTTTCAATATTGAGTTATATTAAAGCTATACAAGCGACTTATAAAAGCTTAAGGATTATACAAAGAGAAGACATATAGGAAGCTATATATATATCCATTAGGATATATATGGAGTTTCGCGAAAAGTTATTCGCTTGGTAAAAACAGGTAATAATTCTTGTTTTGATATAAATTGAAACATAAAAATGACTAATGTTTTTTTATATAATTTTGAAATAGATGATGAAACTCTATCAATATAATCGAAAGTGGAGGACTAACTAAAAACTATATATATATATATATATATAATAGTATTGTTTTAGATATTTAATCGATATGTATATATTAATCATAATTTTTTTTATTTAGATGTTCAGGATTATACACAAACCAAATCATACTCCTTAACGCTGCTGTTGATTTAATATGATTTTTTTTCCTAGAAAAATTTGTGTATTAGATATAGATTTTATTAATGTTAAAATGATTAAAGAATTAACTTATAAGACTATACTTTACAAAACTACTTATTTCTTAGCTATTAAGGAAAACATACTTAATCTCTTTAAAATAAAATTTTTATATTAAAATAAAAATATTTATATAATGTTTTTTTTTTTTTAGAATTGTAGGAGAAATCAACATAAACATTTAGACTTATATAGATCTGAATTAAAATTGTCAAATTTAAATATTTTTTTTTCTTTTTTATATTTTCATATGATTTATATTGAATCTTTTAGGACAGACACATTTGGAGACGTATATGGAGAAGTTGATAACAATCTAAAGGGTAATATAAATAATATAATACATATAAGTAATTCTATATTAATTAATATAATTAATCTATTTTGCAGGGATGCAATTATATGAATACAATTTATCTAAAGATCTTTATAAAATGTATAAGGATCAATATAAATACTTTTACGAATTATCGCCAGCCATTTTACTATCATTGGACATAGAAAAACTGTTTCAGTTTCATGAAATTGTTATGGTAAACGATCGTGTAGTAGCAGCTAACAATTTTAATGTTAACGAAAAAAATATATGTCCCATATGTTTGATTGAAAACAGTTTTGAAATGATTTGGATAGAAATGGTTAAATGCGACCATAAGATTTGCATAAAGTGTGCGAATTCCATTTCAGAACAAAAGCTTCCAAATGTTGTAATTGAAGAATTAAAAAGTTGTGGCATCAAACACACTACATTTAAATTTAACATGGAGCTGTTATGTGAATATATGAAATTGGTGAATGATGAAATTCAATTAGCATCAATTGTGCATATTTCTAAAATGATGTTAATAACGCTTGCTGAGGATATCAGTAAGTCATATGACAAACATGTAGACGAAATATCCACAAAAATGAGTGAATTTCAGGAAAGGGACAGTGGATGGACACTCACTAAAATAAATTATGTAGAAGTGAATGTAAACAAGGTCAGCATTATAAGAGGATCCCAATTTATACATGCACCTTTAATATTGCTAATTCTCTTGGGTAATGGTATAAATTGGGATCCTCTTATAATGCTGACCTTGTTTACATTCACTTCTACATAATTTATTTTAGTGAGTGTCCATCCACTGTCCCTTTCCTGAAATTCACTCATTTTTGTGGATATTTCGTCTACATGTTTGTCATATGACTTACTGATATCCTCAGCAAGCGTTATTAACATCATTTTAGAAATATGCACAATTGATGCTAATTGAATTTCATCATTCACCAATTTCATATATTCACATAACAGCTCCATGTTAAATTTAAATGTAGTGTGTTTGATGCCACAACTTTTTAATTCTTCAATTACAACATTTGGAAGCTTTTGTTCTGAAATGGAATTCGCACACTTTATGCAAATCTTATGGCCGCATTTAACCATTTCTATCCAAATCATTTCAAAACTGTTTTCAATCAAACATATGGGACATATATTTTTTTCGTTAACATTAAAATTGTTAGCTGCTACTACACGATCGTTTACCATAACAATTTCATGAAACTGAAACAGTTTTTCTATGTCCAATGATAGTAAAATGGCTGGCGATAATTCGTAAAAGTATTTATATTGATCCTTATACATTTTATAAAGATCTTTAGATAAATTGTATTCATATAATTGCATCCCTGCAAAATAGATTAATTATATTAATTAATATAGAATTACTTATATGTATTATATTATTTATATTACCCTTTAGATTGTTATCAACTTCTCCATATACGTCTCCAAATGTGTCTGTCCTAAAAGATTCAATATAAATCATATGAAAATATAAAAAAGAAAAAAAATATTTAAATTTGACAATTTTAATTCAGATCTATATAAGTCTAAATGTTTATGTTGATTTCTCCTACAATTCTAAAAAAAAAAAACATTATATAAATATTTTCATTTTAATATAAAAATTTTATTTTAAAGAGATTAAGTATGTTTTCCTTAATAGCTAAGAAATAAGTAGTTTTGTAAAGTATAGTCTTATAAGTTAATTCTTTAATCATTTTAACATTAATAAAATCTATATCTAATACACAAATTTTTCTAGGAAAAAAAATCATATTAAATCAACAGCAGCGTTAAGGAGTATGATTTGGTTTGTGTATAATCCTGAACATCTAAATAAAAAAATTATGATTAATATATACATATCGATTAAATATCTAAAACAATACTATTATATATATATATATATATATAAATATATATATAGTTTTTAGTTAGTCCTCCACTTTCGATTATATTGATAGAGTTTCATCATCTATTTCAAAATTATATAAAAAAACATTAGTCATTTTTATGTTTCAATTTATATCAAAACAAGAATTATTACCTGTTTTTACCAAGCGAATAACTTTTCGCGAAACTCCATATATATCCTAATGGATATATATATAGCTTCCTATATGTCTTCTCTTTGTATAATCCTTAAGCTTTTATAAGTCGCTTGTATAGCTTTAATATAACTCAATATTGAAAAATATTAATAATATGTCTGATATAAAATACTTACTCTTTACTAGCATAGATTTTCTTTTGATGAGTTTATATTATAAAGCACGTTTCGCTTTCAATTGTTTTATTTTATGCAATCTGTTTTCATTGATTGTAAACCTTTCTTAAATTATTACATTCATTTAATTATCTGCTGCGCTTTCATTAACATCAACTATTACAGAGCTTTCCATTGTTCTCAATTTAATATTTAAACCCTATAAACTACAACCACAACACTAGGCAACGAGCAGAAGGAAGGTTCAAGGTTGAACGACATAAAAACAACTACGGAAAAAAATGCTTTGATCACCACACTCCCAAACATATTCAATAAATTACCTATAAACTTACTAAATATTACAAACCCACACAAAAGAAAATCATGTCTCAAAAATTATTTTATTTATAACCAATGAAAACTATAAAATTATTCTATATCAAATTTATATTTCATCCTGCAGATAAGCCAAAAGGCTTCGCGGGATTAGACCTAAGATTTTTCATGTATACCTTGAGAATATTAATAAATATTAATGAATTTAAAAAAAAATCAAATATTTTAGTAGTTTTTGATATTATAAAAAATTGTCAGAGTAAAAACGATAAATAATTTTAGTCATGTTAACGATAGAAGCAATTTTTCCTGTAAGTTTTCAGATTCTTTACAGTTTTAAAGATTTTTATAATTAAATTTTTATAATTATTATACTTTGCTATCGTTATTAACAAATTTTTACGAATTTCCGCTAATATAATAATTTTTATAGAATTTTTGCTTTCCTTATAATTTTAGGCATTTTTAATAAATTTTATGGCTTGTTTGAAATGTTAAAATTGTTCGCTAATTTTCGCTATTATTACAAAACATTTTTTTTTGCTATTTTCCCCCACAATTTGTTTTTACTGATTAAGCGATTTCGAATATATATATTTTAGGGTTTTGTATCCAAGTTTGTAATTTTTCACAAATTTTAGCTATGTTCCCGTTAACCATTGTCTTCCAGTTTTTTCTTTTGTATTCTCCTGTTCTAACACTATAAGAGATGCAACTCCACAGTATAAAACAAATAAAGCTAATGCACTCATTTTTAGTATTTGTGAAATATATTTTCATTTTTGAACACTTTAATTAAATATTTATTTGATACAAATATTTGTTTAAGTCTGAACGCATGGCAAACATGACTTATTTTATTTAACACTATTTGACAACTGTTTTAACAAACAAAAATTGTTATTGTGAAATATATTTTCATTTTTAAACACTTTAATTAAATATTTATTTGATACAAATATTTGTTTAAGTCTGAACGCATGGCAAACATGATTTAATTTATTTTATTTAACACTATTTGACAACTGTTTTAACAAACAAAAATTGTTATTGTGAAATATATTTTCATTTTTGAACACTTTAATTAAATATTTATTTGATACAAATATTTGTTTAAGTCTGAACGCATGGCAAACATGATTTAATTTATTTTATTTAACACTATTTGACAACTGTTTTAACAAACAAAAATTGTTATTGTGAAATAGGGATATACTATAAAAATAAAAAATTAACACTTCACATCCTTTTTCAATCCTTATTTAAAATATTCTGAAACTGACGATTCACTTTTCACTTAATATAATATTCGATTTTAATTTTTATTTAAATAAATTCATAAATTGCTTAAATCTATAACCCACGAATTTATTGGTTTGTGTATACTTACATGTTTTTTTCTTTTTTAAATTATGATAATGTTCAAATTTGTAAATATTAATTAAATTTTTTTGTTGTTGATATGTTTAAAAAATTAATTTATAGAAGACAACTTCTAGTTGTGTGTACCGTTAGTAAACTAAAAACTTTATTTCATTCTTGATTTAATTTCATTGATTGATAGAAAATATAACATAAACAAAATATATTCTTAATTCCATACATTGAATATCGTTGCTTAACATAAATGCATCATAGACAAAATGTTGTATAAACAAAATCGATATTCGATAATTTCATACATTGAAAAAAAATTGTTAAACAAAGATGCAACATTGTGGAATAAACAAACAACATTAATATTAAATAGAAAAAATTGAAAAAACTAAAGTGCTTTACTTATTGGTTTTATTTTTGACATTTATTTTTATAGTTTTATTCTAGGAATTTACTATTTCTTTCGGATTATGACACAAAGTGATTTAAGTATATTTTATAGTTTATGGATATACTTTAGTGTGAGCAGTGGTCACTGACCACCCACAAAAAAATAAGACTAAAATATTTTAAAATAAATTAAGTGCATTTAAATATATATGCTAAGTACGTATGTATGTTTGTGCTCGTTGATGTTGACAAACATTTATAAGTGCTTGTACAATTTTATGGATTAACACAAAAGAATGAAAAACCTAAAGAAACGTTTAAGAATATATGTAAGTGTAATCATATGTGCACTTATGTTGTAAATGTTTATATTATTTTATATTAATATTCTATTAGGGGTTGTCGTAACTCTAATAGTTGAGTCATCTTTATTAATGTATATGTTAAGTTGCTGTAGATAAGGATTATTATTAAGGGTTATAAGAATTTCATCATAATGTGAAATCTTTAAATATAGTAACAACAAAACAAAAAAAACTTTAAAAATAATGCAAATTCAGCGTTACATACATACATATATAAACAATTGTTGGATTAATTGATTATACATAATTATAAATATCCAGTTTGTATAATTTTAATTTTTGAAGAAATTTAATACGATATATTAAACAAACACTACGAGTTAGTTAATACAAACAAATGAAATTTTTAGCAACGCACACACATAAATCAAAGAAAAAAAGTTTAAAAAGTATCAGATTAAATTTTTAGTTGGCATAAGCGACTTAAAGTTTATGGTTTACATTAATTTTTTAATATATAATATAAAAAGTGAATTATATACATAAGGATAGTTTGGGATTTTTTTTTGTGGTTTTTAATTATATAAATTGTATCGTTTTGTATAATATTCTATGGGTTGTTATGGAATGGGTTTATGGTTTATTATTAAACCAGAAAAAAAAAATATAAAGTGGTTATAATAATACATTATGCGCATATATTTTAGGTTTTTCTTTATCAAGCATTCAAAAACCCTATGTTATCCTCTTTTTTAAAACATCTTTATTGATTTTGTTATATGATTTTAGTTTTTTCTCAATAATATTTAATTCTAATGGTATAGTCAACTTCAAGTTTATACCATATATAAACTTTTACTAAATGTTATCAAATCATTAAATAAACCATATTCTATGGTTATTTAAATATAAATTTTATTGCATCAACATGTATAAGGTTTAAATCTATACTATATCAACAGTTTAAAGGTATATATGTAATATAAGCATAGATCGAATTAAATTCTTCACTAAACTTATATTGTAGAATATCAAATTAACGATATATGTATTAATTAAACACTACGAGTTCGTTAATATAATACATACGTATATCAAAGAAAAAAGTTAA
This sequence comes from Pollenia angustigena, assembly GCA_930367215.1. Classification (NCBI taxonomy): domain Eukaryota; kingdom Metazoa; phylum Arthropoda; class Insecta; order Diptera; family Polleniidae; genus Pollenia; species Pollenia angustigena. The sequence continues at coordinate 176,479,637 of OV884059.1, read as the reverse complement.
AAATGTATCAGATTAATTATTTAGTTGATATAAGCGACTTTAAATTCATGTTAAACGTAAATTTTTTAATTTATATTCAAATCAACGCTTAAATCCCCTCAAAATACCTATTCTGTTGGTATTTTCTTCACAAAAATTTAAAAAACCCTAAATAAATATTCAAATCAACGCTAAAATATCCTCAAAATACCCATTTTGTTGGTATTTTCTTCACAAAATTTTTAAAATCCTAAATAAATATTCAAATCAACGCTTAAATATCCTCAAAATACCCATTTTGTTGGTATTTTCTTCACAAAATTTTTAAAATCCTAAATAAATATTCAAATCAACGCTTAAATATCCTCAAAATACCCATTTTGTTGGTATTTTCTTCACAAAATTTTTAAAATCCTAAATAAATATTCAAATCAACGCTTAAATACCCTCAAAATATCCATTTTGCTGGTATTTTGTTCACAAACTTATTAAAATCTTAAATAAATATTCAAATCAACCCTTAAATACCCTCGAAATACCCATTTATTGGTATTTTCTTCACAAACTTATTAAAATCTTAAATAAATATTCAAATCAACCCTTAAATACCCGCGAAATACCCATTTTATTGGTGGTTTCTTCACAAACTTATTAAAATCGTAAATAAATATTCAAATCAACCCTTAAATACCCTCAAAATACCCATTTTGTTGGTATTTTCTTCACAAAATTTTTAAAATCCTAAATAAATATTCAAATCAACGCTTAAATATCCTCAAAATACCCATTTTGTTGGTATTTTCTTCACAAAATTTTTAAAATCCTAAATAAATATTCAAATCAACGCTTAAATACCCTCAAAATATCCATTTTGCTGGTATTTTGTTCACAAACTTATTAAAATCTTAAATAAATATTCAAATCAACCCTTAAATACCCTCGAAATACCCATTTTATTGGTATTTTCTTCACAAACTTATTAAAATCTTAAATAAATATTCAAATCAACCCTTAAATACCCTCAAAATACCCATTTTGTTGGTATTTTCTTCACAAAATTTTTAAAATCCTAAATAAATATTCAAATCAACGCTTAAATACCCTCAAAATATCCATTTTGCTGGTATTTTGTTCACAAACTTATTAAAATCTTAAATAAATATTCAAATCAACCCTTAAATACCCTCGAAATACCCATTTTATTGGTATTTTCTTCACAAACTTATTAAAATCTTAAATAAATATTCAAATCAACCCTTAAATACCCGCGAAATACCCATTTTATTGGTAGTTTCTTCACAAACTTATTAAAATCTTAAATAAATATTCAAATCAACCCTTAAATACCCTCAAAATACCCATTTTGTTGGTATTTTACCCATTTTGTTGGTATTTTCTTCACAAAATTTTTAAAATCCTAAATAAATATTCAAATCAACGCTTAAATATCCTCAAAATACCCATTTTGTTGGTATTTTCTTCACAAAATTTTTAAAATCCTAAATAAATATTCAAATCAACGCTTAAATACCCTCAAAATATCCATTTTGCTGGTATTTTGTTCACAAACTTATTAAAATCCTCGAATTAGATTAGTTATTTAGTTGGCATAAGCGACTTTAAATTCATGTTATATGTTAATTTTTTAATTTATTACATAAAAAGTGAATTATCTATATATTATAGCTATCAAAAACGGGTATTCTTGTGGAAGAGTATGCAATATGTAAAGATTTAAAATATCGATTGTGAGGGTTCAACACTTAAGGTTGGATTTATATGAATGGTAATTGAACTAACAAAATCAAATGATAATGTTAACCATTTGTTAACTAAACTTTGGAAAGGGTTTAAAAATATATATATAATATATATTTATATAAAATATATAAAAAATATTATCTCTCCAATGCTGCGAACCTTACGAATATCTTATTAAGTAAACCAACCGACTGTAGGGTGAAAATAAAATCACAAACTGTGAACACCTCTATTGGTATGTATCCAATTACAAACTGTGAACACCCCTAGTGGCATGTATTCAACTACAAACTGTTAACACCCCAAATGGCATGTATCCAACTACAAACTGTGAACACCCCTAATGGCATGCACCGAACTTTGTATGAAAAAAGTGCATTAGAACCCCTCTAAACATACTACTACTGTCTCATCATAACAGAAGCAAAGCTTATATTCAAAAAATGTTTAGAACATAATTTAGTGAATGGTTTTCTGTTTTTAACGATGACAGACCAAAAGTCAGTTAGGTTTAAAAAAAATATCTAATATTATGCTGGAATATCCCGTATAATTAAGGAATTTTATTAAAATTATACTAATTTTGCCGTTGGTGCACAATTGTACTTTTGAAGATCAAATAGAACCAAGAAGAGTACAGATGTACCAAATTTCCCATGGCTGGCGTAACCTTTTCAGACATACGGTTATACCACCCAAAAACTCTTAATATACATACATAAAAGCCCATAATAATAACGAGAATTTGGTGGTCTATCTTTTGGCACCATGAGTTATGCTCTCTCTTTTCCTTCTTTTCGTTGCAATATTTTATTGAAAGGATATAACAACAACGTAAGTCTTGTTCAATACTGATTTTTTTCTATTATTATATTCGAAGTCATTGACAATCTAGTGTGCAAAACGCGTTGTTTGGCTGGCAAATGTCAGTGGGTTTTGTTATTTAATGATAACGTTCGCTGCTTGTTTCGATGCTGTATTTGCTTTTTGGTTCATTGATGCCTTACATTCTTTCTCAGCCAACATTTGTTTGTTTTAGTTATCAAGATTCTATATATTAATGTGTATGAATGTAGCAATAATTGATTATAATCAAACGGCTTTGCGTTGATTTTATGCATACATAAAGGGTGTTTTTATAGAGTGACACAAGTTTACATCATAAAAAAAAGTAATATATTTTAAATATCAATAAAACGGGCTTTATTGGAAAGGAAATTTTATGAAATTAATATTTTAATATGATTTCTGCCTTGTGGCCGCCACGGCTAGCGCGTAGAAGGCGCAATCTGGAACACCAATTTTCAACAACTTTTCGCAGCATTTGCGGCCGTATTTCGCCGATAACTCTTCGAGTGTTGATTTCCAGGTGTTCAATTGTGGTAAATCGGCGTAGACAAGTGAGTTTACATAACCCCAAAGAAGATAATCCAATGGGGTGAAATCACACCATCTTGGTGGACAATTAATTGGGCCATTACGTGAAATAATTTTGTTATCAAAAGTTGCTTTGAGTAAATCAATTACTCTAACGAAATTTTCAATAAGTGTCCAAATTTTAATCATAAAAGTTATTTATTAGATATTTCCAAAGAAACTTCTAGTTTACCGTATTTAATTGCTTATTTTTCTACATTTAATCCCAGCAGGTGTCATCTATATCCATGTATTTATGTGTTATATGAATCAAAATTCTATTCGATAATTTTTGACGAAAGCACGGATTTGTCGGGGAAAAGCCAGATTTTCTTATCTTTAAGATATTTCAACATACAACAAAAAGTTGTTAGGGATAAATTTATTGGCTTTGTTGTAAACGCATTTGAAGAGGCTTCAAAGGATATTGATGGTGTTGATGTGTCAAGCGATGCGAGGGCACTATCATCAATAGTTCTTAAAGCTTTGACAAATTTTGATCTTGACCAAAAAACTTGTGTAGGAGTTGGAACAAATGGGTGTCCTCTGATGTCAGCAGAAACTGAAGTTGTTAAAAAATCTTGGAAACCGCGACAAATGCAAAACGAACGCCATGCTATTCCCATAAATCAAACAACTCAATTTCTAAAAGCAATAAAGTGCCATTAATACAAAAAGTTGTATCTTTTGTTAAAAAAAACGACAAAATTTTTTAAATATAATCATAACAAGCGAAACGCAGTTTTATCAAAGTATTTGGGAACCAAACGCTCTACATTATGCGAGACACGATGGGTGGACCGTCACGACTAAATTTGAGACTTTGAAACAAGTGTACATCATATAGTAGAAGCTTTGGAAAAAATGTCTGAGTGGAAAGGTAGTAAATCTACCTTTATATTTACGAACTCCTTAGTACTTTTGAACTTATTTCCGGAATATACATATTCAGTGTGATACTTATTGTAACACAGCCTCTTAGTATCCTTTTACAAAAAGGATCAAGCCTTATCAAAACTTTTATCATGTGCCTTGAAGAGAAATGATATAAAGCCAAAGAACAGTTTAAAGAGATTTTTGACAAAGTTTAAGTTATTTGCGTTCAAATCGAGGTTCCTATCGAAAATACAAGATTTGAACGAAATAATCACATCCAAATTGTTGAAGATTACTACCGAGTTGTAGGTTACATTCCTTTTATTGAATTTATTTTAGAAGATCTCATAACAAATTTCCCAATAGATATCCTAAATTAATTGAACATACCTTAACTTCTACCTCAAAGAGTAATCAAGTCATATACAGACAAAAAACTGTTAAAACAACAACTAGTTTATGAGCTGATTATATTTGATAAAAGAGATAAACACTTACTAAGATCTAAACTTGAGCCTGATCTATCAGATAACGTTGTAGATGCTGTTATAAACTGTGATGAAGATATCTATCTACCCAAATCTTAGAAAAATATTTCAAATTTTCGTTTCAATGCTCGTCAGTAAAGCTCATAGTCATTTCCTACCCTTCGTCGAATAAAAACATGGCTCGGATCAACAATGACAGAAGAAAGATGTACTGTCTAAATTTGCCTCACAAGGATTAATGTAGATTGAACTGATGTTATTATTTATTTAACCTTTTTGTTGAATTTTTTTAATTAGGGTAATGACTTTTTTTTGGACTAAATTTTAATAATAATAATTATTTTAGGCCATTTTTTCCAAAAAAGTTTCCACACCAAATGCAATTTCTAACGCTCCTCAAAAAAAATTTTTTTTTAATTTCCATACACATTATGTATGGTACATTTATTGTGTATATATGCAATATATCTTAGCCCCCGTATTCATAAATGATTATAAAATTTAATAAACGTTTATTAAGGAAAATTTTCATAGAAAATTTGGTTTTCAAGATTTTATTAAATTTAAAGTATTTTTATAAATACAGGCATAAATACATTAAATAAGCAACTGTATAACAAAAATGTAAAGCTTTTTTTTTGGGTTTAATGAAATAAATTTTAAGTTTAAAGTGCGAGTTGATTTACATAATGGAAAAATATCTTGTGCAACTTTAATAGCTCGTTCCGCGCATAAATTACTACGCTGCTGAAAATTATCACTGTTTCATATATCCGCCAAACAACTCATCTATCACAACATCTATCATTTGCCATTAAAATTAAGTTTATTAAAAAACCCGCGAAATAGAGTAGCGATTTTTTTGGGCCCTTCTTCCGTACAAATGGTAAGATCTTGTTATATTCATGAAATTATTAGAAAATACCTAAAATTTTGAAATTAAATGTTAATTTTGTATAGGAAGGAGAAAAATTCAAATTCAAAACTTTATCGCGTTTGGCGCGGAAACTTTCTTTACGATCGCGAAAAAGTAATACATCATTTCTTAATATTTTTCACGATCTATACGGCTATGCGATGAAGAATTTGATATTCGCAAAAATTGCAAAAAGTACCGACCCTAATACACATATTGTTTTTAATAAACTTTTAAAAACAAATTTTTTACTTTTTTGTATCATCCAAAAATTCCCCCCCTAAGAGGTGCAAAAAAATTACGAATCATGTTCCTATACCGTTAAAGCCTAGATTACACTATCTCACAAGTCTTACGTATTCCATAATACTTTGTGAGATAGAAATCTAATGAGTTTTGTTGCGACTGTCAAAAAATCTAATGTAACATGACAGTTTGTGTTCACACCATCACACAAAGTATAAACACTCACACATGAAATAAAATGCAACCCTGATCCAACGAAAAGTATTATTGTTTAGAAATTTTTCAAAAAACGATGAAGTCGTATGGGAGGTCAAACTTTTTTCTTAATACTTGTCATTTTGATGACACATTGCATTCACACTATCACACTTTGTCATATTACTTGAGTTTTTTACATGTATTAATACAAAGTATAATAGTGTAATCTAGGCTTAACCATTGACAGTAACAGTCAGATCATCATCTTTTTGAAGTCATATGGGCCAATTACTCTAACTGACCATAAAGCGCACCAAACAGTAATTGTCTGTGAATGGTGTTTCGACAAAAGCTTGTGGATTCTCCTCACTCCAGATGCGACAATTCTGCTTATTTACTTATTAGTTTTTTTAAACATTTTTTCACAAATAACAATTATTAAAATTTAATGATAAATAAATGGCTATATTATCTTATAAAAAAATGATTCGACATTTTTTTTTTTGTGATTTAAAAAAATAGGCTATACTCGACTATGCTATGCAATTTTTTCTATTTACAAAAATTGTAAAAAGTTGTATGCCTAAAATGTATGTATTTTTTGACACACTTAAAGAATTGATACTTTACTTGAATTGATTATGTGAGTTTTTAAATAGTTTTTGGAATTAAAAAAAGTGCTAAGAATGCTGAATAATTATTAAAATGTGCTAAACTAGCAGCTAGCACTTTTTTCGAAATTCTTAGTGCCAATTCAGAAAAAAATGTGCTAAATCTATCACTAAAAGTGCTAAACTGGCAAGCCTGGTATGAAGTCCTTAAAATTTTACTGGAAATAAACTTGAGTTCAAGCGTATTTTTAAATGCTTTTCAAGTTTCAAAATATTTTACTAACATCGGGTGATTTTTAAGCATTTGAGGCGCAGTCACGGTCAACATTCGCATAAAATAATCATCAAACATTAAATTATAGCTCTTACAAAATCGCCCATTATTTACTTGATTTTAAATTCCCATTTTACTGGAGAATGCTATTGAAATAAAGTAAAACAAAAGTATACCCCAACCCTTGAAACTTGAAATTTGAACTTGAATACCGATTGTTTTGCACTTGATCTGCAGCAAAATTGCTTAGCAGGGTATTTTCTTTATGAATGAAGACATCAAAAACACATTTTAAACACTATTTGTTCACTTATTTTTAAACACTATTATTTATTGGCAGGAAAATGGGCATTCATTTTCTTAACACTTTTGTTGAGAAATATGTATGTTGTAGACGAAAATATGAAATTATTATCGTAAGCCGTCTTCCGGTATTTACCCTACTGCAACATTTTCGCAACGAAACCCAAATTACAACTGAGTGGTAGTGTGTTTTACCAATGAGTGCGTTACTTGCTAATAGAGCGCTTTTCTTGTTAGTTGAGTGAGACAGGAGGCATTTTAGTTGAGTGTTGTTTTGATGATAGGGATGCCAATTACATTAATACGCACTTCGGGGTAATTTTTTTAATAAAAATTATCTTACCAAAATATAGAATTCAAAAAAATAAATTGCTTATTTAACATTAAAAAATTTCAAAATATTGACTTAAATGGTAACGAATTCAAAAGCTAAAAGGAAAATCGTTGACTTTGACAATTAAATAAATCATAAATTGTACCTCAAAATCGATATAAAAAAAAAATCAGACTCGAGCAAAACACAAGTTATGTTGACGTGCCCTTTTTTAACACCTGACAGAAAATTGTTTTTAACATTATAGCTTATTTTTTGTTATTTCACGACATTTTATTTTTAAGCTGATTTAGTGATTTTAAATAAATTTTTGGGTTTGTTTCCAATTTTGCAATCTTTATCGAATTTTAGACATGTTTGCCATAGGAGCTTTTTCACTGTAAGTTTTCTGATTCGTTAGAGCTTTAACGATTCTAATTAAATATTAGACTTTGAATTGGCAAATGTTTGCTAATTTAGGGACTTAAGGGACTTTTAATAAATTTTGTTTGAAATTTTAAAAATTTTCGCGAATGTTCGCTATTTTTGCAAATTTTTTTTATTATTTTCCGACTTTAAGTTTTTTAATTGATTTGGAGATTTGCGATTTTTTTCCTGTAAGTTTTCTAATTATTTACAGTTTTAACGATTTTTAATAATTACTAGGCTTTGCTATCAGAGAACGGCTTTGTGTGATTGCAATAAATTCGCATTTTTGCACAGCCACACACATTCGCTGCTGGTTTTAAGTCATTCAAATAATGCACAGCGTATTGGCCTTGCCATTTATAACATCGTTTAGCTTCGTTCGTCAATGATTGCTTTGGTAAAGAACAAATACAAACTATTTCCGATGTGCGAAAGAATTCTTTCTAAAAACTTTGTTTTTATACCACTTTTGTGAGGGTATTATTCGTTTGTGCTGATGTGTATAACTCCAATAAATATGGGCCCTAGATCCACCCTAAAGTATACCGATCCACTCAGAATCACTTTCTGGGTCGATCTAATGATGTTCGTCCGGCTGGCGGGCTGGCCATGTAAGCTTGTGCGCAAAGTACAGGTCGCAATTTTGGAGGCAATTCGATAATAGGCTCTTACTGGCAAAAGGACCAAGCCTATTGCGTCGAATTGTAGGACCACGAGGGTAGGTACGGGGCACTTTCTGCCTCTCGCAAACGGTCAAACCGATTTTATTGAAACATAGATAGATTCATAATTGTATGGACACTAGTGCTGGGATACTATCGATATTTTCTACTATCGATATTTATCGATAGTTCAGATTTCACTATCGATATATCGATATTACTATCGACTGAATGTTTGTACTTGTGCAGAAAAAATTTAATTATTTTTTTATAAGGATACAGTCCGTTGTTTTTATCACTTTATTGAATGTATGAGACGTACATATATATATTCGAAGCAGTGTTGCCAAAAGATTTTTTAAAAATACCTACGCATACTAAAAAAATCCGATTTTTCCCTACACGTTTCAAAAATTTTCCCTACAAAAATCCCTACGCGTTTTAGTCATTAAAGTATTAGAAGAAACAATAGTTATAAAAAATTAATTTCGTTCGCATATGTTTAGTAAAGCTCTAACTAATAAAAAAGTAAATAATAAAACAAAAACAAAATTAATGTATGTACTTTTTTTTAAATTTAAAATTTTTTTTAATTCAATGAAAAAAACATATCAATAATCATTTATTAAGTTTACCAAGCGTTTTTCAAGTAAAATTTTCATAGAAAAATTGTTTTGAAAACCTTTATTAAAATAAAATTATTTTTATGAATACGGCAGGTAATCATTATATGATCACTTTAATTTAATTCAGGTACAATAGCAATAGGTTATTTTATAAATAATCGGCCATGTCATGGCAATCAAAGTTATGTGAAAATGAAATCGAACAAATTTTGAAAACTCTCTCAAAAAAATATTTCCTTTAATATACCTCAACTACTTTTGAATTCAGGAAAAGCTGCTTTCATTTTTGCAATAATTTAATTAAGAATCTTCGTCGATTTCAATTTCACGTTATTTCGATTCCCATGACATGGCCGTATATTTATGTATTTCTTTTGAACTGAATTGATAATTTGCAAAAATTATCTTATAATACAAATTAAACTAAAAGTTGTGTGGCTCAATTTGTATCGCTTTCTTGTGGTCTCACTGCATCACCATTTGCATTGGGTAAAGCAAACATAATCCGAACCAGTTTTGATAAATTTGGAAACACAACCTCGTCATTATGGTTTTTCCTTATACCATTTTTATCGAAAACTGTTTCAACTTCATGTTTCAAAACAAATTAGTTTCACAATTTCAGAAACTTAATTTTATGCGATTGTTCTACACTCATACAAGAGATCATTGGGGCTTTAGTTAAATTGTACTCGTCTTTTTTTTTTTTTTTGTCCCAAAATATGTTCGAGACTTAAGAATTCCATTTCTTTATATATTAAATCATTAATTAAAATTCATTTTTTGCATTTATTTCGTATACAATGCAATATGAGAAAAAATACCTACATTTTGGCGAATACAAAAAATCTGTCCGATTTTCCCTACGCTCCTATTTTAGTAACAAAAACCCTACATGTAGAGATTTTTCCCTACTTTTGGCAACACTGATTCGAAGTTACAGGGACTATAAGATATTCCATTGCAACTTTAAACAATTTTCTAAATTCTAAAGCCAAAAAGGTAATCAATCTAACGGACTTATTGTTTTGTCCTGTGCTTGCAATTGCATTTGGATTGGCTTTTTTTTTTACAACATTACAAAAATATTTGACATTTCAGTCCCTATGTGAACATATATAAATTTCCATATAAATGCCTATAATTAGCAGTAAAAAACACAGCTAAGCAATCCCTATCATTTGCCATTCTTGTTGTTCGTATTCATTACTGCAATTCAGCGCAAATAAATATATATTGATTCCTATGGTTCCAAGTTGGAACAAAGGGCCGTACTCGAATAAATAATAGCAAGTAAAAATTTGAGGCAAAAAACCGTGTGTGTATAGCTGCTGTTAGATGTCTTCATATCTGTATTTTAAATAAAATTAATATCGATATTTATATTTTTCCTATCGACATTTTCGATATTATAAGACTATCGATAATATCGATAGTTTCCCAGCACTAATGGTCACATAAGCTATGCATTTTTAAAAAAAATAGGACCACGAAGGGAGATAATATTCGACACAAAGAACTTTAGTTTAGAAAAATTTGTTCATTAGAAAATGGGTTTCGAATATGTGTTTTTAAATACTGTGGTGTAGGTGTATCATATTGTTACGAAAGTTAAATTATCTTAGAATTATTTATAGTTATAAGTTATCTTGTAAGTTATAGTTTTATGTTACTTAAAATTGTCATGTATAATTTTCAACACAACTGTTATTTTAAAAATAATTCCTATATAAATTTCCCAGTAATTTCTAGAAATGGTTATAGAACATAATAAATAGTTTTTACGGGAAGGTTCAGGAAAAATCTAGAAATAATTATGAAATATAAAAAGGGGTGACTCATGTAAAATTAGTTTAGTTTGTTTTGAGAAACGGTTCTGTTCGTAACTAACAATTGTGAACAAAATAATAAAGTTTGTAAAGTTGAATAAGCGTGTGTATTTATTTTTATTTGCAATTAAAAGAACTCAACGGTTTATTATAAAGGGAGTAAACCGAACGCGTTTATTAAAGGAAAAACGTAACAATTGGTGTCAGAAGTGAAATTGCAATAAAAAAAAAAAAAAAAAATAAAATAAAATAATAAAAAAAAAAAACTATACAAACAACAATGAAATTCGATGAGCTAAAAGTTGAACAGCTGAAGAAAGAGTTGGGCAAGTTGAATCTGCCTACTGCTGGAAATAAAGCTGAGCTGCAGAAAAGATTAATCGATGAATTTAAGCGACGCAATATTGACATCGCAACTTATGAATTTGAAGAAAAAGAAGAAATAGAAGTTGCTACCCGTGCAGTAACAAGCAACATGGATCTTGGTACAATGTTTTCTGCTATGATGGAGAAAATGAAAAAAATTTCGGCAGAAACTTCTAGAAAAATGGAAGAAAATTCAAAAGCTATCGTAGCAGAAAATTCTAAAAATATGGAGAAGATGGTAAAAGAAAATGCAAGCACCATCTTAGCCGAAATTCAAGAAAATTCTAAAGTGACAAACGAGAAACTTCAGGCTACTAATGAAAAACTTGAGAAGCTTCAAGAGATTTCTACTGTTATAAACGAAAGAGTAGACGATATGGAAATAGAATTGTCTGATGTAAAAACACAAGTCACTGATGTAAAAACTCAAGTCACTAATGTGAAAACACAAGTCACGGTTTTTGATGGAAAACTTCATCATCTGGAAGAAAGAGTAAATAGTCTTCAGTGCCAAGAGGGAGTGGTGCGAGTTTTTTCAGAAGTCTCGAATAGAATAAGAGCTCCAAGTTTTGACGGCAGCTCACCATTGAATGTGTTTAAGTTCCAGTTTGACACAGTTGCCAATAAAAATGCTTGGAACAATGAAGTAAAAGCCATAGAGCTGATTCTGGCTTTAAAAGGAACTGCGGCTGAAATTCTAGAAAGTGTACCAGTAAGTTGCAGAAATAATTATGATGACATTATGGCAGCACTGCAACGCAAGTATGGAGGTGAACATAGAAAAGAAATATTCAGAATGGAATTACGGGGTAGAGTACAAAAGCCAAACGAGACGCTACAGGATTTCGCATTAGAGATTGAGCGCTTGGTGCAGCTTACTTATCCAGGTGAAAGTTATCCATTGCTAGATCATTTTAAGACCGAGGCATTTGTAAACGGTATACGGGATGCTGATGTAAAACTAGCGGTATGTGCATCACAGAAGCCATCATTTGCAGAAACGGTATCGTTTGCCCTAGCACAAGAAACCGCAAGGATAATTTCAAGGCCACAAACGTATATGGTGCGGAAACTTGATTTTGCTGCTGAAGAAGGAAGAGATATTTTAAAGGAAATGAGAAGCATGAAGGAGGCAGTTTTGCGAGCTTTGAGCGAGAAACAAGGTAAAAACAAGGCAAAATGCTATAATTGTGGTAAGATTGGCCACATTCAGCGAAACTGCAAAGCACCCAAGCAACGATCGAGATCTGCTTCGCCGCAAAGGAACAAACGAAGAGCAAGTCAACAATCATCACGGGAGCCACCACTAAAGCTGAGAAGAGCTAGCAGTGCAGAGGAAACTGAAGATCTTACGATCAATTTAGTAGTGAAAACGAGTAACAGAAATATTACGATCTGTGGTTACATAAATGGTGAAATCCGCATTTTGACAATCGACACTGGTGCAGGACATTCCATTATAAGAGCTGATTTGATAAAGGGAGCTGTCGAGCCGCTAAGTGGTGTAAACTTGCGAACAGCTACGGGAGAGCCTGTTATTGTCTATGGCAAAGCAAGAGTGGAAATAAGAATGGCCGATATGATAGTTTTTGATGAGTTTATTGTGGCTGAAATTATGGACGAGGTCATAATTGGAGCAGATTTTATGATTCGTCAAGGCATTAGTCTAGACATGGGACGACAAATTATGAATTGGTATGGTCTAGAAGTACCCCTTAACGTTGGGAATGGAAGTGAATCCCTTGTAAGACAGCTAGTCACTAGTGATCATAAGAAATTGTCCTCCCAAAAAAACGATGAAAAACGTGGGAAAGCGAGCACATATTCAAGACGGCCCAGTAAACATAAAAGCAAGCACGGTATAGAGTCTAAAAACAAGAAACGCATAAATGAGATTCGCTTATTAGATGTGGAACCCAGAGAAGACTGGTCAACGGCGCAGAAAAGTGACCCCTTATTAGCGCAAATTATGATGGCTAAAAAAGAAGGTGAAAGGCCGACTCGTGAAGAAATTAAATTGAACGGTCCACTAATGAAAGCGTATTGGGCGCAGTGGAGTAGTCTGCGGATGATAAATGGTTGCCTATACCGTACATGGGAAAGTACTGATGGCAAAACGGTTAAAAACCTTATTGTAGTACCGACTTCTAAAGTATGTGAAGTTGTGAAGAAATTCCACGAAGGTACTGGTGGTGGGCATCTAAGCGTTACGAAAACCATAAAGAAGTTAAAAGCAAGCTACTATTGGATCGGTTGCAAGCAAGCCGTGATTGATTGCGTAATTACATGCCCACAGTGCGTTGCAGACAGTGGTCTAATTGGAGAAAGTAGAAATCCGGTCCAGCAGTACAACTTTGGTGAACTATCCGTACCAGCGAATAATAATGACTCTACCCAAGAGCAGAAAAACGAGTTAAGACGAAGGCGTGTTAATTCATCATATGACCAGATGAAAGCCAGAAACAATGGAGTGGCAAATTCGGAAGGCTTCAAAGAAGGCCAGTTGGTTTTACTTTTTAATCCGCAACGAAAGAAAGGACTATCTCCAAAGCTGCAGACTCATTGGGATGGCCCATATAAAGTAATAAAGAAATTGAATGACGTGGTGTATCGGATCCAGAAATATAAGAGCCCAAGATCAAAAATGAAAGTGGTACATCTAGAACGATTAGCCCATTATGGAAAAGGAGAATCTGAGCCTATTCGGGACGAACAGGCTTAAGTGGAGGGCAGTGTTACGAAAGTTAAATTATCTTAGAATTATTTATAGTGATAAGTTATCTTGTAAGTTATAGTTTTATGTTACTTAAAATTGTCATGTATAATTTTCAACACAACTGTTATTTTAAAAATAATTCCTATATAAATTTCCCAGTAATTTCTAGAAATGGTTATAGAACATAATAAATAGTTTTTACGAAATAATTATGAAATATAAAAAGGGGTGACTCATGTAAAATTAGTTTAGTTTGTTTTGAGAAACGGTTCTGTTCGTAACTAACAATTGTGAACAAAATAATTAATAATAAATAATAATATTTTTATTTGCAATTAAAAGAACTCAACGGTTTATTATAAAGGGAGTAAACCGAACGCGTTTATTAAAGGAAAAACGTAACAATATGGTCGGGCTTGGTTGACTAAACTTTCTTACTTGTTATATATAACAGTAAATAAGAATATTTGCGTCTCTAGAAAAATTAGAGATCTAAGGTATCTATATCTATGGTATCTATATCTAGACTTCTTCTTTAGCTGAATCACAGCGTAGGATGAACAGAGGATCATTCTTCTCCAAATTTTTTTTAAAGACTTCCACTAACGCTCAAAAGGGCAGTTTTTGTATACTTATCAGAAATTTTAATAGGTTTAGCAATTACCGTGTCTTCAACATTTCGGAATGCAGAGTCGTGTTAAGTAACTCAATAATACATTTTTTCAATCTATTGTATTTGAAATTTCCGATTTTTATGTCTCAAATCTTTCATTAATTGAAATAAGCGGCGAAGTAGTTGTATAAAATTTAATTGACAAGCTACACAGCAAACGCGTGGAATGTATGCATATACGTATCGAAAGCGTGGACCCCCAGTTTATGAATTGAAAGCAGGGTTGTCAGATCGATTTTGACCTTTTTCGCCAAATTCAATGTCAAAAATCGCCAAAATCGCCAAAGACTTTATTTTTAACTTTTTGACAATAAAATATAGATGATTTAAATTATTACAAATATTTTTTATAAATCTTAAAAAATAAATTTGTTCCAAGTCGCTAAAATCCGCCAAAAATTTTAAAAAAGTCGCCATAATATATATTTATGTTTAGTTTTTATTTAGAACCAAGTAAAAATGATTAGTGAAGACAAAAAAGGAACATTGCACTATTAAAAACTTAATAGAAGTCTACTAAAAGCAGCAAAGAAAGAATTTTTGTGGTTAGTATTAAACAAATATTGGATTTATGTATGTATGTAGTGGAGTTCTATTATATTCCTAAAACGCTAAACACTTCAGCGCCAAAACTCCCTTTTGTCTTCTTTTTTGAAATACATTGTAAGTGAATAAATTTTTTTCAACGAAGGTACAAAAGAAGTGCATCATGTAGATTTAACATTCATAAAGTAATTTATAACTCGTAACACCGCTTCAAGAACTGCATTCTATTTAGAAGGAGAGTTTTAGTGAAGTTCGTTATTGAAAATACATTTTGAACACAGTCATTACTAGTTGGATTAAGCACCATACAATGAACAGCCAAAGCAAGTACTTAAAAATGGTACGTACCTGACGTGTCCTAAAAGCTATAGACTTTTGGCGAAAACTGATTAAAATAAGATGGAATATCATCCAATTACAAACGGTCATTTTGTCCATTGTGTTTCATAAACATCCAAAAGTACGTTACGATTCATTAATATCTTTAATAACAACGAATTTTGTTTGTGATAATAATTTGCCACATTTTATAATGGAGAATTGTTCGTAAACTTGAAATAGGTATATTCACGCTTTATTAATTTTTTTTTTTTAATATGAAAAATAATTTTCTCCTGGATTTTCAATACATTCGTCAAACATTTCAACATAACATAAAAATTATTAAAATTATATTTGTATGCTCCTGAGTACATTAGGAACTTTTTAATGTGATTAAATCTCATATTGTAAGTCTTTATTGTTTATGTGTTACATTATTGTACATATTTTATTGTTTTATAATTTTTAAATAGACAACAATCCCTTGAAAAAGTCGACAAACAATCGACGAAACGTCGGGAACAAAATATTGTAATTAAAAATTTAATTTTATTTACATTGAAGAAATGTAGGCCCTATTAGCTTGACAAAAATAACATTCATTCATCACTCTGGCCAAAGAAACAACTAAAGCAATAACACAATTTAGTTTCAAATACATACTGACTATAAAAGCCTTAAATTTCATACATAAAAATACTAGAATAAAAATAATATAATTTTTTCGTATTGAATTTAACGAGTTTCAAAACAAATGCATGGCTCACCAAAAATAGCCAACAAAATCGCCAACTATTTTAAAATATCGCCAAAAAATCGCCATGTCGCCAAATCGAATATTAGATCGCCAATCAAGTTTGAAAATCGCCACGTTTGGCGAGAAATCGCCACATCTGACAACCCTGATTGAAAGAAGCAATTTATTAGTTTGTTTGATTGTGCTCTGCTTTGAGTGTGTTGCTGTTTTTAGTATTTATACAAAAACTTAGCATTGAAAATTAAATTGTTTATTCAAAAAAACTGTGAAAAAAATATAGTCCTATCGCCAGTAAAATATTGCCGAAACCGATATATCGGCAAAACCAAGGTATCGGCAATATATCGGTATTATTTACATCCCTTTTTTAAAAATTATTAAATGTTACGAAATTAAGGACTTGTTCCGTCCGTCTTTCCGTGTTAATTGAAATGGTTTTTTCGGAGACCCCAGATATGATGAGGACTAGGTTGCTATATATTTATAGTCCGGAATAGTCAACTATTGAAAGTCAGCCAGAAAGCACCAAATGGATGAGTAAAGAGGAAAAAACTGCCTCCAACTTATACTCATAAACCTTTACTTTTAAAATTGTTCCTATAATCTATGAACACTATTTTTGTACCTTAATTTAAATTTAAAGAATAGCCAGTAGCCCAAGAAGCTAATGCTTTATACCAATGTATACATGAGGCTATCAGCGCAGAAGTGGTGTTACCCCAGACTACTAATTATGAGATAATGAGGAGTTAACACTACTCTTGCACTATAGTACTTGGTTGTAACGGCCCGTGCAAAAACTAAGTTTCTAGCGCCATCTGTTTTGGATACAATAGTTGCCTTACTCGACTATTGCACTGCAAAGAACAGTGCAAAGAACATATCTTACAACAGAACCGTAACCAAATTAAATTGTTGGTTACGCCACTTCTGCGCTGAGAGCCTCATTTATAAAATTATATTACATAAGCTATATAGTTGCATTGTGTTAGTAATTGATGTTCTCTGAAATGCGTGAACCGTAAAGTTCACGTGGAAGGTGACGTCAGTACCAAGGTTTTTATGTATCAACGGTCTTCAAATGTGTATTGGTTCATGAGTTATAGCCATTTTAGTGAACACTGCATTCATTCCAAAACATGTATTTATATTCCCATACAAATATCAACAAAATGCCCTCCATTTTGAACTCCTCCGAAACGGCTTTTTTCGATTTTTATGAAATTTTGTATATGTATTTGTTAGGTATGAGAATAGGTCGTAGACAGGCCTGCCATTTTTGCCGATTTGTTGCCCCTAAATTATCAAAGTGCCGATTTGGCGATTTTTGCTGCAAAAATGCCGATTTTTTGACTAACACGTAAAAGGCGATTAATTTTTGTTTGTTTGATAATAATACACTAACTTTAAGCGATACTGAAACAGTTGTAACATTGAAAAGAGTCAACTGTTATTAAGTCAGCGCTTCTACTAAAGAAAAAGGGGTTAGTTTTATTAAATATTAAATGCAGTGTTTGTAATGTGTGTTGGGTTAATACATTTTTATTTGAAAAATATTCCACTATGAAGAATTAAAGTTAAAAAAGAAATAATTTTTAAACCTAAAATAATTCAGTTAAAATTTCTTTTTCTATTAGGAAAATATAAAACACTTTATATTTGTGTTTGAAAATGGATAGATAAATACTTACAAAAGAATAAAGGCAAGATAAATTTATTTATATTCACTATCAATGAATATAATTTAAATAATAATTACTTTGATAATTCAATAATTTTTTTTTAAGATTATAACGCAATTGAAATTAAATAAATTTGCAAAATTTTTGGCAAAAAATTTCAGATTTTATTTTTTTCGTTTTTTAAAGATTATTTAATAATTTAAACTGTTTTTATATTAATATTAAAACGGATTTAATAAAAATGTCAAACTCAAATATTTGTATATGGAATATACTTAATTATAAGAAAGTTAAGAAAAACTTTATATTTAACTACAATTTCTTTGTAAAACGTTTATTTTGATTGATTCTTTTGAAATTTCATCTATATATATAAAAATGAAAAATGTTTGTATGTGTGTTTGTTTGTTTGTTTGTTGGCTTATAGACTCCTAAACTACTGAACCGATTTTCCTGAAATTTTTACAGATACATCACGTGAGCCCTAAAAATAAAATAGGCTACTTATTTTTTCGATAGGGGCAGGGGAATTGGTATCCCCCATAGGATGCCAATATTAATTATCGCATATATTAAGATCCGCTGCACGCATTATGCAGAACTTTTGGTAGTAAGATCTTCTGAGCCCCAAAATTCAAATAAAATAGCAGCGGGGGAAGTGGAATCCCCAATAGGACGCCAATGTTTAACATCGCATATCTAAAGAACTGTAATAGTGAGAATGTTCAAACTTTCTAGAAGTCACTCTTATGGTATTCAACACTTTTGAAAATAACAATAAAGCGGGTAGGCGCAGGGGGGGAAATACCTCCCATAGGATGCATATATTAAATATCGCTCAACTGAAGAATTATTAAAGGGAGAGTCTTCAAAAGTGGTTAAAGCTATTATTATAGTAAACTATAAATTTCAATATACAAATGGGCGGGGTAGACGGGGGAGGAGCAGTACCCCTCATATATAGAAATATTAATAAGAGCCACTGAACGCATTTTGTTGAACTTTGGGTAGTACGATCTTCTGAGCCCCGAAATTTAAATAAAGTATCAGCGGGGGAAGTGGTTTTCCCCATAGGACGCCAATGTTTAACATCGCATATCTTAAGAACTGTAATAGTGAGAATGTTCAAACTTTCTAGAAGTCACTCTTATGGTATACTACACTTTTGAAAATAAAAATAAAGCGGGTAGGCGCAGAGGGCGAAATACCTCCCATAGGATGCATATATTAAATATCGCTCAACTGAAGAACTATTAAAGGGAGAGTCTTCAAACGTGGTTAAAGCTGCTATTAGGGTAAACTATAAATTTCAATATAAAAATGGGCGGGGTAGACAGGGGAGGAGCAGTACCCCTCATAGATAGAAATATTAATAACAGCCACTGCACGCATTTTGTTGAACTTTTAGTAGTAGGATCTCCTGAGCCCCAAAGTTGAAATAAAATAGAAGCAGGGGAAGTGGTACCCACCATAGAACACCAATTTTAAATATCGCATATCTTAAGAACTGTTGTAGTGAGAATGTTCAAACTTTGTGGAAGTCACTCTAATGGTGAACTACACTTTTGAAAATAAAAATAAAGCGGGAAGGCGCAGGGGGAAACACCTCCCGTAGGATGCATATATTAAATATTGTTCAACTGAAGAAACATTAAAGGGACAGCCTTCAAACGTGATTAGAGCTACTTTTATGGTAAACTATAAATTTCAATATAAAAATGGGCGGGGTAGACAGAGTAGGAGCAGTACCCCTCATATATAGAAATATTAATAAGAGCCGCTGCACGCATTTTGTTGAACTTTTGGTAGTAAGATCTTCTGAGCGCAAAAATTCAAATGATATAGCAGCGGGGGAAGTGGTACCCCCCATAGAACGACGATGTTTAATA
Organism: Pollenia angustigena; assembly: GCA_930367215.1. NCBI lineage: Eukaryota > Metazoa > Arthropoda > Insecta > Diptera > Polleniidae > Pollenia > Pollenia angustigena. The sequence continues at coordinate 176,459,760 of OV884059.1, read as the reverse complement.
TCTCTTATCTTAAGAACTGTTATAGTAAGAATGTTCAAACTTTGTAGAAGTCACTCTTATGGTATACTACACTTTTGAAAATAAAAATAAATATCTCTCTACTAAAGAACTATTAAAGGGAGAGTCTTCAAAGTTGGCTAAAGCATTGTAGCGAAGCGCAACGGGTTAAGCTAGTAAGTTATAAACATTAGATAATTCTGAGTTGTTCTTATTTGTAAGTAAGAATATGTTTTATTGTATTTAAAATAGGTATTTTTAATTTGCCGATTTTTTACCGATTTTTTTATATTAAAGTGCCGATAATGCCGATTTTTTTTTTTTTTTAATATGCCGATTTTTTATCAAAATTATCTGGCACCCCTGGTCGTAGAGTATATTTTATATCGCTAGAGAGCGCAAACTATTGCAATAGGCGTAAAAGCTCCCACTCTCCAATCTTCTAAACTAATCAACCGGTTTTCTTAAAATTTTTCATGCAGACAATGTAACATCTAAAAGAAAATAGGGAATAGGGTGTGAAATAGGGTAAGAGGGCTAAAAGCTCCCCCTCCCTATATCTTCGTAACTAATCAACCGAATTTTTTGAAATTTCGCAGGCAAATAGTGTTACAATTGGAAAGAACTTTAGCCTATAGTTTTTATTATTTAGGGCGTGAAATAGAGTAAGAGGGGTTAAAGCTCCCCCTCCCTATATCTTCTTAACTAATCAACCGGTTTTCTTAAAATGTGGCATGCATATACTGTAACATCGGAAAGAGGACAGGACATTAAATAGGGCAAGAGGGGTAAAAGCTCCGCCTCCCTATATCTTCTAAACTAATCAATTAATTTTCTTGAAATTGAATAGAAAAATAGTGTAACATCTGAAAAGAACTATAGCCTATAATTTTTTCTTAAAATTTGGCTAGCAGCTTCTGTTACATCTGAAAGAAATAAGTTCTGTGGCAAAACAACATTTGCCGGGCCAGTTTGAATTTATATAAATAAATATTTTATTTAAGCTTTGATATTGGTACAAGTAAGACTTATTCGCTTTTAGGGTTTTATTTGTATAATATTTTTGGCTTTTCTAAAATCTTTGAAAAAGGTTTCCTGATGAGCTGGCCTAAGCAACCAGTGAAATGCGCATAGAAGCTAGCTTTCCCTCAACAATAAATTTCAGTGTATTTATCAAATATGAAAAATTGGGAAAAACGTCATACAGAAATCTTATTAATAATAAACTTTATATTCCCAAAATAACTTTTATAATTTAAATACACAAATCAAATTTGTGGAATAGTGGTAGTAAAAATAACAAAACCCAAGTAATGGTTCTGGCACAATAGCACATCTAGCATATAAGCTTTCTTAAATATAAAGAGTATTAAGTATTATTTTAAAAAGTAATAAGTATTACATTAAAAGTCCCCATTTTTACATTATATGACGTTTTTATGCCTTTCTTAAGATGAAGAGAAGTCGCATCGATTGAGAAAAACATTTGCTTCAGTTTGGGATTCTATATAAGAAAATTAACCAAATATATAAAGGTTTGCTTCCTTAGCTAGAAATAAAAAACATTAGATATTTTTTGTCTGCCATGTAAAATTTTGTAGAAGTTAGATAGCAGTTGTTCACTCTAAGGCGGCGATTTGTTAATAAAATTTAGCTTGAACCATACGGGTCAGCGTAGACGCTGATAACATCATCTGACCTTAATGTTATGCTGATAAACAAGCAAAAACTAACGCCTTGGAGCCCAATTTTGTTCGTTTTATTCGTGACAAACAGCCAGCTTGAAAAGTGATCCAAAATTGGACGTCAAGAGTGTGCTTCATTAAGAACAGTCGCGGTGAGTATATGCCCAAAATCAGTTTGAAATCTTAAAGCCATGCATTTATCTTTCAAATTAAATAATTTTTTTAAGAGCTCAATTTATTTTACAGTCTATTTATTAAGTTTATTAGGTAATTAATATTCTCCCACAAAAGCTTTGAAAATGGTAAAACCTGTAATTTTGTATAATAAAAAAAAATAATTTTTGTAAATTTGTTTTTATGTATTTTTATGTAAATTTTCACTTTTCGACGCATATTTTGAATAGCCACGATGATTAGTTTTTAAACTTAAGAACTTAAAATTACACCTGATTTACACCTTAGTATTAAAAATTACCTGCGCTCTACTCACGACAATAAAAATTACAACAAATTCGGGTGATTCGCCACATGTGGCAGAACTGGTCAAATCGACATATAATTTCACAGAGCGCCCCTACAAATAAGGATTTTGAAACGAAAGCGCCCATAACATACAAGCTAGGAAACAATTGGCTTTTCAATATGTACTGATAAGAAGTCACAAAGTTATTTAACTGAAAGGCATTAAATGCCTGTGTTTATTCTAACATAGCAGTAACATTCATTGAGTTAACAATTTGTTCTTTTTATCTGATAAATAAAGGCTCAGTTTGTTGAGAGTAGCAGTAGATTTGCAAATTACAACGTTACTGTTACTCTCAGAAAACTGAGCCTTAAAGGATGTCTGTTGATGTGAGAGTAATTTTTCACATTCACTCACTCAATATCAATAATTATGTGATTATGCGCAATTTCAATTTCATACACATGCAACAAGTTGAGTGAGTGCTTATCTCAATTTTCATGAAAGAAAATACTATTACAAAAAGAATTATGTATATGGAATCAACAAGTGTCTTATCCTTGATACGAACCACTTGTACGTTATATGTTTGTTAAGACATGCATCATTCTATCTCCTTTTACATTAATTTACAAACACTTAAAAATACATAAATAGTTATGTGGTACATGATTCATATTTATGCACACATACAGGTCGATTCGTTTATTTTGTATTCTGTAAATGTTGGTCTTATTGAAATTTCTCAATCACGTTGTCAAATTTGATAATTTTGACGTACAATGTAATTGAAACCATAGATTACAATTAAAACAAACATCAAATAGTCAACAACAACTTACATATTGGGCATTTATTTATTTATTTGTCTATGGAAGATTATCCTTACAGACATTTTAAATTTAATATTCTTAATTTAGTGTACATTAAACATAAAATACAATACAAAATATATAAAATGATTATTTAAAACAATAAAAAATAAAAACTATGAATTTAATGAAATAATAATTTTATTCTTAATGACATTTGAACTTGAAGAAAAATCAATAAAACTATAGAATTTGTTAAATTCATTGCACATTCTAATAAGAGGATCAGCATTAGCATAATTAGCTCTAAAACATCGAACTGATAATGGGATAAAATGACGTGATGGGCGTTGAGGAACATTAAACGAAATATTGTGTATTAGAAATCCAGAGCATACTTCACCAGTAATTATGTTGAAAATAAACGATATGTTTAACATTGTCCTACGACTTTTCAGGGTGGGCAGCTTTATAAGAGAGAGTCTAGAAGTATACGAAGGCAAGTTTACTGGATTAAAGTTTAGTCCACGAAGACAAAAGAGCAAGAATTGCTTTTGGACGGATTCAATAGCATCGGAATGTGTGTTATATATAGGGTCCCATATTAAAGATCCATACTCTAGAATAGGTCTTACAAGTGCAGTATACAAAGTTTTTGTGACATATGGATCATTAAACTCTTTAGCCCAGCGCTTGACGAAACCAAGTACACCCCTAGCTTTATTTACTATCATAGTGATATGCGAAATAAAATTAAGTTTCGGATCAAACAGAATTCCAAGGTCTAAGAAATTGACGGCCAATTCCAGCTGACTACCACCAAGATGATATTGTGCAGGTATCGGATTCTTTCTGACAAATCGCATATATTTACATTTATTAAGATTTAACTCCATAAGATTTATTAAGCACCATGAATAAAACGAGTTTAAGTCATTTTGGAGACGTTGTTGGTCAGAAACTTGACCATAACTAAGAAAAACTTTTACATCATCAGCAAACATTAAAATATTTGAAGATTGAATCGCGGCAGGCAAGTCGTTAATGAACAGTGAAAAAAGAAGCGGACCAAGGTGGCTTCCCTGTGATACTCCAGAAAGAACATCAATTCGTCTGGAACGGGTGTTTTTAAAAAGAACGGTTTGTTTTCTATTAGTTAAATATGAATAAATCCATTTAATACTAAGGTCTGTGAACCCCAAAAAATATAATTTCCTTTTGATGAGCAAATGGTTAACTTTATCGAAAGCTTTACTGAAGTCAGTGTATATAACATCAGTTTGTTCTTGTTCCAAAAATCCACGATTTATAACGGTAGTGAGTTGAAGAAGGTTTGTCGAAGTAGAGCATATGTACATATTTATGAAATTAAAACGCATTTTCATTGTAGCATTGCTGTACAATCTACATTGTACACTCCTGAAAATATAATTTTATATCTATCTATCATAGTTGGGGGTAGTGCACTAAATATTGATTTAAATCAGCAGTGCACTATCACTAAATAAATCTGCAAAAAAATTAGTTTGCACTCTTTTTTACCAGCTTTAGTGATGATTGCTATTTTTTGACTACCACTAAAAAAACGCAGATTGAATGCAAAAATCTGCACTCAAATCAAATAGTGCAAAATTTGGACATGCAATCAAAAAAGCTGCATACAAATATTGTGTCACTAAAATTTCAAAAAATGTAACTTTGTATGTGCATGGTTTTTGATTTCTTTTGAGGATATGCAAAATAAAATTTTGCCAAAAACGGTATAATTACACAGTGTTACAAAATTGAATGAAATAGAAAAACCTGGGACCGGATATTATTTTTCTTGTAGGGCTTGTCGACTAAAACAAGATTCCAATAGTGAAATATACCGGACACCTCCAAAATCCGGATTTACGGGTAAAAAACCGGTTTTTGTGCCTTTGCGCACTTATAAGCCTGTAATTTTGTTGATAATGATCCGATTTTCAATTTCTTACTAGATTTGGAAATAAGAAACTGAGATCTTTCGAACAATGTATAATTTATTTAAGAAAACTGGAGAAATTTGGATGTTATTGTCGAGCAAACACAAATTTTGTAGATTTTTCAAAAAAATTTCAAATTTAGTGACGTTTTTATACATTATTTTCTTAAGAAACTATAATACTATTGAGTTTATTCAAAAAGTACGTTTATTAACGATTACAACGCATATTTGGGTTTAAAAATAGATAAGTGATTGACTGAGTTATTTAACTTTTCATGAAAATAAACTTTTAAACATTTTATAAAAATTTTATTAATCAATTAATCAATGCTATCTTAAACACAAAAAAAATTTGTAATGAGAGTTTAAGTCATTCAAAAATATTGTTTTTTTCGTGTTCTTTTTACGCACTTTCTTTAAAATTACAAATCACTGTTAGCCTAAACACAACTTAGATTTACAAAAAATATTAGTAATGAGAGCTTTACTCATGTAAAATTATTGTTTTTTTTTTTATTATGACGTTTTGTTAATGTCTTCTTTTTCACTTTGAATCTGTGTATTAAAAAAAAACGTTTGCAATTTATAAAAATCGTGTGCAATTTAAATTAAAATTGTATACAAAATGTGTGACAATTGTAACAAATTTTTGGCTTATTTACTGATATCAGTCACCGGCGTGATTTTAAAAACAAAACAGTTTTAAAACACGCAAAAACATTAAGTACGCAAATGTTGTAACTGTTACAAAACCGATACCTGTAAGTAATGATCTACCGACAACGAGCAAATCTGTCGATATAACAGAAAAAGATTTTGAACAAAGAAAGTTCCTTCCATCCAGGTCTACAACAACGGAGCGGCATATTTTGTCAAATGCTGATTTCTACGATCTTGTTCGCGAATTACACTTGTCAAAGCGTCAATCTGAAGTCCTTTGGTCGCGATTAAAGCAGTAGAATTTTGTGGAAAAGGATTTCGTTATAACATCTAGTAGAACAAGTTACCGGACTTGGTTACTTGAAGAAAGATTTAAGACTATTTCCAATGACAGTGATCTCGTGTATTGCGTTGATGTACCGAAACTATTTTCGGCATTAAATCACAATTATAATGCAGATGAATGGCGACTTTTTATTGATGGTTCATTTAAAAGTAAATTTTCTTATAAAAATTTATGACTTTATTTTTTATTAATTTAAGATTTGTAATGTAATATGTCGTGCGCCGAATCGTTATGATCGCAAACTATGGCCATCTCGCGAGTCACATAGAAAAGGCAGCAAAAACATTTTAAATTACCAATTAGTTAAAGTTAAGGACGTTATTATGGCACCACTGCATCTTAAACTGGGATACATGAAACAATTTGTAAAAAATTAGATGTAAACGGCGATGCTTTTTGTCATCTTTGTCATAATTTTAATTTAAATTGCACACGATTTTTATTAAATTGCAAACGTTTTTTTAAATACACAGATTCAAAGTGAAAAAGAAGACATTAACAAAACGTCATATTAAAAAAAACAATAATTTTACATGAGTAAAGCTCTCGAAAAAAAACAATATTTTTGAATGACTTAAACTCTCATTACAAATTGTGTTTAGGATAACATTGATTAATTGATTAATTCAACATTTTTCATTTTTCGAATTTATTCTATGAGCTAAATTTCAGTTATGTATTGTAGGAATAGAACTATTACAAAAAAGCTTTATAAAATACATAACTGAAATTTAGCTCATAGAATAAATTCGAAAAATGAAAAATGTTGAATATAATATAAAGTTACCTTCGGAAGGAAATAATTCCCAGTTTCTATTAATTGATTAATAAAATTTTTATAAAATGTTTAAAAGTTTATTTTCATGAAAAGTTAAATAACTCAGTCAATTACTTATCTATTTTTAAACCCAAATATGCGTTGTAATCGTTAATAAACGTACTTTTTGAATAAACTCAATAGTATTATAGTTTCTTAAGAAAATAATGTATAAAAACGTCACTAAATTTGAAATTTTTTTGAAAAATCTACAAAATTTGTGTTTGCTCGACAATAACATTCAAATTTCTCCAGTTTTCTTAAATAAATTATACATTGTTCGAAAGATCTCAGTTTCTTCTTTCCAAATCTAGTAAGAAATTGAATCGGATCATTATCAACAAAATTACAGGCTTATAAGTGCGCAAAGGCACAAAAACCGGTTTTTTACCCGTAAATCCGGATTTTGGAGGTGTCCGGTATATTTCACTATTGGAATCTTGTTTTACTCGACAAGCCCTACAAGAAAAATGATATCCGGTCCCAGGTTTTTTGGACTGTCTCACCGTTTTATTGGCTTTAATCATGAAAAAACAAGTTTTTAATTTTAAAATTAGTGCAAAAATTTAAGTTGCACTCAAATGAGTGAAGAAAAAAAAGTTGCAATGAACTGATTGATTTTTTTTAAATCAAACTATTTTTTTTTTTTTTTTGAGTGCAAAATTTTTTAACATCACTATCACTCATGTTTAGTGAGGCTGCAAATTTTCAATTCATCACTCAACATCAACAACATGATTGCAATATTTTTGCACTATCACTAACTGTGAGTTGAAACTGCAAAATGAGTGCATTACCCCCATCTATGCTATCTATATACATATATAAAATTGTAACGTTACTGACTGACTCACTGATTCACTGGCTCACTGACTCACTGACTGATTCATCATCGTGCAGCCTAAACGCCTGAAGCTAAAAACTTGAAATTAGGACCAGAGATTGGTAACTCCCCAAATCGATCCACTAAGACGGGATTTTTGGAAATTCGAATGTTTAGGGGGTAAAAAAGGGTAAAAACGGGATAATTCGGTAACCTTATATCTCCAAAACTAAAAGAGATACAAAAAAAATGTAATACTTATCGTTGTTCTTTAGAAAAATAAGCGGACAGGTGTCTGGTACTTTTTTAAAATTCGGCCCTATTAGGGAGTAAACGGGTAAAATCGGAAATTTTAATACCTTTTTGCCGCCCCATCTATCGTTTGAATCAATAAACATAGAAAAAAAGTTTATACCACGTTCGAAACTTATAAAAAAATAACGAATATAAACTTGGTACTTTTCCGAAATTCGAACATTTAAGGGGTGAAAATCGTAGCTATTTTTGGTACTTTTTCACAAAACATTTTTCTCCATTCATTGACATATTCGTACTAAGTTATGGGCTCCTACTTCAGAACTGAAATTTTTGATACTTTAATGGGGGAAAAAAATAGTACCAAAAAAAGGAAATACGGGAAGTTTGATATTTTACTTTAGCTTTTTGCTTCTACAACTGGTATTTTTTTAATTATCGTTAATATTGGACCTAGAAACATCAAATTCAAGATGCAATGTCCTGAGTGGATAAGAATCCATAAGGGGAAGTTTTTGGTACTTTTCTGTTCATTAACTGGTACTTTTTGAATTTCCGTTAGTATTGGACTTATAAAAATAAAATTAAACATGCAATGTCCTGAGTGGATGGGAATCTATAAGAGGGAACTTTTTGGTACTTTTTTGTTCATTAACTGGTACTTTTTGAATTTCCGTTTGTATTGGACCTAGAAACATGAAATTAATTATGCAAGGTCTTGAGTGAATGACAATCTGTTAGAGGGATCTTTTTGGTACTTTTTTTGTATTTTAACTGGTACATTTTTTAATTTTCAATAATATTGGTCTTAAAATTAAACCTACAAGGTCCTGAGTGAATGAGAATCTCTAAAAGGGCTTATTGGTACTTTTTATTTCCTAAACTGGTACTTTTTGAATATCCGCTATTATTGGACTTCGAAACATAAAATTCAAGATGCAAAGCCCTGAGTGGATAAGAATGTAAAGCGTGATCCATTTCGAGGTTCCCTACTTTTTTAAAGAAAAAAAACACAGAAAATTCAAATTTAATGGGGAATGTTTGTTATCATTTGAAAGAACATTCTTTGGCATTTATTTTTTGAAGATTATGTCTACCACATGTTGGCCGTTGCTACACCGCAGATGGTCCATCCGTCGAGTCCAATTTTCGATGACTCGTTCGAGCATTTCGACTGGTAAAAAATAAATGCCAAAGAATGTTCTTTCAAATGATAATAAATATTCCCAATTAAATTTGAATTTTCTGTGTTTTTTTCTTTAAAAAAGTAGGGAACCTCGAATGGATCACGCTTTATAAGAATGAAGTTTTTGGTACTTTTTTGTTCTTTAACTGGTACTTTTTGAATTTCCGTTAGTATTGGACCTAGAAATTGGCAACGCCTGCTTACAATATTATAAGATCTGACCATCGTCTGTACGAAGCTTTACAACTACAATTAATGTTGAGAGAATTTCAACTAATTGTAGTGGGGAATGTAAGATGAGATAAACCCACTTTTTTATTGTTGATGTGTTTTGTTTAAACTTTGATATTATTACAAGTAGAACTGTTGCTATAAGTCTTATACGTTTAACAGTTTTATTTGGTTTAATATCTTTAGTTTTTCTAAAATCTTTATGGATGAAGTTTCCTGATGATCTGGCCTAAGCAACCAGTGAAATGCGCATAGGAATAGCTTATCCCATCAACAATAAATTTCAAGTGTTTTTATCAAGAATAAAAACTGGGAATTAAGCACGAATAACAAAATCTTTTGAAATTATACAACATTTGTAACTTTAAAAAAAATTGTACCTATGTTTGATACTTTTTTAAAAGATTTTTTTGTCATCTATTTATCTTTCATCTCAGACGTTTAGTCAGAATCTAAAAGGTTGACATTTGGACCAGGGGCTGGGCTCTCGCCAAACGATCCTGCTAACCTCATTCCTCCTAAACTAAAAGAGATGAAAAACATTAACACTTATTGTTGTTCATTAAAAAAATAAGAGGACAGGTGTCTGGTACTTTTTCGAAATTTGGTCCTTATGGGGAGTTAACCCGTAAAACTTGTACATATTTTGGAACTTTTTTGTCACGCCACCACTGTATGTACATTAGAGACACAAATTTTCTGGGCATCATTGCCCCAAGAAACACATTTTTCAGTTCAATTTAAGCCAACATTTTTTTTTGCTCAATTGGCGAAGTCCCTACCGCCCACCAAAGTTTTTTTCATTCTATGACAAAAACGTACTAAACCATTAAAATTTTTAATACATAAATGCGGAGAAAAAAGTATCAAAAAGGATAACACGGGAAATTACCTTTCTTTCAATTGCTTTTGTGTTCTACGAGTCGTACTTTTTGAATTTTCTATATTGAACTTAGAAGCACAACATTATAGGTGAAAATCAACCTATGAGATTAAAAATGTTGGAACTATTTTGCTAAAGCCGATTTACATATACTCTGGCATATAAATTTGTTCATGAAAGAAAAGGCCTGATTTGAAAGTATCGGGTTAAATGCTAGAATCTAAACAAATTTAAACCTAGAAAAATAAGCTTTGGCATACAACTATGTCCACGAAGGATAAGGAGACGCTAATGAAGTAGGGATGAAACGGTACCTCTAAGGTATCGATACTTTTACTCGATGTGGTATCGCTCGTAAAGTATCGATACCTACTTAGTACCGAAAAAAAAGTATCGATACTTACTTGTATCGGTACTTGTATCGTTTGTATGATAAAAGAATAGAAAGCAGAATTTAAAAACTTTCTTATTAGTGTTTTAGTACTACATATACAATAAAATAAGAACTACCACCTATTAGAATTTTTGTGCAAAATGAAAAGTGTAAAGATTGAGACCACTTTTAGTTACCACCTAGTACCAATTTCCTTTCGAAAAAACATTTTTATCTTAGGAAACAAAATTTTTTAGAACGTTCTATGTCACTATGTATTTATTTTAAATGTTAATATGTATTTTATTTTTAAAATGTTTTATATAGTAAAACAATAATCCACGATGTTAATTGTGAGTCAGTCCTTAACGTCAAGTTTTTTGCGCAACTTAAATTGTTCTTTCTTTGTTTCAGTATTTGACAACTTTTACCATTGAGAGGTACACAATGGAGCAGCGCGTTAAGATTGTTAAAACCTTTTACGAAAATGAGCATTCAATCAAAATAAATTTCGTGCACATCGTGATTTTTTTGGTCAGCATAATCGACCAAATGTTTCCACAATCGGGAGAATTGTCAAATTTCAGCAAACCGGGTCTGTAGGAAATGGGAAAAAATGCCCATGCTGCTCAGTTAGTTCTGCGGCTGGTGGCGTTATCGGGCCTTACTTCTTCGAAAATGAGATCGGCCAAACAATTACTGTGAATGGTGTTCGCTATCGCGAGATGATAACGGACTTTCTATAGCCAGAATTTGAGGAAATGGACCTAGACGATATGTGGTTTATAGGTGTTTACTAGGGATGCCAAACGGGACCAGGTTTTTTGAAACCCGGGATTCGGGATTTTTAATTAAAAAAAAAACGGGATCCCGGGACGAATCGAGATTTTTCGGGATTTCATATATAAAAGCCAATGTGTAAAATTCAAATTAATGACGCCTGATAACACTATGCTAGTTGAAAAAACAGACAGGCCGGGCACATTGCGTTTTAACATAATTCGGGTACGCTGAACCCAGTGGTGCCCGACGTTTTTTTTAGGTTGGCTCTGGTTTTCGAGATATACCGTTATTTCGAAAATGGAGGAGGTTACACAACATATGTTCGCGTAACTCAAAAAAGCTTTAGCTTATTGAAAAAACTAAAAAACCGAAACTCCGCAATAAAATTATAAAATAACTTCTTTCTAACTGAGGTCGGTAGTACATCATATCCCAGTAGGGGCGGCTCCTGGGCATTTATGGGACTTTTTCTTCAATATATTTGTAGTCTGCATTGAAAATTTTGTTTGGGAGCCCCCTTAAGAAATAGAGATAGCGGGTAGGTATGTTAGAAATAAAAGATTGGGATGAAAAATAAAGTTTGGTTGGTCATACATTTGACCCATCTAGGGGCATCCTAGGCGCTGCAGGGGCCAAGTTTAAGAATTTTACTAAGCCGCCAAAAATTAGGTTAAAACGCCAGGTGTCCAGCTTGTCTAAAAAAAAGTATCAATTACTTGCACAGTGTAATTGATACCTTATTTTATTGCAAACATATGCTGCCGACTAAACCAATGTCCGCATTCAACACTTCTGGGTATCGTAAATAAATAGCTACATGTATGCTTTATGACAATGTTTAATTTATTTTATTTCAAATATATATGCAAGTATTAATTTAATAAAATAAACTTAAACAAATATGTGTCGAAAGACCTTTGGTAGAACCCCCTAAAGTTGTTAACACCTTTTTGCACAACTTGCATTTAGCGTGCGCAGTTTTATTATCATTAACGTAGAAAAAAGACCACACCTTCTGATTTTGTTTTCGTGGTACAAAATGCATTGCATGTAACACTTATTCACTTGTGACTTTTTTGCAACCAGTTAAAAATTCGGTTCATGGTCAGTATGATTTAATATTAAATTTTTGAATTTTTACTAAGCCCAAAATCTCGGGATTCGGGACTTAAATTTTTAGAATAATCCCGGGATTTCGGTAATCGGAATCGGCTTCCCTAGTGTTTGCTGGTCAAACGGTTTCTTGATACCATTACTGCTGCTCCAGCTTTGGTAAATAATCAAAAATTTAAGATTAGTTTCAATACCAAAGTGAAGCGATTACTTTTGACCGATACCGAGTATTTTTTTACCGATACTACTTGGTACTCGGCTGCTAAGTATCGATTACAAAAATACTTGGTACTTATATAAAAGTATCGAATATGTACTTGTATTTACTCGTATCGTTTCATCCCTATAATGAAGTAGCGGGTTAAATGCTAGTATATATATATACTAGCTTAACCCGTTGCGCTTCGCTACAATGCTTTAGCCAACTTTGAAGACTCTCCCTTTAATAGTTCTTTAGTAGAGAGATATTTATTTTTATTTTCAAAAGTGTAGTATACCATAAGAGTGACTTCTACAAAGTTTGAACATTCTTACTATAACAGTTCTTAAGATAAGAGATATTAAACATCGTCGTTCTATGGGGGGTACCACTTCCCCCGCTGCTATATCATTTGAATTTTTGCGCTCAGAAGATCTTACTACCAAAAGTTCAACAAAATGCGTGCAGCGGCTCTTATTAATATTTCTATATATGAGGGGTACTGCTCCTACTCTGTCTACCCCGCCCATTTTTATATTGAAATTTATAGTTTACCATAAAAGTAGCTCTAATCACGTTTGAAGGCTGTCCCTTTAATGTTTCTTCAGTTGAACAATATTTAATATATGCATCCTACGGGAGGTGTTTCCCCCTGCGCCTTCCCGCTTTATTTTTATTTTCAAAAGTGTAGTTCACCATTAGAGTGACTTCCACAAAGTTTGAACATTCTCACTACAACAGTTCTTAAGATATGCGATATTTAAAATTGGTGTTCTATGGTGGGTACCACTTCCCCTGCTTCTATTTTATTTCAACTTTGGGGCTCAGGAGATCCTACTACTAAAAGTTCAACAAAATGCGTGCAGTGGCTGTTATTAATATTTCTATCTATGAGGGGTACTGCTCCTCCCCTGTCTACCCCGCCCATTTTTATATTGAAATTTATAGTTTACCCTAATAGCAGCTTTAACCACGTTTGAAGACTCTCCCTTTAATAGTTCTTCAGTTGAGCGATATTTAATATATGCATCCTATGGGAGGTATTTCGCCCTCTGCGCCTACCCGCTTTATTTTTATTTTCAAAAGTGTAGTATACCATAAGAGTGACTTCTAGAAAGTTTGAACATTCTCACTATTACAGTTCTTAAGATATGCGATGTTAAACATTGGCGTCCTATGGGGAAAACCACTTCCCCCGCTGATACTTTATTTAAATTTCGGGGCTCAGAAGATCGTACTACCCAAAGTTCAACAAAATGCGTTCAGTGGCTCTTATTAATATTTCTATATATGAGGGGTACTGCTCCTCCCCCGTCTACCCCGCCCATTTGTATATTGAAATTTATAGTTTACTATAATAATAGCTTTAACCACTTTTGAAGACTCTCCCTTTAATAATTCTTCAGTTGAGCGATATTTAATATATGCATCCTATGGGAGGTATTTCCCCCCCTGCGCCTACCCGCTTTATTGTTATTTTCAAAAGTGTTGAATACCATAAGAGTGACTTCTAGAAAGTTTGAACATTCTCACTATTACAGTTCTTTAGATATGCGATGTTAAACATTGGCGTCCTATTGGGGATTCCACTTCCCCCGCTGCTATTTTATTTGAATTTTGGGGCTCAGAAGATCTTACTACCAAAAGTTCTGCATAATGCGTGCAGCGGATCTTAATATATGCGATAATTAATATTGGCATCCTATGGGGGATACCAATTCCCCTGCCCCTATCGAAAAAATAAGTAGCCTATTTTATTTTTAGGGCTCACGTGATGTATCTGTAAAAATTTCAGGAAAATCGGTTCAGTAGTTTAGGAGTCTATAAGCCAACAAACAAACAAACAAACACACATACAAACATTTTTCATTTTTATATATATAGATATTTGAATTATCATTATTACCCTACACTCATGCAGAATATCGTTTTTTATATGTGAAAATATCGTTTATATATTTGAATTTGTTACCTGTTACTTATTATATTAGTTAGAGACACAATTTGAAATTTGACTTGAAATTAATTATTTAACGGTCAGTCATTTGAATCATTTATTATGAATTATTGAGAATTATAAATTGAAATCGGATTAAAATGTGATTGAAAGTTTGTATGCACTCTTAAGTACTCTCCAAGACCAGACTGTCAAGCCTGGCTTTGGAGAGTAAGAAACTAAGATGGACGAAGCTTAAGTTGAGTCAGTAAAAGAAATCACTTTTTTCACAAATTTCAATCGTAGCAGTTCATTTTTTCTTAATTTGAGTTTTAAAGTGCATTGCTTGCCACATGGTATATTTAAGCTTGAACTTTGTCAATTTCAACTCAATTTAAATTTACCTTATAAGCTAAATTTTTTATAAAAAAAAACCCCAAGTTAATAGACAGCATTGTCACTGAATTAAAATCAACACTACTCTTTCTTCTACCAAAGGCACCCTACCCATCAAAGGTAAGCATCAACGTGAACTCAATTTATATGCATTTGAGTCACTATAATCTAAAATACCCACCCTTATATTTGCTTCCAAAACCCCTTATCATCAACTAATTTTAACTGCTCTGCGGAGTTTACTAGCTTTTACAGATTTCTACTTCTCTTGTCCCCTACGAGAGGAAAATCTGTAAGGTTATTAATAATTAGGCTAACCAACAGGCTAATTTATTCAAAAATAGAGAATATAAGAGATTACGAATGTTTTAATATGACAGCCACTGATGCTAATATATCGTCGGTTGATAATTTAATTGTCGTATGTGGGTTCCGATAGTTTCGAGTAAATTGAGTTTGAAAACAATTATTTGACGCTATAATTAGGGTTTCTAACTTCCCGGACTTTTTCTATTCCCGGGAAACGAAACAAAAAACATCTCATTCCCGGGAATCCCGGATTATTTGAATAAAACAATGGTTTCTATATATGAGTTCAAGACAAAACCCAGCTAGCATAGGCTGTTTGTTAGACGATTGTGTTTAATATACAACTCCCAAAAGAGTCTTCTGATGATTATCTGACGAGTAACAAAAACAAAAACATCTAAATTTTTTACTTTTTATAAATTTTTTGACACGCTCGTCTTTTAATCTTGGAATGAACCTTTTGTGACTCTCTGTAAGAGTCATATAACAATTACTTGCTAAGAGCGTTTTTGAAATATGAAAATTCTAATGCCAATACAATTTCAATAAAACAAAACGACCTAAGGATCTGTCAAAAAGGATTTTCCGACAGGATAGTGTGGATTCCGCAACCTTAAGGTTTGTTTTATAGAAATTTTATGAAAATTAGCAGTTTTAACATGAAAAATACGCTTGACGTCCCGTTTTAGGTATCTCAGTTATACGGCTGAGCATTTTACGAGTTGTAAAATAATGAGTCTCATACGACTCTTGGCATGCTTTTTGAAAGACTCGTTGGATAATTTCTGCATACATCACAAACGATTCCCTTTACGATTAATATAAGCGTCATTCGGTGCGTTATAGAAGAATCTCTCATACGAATCAGCACCAGCGTTGCCGTTTTGGTTACTTTTAACCAAAATTGGTTACTTTTTCTTCCAATGTGTACTTGTGTACTTTTTTCCATTTTGGTTACTTTTTTTCAACACAAAAATAACATCTTAAATCAATTCTTTTTTATCTACTTAAAATTTTTTCAGAAGCTTAAATTTAACATTGATAGTCTGTTAACCATATAAGGTATATACTTTGAAGTATAGATGGCCATTATCTGCTACTCTTAATGCTTCATAGGTCTAACTGAAACACTTTTCTAGATAAAAGATAAGGTCTAACCCCCATCCGATCCCATTCCGTTTGAAATGATTATATTTCCACCGGACAAAAAGATCAATTTTGCACTTTGATACCATTAGGCATAGCAA
Organism: Pollenia angustigena; assembly: GCA_930367215.1. NCBI lineage: Eukaryota > Metazoa > Arthropoda > Insecta > Diptera > Polleniidae > Pollenia > Pollenia angustigena. Next base: position 176,443,277 of record OV884059.1, on the reverse strand, counting down.
GACGTCAAAAATTTTACTTGTAAGAGCTCCTTATAAAAAGGTTGAAAACTCTAGCTCAAAAAGTTTTTAAAGTTTACGAAAATAAGTGTTACCTTTGTATAGGAGGTGCCACTTCCACTTAAAATTGAGAAAAATTATATAGTATATTCTTCTTTCCAGAACAGGTAATATGCTGTCAAAACTTTAGAAAAAAATTGGTCCAACGGTTTATGAGTCTAACAGATTCAAAAAAACACAATTTCTTGTTTAGACTCACAATTTTTAAATTGAAACTGAAGCTGTATTTTTAACATTAAGTGCGAAAAAAATAGTACTTTTGATACAAAATAATTTTGGTTACTTTTTACGCTTTTGGTTACTTTATTTTTACATTTTGGCTACAAATTTTTTTTTTAGCCGTGGCAACGTTGATCAGCACGTGTAACAGTTTCTCCCGTGCGAGGAATCGTCAACAATTAAAAAATGAGCTCGTCGACGATCAAAAACACTTTTTGTAAGATTCCCAGTAGACTCCTAGACGATTGAAAATGTCTTGCTGGGTATTAGCTTTATTAATTCCATAGAAAACTAAGACAAAACCAAATAAATTGTTACATTCATATGTACATGCATATTATATATCGTCAGCTCAGAATTGGTTTGGCGCATATCATGGTAATTTAGCATAAAATGCGCCAAACCAATTCTGAGCTGACTATATGTATGCAAAATTTTTTTAGAACTATTAAAGCATTATAAAGCTCATCAGAGATTATATTTCTAATCCTTGTTGATATGTATATTACCTACTACCGAAAACGTGCTCTGGTTTTCTACAGACGTTGCACAGTTGCGCCCGTAGAGCAAACGAGGTTGCAAAAATCAAAATTTTCATGAGCGCCGACAAAGTTTTGAATAAACCCATGTTATAGGAAACTTTTCAACGATTTCAAATATGCCACTCTTAATAATATCCCATTTTTAGTTTAGAAGATATAACCGTTCAAAGTTTACCGACTTTTGGTTTTCAAAAAACACACAATTTTTAGTCAATTTGTTGCGATTTCAGGTGTAATATCACGAAAAATAGGTAACGAATCGTCTTATTTTTTGCTTGTGTTGATTGATGATTTATTAAATGTATAATGATAAAAAAAAAAAAATAACTGTTTGCTTTGTGTTTCTCCTGGTAAATCACTATTTAAAAACTATCCGTTTTTTCACTATTTTTCAACTTTGACGGAAAATAAAAAAATCTATATTTTTCTATATTTGCCATATTTGCAAAACCTGTTCTTTGATTATTTCTTTACATAATTCAAAAGGTTTTATCTGCCCGTACGTGCCCGTTTGGCTTCTAGAGGTAAAAAAGGTTAAAAAGACATGGTTACAGAAATTGTATGGCGTCCATCCCTTATATGTTTTGACTGACAGTAGTTTGATCTAATAGTTTGAAAAAAACTACTCATTGAAATTAGCAGGTACGTACCTCACTTAAACAATACTTTGGCGTACAAATTGTCAAGAACAATATTGATTTATGGTCCCTTCAGGTAGGCACAAATCTTATATGGACACGTGCATGATATCAAAATTGCATTATTCAGCCTAAATCCATATGTATGCAGAGAACAGGTAAATTTTTAGGCTATATATTGCAAAATAAGCATAATGCCTGGATTAGTCTACGATTTAAAGTTGGCGCAACAATTACTGAAACCATTAAACAATTTAAGTACTGAAAACATGGCGTTGAACAATTTAAAATTATTTGAACTGCTTAGAAAGTCAACCACACCAAATTTTTTAACGGAAGCTGCTTTAGAAGAACTTGATAGCTTATACCGAAATATTGAGAGAAGCGAAATTAATAAAAATATTTTTTATCTGATATATGCAAATATTAAGGCAAAATGGGTGAAATCTAATCGGACCATTCAGAACTCCAAATACGAGGATTGGCTTAATGAAGACACCATCCTGGATATATTGGCAGCAGATAAACCCACCACATCAACCAGAGGAGCAAAAGGAAGGCCAAAAAAAAGTATTGAGGAGTGTTCAATTTTCACAAGAAAGAGGAAACTTGCCGATGCCACCAATGACTTGACCACGAAGCATTTATCGGACGCGCTGTCTATTAAATATACAAAGGATGGTGAAAGAGTTAGGTCGCAGATAACCAAATCTGTTGCTGATGCAAGCCCATATTGAATGCAATTACGAGTTCCACCTGACCATAGTTGACGGAAAAGTCGTAAACGAACTGACAGGAACAACCTCAACAATGTCATGCCCGATTTGCAAAAAGAGCCAGAAGAACTTTGGTAATTTAAACGATTCTACAAATGAGGAGAATTACGAATATGGAATGTCACCATTGCACGCAAGGATAAGGTGTATGGAATTCTTGCTAAAACTGGCGTATACCCTACCACAAGAGGAGGAAAACTTCAATGAAAATACATCAATAAAGGTTAAGGAAAAGATCAGAAAGAAGCAAATACAGGATGCTTTTTCTAAACAAGTTGGACTAAAAGTAGACTGTCCCAAGCACGGATACGGTAACTCAAACGATGGAAACACTTCTAGGAGATTTTTTGAAAATGATGAGGCAGTAACTAGAATCACTGGAATTGACAATCAAATCGTGAAAAGAATGGGAACGATCTTGGATGTTTTAAACTGCAAAGAAAATGTCAATTCTACAAAATATGGAGAATATGCGTCGAAAACTGCATCTCTTTTAGCAGAAATGTATCCACAGAAGAAGTTGACCCCGACCGTCCCTAAAATATTGGCGCATAGCAAAGATATAATTGAGTACCAGTCTTTGCCAATAGGATAGCTTTCTGAAGAAGCACAGGAGTCTCTTAACAAATTTTATAAAAAATATAGATTGCAGAACACATTCAAAGCATCAAGGGTAAGGCAAAATGAGGACCTCTTCAACATGTTGGCAGCATCTTCCGATCCACTTTTTTCTTCCCTGAGGAATTTGAAGTCACGAATAGAGTTAGAAAATAATTATAGTTTAGAAATGGTTAGTGTTTTATATATACCTTGTCTTACGAATTGTGATGAATATTTTACAGAAAATTGAAAAAAAAAATTAAAAAAAAAAATTATTTTTTTTTTAATTTGTTGGGTTATAATTAAAAACATAAAACCCTAAAGAAAAAAAATAAAAACAATCTAATAATTTAAAAATAATTTTTTTTAGCTACCATAAAATTGATTTTTCTACTAATTTTAACTTTGATAACACATAAGTAGGCCCCTACAAAGCGTAGCACCCTTTCCAAACGCTTATTTCATAGGCTGAACAGTTATCTATCATATGCTGTTTAAACTGTTCAATTATCTTATTCGGTTCAAAAGATATGATTTTTGCAACGAAAAAACTCAAATGGCGCCACTGTGCGTTGGTTTTATAGTAAAAATCGCATCATACAAAGATTATTAATTTGTTGGCCTATTTACCCTAGACTTCATAGACGTAAAATTCTAGTTTTAAGATATTTACAGGCTTTTGTATTTACTACTTCAAGAAGCTTTTTAGCCATTTCATTAGCAATTTAAAAGACAGTTGATTTATTAGCGTAGGAAAAATAGTTCGATTTGTTGGTAGTTTTTAGTTATTTTAGTAAAGAATATATTTTTATTGCTCGTTTTTTGATTTTAACGATGCTAACAAATTAAAATTTCCAAAAAGTTAATTTGAAATTCCCGGAAAAAAATTCCCGGGACTAATTTAAAAAAAATGTCCCGGGATTCCCGGGAATTCTTTCCCGCATAGAAACTCTAGCTATATTGCAAAAAAAAACTTGTAAAAGTGGATATACCTTCCGGAGATTTTAACCATGTATATATGTTATATGAATGATAAAACATTTATTTTAATCATGTTTGGAAATGTTGTAATTCGTTACTTACTTATAAGAAACTATTTGAAAACAGTACACTCACAATATTATTACAGTAACGGACTGTAGTTTATTTAAGAAATATTCCGTTCAGTCATTTTAAAATAAATAAACATTTAAAATTCCAAGCAAATTTATTTTTAACTGATTCTAACAGTTATTCAAAAAACTAAGTGCATATTAATACGGATTTTCAGTTGCAGTTAATATTTTCCGTTGATTGAGTTAAATTCTTCTTTATGTAAAATTAAATGAAAATGTCATTTAAAGTAACGAAAAGTTTATTAATTTTTACTGTCAAAAATTCAACTCTACAACCCTACCCAAAATAATCTCTAAATATAAAGTTGTTAACATCGATTTACCTAAAGCTATGAGGATGTGCTGCATTATATCTGTGACAAAGAAGAAAAAGTGCCAATGTCGAGTTACATACATATGTAAAATTTGAGTTTGTACAGTACAATTTGGAATAAAAGCTTACGTTTGCTTCGGATCTGTGATGTGAGAAGTATATAGGTTTAAAAACCTAAGGGAAACAATAACCGAAGAGAAGTGATGATTTTGTTAGAACAAAAATATATTTAAAAAAAAACCTTTAAAGTTTAAAATTGATTTCCTACACAGAAAAAATTATTGGCAGTTTTTTTCAATTAATAGTGTTTTTTGAATTTTAAAATAAATTTGATTACGTTCTTAATCGATTGAATTAAAAAAAATGTTTTTTTTTCAATTAAAATTTTACTTGATTTTAAGCTTAACTTTAATTATAAGTTTAATTGAATCAATCAACTCGGTTGTTTGAATTGAACACTTTGTTGCTTTTTCCTAGTTGCTTTCCTCCCTCATCAACAGTTTGCGAAAAAATGTTACAAGTGCAACCAACATCTTTATAAATTTATTGTCTTTACCCTTACATGTACATACACACATGTTTTTGTCATCAAAAAGAACAGTAAGCCCCCTTTCACACTCGGCAAGTTACTTGCGCAAGTTTCTTGCCGACAACAACAAAGTCTGTACAAATTTTTTTTAAATTTGTTTTTTCCTTACAGACTTTGTTGTTGTTGGCAAGTAACTTTCGCAAGTAACTTGCCGAGTGTGAAAGGGGGCTAAGCGTCGCGTGCAAAAAAAAACTATCAACAAGTAAAAAATGAACTGAAATTTGTTATAGACGAAATACAATTATGACCACCAACAATGTCAATAATGAGCCTACATACATATGTAATTATGCGTAAAATAAAAAATCGCCTTGTGGCTGACCACAATGTTGACGGTGGTTGTGGTCGCTATCGAAATTTGCTGTTTATTTTCTTTGTTTGTTAATTCTTGAATTATTTTCGGCGTCATTAGGGATGAAACGATACGAGTAAATACAAGTAACCGAGTACCAAGTAGTATCGGTAAAAATATACTCGGTATCGGTCAAAAGTAATCGTTTTACTTTGGTATTGAAATTAATCTTAAATTTTTGATTTTTTTGCAAAGCTGGAGTAGCTGTAACGGTATCAAGAAACCGTATGACCAGTAAACACCTATAAACCACATACCGTCTAGGTCCATTTCCTCAATTTCTGGCTATAGGAAGTCCGTTATCATCTCGGGATAGCGAACACCATTCACGATAATTGCTTGGCCGATCTCAATTTCGAAAAAATGAGGCCCAATAACGCTGCGAGCCGCAGAACTAACTGGGCAAGCATGCACATATGTTTTCCCATTTTCTACAGACCCAGTTTGCTGAAATTTGCGCACAATTCTCCCGATTGTGGAAACATTTGGTCGATTATGCTGACTAAAAAAATCACGATGTGCACGAAATGCATTTTAATTGAACCCCCATTTTCTTAACGCGCTGATAGAAGTTGTTAAATACAAAGAAAGGTCAATTTAAGTTGCGCAAAAACTTGACGTTAAGGTGTAACTTACAATTAACATCGTGGATTATGGTTTTACCACCCTTTATTATACATAGTTTTGACTTACCTGTAAAATCTCCTTCGCACGATTTTTTGTGCAGATAAATCAAAAATGCAGCTATCTTAAATTTATTTAGCTGCCTTAATGTGTAGGTAAGCAATTTTGGTTACCTGCATAACTAAAATTAAGTGTTTGAAAGAGGAGTAACAACGTTTTTATTAATGAATTGATAATAACAATGACGTTCAAACAACCTGTAGTCACCTTTTATGCATTTTTGTAATGAACGAGGTAGCCAAATTGGTAACAATAAAGTGGGGAACAGAATTTTCGCTGTAGTAAAACGTTAATAATAGCGCTGCAAGCTATCAAAAATTAAAAACGGCAGTTTCAAAGTAGTGTCAACAGAATACATAGTTGTAGAAGTCGTTGCAGTTGAAACGCAAATTCGAAATTTTGAACTTAGTTGCGCTACAGAGCATTCGGCAGCTTTAGATACTACTACAACTACTTTATTCTGTTCCAGGCCTAAGATTTACTATTCCTTTCATATAATCGTGGTAAAGCTGATGTAACCGCAAACCAAATTCATGAGTGTAGGTACATGCACACAAAATAAATGAATTATAATGATGCCAACTTGACTTGTTTGCGATTTTTGTTTTTATAAACAGCTTAAATTGGATATTTATGTGAAAAAGTGGACACCATAATTTTTTATTTAAGCAGCTAACTTTGATGTTTTAAATAAAAATATTTTACAACTGCCCAAAAATATGATATATATGCAGGTATACAAAAGGCACGTAAAAAGGATTTTGAAGAATAATTACAGAAAATATGTATTTTGGACAGTTAAGTCAAAGTGCAGCTAACTTTGATTTTTTGTATAAAAATAATTTTAAAATGTCAAAAATTTTGGGCATTTATCTCAAATGTGCAGGTATAGAAAGTGCACTTAAAAAATAAATTTGTATGGAATTTTAAAGAATAATGACAAATAAGAACATTTAAAAAAAAAATTTTTTTAGAAACGCTTTTCTTAAAAAAGAACATTTAAAAAACATTTTGCCCCCCCCCCCACCCCCTAGATTTTATCACGGCTACGTCCATGTATTTGTGTATTGTCATCAGGAATATGTATGCCTGCAAAGTTTCATCCATTTGCATTGAGTATAAGGCAGTTAAATTAACGTTAAAAGATTTGATTTTCCGAAGTGAAACTAAAGAAAAGGTTTTAAAAATATTAATTTTGTGCAGTGAGGTGAAAAGTTCACTTAAACAAAAGGCAGCTAAGTCAAAACTACTGTATATTTATCAATTATAAAATAAAATACATATTTACATTTAAAATAAATACATAGTGACATTGTTAATTTGAGGAATAAAAGGTAAATAAAAGGTTGTTATCCTGAACGTTCTATAAAAATTTTGTTTCCTAACAGTGCAGCCACACGATCAAGATTTTCTTGATAGTCTTTTACATATACTGATTGTCAAAAAATGCAAAAGTTGACAGCTGTGACGTAGGCTGCACGCAAGTTGAAAGCAATTTACTTTTTCAAGATGTCGTCGCCGAGAAAACAACTCAAAATGTTTTGCTATTTTCCACTTTTGATTTTTCTGCACTGTAGGCTGTTCGAAGGGACTTTATTTTTTTCTCTACTTCTTCCACTGGCATTTTTGTTTCAGAAGCTACAAACTCGTAGGCTTTTATTTTCAAATCATTTCGCCCATATGATGAAAGATTCATAAAATTTCATGGCTTCTGTACAGCTCTATGAATCGCAAAACATCATTTTGCTTATTAATTTTATAAATAAATTTTATTAATAAACATATTTCACTATTTTTTTAGGTTTTTAGTTAAAATTTTAAAATTCCCGCAACAATTTGTAAAAAAAAAAGAACTTCAGCTTTTGCCGGCAAAAAATTTGTGAAAAAAAACAAAAACAACTTCAAAAGATTTGTAATAAGATGTTTTCTTGAACGAAAATTGATACACTCACTGGCAAGAGAATTTTAGAGGCAAGCTCGTATCAATTTTTAAAAGTATGAGTGTATTGGTAAAAAAGTGTGAGTGTATTAAATCTTGATAGCCAAAACTTGATCGTGTAACCCTCAAGTAAGATAAAAAAGATTTTTCGAGAGGAAATTGGTACTTGTAGTAACTAAAAGTGGTGTCAATCTTTACAATTTTTGTTTTGCACAAAAACTTTAGTGGGTCGTAGTTCCTATTGTATTGTATTGTATAGTACTAAAACACTAATAAGAACGTTTTTAAATGCTGCTTTCTATTCTTTTATGATACAAACCGATACAAGTACCGATACAAGTATGTAAGTATCGATACTTTTTTTTCGATACTAAGTAGGTATCGATACTTTACGAGCGATACCACATCGAGTAAAAGTATCGATACCTTAGAGGTATCGTTTCATCCCTAGGCGTCATTTCATGTTGTGCGTTCAAAGTGAATAGGTGAAAAAAGTACAGCCAAATTACACAACAAAACAGTTTTTTGTTTTCAATCTTTAATACCCTGAAGAATCAGAGTTATTCTATAATTTTATACAAAGTTGTATGTATGAAATTCCTCTGTCAAAAAATCTTCCAAAATTTGTACAATTAAGCATGAGCTATTACAATTAAACAAATAAAACAAGTTATTTTTAAACCATATTTAAATAAAACATTTATTTAAATATTATTATTTTGCTTCATTTAACCATCAACTGAATTGATTTAACAAACTTATTCAATTAACAATTTGTTTGATTGAATAATTTGCGTAATTGAATTTAGAGTGTATTTCAAATACACTGTTTAATTTATTCAATTAAAAATTTAATCGATTTAATGCAAAAATTCAATCACTGTTTTAATCAATACAATTATTAAAATAATTAATTTTTTGTATTGTAATCAATTACTTTAGTAATTCATTCAATTAAAATATTGATTTTTTTAAATTAATTTGTTAATTCATTCAATTAAAATATTGTTTAATATTCATAATTTTTTCAATTATTTTTGTAATTAAAATGTAAAAACTTTTTAATTGGAAAAAAAATCCTTGTTTTGCAATTTTTGCAAATTTGAGTAATTGGTATAATCATTTCGGTGATAGGTGCAAAATTAAACAATTTTTTGCTTGTTTCAATTATTTTGGTGATAAAAACCGTTTTTTACTTTTTTCTGTGTACAGAATTAAAAAATGGACTTTTGTGTCGATTTTATATTTTTACATCAGCGGCGTTACCTAATTTTGATTCTGGCAACACAACTTGAGTTGTTATCGACCCATGAAGCCATTTTTCCTTTTTGCCACAGATGCATATAATGAAGAAAATATGTGTGGCACCCTGTCGCCGCTTTATTTGTTTCGTTAACTTCTTTAACGTAATTGTTACTCCTTTTGTAACTTGTATATAAAAGCCGTTTTTCTTATTATTCTTTCTTCTTTTTTGTTCTATCGATTTGTGTACGCACGATCTCGGTTCTCACTTAACAATTTTTATAATTTTATATTAATCTTAGTTCTCTTAAGTTAATAATTTGAATAAAACACATTGAATTTAACACCACTAGATTATTTTATTGGTAATTAATAAAATTACTAAATTGGTGACCCCGACGTGATCTAGTGGTGTAGTACTAAAAGTTTATAACCGCGTGTGTTTTATACAAATACAAAGTGCCTTTAGTAACGGTCATAACGGTACACAAATTCCTGGAATTTTTTCAAAGCAAACAAAATGACCGAATTAAACGACAGTGGAACTCCATCAACAATAACGTTTCGGAGACGAATAATGATATGCAACGTCCTCGTCCAGAATCTCCAGCCGCTGCAAACGTTTCTGTGGTGTACGCACGCCTTCCTTTAGCGCAGATGGCCAGCTCTAACATCGAATCATGGTTCACGACAATGGACTTTTGGTTCACTGCGTCCGGAATTTCAAGTGACAGTGTTGGCAGCTTTAGATCCAAGGGTTATTTCACAATTGTCGGAAGTGATTGCGGAGATGCCTCAAATTGAACGGTATAATTACATAGTACGTACAAAAATAATTTACCATTTTGCAGACAGTGAGCAGCGAAGACTCAACCGTCTACTTTCTGAGTTGCCTCTAGGAGACAAGAAGCCGTCTGAACTCTACTATGAGATGAAGCGTGTAGCAGGGACTACTCTTGGTGAGTCCGCTCTTAAAAGTTTGTGGATCAAACGACTTCCTGACATCGTGCAACCCGTTGTCGCTGTGTCAAGTGGTACAGCCGCGGAGTTTACTAGAATTGCGGATTCCATTGTAGACGCCATGTCAGCCAGAAGTATTAATACTGTTGCTAAGTAAGGTCCTTGGTCAAAAGCGGGTAGTTTTAAATTAAGTGTTAAAACGAAAATTCGAGTGGTCATTTTTAATAGCAGATGTCACGACCCCCATCATTGGTGCAGATTTTTTAAGATTCTACGATTTAATGATCGACTTGCGCCGAAACCGTCTCATCGATAACTGTCAAACCACGATACCAATTTCGCAACTACAGGCCGCAGTAATTAATGCATCTGATCCTTTTCAAGATATTTTACATAATTTTTCCGACATCACGAAAACAAAACCACATGGTACGACTACGAGTTCAACAATTGTTCATCACATCGAAGCATTCGGCCAACCAGTATAGTCACGAGCACGACGCTTATCGCCCGAAAAATTAGCCGCAGCACGGGCCGAGTTCGACGATTTATTAAAAGCCGGTATATGCCAGCCATCTAGTAGCAATTGGTCTAGCCCATTACACATGGTCCAAAAATCTAATGGTACATGGAGGCCGTGTGGCGATTATCGTGCATTAAATGCACAAACTGTTCGTGATCGATACCCACTCCCGTACTTATCGGATTTTACCAGCAACCTTAATAGTAAAAATTTTTTTTCAAAAATCGACCTTCAAAAGGCCTTTCATCAGGTTCCCGTTTGTCCTGAGGATGTACCTAAGACAGCTATAATTACACCTTTTGGACTCTTCGAGTTCAAATTTATGACCTTTGGACTCTGTAACGCTGCGCAGACCTTCCAAAGGCTCATTAACGAGGTGCTCCGTGGTTTGGATTTCGCCTTTGCCTATATAGACGACATTATCGTCGCTTCATCATCGATTGAACAACACCAAAGGATCTTTGTGAAGTTTTCAACAGACTGCGAGCCAACAATTTATCTATAAATGTCGACAAGTGCGAATTTGGTAAGTTGGATATACAATTTTTATGCCATTACGTCACCGAAAACGGTATACAACCACTCCCCGACCGAGTTGCAGCAATTCGTGACTTCCCAAAGCCAGCTCTTGCAAAAGAACTGAAAAGATTTATTGCTACACTTAACTTCTACTACACTTAACTTTTTGCCGAACGCAGCTGCAAACCAGTTGAAACTTCAAGCACTTATAAAAGGTAACATTAAAAATGATTGCACAGTGTTAGAGTGGACGCCTGAAGCAGAAGATGGCTTTATCAAATGTAAAAACGAGTTAAGCAGCGTAACACTTTTGGCACATCCAGAAAAGAATGCAGAATTAGCTCTTTATGTCGACGCTTCTGATATTGCAGTCGGTGCTGCGCTCCATCAGTGTGTAAACGGCGTTCTTCAGCCTTTAGGTTTTTATTCTAAAAGATTGACAGCTTCGCAACAGGAATTTAGCACATACGACCGTGAGTTGACGGCGATGTATCAGGGTGGGTGTCATTTTCGATACATGCTGGAGGGTAGAAAATGTTACATCGTAACAGATCATAACCCTTTGGTGTACGCATTTCGTCAGAAATCTGAAAAAGCATCGCCACGTAGGGCTCGTCAGTTAGACTTCATCGGGCAATTCACCACTGACATTCGGCACATACCAGGTGAAGAAAATGCTACAGAGGATTTCCTTTCACGTATCCAGTCCATTACCGAAGCAGTTGATTAAGAAAAAATCGCAATTTCCCAAAGAGAAGACGCAGAACTGAAAAACTTGCAGTCAGGTATAATCCCAAATTCACTTAAACTAACATCTGATCTGAGCTTAGTTTGGTTTGTGATACGGCCACCAACAACGTCCGCCCTTACGTGCTGAAAGAATTTCGTACGCTAATCCTTTCTACTGTTCACGGTCTAGCTCATCCTGGCATTCGAGCAACAACAAAAATGCTAACCACCCGTTTTGTTTGGCCATCGATGAGAAAAGAAGCTGCAAAATTTGTTCACAACTGCATCGCTTGCCAGCGCTCGAAGATACAACGCCACACGAGGTCACAGCCAATCAAATACACACCCCCAAATGAACGCTTTTCACACATCAATATCGACATAGTGGGTCCTTTTCCGCTGTGTAAAGGTCAACGTTATTGTTTGACGATGACCGATCGATTTACGAGATGGCCCGAGGCTGTGCCAATACCTGACATGACTGCCGAAACCGTTGCAAAAGCAATTTTACACAACTGGATTGCAAGATTTGGTGTCCCAGCCAAGTTAACTTCTGATAGAGGAAGGCAGTTCGAATCATCAGTTTTTAACGGGTTGACAACTTTAATTGGTAGTACCCACCTTCGCACGACTCCATACCATCCTGAATCGAACGGTATAATAGAAAGGTGGCATCGTGTTTTTAAATCTGCAATCCTCTGCAGCGAAAAAACCAAATGGATTCACAGCCTACCATCTATTTTGCTTGGCTTACGTGTCGTATTTAAGCCCGATATCAAGGCATCACCTGCAGAACTTGTGTATGGGACGAACCTAAGAATTCCGGGAGAATGTTTTGTCAACACAAACCCGAGTTCAGCAACAAGTGAAGTCGTCGAACAATTTCGTGCTGCGATGCGAAAACTACGTCCAACCGATACATCGCATCATACGTCAACACCGAAAACTTTCATAAGTCCCTCATTGAATTCGACCTCCCATGTCTTCGTACGAAATGATTCAATACGTCCGTCATTATCACATCCTTACGATGGTCCATTTCGCATTGTGCGTAAAACTTCAAAGTATTTTACCATCGATATAGGTGGCCGCTATACCAATATCAACATTGACAGACTCAAGCCTGCATTTATTGAATACGAAGACGCGAATATTTTTGAAAAAGAGAATCAACCTCTAGAGGAACCACAAGCTTTCGATTCTGATTCCAACGGAGATGAAATTGATTGTCAACAACCTGGGGTCTAATCACCGCATACGATATCGAGCAAAATTCATCGAAATTATTTATTTTGGTATCTTGAAACTCGATATCGAATGAAATGTATTGAATTTGAAATAATAGCATCGAGTAACTCGACATTACATTTATCGAGTTTTCATTCGATACGCCAGTGTCTATCGTATGCAAAAAAATTCAATAGTTTATTTGATACGATAGTATCGAATGCGGTGATTAGACCACTGTACTTATAGAAGACGTTAACTCTGAAACAAATGAATCGCCACCAGCTCAACAAAACGTTCCAGAACCTCCGACGAAATCTACCAAGTGTGGTCGACGAGTTAATCTTCCCGTAAGGTTCCGGTAGCTTTCCTCTAGGAGGGGAGTACTGTGGCACCCTGTCGCCGCTTTATTTGTTTCGTTAACTTCTTTAACGTAATTGTTACTCCTTTTTTAACTTGTATATAAAAGCCGTTTTCCTTATTATTCTTTCTTCTTTTTTGATCTATCGATTTGTGTACACACAATCTCGGTTCTCGCTTAACAATTTTTATAATTTTATATTAATCTTAGTTTTCTTAAGTTAATAATTTGAATAAAACACATTGAATTTAACACCACTAGATTCTTTTATTGGTAATTAATAAAATTACTAAATATGTATTTAGAAAATGGCATACAAAGTGTCAGACAGGGGAAGAACATTGCAAGTTGCTAACAAAATGATGAAACCGAAATGGTTTTGCAGTGTGGAATAATGTTTTAAGGGCATTTTGCATAAAAGTTTTTATTATCATTATTTTTAATAATAGGAAAAAAATTGTTTAAAACAAATAATGCTGCCTGTCAAAAAACGTTTTTTGCCCTCCTGAAAAATTATTATTTTGTAACTTAAAACGTTATACGCGGCTGTGCTTCAATTATTAAACAAAGTAAAGCTTAGAGTAAGTTTTATGAACTCATAAAATTATTACAGTAACTGATTGTGGGTTATTAAATTCGTTTTCCGTACTGTTAAAATTCATTAAAAATTTAGTTATTTTACGAATAATTTTATTTTTAAGATTTAACAAATTTTAACTACATAATTACAAAAAAATAACGTTTTTCCGTATTTATTTTGTTATGTAGTTTGATTTTTGTCGGTTAAAATATTGTCACGTTTTCCCTTTAACAAGCGCGTTTGAGTTCTTTTAATTGCAAATCCGAATAAAAACACACACTTATTCAACTTAACAAACTTTATTGAAATTTATTATTTTTTTCACAATTGTAAGTTACGAACAGAACCGTTTCTTAAAACAAACTAAACTAATTACATGAGTCACCCCTTTTTATATTTCATAATTATTTCTAGAATTTTCCTGAACCTTCCTGTAATAACTATTTATTATGTTCTATAACCATTTCTAGAAATGACTGGGAAATTTATATAGGAATTATTTTTAAATAACAGTTGTGTTGAAAATTGTGCATGACAATTTTAAGTAACATAAAACTTTAACTTACAAGATAACTTATAACTATAACTATAAATAATTCTTAGATAATTTAACTTTCGTAACAATATATTTTTTTAAAAGTAAAAGCTATTCAGTTTTAAGGAATATGAAGTTCAATAAATAAAAAATTTTGAAATTAATGAAAAAATCATTTGTTTTAAATGAAATGTAAATGGTCCGTTTTTTAAATGAATTTTAATTTGTTTAAAATGAATTTTCGTTTGAATTTAACTACATAATATTTTGAGTGTGCCCATGCCTATTGCATGAGAATTTAAAAATAAGGTTTAAGCATACAGTACTTATCGTTTATAGTCACTACAGTTTTTAGCCGCTTTAGCGATATATTACAATATAGTATCTGTTTTTTCTGCCGTTATAAGTAAATTTAATATAAAGAAATTACGTGATAGTCCATATAGCGATGAAAGTATATTTGCCACACACTTATTTCATCTATAAGCAGACATCAAGAGCGAAAGTAAATCGAATTATCGGAGTTATAATTACATTAGCAAAACGTTATATGTTCTTTTTAATTTTCGAAAACTCAAACCATTAAAAGCACTAAGAATTAAATCTTTTTTTTTTCATCATGAAAAAAATTAGTTTTTGGCTTAGGTATCAGGGAAAAATATCTTGTTTGGCCATCTTATGAGTGTTGTTGTTGTGGTCGAAATATAGTAATTTTTAAAAGTTGGTATTTTGATTGAAGCAAACGACATATGTACGGTGAACTTTTTACTTATGTGTTTTACATTGTCGTTGTCGTGATTTCGAATTTCAAACGGCTACGTCGTTGTCGTGATAGATCACTTCCGACAACTATTTTTTGAAAATTTCTGCTAGTAAAAGATTTACAAATTAAGTTATGTTCATACCATTAAAATATTTGGCTTCCCTTGTTTTAATAACAAAATTATTTACTTTTGCAAAACGTTTAGCTGGATCAAACATCATTATACAGTTTCTTAATTACATTATACAATTATCTTCTTACAAATCAAGTAAAGCAAATCCATAGATATTGTTAAAAATAAAGCTAAAGTTTGATTAATTTACTGGTCACGCGTCTTTTGGACTTTTTTCGTTTATTTATATAACTATTCTTAGCTTTAATTACATATGCAACACTTAATCCATGAAAATTACCGAAATAATTAAAAGTTACTACAAAAAGCTATAAAAAAAATGTAATCCAAATTTTTAATATTTTTAATTAGGCTTAAGTTCATCAAATTTAATTTTTATTAAATTATTTTTATGAAGAAAGGAATTTTTTACAATATGAAAATTAATTAAAATTAGTAACCGATTGTCGGTTATAAAATAATAAAAAAAATAGTTATTTTACGAATATGTTTATTTTTACTACCAAAAAATAATGGCTGATTTCATAAACGCAGTATTGCAGAGTCAAAAAAACAAATGCATTAAAAAGGCACTACAAATTAAAATAAAGCACTCACTTCGCAACCGTTGTGCAGTGAAACAGTTGCCATGCTATAATGAACCCAAAGTACATATTGCATTGCAATACTGCGTTTATGAAGTCAGCCAATCTTATTCCATACTTATGTATATTGTTCTGTTGTTAAAGGCTAGATTACACTATTATACTTTGTATTAATACATGTCAAAAACTCAAGTAATATGACAAAGTGTGATAGTGTGAATGCAATGTGTCACGAAAGTGACAAGTATTATGAAAAAAGTTTGACATCCCATACGACTTCATCGTTTTTTGAAAAATTTCTAAACAATAATACTTTTCATTGGATCAGGGTTGCATTTTATTTCATGTGTGAGTGTTTATACTTTGTGTGATGGTGTGAACACAAACTGTCATTTTACATTAGATTTTTTGACAGTCGCATCAAAACTCATTAGATTTCTATCTTACAAAGTATTATGGAATACGTAAGACTTGTGAGATAGTGTAATCTAGGCTTAAAAGGGTATATGTATAATATACTCATTCCGTTTTTAATTTCTACAGTATTGATCTTAGAGCCTATAAGGTATATGTGTATATTCTTGGTCCTTATGAGGAGCAAAGTTAAATTAATTATGTCCGTCTATTCGTTGAAATGGGTTTTCAAAAGACCCCGGATATGATGGGGACTTGTTAGTTATATATATTCATGTCACTTATAGTTCGGAATTGTTTGCTATTGAAATTCAGCCTGATCGGTCCACAAATGGCTAAGATATAGGCAAAAACCCACGACTGCTCGCAATTTTACCGATAATTCCCTTGTTTTTTTTTTTTATTTTATTTTAATGTACATATATCTGGAGAACGGCATGAGTTTTCGTAGTAGGCGTGCCACAAAGTTGAATTATTTTTTTTTTTAAAGAACAGCATTTTAATAACTTTCTATTATACATACATATTTTTAAAACCAAAATACAGAACACAAAAATTTGATGTTATGCAAATTGATAATATTGATACATTTTTGCTTTGCCGTGATGCGTCAACTACGATTTGATTCAACAAATGTTGACCCTTTTAATTCTAAGAACTTTCGAAAATTGCAATGTTTTTCCTTGTTTTTGAAAATTTCGGATTTCAACCAAAAAAAAGCAACCATATGAACATGAAGTTAGAAAGGTATCAAGGATCGATTCAATAATCAAAAAAAAATAAAACTGATCTTAGAACGAGATATTCCAATATTAACACCCTGCAACAAATTTACAAAAAGTTCAAAGGTTTAAAACTCTATTGGAAATAAAAAATCTCTTTTTTTTTTATTTATAAGCTTGGAGTGATTCTTAGAAACAATTAGGCATAAAGTAAGAATTTTTACATTTTTATTATTCTCTAAAAAATTGTCAAAAAAGAAAGAAAAATTGTGCAAGTTTCCAGTAAGGAGAAATGTCAGATAAAATGGGAATGTATCTTTTTTAGTTATTTGAATAAATACAGTACAAATACATAACATTTTTTACTTTTTTTTTTTTTTTTGTTAACAAAATATACGAAGTTTATTTTTGGTTTTTAATTTAAATCACATTTTAAATAAAGTATTACATATACAAATTAAATACGAAAAACGGCCAATCAATTTCACGAAGTTCATATATAAGTTGCTTTCGAGAACACAAAAGTTTTTACTATTTTTTACTAAACTTTACTGTATTTTACGAAATTGCGTTCGAGTACATAAAATGCAGTAAATGAGAACATAAATTGAGGGCGAAAAGTGACAGTTCTTGTCTGAGTATTTACAAATTTTTACTGCAGAAATTGTTGCTGTAAAATTTAGTAAATCAAAAAAACACATGTTTCAAAAGGTAAACAAACAAAAGTAACAAATAAAAAGCATACAAATTGTGAAAAAATTGTTAAATAAAGAAAAGTTGAAATAAAAATTAAACCAAAATAAAAATTAAATAAATATTAATTAATTAAACTTGTTTGTGAAGCATTTATTTGGCTAAATACAAACTTTTAAAATTTTTTTTGTTATGTTAATTTTTTAGAGTTGTAAAAGTGTGAAGTATTTGGGTACTTAAAGGTGTTATGATACTTGCTATTTTTTGTATTGGATTTTTTTTAGGATTGACTGAATAAAACAACAAATGCGAGAAAGAACAAGAAATACAATTTGATAAAATGTAAACAAAACAAACAATACTGCCCACGTTTTTCCCCCACAAAAAACCGTCATAAAAGCTAAAAATCGCAACAAAAAAAAAGTTAAAACCCGTTTCTTTCGATCAAAAAATAAAAAAATTGGCAACGGTGCTAACAATTAATCTGGAAATGTCAATTTTAACTTGGTGGCCACACGATCAAGTTTTGCCTTTCAATTTCTTTCAATTTGCAATACACTCTCAGTTTTTTACTAAGTGCTGGTTCACACTCTTCAAGATTTAGCCGTCAAGTCTTGAGTTTTTAGGAGAGAAGGGAAAAGAGAATGCCATTTCTTTTCCCCTCTCTCCTAAAAACTCGAGACTTGAGGAGTCAAACTTGACGTGTGTGAACCGGCTCTAACACACTCACACTTTTTAAATTGACCACGAGATGGCTTTCAATTTCACCTTTCCATTTGTTTGGCAATTTACTTTCAATTTAACAGCTGAGTACAAGTTTGTCTCTGTTGTTGTTGACATCTTGGAAGTAAATTGCTTACAAATTGAGTGCAGCCTACGTCACAGCTTTCAATTTATGTTAATTTTGACAAGCAGTATATGTAAAAGACTATCAAGAACAACTTGAACGTGTGGCCGCAGGGTAAGTTAAAAAATTTTATATTTTTTTTTTGACAGTCTTAGATTATTTATCGATAACACATGTATATTTGTTTGACATTTCAAGATTCTTTATGATATAATCATACTCTTTACACTTACCTAGCATTTACACATGCCACTGCCAGTTCGAAAAACTCATTACACTCACACTTTTTTACTAATACACTCACATTTTTCGCAATGGCAGCTCCAGTGGCAGCAAAAATTGCATGCGAGTGGAAATTTGGCACTTGCATGCCACTAAATGTCAAAACGATAAGCAATGTTACCATGTTAAAAATTTAATTCACATTTACTGGATTGTTGTCAAATTGTTATTGAAGTTTTAACTTAATAAAGAATTATTATGATTAATTTTTTAAATACGCGCATAAATAAAAGCAAGTTGGTTAATAATAGAGCATTAATATCGTTAAAATAATGCCAATATAAATAAATGAAAAAATTTCCCAAAAAATGTGCCATTATGATTAACTCGGTAACTCTGTTTTGTTTTCTGGTACTTTTTTTTTAATTTGAGAAGTAAACAAATTTGCTCAAGTTGACGCTTCTACGACATTTTAAAAATGAACTCGCAGTGGCATGTGTAATCACAAAAGTTAATGGCATGAGATTCGACTATTTCGAACAAATTTTCTTTGATAATATGTATACAACAGTGGCATGCCAATACTTGCATGTGTAAAGGCAGGGTTAGTCAGTTTTCCTATGCAAATATATTTGCACTGTTCTCCAATATAGAAAAAATACAAAAAAATAGCAAGTATCATAACAGCTAAGTAATCAATAGCAAAAAAATTAGTCATGTTCTTTTAAATAATTTAACTCGCTACAAATTAGTAAAATCAAATAAAATAAAAAACAAACAAATATGAAAGATTACATAAAATAGTTTGCTTGCATTTTTCAAAAAGGAACGTGTTATAAAAAGTATTTAATCGAGTACCGATAAGAAAACGAGTTAAGTAGTCAAAAGTTTCAATATTTTTCAACACTTCAATTATTTGCCATCAGCTGTTGCCTTTATTTTACGAATTTTTACAAATTTTGCGTTCGCGTACTTTTCTGGACAACAGCTTTTTGTGAGAAATGTTTTTAATTTACTCATTTACTGCATTTTACTGTAAAAGTACTCAAACGCACCTATAATTAACTATAAGTTTTAACTGTCAAAAACATTTCGTTAACTGGAAGTTAAAATAATAGTTAGTTTTAACTGAGCTTGATGAAATTGGCCGTAAATAATTTACATACAACTTAAAAATTACTAAAAAAAAAAAAGATACATAATAAACAAAAATATCAGTAGTCGGATGAATAAACCCATTTATAACATCGGTATATTAATAAATATCTGATTTGGTTTTGATTGTACCGTACATTAAGACTTTGGCATTGACGTTTTTACAGCCTGATTTAATAGGATCAATTGTTTTAACAATTTCGTCGTAATCTTTTTGAGTCAGTACAACATTTTCAAGTTCAGCTTCACGTTTTATGCAATCATTTAGATCATGCTGCGTAAAAGACTTAAAATTAATTACTTTACAATCGGCTAGAGATTGTAACAAATCTATTTGTACTTCATAAGCATCCTTTGTTAGCATTGTATTTAAATTAAATACATAAAATAGTACAACACGTCTGTGTTGCTTTTTATTGGCTTCAATCAACAACTGATTAATGATAGATATTGCTCCGTGGTCACAGGCATGCAAATTCTCTATAATTAATAAATTTTGACCACAATCTGAGAGTTTTTCTATAAGTATCCTTATTAAGTGGAATTTTTCAGCTTCATCTTTCACATAGGTATTCCAAACATAAGTGTGCACATTCTCCTGCCAGGGAAAATTTTGCTGCAATCCACTTATAAATAAAGATTTTCCCACGCCAACTGGACCCACTAGAGCAATAGCGTTTAGATCACTATCATTTCTTAATGCCACTTCAATTTGTTGCATTGCCTGATATTGATGTAATATCCTATTTTGTTTTATACGTGCAAATAGTGGTACAGTGTCAAGTTGTTGTTTTTGATCACAGTAGTTATGTTTACCATGTATGATCTCTGTGTATTGATTTCGATAGTTTTTAAGGAAATCTTTGAGTATTTGTTTTGTATTGGAATTGTTTTGAGTAAAATAATGACCCATTAATAAGGATATTGTAAATATTATTAATGCTGTGGCAAATAATACACGTTTGCATTTGTTTCCTTGTGCGTTTTTCTTTTGTTTCAGATCTTCGGAATCCACCAGCCTTCGTAGTTTTTTGCGTTTATTTGTTTTAGTTTTAGGCTTCTGAAAAATTTTTTAAGGAAAAGAATTTTTAGTTGAATAAATTTGAAGAAGTTTTTGTTTTGATCTCATTTAATTTTTTTTTTTTTTTTTTTTTTGTAACTATTGTAACGGAAATTTTTACCAAGTTTCATTTTACTATAATAAAATTTTAATTTTTGAAATTGTCTTTAGCTTATACATACTAAAAATATTTAAAAGATTACTTTGCTGTAACTTGTAGCCTATTATGCTTTACAACTTAGCTCAGTTGAGTTCAAATTTAGGCAAAGGCTTTTTTAAAAACAACTTCCTCTTACCTTTGAATAGGCAATATCGCGGACAAATTTACCATTGACCTTCTTGGTCATGGTCATATTAGATGCTGCTAAAAATGCTTTAAAATAAAGCTCTTTTTCGCAATTGCCTCCAAAAACATTACACTTACTTTCCTTAAGTTATTAACTATCCTAATTTATGTCCAGTATTATCAGGAAAAAAAACTAGTAAAAAATATTGAACAGTAGAAATTTTTTAATTTACACAAGCGTTCTCTTTTACAATTAGAAGTAGGAATTAATTATGTTCTACAATTCAACATGCTAGTCATGATTTTAATATAGAAATTGTGGTTGTTCATACAACATATCGTCATAGAAAATTTTAAAGGGTTATCATTTTAAAAAAAAATTCAGGAGATAAAAAACTTTATAAAAAGCCAACATTTGCGATTATCTGCCATGTTCTGACAACCGCACGATTTGAAATCGCAAAACGCCAGATTTAATTTATGGTGATCTGCCAGTTTCTTAAAAATAATATAGTTCCCTTGACCATACTTTTGTAATCCTACTTAGCAAAAGTTGTTTAAAAAGCGAGAGCGGAAGCCCTACTCCGCAATGACGTTTGTAAAAAAGATATGAGTATGAAATGGAGCGAGCATGCCTTGTTTATACAAAAGGAGTAGAGGCCTTATAGAAGGCATCCGTACTCCTTTTTCCCCCGTTGAGCATCATCGAATGAATCTATTGCAACTATCTGCATGAATCACATAACATTTGTGCGGTTGAGCATTTCACGAGTTCTAAGATAATCAGTAAATAAAATAAACCAACATTTACATATAAAGAACTTAAGACATCAAAAGCCAATTTTGGGAGTAATATTTGTATGGGAGTTATGGAGAAATGTGGACCGATTCCAAAAAAGTTTGGAAGATGATTTAAATTGCAATCAAATAAGTTTGAACTTAATGCCAAAAAAATAAAGTTGTGTATGTACTTTTCGCGCGTTATCATGGACAGTCAGACAACCGAACGGACGGACATCGTCAGATCGACTCAGATAGTGATTTTCCACTTTTGTGGTGTGGGTATATAAAAACATAAAAGCTTAAAACATTTTACTCTAAAAACAAATTAAATTTGAATATTTTTAACCCACCTCAATAGTACTGCAATTGCCCACAACCTCGAGAGAGTCGTTTATATCACAATCCATCATTGTATCTTCAGTAACCGCTTTATTAACATCCATAATCTATAATTTTCTTTTTAGTAACCTTTAATTTTTGCTATAAACTTATTAATTTTTTATACAAATTCTACAAAATTTAAGGTTTGTGGCAGACACAGCAAAATGAAAATTGGCGCTTGTTTGGAATGCCAGACTTTATTTTCTTGACAGAGGTATAGTAAAGATGCCATAGCGTATTTAAAAAATATAAATTACGGCAACTCTATTAGTGATACCACATTAAAAACCTTTGATTACACGAGATATTCAGGAAGACAATCACAAATTACAACAAAATAGTTGTAAACAAATAAAAAAAAAGAAAAAGTTTTTAATATAAAATTAAAATGGAAATGTAAGTTTATATATAAGTATACACATTATTTTTATTAAGTTCTATAATATATAAATTAGTGTAAATCCCAGCTTTTCGGTGCTATCTAACTATGAGGTAATGGAGTCACTTAAAAATATCAAAGATACCAAAAAGAAATATGGTTTAAGAAATCTAGCGACAATTACCTATGAAACACTACAATTCTTGGAAGATTCTCCGTGTAAGCATCAAAATCGTGAGACAATTCTAGCCTTTATAAATGAAATGCAGCAATACAAATTGACCACCAACGAATGTCTGATGATGGTTAATAATCCACCTTTAAGTGCTTTACACATACAACTGGTAAGTTTTTCTTTTCTTATTATTAACGTTACTTATTCCAAATTAATATTAAAATTACATCCTTTTTAGCTTATAGAAGATAGTGAAGAACGTTTAACGGAAGAACAAGTTAACAATATAATTGAAATAGCCAAAAAAAAATTTCCTGGACCCCCACAAGAATCAAATTAAAAGCAATTATAAATAAAAACTACATGGGAGTTTTCTTCATTTTCCTTTTTACTTTTACTTTTACTTAATTTTTTTATTCAATACTTTATTTTAGTAAAGTTTAATGCAAAATATTAACGTTTTTGATCACCTAAATCTTCGATAAAATCTGGATCAATTTCTGACCATTTATCAGGTATGACATCGAATAGATCATCTTTTACATCACCTTGAATGACAATTTCATCTTCACCGGTTACTGAAGAGCCACATGCAAATTTTGAACCAAAGAACTTAGCAGCGACTTTCAGGTCAATTTCTATAGAAGAAAGCCATTTTAAGCTGCATTAGCATTTATTTTTTAATCACCTAATCTTACCAAAAGTGCTGAGACCAGTGACCACAGTTACAGACTTCTTTTTACCTCTTGGAGCTCTGGACACTGTAATGCGTTTGTCAACCTCTTCCTTCTTTTTGATTTTCATTAAACCTTTACCACCACGTTTTTGTCTTTTTTTGTCATCATCTGTGCCATCACCGGCTTCTTCCTCTAACCTTACACGTTCAAATTCTGTCGGCAAATTCTTTTCCAGCCATGCTTTACATTTTTCATACTCAGGATAATATTCGCAATACTATTAATGATGAAAAAAATTATTCTAAATTTATGATTTAGAACTTTTGCAAACTTACCTCAATGGGCATGGAACAATTACCGCAATATTTCACAACTAAGGGGTAAGTAACACCCTCTCTTGGGCCCAACTTTAGACGTTCAACTACTGGGTTAACTTCCACTTCTGTCATGTTTCCTTGTGCTTCTTTTAAATTAATTTAATTTTTCTACTAAAAACGAGATTTGCAAAATTTATTGAACAAGTTTAGTTTGACAAACAGCTGTGTAAAACATTTTCAGAAATATAAATCAGCTTATATATATATAAAAGAATCAACGATAAAAAGTTGTAATATTTTTTTATCGATAACATATTTTGTTAAGTTCAGGATTGCCCCTTTTTCCACGTGCGTGAACAAATCATACCGCGAAAACCAACTTTTTCTGAATAGTTGAATAAAAAGTATGAGAGCAAAAAAGTACTTAAGGACATGTTTTTGCAACCATTTTCAACTAAATTTAAAAAAATTTTCCAAAAAGTTGTTATGTGAATAAAATCCGTAAATTTGTGTGTTTCCAAAATCTGATAAGTGAATTCGAAAGCTCTCAACCAGGGCTATTAAAACCACCAGCTGTCACTTTCGGGAAATTAAAAGTTTAGGGGGCGTTCTGTATTAAAGTGAAAAAAATTCAAAAATGTTCTAAAAAGTTATAAGTTGAATAAAATCTGTAAATTTGTGTGTTTCTAAAATCTGATAAGTGAATTCGAAAGCCCTCAACCAGGGCTATTAAAGCCACCAGCTGTCACTTTCTGGTAATTAAAAGTTAAGGGGGCGTTCTGTATTAAAGTGAAAAAATTCAAAAATGTTCCAAAAAGTTGTTAGTTGAATAAAATCTGTAAATTTGTGTGTTTCTAAAATCTGATAAGTGAACTCGAAAGCCCTCAACCAGGGCTATAAAAGCCACCAGCTGTCACTTTCCGGAAATTAAAAGTTTAGGGGGCGTTCTGTATTAAAGTCAAAAAATTCAAAAAACAACTTTTTGGAAATTTTTTGAATTTTTTGACTTTAATACAGAACGCCCCCTAAACTTTTTATTCAAAAAACAAATTTTTGGAAATTTTTTGAATTTTTTGACTTTAATACAGAACGCCCCCTAAACTTTTTATTTCCCGAAAGTGACAGCTGGTGGGATTTTATTCACATAATAACTTTTTGGAAAATTTTTCAAACATTTTAA
Organism: Pollenia angustigena; assembly: GCA_930367215.1. NCBI lineage: Eukaryota > Metazoa > Arthropoda > Insecta > Diptera > Polleniidae > Pollenia > Pollenia angustigena. The sequence goes on along the minus strand of OV884059.1, from coordinate 176,418,006 downwards.
GCCGCAAAGTTTCAAGATTTTTTTCATATTTTTATTAATTTCTTGACTTTTTATGGTTAATATAGCACTCGTAATGTTTCCTGATATATTTTTGGTTGTATTGTTATTGTTTGTCACGCACGTGTTGTTGTTTTCAAAACAATAACAATAGCACGTGTTCAACCCAAAAAAAAATATTGTTTTTGCGGTTGATTTCAAATATTGATTTGTTGTGTCCAAGGTATATTTATAGCAGGTAGTCTCGGAAAGCCAGCTGGTTATTTTTTATTTGCTTGTTTTGCGATACAAACTGTCAAATGTTGTATAGTAAACATGTAAACAAGGTTTTTGTCCTTATTTTTTTGTCTCTTTTCAACCTCTTTGCTGTTTGACAGTTCGTTTCACAAAACAACAATAAAAAGCCCTGTTGTTTGTTTTATTGTACAATTGTTGTAATCTCGCGGCTACCTGCTATAAATATACCTTGGTTGTGTCTGTTTTCGCATTCAAATACAGAAATACTTTTATCTCATAAATCGAGCAACGATGGAATTTTTTGTTTCACACTTCATGTTATAGCCTTTTCACACTTGTCAACATTTAACATATAACATCAATTTGCGAAAATGTTGGAATTTTCCCATAAGAAATACCTAGGGCTAAAAATCAAAATTTTTACAGAATGTTACTTTCTCATTTTGTTCCCTTTTACATTTTTCGATTCTTTTAGTGTAATCACTAGAAAAGTGGCAATAAATTCTGTCATTATTGTGGCATCACTGACAAAATGGCAGTTGATTTGAAAGCAGCGCTACCATTTCTCAAGTTTTTCCTTTTTTGCAAGCCTTATTTTGCTTAATTTTGCTTAAATTATTAAACAAAATGAATTAGAAATACAGTTTGGTGTTATCTCTTTAAATGTTGGTACTTTTGTAGAAAAAAAGTATTTTAAAAAATTAAAAGTTTTTTTTTTTCAGAAATGGTGAAATTTTTTGTTAATGGTAAATGTTAGATGTCTCAAGTGTGAACGCGTATTTCACATTTTCAACATCTTCCATGCGTTCCTCCGAAATGTATGCAAGTGTACAAAGGGTATAAGAAATTTTACGATGCGAGAAATACAGAAACGAGCTACTGTTTCATTTTGAAAGTTTGTTTGTGTTGTTAGTGCGATTTTTTTTTAAATAGATACAAAAAGTAAATAAAACTTAAAAATATATTATTTAACTCTTTTATTGATATAATTATGTTATAATTATCACTTTATTTTATTAAACATCAATTTTTATTTTGTTTTTTCTTTGTTTTGATATATTTTGAGAGCTAGTTCAGATAAACTAACGATAAATGTTATCAAAATTGGAGATGATAGTACTTTTTTCCTGTTTCGCAGACTGTTTCAAAATGAAACGACGTGTTTCGCTCACAAAATTTTGTATGGGGAAACAAGTCGTTTCAATCATGTTTGGGGCGCGAAACAGGAATAAGAGAGCGAAACACGAATATTGCTGTCCGTGTGAACATGGTATTACTTGTACAAAAACAAAAAACTTTTTCTTTTAAGCTGTCAAGAACTTACTACACCATATACAAAGCAAAAGGAAAAAACGTGCATGTAAGCAACTTTTGAAAGCTCAAAAGAACGAAAACAATGATCATCAGGCTTCTTGCGCAGACCTTTCAGCAAATCATGTCAGTTGTAGACAGGCAGTAAGTTGTTTTGTTTTCATATAAAAAAAAATTACCAATGCAAGCCTTGGTAAAATTACCTAGATTATTTTTTGTGTGTATATATAAATTTAAACATTAAAAAAAGCCAATTGACGATAATATAAAACTATAATGCAATAATTTGAAGAAGATGGCTAACTCAATTAGTAATATTACCAAAAATTTTAGGCAATTCTATCTTAAAAATTACCAATAAACTTATACTATGTTCACACTTGGGTTCTTAAACGCGTTTAAGCAGCTCGAACGTGATTAAGCTCTAATCACTTCAAAATCGAGATGATTACCCATACATTGAAGTGATTTGTTAATCACTTCAAATCGACTTGATTACAACTAAATCCCCTACAAGAAATGGATGACCAAAACTAATACAAACGCACTATTTTTTTTTTTTTTATTGTTACAACTGGCGTTGCCACTGATGGCCGTTTGTATACCAAACTAGGAATATTTGTTTAAGCACAAGTTTTATTAATCTTTTCTTCTTATATATATATATATATTAACTTAATAATACGTTAAATACGTTAATACGTTTCATAAATGTTAATTTTAATAAGAATTTATCTAAATTAAAATTAATTAATTAAAAAAAAAGTTGTGGAATTTTGGGAATTGCTGTTGTAAAAAACATTTTAGGAAGAAATATTTGGTAGTGGCAACGCTAATTACTTCAGGTATGAAATGAGTATGCAAGAGTGAAACAACAAATGCATTTATGATCGTTTTATTTTTTAACGGAATGTGCAAAATATGGAAAAAAATTTAAAAGCGAAAGGTATTTTGTGAGATTTTGACGTGCGCGCATTACTTTTGTTATTTAAAATAAATATAAAAAATTAAATAAAATTGACAGTGACAAAAAAGAAAAAACGAAATATTAAACAAAAAGAATAAATTGATAGTGACAATAAAAAAAAACAAAAATATTAACAAATAAAAAAGTGAGAATAATATAGACAATACATATTAACAGCCGTATTCATAAAAAAAATCATAATTCAGGTTTTAGATGAATTTTAGTTAAAAAACATTTTAAGCCTAAAAAAGCTTTTTTTTAAATTCGTATTCATAATCAGCATTTTAACTAATAAACGTTTTACCGTATTTTTTAATTTGATGGTGGCAACGATATCTCTTTTATTTGTCACATGAATCATAATGATGTAAAACAGTGGTTATTAATTCATACTCGTATTCGTATCTAAAATTTTTTTTGTCGTGTGTGAGAAAAAAATTGTTTTTTATATGTATATGAATAGTTGTCTCTTATATTTAAAAAAATAAAGAGTTCAAACAAAACAAAACAAAGTGCAATTTAGATGATGATTTTATTGCTGATAACAAAAAGTATTCAAATAACGAGTTTTATTTTATTTATTTTGATCGTTTACACATCACTAGTTCATAATGTACAATTAATAATTTTTTGAGCTTTAATTTGTGAAATTGAAAAATATATTAATAATATACATTTTTCATACATACATATTTTTGAATTTCATTTTATTTTTAATGTTTAAATACATAATAATATATTGTCTTAAAATTTCTCGCAAAAATGTTCAAAATGACCATAAACACACAGCAAAAAGCAAAAATGTCATTTTAAAATAGGTTTAAACAAGGGTCGAACCAATTTTAAAATTCGCTTATTTACACAAGGTTTAAAATAGGGTTTTTAAGGTAATATTCGTTTATGAATACAATTTTAACGATTTATGCTTAAAACAGATTTGAAATGGAGTTTAAAATGTTTATGAATACGGCTGTAAGAAATTAAATTAAATAAAAGTTTAGTTTTTGTGATAGAAATTAAATATGAAAAAAAGACGATTGCAGAATTGTCTGTCATTAGAAAAAAGGACATTTGAGTCCAATATTCAAATGTATAAAAGACTAATGGAAAGCGAAGATAGTGCACGAAGTGAAAGAGCTACTATACAACCTGTTCCTTCAATAAGTGTAAATTGTAACCCAGAACTTGACGAAATTGATAGTTCTGATACTGAGTTGGGTAATGCTTCATCACCATTTGTGGAAAACAGCAAAGATTCTGAAGAAATAAGGGACAGTAAAGGAAAATGTGAGGAGATAAAATTATGGGCTATTAGGAATAACATTTCACAAACTGCACTGGAGGACTTGTTGCACACATTAAAAAGGGTAGGAATGAAAGATTTACCATTATCAGCCAAATCCCTTTTAGGTACAACTACTAATAATGTTAAGATTTCCAACATTTCAAATGGAGAATTTTTATATTTGGGCATAGAAAAATATTTTTCTGGGGGCTCATTTGAATACCTAATTGAAAAAGACGAGGTTCTAATTGACGTAGGCATTGATGGTTTAAAACTTTTCAAAAGTTCAAATAAAGTTTTGTGGCCTATTCTTGGAAAAATTGTAGGCTTTGATAATGTAAGTCCTTTTATGATAGGTTGCTTTTCAGGTTTGAAAAAACCAAATAATTTGGATAGTTTTATGAAAGATTTTTGTGCAGAAGTTATGTTTTTAAGAGAAAATGGTGTAAAAGTAGGTTTGAATCAAAAGTTGTTGCGATTTAATGTTCGTTTGTTTGTTTGTGATTCTCCAGCTAGGGCTTTTGTTACAGGTGTAATGTCGCATAATAGCAAACATGGTTGCCCCAAATGTTGCCAAGAAGGATTATATAAGGAGCGAAGGGTATGCTTTTCAAAAGAAGTTGGCCATTTAAGAACAGATATATCTTTTCTGTCAAGATCTAGCCCTTCTCACCATACAGAAGCATTCAGGGGGAAAAAGAGCGTTTTAGAAGAAGCAGGCTTTGGAATGGTTTCTCAGTTTCCTCTAGACTGTATGCATTTGGTGGATTTAGGAGTTACAAAAAAGTTGCTCAAACTTTTAGTTAGTAAAGCAAATGAATTAAGAATCAATGAAAAATTAAAGTTTATAGCGGGGTATGTTCCTTCAGAGTTTTGCCGTGTTCCTAGGAGTTTAGATGAATTAAGTAATTGGAAGTCTACTGAATATAGGCAATTTTTGTTGTATACAGGAATTTTTATTCTAAAAGATTGCGTCAGTAGTGATCAATATTATCATTTTTTATTATTGCACAGTGGTATAAGGCTTTTATCTAGTGAAGTGTCTCATGTAAGCGAGTCAGATAATGCTCAAAAAGTTTTAGAAGATTTTGTCAACTATTTCGGTACATTATATGGTGATGAATTGGTCAGTTTTAATGTTCATGGGTTACTTCATTTAGGAAATTGCGTAAGGCAATATGGACCGTTAGATTCTTTTTCAGCATATAAATTTAAAAATTATATGCAGTATATTAAAAAAATTGTGAAGAAACCAAATAAAATTTTGCAGCAAATTTGGCTTAGGAAAGGCAAGGAATTGAATTGCTCTCGAGGAATGTTTCTAATTTGAAAAGTTTTACTCTTAATCATAAAAAAGATAAAGATAGTTTTTGTTTTAGCAATATGTTTGGACCCATGAAAATAGTTAGCGTTGTCAATATATCTGAATATGTTTGCAAAGTTTTTAACAGGACTGAAAATTATTTTGAACAACCCTTTAATTCGTTTAGCGATCTGGGCATAGTGATTGCAAGCGAGTTAAGTAAAAAAACCAACGTAGTCAAACGGGAAGATATAGATTTCAAATATTTTTGTATTCCTGTTAAAGAAAAATTTCTTCTTATACCCCTTGTACACCACCTTTTCCATGAATTTCTTCACTAATTCCGCACTCTTAATTTCAATTAGTCTTGTATATATATCCATAAATATCATTTCTTAATGCTATATGTTTCCTTGAAGCATTTGATTTTTTCACTTTTTTTCATTAAAATGAGTTTTTCACAAAACTTTTTTGAAAGAGAAGAAAACCAAGAGAATGCCCAAATAAACGGTAAGTAAAAAAACACAAAGCTGCACAAATAAAAATATAAATTCATAACTTTTATTTTTTAGCCAACCAGTCCGTAATTAAGAAAAAGTGTTATTCTTCAACAGAAAATGCCCAAAATACCACTCCTTCATCTGCATCATCCTTGCCCAAAAATAATGAAGGTAAAGTAAATTTTTTTCATATACAGACATACACGGAAAGAATTATTTACTAACTTTTGATTGATTTTCTTGATATGTCGATTCAAATAAAAATTATTTAAATCAAACAAAGTTTTCTTGAGTATTTTCTAAAAAAATTTTATAAATCCACAGCATTTATTGCATTGTTAACAATTTTTTCGAATGTGCTTCTATGAGTCAAGTAAACATTTTACTAGAACTTTCGAAGCAGGTAGACCATTTTGTCTAAAAATACATGGCAATTTTTACATACAAAAACAAAAAATTTACTTGAGTTTTGTTGTTGCCATTCCTTATTTGAAGGAAATTACTAAAAAAAAACTTAACCTTGAAAAAATTTTTTATGATCAGTAAAAAATTTGGAATACACAATTTCTTTGTTGCATCAGTTTATGTATGAGCATTGCTCAAAGCCTTATGCAAATTCCTAACCATTCTTATAAAAAAAAAACACATACAATAACTATGTAAAAATGTAACGGAATTTTATTATTGGCATTCTTCGTTTGAAGGAAGTTATTAGTTTATTTGAAGAAAAAAAAAAAACATTTTTATGAGTGAACCAAAAATTCCTTAATTTTCTGCGAATTTGTTACATTTTCATGAATGATATTGCGTCTGGAAGAGGTTGGCGCCATTATTATTGCTTAATATGCTAATGTACATGCAGGTGCGCACAAAAATATGCGTTATTCGAGTTTATTTGAACAAAGAAAGAAAAAAACCTTTTTTAGACTGCTCATGTTTTTTGTAATATAAATTTTTTCTCAGTAAAAGAATTGGTGTTGTTTTTTATATTTATAGATTTAGGTAAATTTTTTTTCCTTTGATATTTTTGGTGCGCACTTGCATGTACATTAGCATATTAAGCAATAATAATGGCGCCAACCTCTTTCAGACGCAATATCATTCATGAAAATGTAACAAATTCGCAGAAAATTAAGGAATTTTTGGTTCACTCATAAAAATGTTTTTTTTTTTTCTTCAAATAAACTAATAACTTCCTTCAAACGAAGAATGCCAATAATAAAATTCCGTTACATTTTTACATAGTTATTGTATGTGTTTTTTTTATAAGAACACAATACTACCGATATCATCGTACATTTTAAGAGCGGAGCCAATTGACAAAGCACCGAAAAAATGCAGTTTAATTAAATTAAAAACATTTTTAATTAATAATATATTTTTAATCGTATTTATTGTCATTATTATTTTGTTATGCCAGACATTCTAGCACTTCTTCAGCAGCTGGTTGAGGGGCAAAATGACTTAAGAGCACGGCTCGAAAGAATAGAGTATAACCAATCTATGTTGAGCAATGGTCAGGGTGTTCTTAATACAAATCAAGAAAAAATTGCCAATACGTTGGAGGCGGTCGAGGAGAGTGTAAGTATCTGACAGTTTGTTCTTGCTAATTTGTCTTTAAAATTTAATATTTATCAGACCGTATCAAAACCAGAAATGATGGCACAGTCCAAGCTGCTGATGGAGTGTAAGGTGGGTATCAAGAGAACCCAGGACTCCATCTGTCGCATGACAGGGGAAAAGAGCGATAGCGACATTGATGAGGTCGCTAGCGTGCTTCCCCTTCGAACAGCTGAGACTGTAAAGGAAGTTGAGGAGAAGCTAAACTTCTCAGTTTTTGCTCAGGCAATGGTAACAAACGTAAAAATATTCCATACTTTTTAATTTTTAATACTTTTACACTTTATAGAATAACTACGTCTACAAAATTAAAGGTGTTTCCGATGATGTTGGAAGCGTCATCCGTTCCATATTTACGGATGACGTACTTTCAAAGTACAATTGGGATGGGCGGTGCGAAAAGCTTTCTCTGGCAGGCCTTAATATTACTAATAAGGTTCTTAGACGTATGTACATATAATAATAATAATTTAATAAACATTTACAACCGTCTTCAAAACGAAAATTTGTGTACTCCGATTATACTCCGCTCATCGAGTGAGCAACTAAAATGTTAATTAAGCTTAATCACCATTTAGTCATGAGTTTATTCAAAACACTTTTAAATAGCCCGATTAAAAAAAATTTTTACATCTCTGTTTTAGTTAAATTCAATTCACGGAAATAGCAAATTGACAGCAGTTAATTAGGTGTTTAAATGTCTCTGATCATTTGATAATCACAGTTTATTTAAAAGTGTTTTGAATAAGAAATCCTTAATCAGGGGATATGCAGTAACTAAATTTTTGTTTTGAATACGGGTGTTATTTCACATATACTATGCTTACTTAAGTAATGTGTTCACTTCTACATTTTTACAAATTACAGATATTTTTCAAAAGCAAAGCGCTTTAGAGTTTGAAAAAAGCATAAAGAAGGCCGTTGAACGCGCGCACCACAGATCGAAACAAAAAAAATATTTGTTAAAAGAAAAGCCGAAACATTAATTTATTTTTTTACTTACACTAAACTGAAATATTTTATTTTAATTTAATTTCTATTATTATTTTATAATGTAATATTTAAATTTATAAAAAGTATTGAATTGGAATAAATTGTGTTTTATTTCAAATATATTCGTCAACTGTGACTGCTAAATTCGTCAAGACTGACTAGTCAACTGTGACTGTAAAATTCATCAAGACTGACTAGTCAACTGTGACCGGTAAATTCATCAATACTGACCAGTCAACTGTGACTAATATATTTATTCGGACTGACTAGTCAACTATGACGTATAAAACCATCAAAAGTGACCAGTCAACTGTGACGAATAAAGCAATCAACGCTGACTAATAAACAACATTAGAGTAAGCAGTTCAGATATATGTTCTACAGACGATAAAATACATAAGTTAGAGAAGGATGCAAAATCACACGTACACAAAAGTTTAGGTCATTTTTTTCACGTTGGCCTTAAGAATGTGATAGAAACTTTGTTCTACGCGATGACCATTTTTCTGTCATCAATGACAGTCAAATGACCGGTAATAGTATGTTCACATTTGGCTTCTTAAACGCGTTTAAGCAGTTCGAACGTGATTAAGCTCTAATCACTTCAAAATCGAGATGATTACCCATACATTGAAGTGATTTGTTAATCACTTCAAATCGACATGATTACAACTAAATCACTTCATAAACCACATAGAATCCACTGAACATACCCTAATAATGTAGAATCGCTCGATTGTGTACAACCGGCCAAGATGTCTGCTTAATATTTTTATTTTTTTTTTCCTTAAATAATTCATAAATTTTCACAATTTCATCATTAAATTGATTAAAATAATCTTCTGATAATTTTATAAAAGTGTTTTTATCCATTTTTAATACTTTAAAGAAATTTAAATTTGTTTGTTGTTTTTTTGTGTGCTTGTGTGTGTGTTTTTTCTTAATCATCTGTCATCTTAATCATCTCAAATGTAATGTGAACGGCTTTGATTAGCTAAATCAACATTTTGCTTAAACGCGTTTAAAAACCCAAATGTGAACATACTATAAAATGACGGTCACTCTTCTTGTAGGGTCACTTCATAAACCACATAGAATCCACTGAACATACCCTAATAATGTAGAATCGCTCATGATCGTGTACAACCGGCCAAGATGTCTGCTTAATGTTTTTATTTTTTTTCCTTAAATAATTCATACATTTTCACAATTTCATCATTAAATTGATTAAAATAATCTTCTGATAACTTTATAAAAGTGTTTTTATCCATTTTTAATACTTTAAAGAAATTTAAATTTGTCTGTTGTTTTTTTGTGTGTTTGTGTGTGTGTTTTTTCTTAATCATCTGTCATCTTAATCATCTCAAATGTAATGTGAACGGCTTTGATTAGCTAAATCAACATTTTGCTTAAACGCGTTTAAAAACCCAAATGTGAACATAGCATTATCCAAGGAGAATTGACTAGAAGGTGAGGTCAACTCTACAACGACAATGCTGCTGTGGTCGGGTTGTCAAAAATATTGCTAGTAAAAAAAACAGGTTTGTTTACATAAAAAACTAGTTTGTATACAAACTTTGACAAGTCGACCACAGAAAAAAAACACCGCATGTTGACTTGACCCCACCTTCTAGTCAATTCGCCTTGCACCCGGCTGATAAATCTTATTTGACAGATCGCTAAATTATTTGTTTTTATTGAAAAATAATATTACCTATGCATGCCTTGGTAAAATCTTATTGATTTTTTTTTGTGTACGAAGCAAACTCACCACTACGGCAATTAAACAACTGCTCGAATAATTTTTTTTGCATTTTTCCCGTACGTGTTTGTTTATCAGAATTTAATTATTTAATTATTATACTTTGGTTTAATTCATTTTTAAATTAATTTCACCATGGTTTTTTGGAATTGTTAAATAAAGCATCTTTTGTAAATATATATAATATGCAACAAAATAATAAACAATATTATGAAGGATGCGGCAAAGAGGGACAAATACGTTGTATATTTTTAAGTGAATTTCATGCCACTGCCGGTTCAAAGATAAGCTGCCAGGTAAGGCGAATAAAAAAAATTATTTTTCAAACTTTTCATTAACCACAAACTTCTTAAGGTTCCTCCTGATTATGTTCCCAAAGATATATTTGATGCCATTAGCGTTTATATCATACCAAAACCTCATCTGCAAAGATGTATTCTAACTGTAAACGCCATGGACATGAAAGTTGTCGGTTATCCAGTTGGTATTGAAGACCAACAAAAATATGCCCGCAATGCATTTTTATTCAATTTATGCTTTGTCTGCGACTCGTGGGCTCGTTCGGTGCAGTATGAGCCAGTTGTTAAAAAGTTATCGGAATATTTGGTAATTGAAAACTTATTGCAAGCACATTAAAGAATTTTACATTGTTAGTTTTTTTTCAGATTATGATGGAAGAGGAGAGTTGCTTTCTTTCTAAAGAAGATGATAATAAGCTTAAGCTAAAAAAGATATTTGAAAGGGTAATAAATGATTTAAATGAGAAAAAAGTTACCACAATCGTTGGTAAGTGTTTATAAGAGGTAGTAGTGTATACTCTGTCAAAGTTTCAAAATTATGTTGTAAATTTAATAAATTTTTTTTTTAAACTTAACTGAATTAGAGGGTGATACTACAATTTATTTAAAAATTGTTACACATAAACCTGATCCTCCCGTTGTTAAAGATTATATGGTGCCCTTGCTCTTAGTAGACTACAAAAATACACCATTAGAAAATTGGGATTTAACTACACAACAGGTAATTTTTAATACAATGAAATAATTCTAAAAATATCAACTAAAAACTAAAGGCTATTTTAGATTCTTCCCTATATAAATGGAATTAATCACATAGCCCGTATAGCTGCCGAAGCTGATGTTGAAACAAATTTAGTGAAATCTTGTGTTCAAAATCTTGTCTACTATGGTGTAGTTCAACTTTTGCCCATACTAAAGTATAGTAATGTTTATATGACACAAAATCTTAAAAGTCTTATACAATGTACTTCCCTCACAAATGCCTGTCGCAAATATGTTGCTTTAAATCCGGATAAGGGAATTCCTACAATACAAAAAATTTTTCAATTTTATGCTTCAATGACACATGGTGTTACTTTAAGAGCAATATGCCAAAGACTTTGTCCCCAAAATCATAATATTGATGAAAGAAAGTTAGTGATTTTTGGTTTGCAGCATAAGTTTATACGATGTATACATAAATATCCCGTTTTTACGGGATCTGTTCCATCAGGAAGACAAAAAATGTACACAGGACTTTCGAATTTTGATGAAATATGTTGTAAAACTGGTTTATCGCCCTCATGCATTGAGAAAGACATTGATAAGGATACTAATGTTACAGTCATATGGAAATAAATGGTTTGTATATTTGTTTTTAATTTTTGTAGCAGTAGAAAAATGTAAGGTATAAACTTTTATTAAGTTGTAATAAAATAATTATTATACATACACTGAAAATAATCAATGCGACATTTTTTGTACTGTTTGTAAAAGCTTCATGTTTAAAACGAAATTTTTTTAAAATTTACGAATTCTTTCGATGTCCCATTTTTTGTAAATGTTACAAAATCTTTTATTTATGTATTACGAAAAAATGGCTTATCAAAATGCGATTAATCAAGTATATTACTTATCAAATTCTTAATTAATCAAACAATTTCTATTTTGAAAATCAAAATCATGATTAATCAATTAATACAAATTTTGAATAATTGAATAACTTGAAATTTTTTTTATTAATACGATTTCCGTATGACGTGCTAAATTCCCAGTTTTTCATATTTGATAAATACACTGAAATTTATTGTTGAGGGAAAGCTAGCTTCTATGCGCATGTCGCCGGTTGCTTAGACCAGCACATCAGCATACATTTTCCAAAGATTTTAGAAAAGCCAAAAAAATTAAACAAATAAAACCCTAAAGCGAACAAGAGTTATAAACAATTTAAGTCTTACTTGTAACAATATCAAAGCTTAAACAAAACACCAACAATAAACAGTGAGTTTATCTTTTCTTACATCCCCCTACAATTGGTTGGGTTCTTTCCGACTCGAATTGTAGTTGTAAGTGGGTTAAAAATTAAATTTTTTCTTTGTTTTACAAGTTTCTTTGTATTCTGCACTTAGATAACAAAATTATCAAAGTGTGCCAAGTTAAAAGACCTTAAATCAGATTCTAATGGATTTTCATTCACTTTATGTGGTAAAGCATTACTTTATTCCTTATCTTAATTTTTTAGTTAAAAAGTGTTTAAATTAAATTATTCAAACTTGATAATTTAACATTTTAATTATTCAATTAATCAAAATTCAGTTTATTCAGAAATGTTGATAAATCCATTCATTTATCAATCAGTATTTTGATTAATCAAAATTTTATTAAACCGATTAGTCGCACACTTCTATTTAAATAAAGTTATTGCAAAACATGATTTGACGATAAAAGGAAGTAGTTCTTTTATTATAATTTCAATTATCTTAATAAATCTCATAAAAATATTAAAAATTCTTCTTAAAATAGTTTTATAAATGAGAGGCATAAAAAAGAAAGAAAGTTAAGAGTTTTAATAATAAAAAACTGCAAAGATTTAAAACTAATCTGCGGTCCAAGTTGCGATTTTTTCAAAGTTGTGAAGTGTTAAGTGAATCTTAAATTTCATTATTAAATGGATTAATTTTTTTTAATAACTCTGATCTGAAATACATTTTTTAAGGAACATCTTTAAACTTAAGAAAATAGCCAATTTTTTTCCAAAATGATTAAAATAATTTTCCAAAAACACTAAATGTTTACCAAATACCTATTTCAGACAATGTGCAAAGTCCCTGCAGCAATATTTATTGTTATCAAAGTTATTTTTTGGAAATCAAAATTTATAATTAATAAGATTTTGCTGGCAGTCGTGATCGATTACTTTTTCGATTCGAAAGCAATTTTATTTTTTATTTTTTCAGTGGATACTGAACGAATCGAAATTATTTTTTTAGTGTTGTAAAACCCTAAATTAATGCGTTACAGCACTGGATAAATAATTTCAATTCGTTCAGTATCGACTGAAAGAGTTTGAAATAAAATTGCCTTCGAATCGAAAAAGAATTCGATCCCGACTGCTAGAATTTGCCACCTGAAGAACATGTGTTGCTGAGTTCACAATCCATGGTCGGTGTTCGTTGAATTCCGAGTCGTTCCGGTGCGTAGAACCGATTGTCGTGGGACTTGACGTGGGGACTTGTAAAAATATTCGTATTTTCTCTTGGTGTCCCTTCAAATTCGTTAAGACGTTACGTTTTTTTTTGGAGGCTAAAAATTAACGCTTAAGTCTTAAATTTAACTTTTCAATTTCCAAAATTTTTACGAATCATGTTAAAAAGGAACATCAAATGGCTTCTTGATTTTACATTTCCTGCGATAAGCGTATTTACATTACACCCTTTGTCCCAATATTCTGGCCCTAAATTTGTAACACGCAAACGCAAAGCCAAAAATTATAGTTAGTTAGTTAGTTAGTTAACTTTATTGAGACTTAATTTTTTCATTATATGTACAAGGTTTGCGAACATAAGATTTTTAGATAACTTAAAACTATAGAGTATTATTTTAATAACAATTGTATACATATGAGTATATGCGTCTTGCTTATCGACATTTAGTAGAAATAATCCAATTACAAAATTGATTACAAAAATATTTAAATACAAACAGTGCTTGCTCCCGGCTCTTACTTTTGGACGTAGAGTTTTATCTACTATATACTTAAACCTAAATCTTAAAACTAAAACTTAAAATAGGAATAAAAAAGAAAACAAAAAAAATTAGCCCCTGTGAATGCCGGGAGTAGTACGTGAATAAAAGTTTAAACCAGGAAATCTACTAATTTGTTCCTGTAAAATCCCAATTATTGAAAGATAATTGGATGTTTTCTGTTCAAAGTTCTAGTAAATATTCTCTTTAAATCCCTTTGCCAATTGTATTTTATTCTTAGTAACTTTCCAACCTTTTCCGTTACAATATATTTTTGATTTTTACCTTCCACTTTTTTGGTATGTACTTGTGAAACAAAATTAATAGAAGTGCTAAACTCCTCTATAAAAAAATCTATCTCATTATTAGATAAGTTTCTATTTTTCGGTGGGTAGTGGTTCAGCAAAGCATTAACTATATCCCTTTTAAACGAATTCCAATTTGTGTCTTTATAAGAAACAAAATGCTGAGGAGTTTTTAAAATAAAATTAAAATTCAACAAAGTTATAGAAAGACTTAATGGTAGATGATCCGAGAAGGTGGGAAGAGTACATGTTTTAAAATTCTGTTGCAAATTATCCACTATGTCATTGCTCACCACAAAATGATCCAAATGAGATGAACCACCAGGGTAAGTGGGATATGAATCACAAATCCTTGTAACAGAAATGGATTCGTTCTGAAGCCAAGTTGAAAGCACTTCTCCATTAAAATTATTGATAGCATCACCCCAAGAAATGTGCTTAGCATTTAGATCACCGCCTAATATAAAACCATCGTAACGGTTTGAAAAGTTTAAAATAGAGGAAAGGCCACCAGCGATATTTTGACGATTAGAGTTACAATTGAAATAAACAGAACCGCAAAGAATTTTCCTTAAACTGCCATTAATCGACACACTAATTTCTACAAATAAATTTGGAAACGAAAGATTAGGAACATGCGCCCTGGAGAAAGAAATTGTTTTCCTTATACATATTCCAACACCTAATTGACTATCATCCTTTAAAAAAATATATCTATCAAAATTTACATTTGCCCCCGCAGTCAAATGCGTTTCCTGTAAAAAAGCTATATCAACATTAAATTGATCCAGTAACCGATTCAGTTCAATTCTCCTTCCAATATGGACAAGAGAACCAACATTAAATGTCATTAAATTTAAAGAATTACGGACCATAGACATTTTGAATATCTTTAATTAAATTCAAGCACTCTTTCTTGGCCTGATCTCTAGTCATCGTTTTGTAGTTTGCCATAAAATTATTAATTTTATCCTCTAAAGTTAGAGGATCCGGAGCACATAAAGCCTTGGCAAGCTTCATAAATTCCTGTACCAAAGCAGGCTTTACCACCCTAGTCTGAGTTGGAACGTCATTCAAAACATTAAATAAACTAGCATACGGTCTGTTTTCAACCACAGCACTAGAAGGATTTATTGCTCTAGCAACATTATTTGATGCAGACAGTTTTCTAATCTTGGTTTCCTGATTAGATTTTTTTCTAAATGACACATAGTTTCTATACACAGGACAACCCCTGTAATTTGAAGTATGTCCATTTTGATTACAGTTGACACAAAATGGCAAAACATTATCTTCCTGGACAAAGGAACACTCGCCTGGTGCATGCTTCTCACTGCACTTAACACAAGAAAATGGACGACTGCAATTTCTTGAATAATGACCCCACTTTTGACACCTCCAACACTGTGGGACTTTAGTGTTAGCCTTTGGCCGCTCCCATGAAACAACTTGATTAAGCATATATTTTACGCCGATTAACTCGCTTGCTTTACGATTAGGTTTAAGGAATACTAAAAACAAACCTGTTTCAATACCCTGTTTCCTAGAATACTCAGTAGAAAATTTAGAAACTGATTCAACAGTATCTGGGACAATTCTATCTATTTCAGACTTAATATCATTAACATCTGATTTGTAATACAGACCTCTACAAACTACTTTCTGTCGCTTATACTCCGTAGGAGTGTATGTGTAAGAAGATATTTCCCTTTCCTTTAGCAACTGCATCATTTCCGAATGTGCAGAAGAATCTTTCAAAAACAATTTACTTCTAAATTTTGACTGGTTTTTTATTTTAAACTCAACATTTTTGGAATTAAGTTGGTCAATCAAGGATTTTACATTTACATTTTCCAAAAATATTGGAGGACAATAAGAATTCCTGGTCTTTACAGATGATTGGGAGTTATTTTGTTTTGAATTTGTGTTATCAATTGGCTCTTCAGCCTCTAAAACTAAATCTCCTAAAAGTGAAAATTTATTCGTGCGGTTTACATTATTTGCTAACTTATCTAACTTCTTAAAATTACATTTTGACAAATCAATTTTTACGTCACCTTGGTATGTTCTTTTTTTGTTCTTGGCCATTTTGAAATCATCTTCCATTGAAGAAATTTAACAGGCTTCATGATCCATTAAGTTTTCAGCTTCTTTTTCAACTTGCAAATCAGGAATTTGTATATTTTCCAAAATTTTAATGTTTTTATTTTGCATTGACTCTTGCGAATTCTCCTTTAATTGAATAGACGTTGATGGCTGTGCCATCACTGCGTTAAGCAAGTGCTTCCCTAGCTCGGAGTTTTTACCAACATCTAATGCTTTTAAACCATCGTTTGCTGTATTACAAACTTGTGCCCCTGCTTGGGAACCAGCAAGATTTTTATTAATTACCAAAGTCTTTTGTTTTGAAACAGCTCCCTAAGACATATTAGGAGGACGTCCTCCAGACTGGGAAAGTAATGGATCACGTTCCATTACGATTTCCTTAAAATCCAATTAATGCTTTCAAATATTTGTATCGAAACAAATTTTTTAATTGGAAAAAAAAAAAAAAATTTTATTTTTTAAAAATTTGTTTTTTAGTTTGACAGAAAATTCAAATTTATTTTTTTTTTAATATTTTTTAGAGCTTTCTAAAAAAACGTCTTATACGTTTCACAGTTGACAAGAAACTCCCCGCCAAAAATTATATTGAAAGCAAAAACAAAATTGAAAATATTTCATAATTTTGTTGTTGTTTTCTAAAGAAATGTATATTGAAATTTTAAATTTTAAGCGCTGCATATCTTGTGGCGTTGATAATTTGAAAACGCAATATGTATTTCTGTAGAAAGCAACAACAAAATTTTTTTGGCATTACTACTTATTTGATAACATATATTCATTTGTGCACAAAATTTTAGTCGCTTTCATTTTTCAAATAATTCTATTTTCATACTATTGAATATAAATTAAACTTATCTACCAAATTACTACCCAATACTGTAATATAAGATTTGTTCTTGTTGTATAAATAAAATAAATAAAATAAATAAAATAAATAAAATAAATAAAATAAATAAAATAAATAAAATAAATAAAATAAATAAAATAAATAAAATAAATAAAATAAATAAAATAAATAAAATAAATAAAATAAATAAAATAAATAAAATAAATAAAATAAATAAAATAAATAAAATAAATAAAATAAATAAAATAAATAAAATAAATAAAATAAATAAAATAAATAAAATAAATAAAATAAATAAAATAAATAAAATAAATAAAATAAATAAAATAAATAAAATAAATAAAATAAATAAAATAAATAAAATAAATAAAATAAATAAAATAAATAAAATAAATAAAATAAATAAAATAAATAAAATAAATAAAATAAATAAAATAAATAAAATAAATAAAATAAATAAAATAAATAAAATAAATAAAATAAATAAAATAAATAAAATAAATAAAATAAATAAATAAAATAAATAAAATAAATAAAATAAATAAAATAAATAAAATAAATAAAATAAATAAAATAAATAAAATAAATAAAATAAATAAAATAAATAAAATAAATAAAATAAATAAAATAAATAAAATAAATAAAATAAATAAAATAAATAAAATAAATAAAATAAATAAAATAAATAAAATAAATAAAATAAATAAAATAAATAAAATAAATAAAATAAATAAAATAAATAAAATAAATAAAATAAATAAAATAAATAAAATAAATAAAATAAATAAAATAAATAAAATAAATAAAATAAATAAAATAAATAAAATAAATAAAATAAATAAAATAAATAAAATAAATAAAATAAATAAAATAAATAAAATAAATAAAATAAATAAAATAAATAAAATAAATAAAATAAATAAAATAAATAAAATAAATAAAATAAATAAAATAAATAAAATAAATAAAATAAATAAAATAAATAAAATAAATAAAATAAATAAAATAAATAAAATAAATAAAATAAATAAAATAAAATAAAATAAAATAAAATAAATAAAATAAATAAAATAAAATAAAATAAAATAAATAAAATAAATAAAATAAATAAAATAAATAAAATAAATAAAATAAATAAAATAAATAAAATAAATAAAATAAATAAAATAAATAAAATAAATAAAACAAATAAAATAAACAAAATAAATAAAAAAATATTATTTTTGATGCTTTTAATACGCATATAATAAAATAACTGAATAGAAAAACATAAATTTTTCCAAAAATCGAAGACCGATTAATTAAAATAAGGAAACCCATATCTTGTTTTTTTAATAGAGATATTCAAATTGTAATTTTCGGGATGAAGATGTTAAAAAATCTTTTTTTTTTTGTTTGAAAGAACTAAAATTTAAATTTATTAAAAAAAAATGGTTTTCGCTAACTATAATTTTTGTGGGTCTTTTCGAAATTTCAAAAATATACTTTAGTTAGCCATGTCTAAACTAAATTCAAAATTATAACTTATGCCATTTTCAATGTTTACAAATGATCTTTAAATTGCGCTACTTCACAGTTGAAGTATAAAATTATGAGATTAAACAAGTATAATACACTTAATTACTATAAATAGGTTTTATAAATTGAATGTAAATTATGTATGCATGTTCATATGCAATTGAGTACCAGAGTTTTAAAAAACTGCAATAATGTGGCATTAGAAATCAAATGATTTCAACTAAACTAATTTCATCGTTTGATTCAAAAATTATATAAGATGTCAAAACTGCAATATTTTGTGATTGCAATCTTTTTAAAGTAATTTTTTTAAGAAATCATAAATTAGATGCAATTAACTCATGGGATTTTAATCAATTCCTCTGAAATTACTACTATAGTAAAAGTCCAAGGAGTCCACTTAAGCGGCTCATACACTTGCAATATAATTGTACAATTATATCGCCAATGTGTATGTGATATTCGAAAGTGCCACAATATATTGGCAACAATCAAAAGACTTTTGATTTTTATTGCACAACGAAAAGAAAGCGAGGTGTGTTGGCAACATTGTAAAATGCTGTTAATGTTATTTCTTTAGGTTATGTTCACCTTTTTATTAAATGAAAGTTGAGCAATATTTAAATTGAAAACATTGTGCGACTTATTGCATAATATGGGACAAAATGGAAACAATATGGCGAATATCATATACAATAATATTGCAAGTGTATGATTCTAGCAATTTATTTGAAGAGAACGAAGATTTCGGTTCTGAGTTTATTTTGATTGCAATCAAATAAATTGCAATCCAATTTGATTGCAATCAATTAAAATTTAACTTAATTCCTATTCAATCTTTTTCATCGTATTGATTTCATGATTTTAAATTGAAATCATACAATCAATTTTCCGATTTTGGATGCAATCAAAAAATTAGAAATCATTTACGAGAGGTCACGTGAGTGCAATTAAATAGTTTAAAATCTTTTACTGCTCTGTGGACTACTTAATGCAAAATATTTTTTTTTTTATTGAAAACTCAATAAACTGAACTTTTGAGAATAAATACCTAAATAAAATAGAGGCTGCAATTAAAGTAGTGACATTTTCAAGAAAATTAGAGTTCAAAACCTATTTTTTTTTTATTGAAAACAAAAGTGGATTCATTACTTATTCTCCCTGCTAAAAACTTTTGCAAGTTAATAAGAGAAAAAGTTCAGAGTAAATTTAAAATGATTGTAATATTGAAGAATAAGCAACTGTGCGATTTTATTAAGTATTAATATCAATATAAAGAGACTTGAAATGAGTTAGCGATTGAGTGAATGTGATATGGAAACTTGAATTCAGTCTTTTTGTAGCGTTCGGTCGGATAACATGTGTTCGGATAGTTAAAAATTAAAAACAGTGGTAGTAAATTTAAGAGGCCGGTATTTTTTATTGTTTTAAATAAAGAGAGATGTGTACTTATACACTTTTTTGAATTGTAAATGTGTATAAGAGTTTTTTGTATTAATTTTTATTTATTGTTGTGTTTCTTGTATTTGTGCGATGTTTCTTTAACAAAACCAAGATCGAAATACTATTTTATATGTGTACATTCTTTTTCTTTAGCACTGGTCATGATATACATATAACCAAAATACATATAAAAAAACAACAATAAAAATTAAATGAAAAACACTAAATTGTTCATAGTATTTGTGATAATGTGTCTACGTAAATAATTTTTGTTGTGTTGTGAATCATCTGTTAAAAACAAATGGAAAAAATATTAAACAAAACCTTCACATAATAAAAAAAAATTAAAATGAAAGATAATTGAATCAAAATAAGTAAACACAAAAAATGGCCAACAAGTTTTAAAAAATAGAGAAATTTCTAAGTTATCAATTGTATGCGAAAATTTTAAATAAAATTCGCAACGAAACGCTAAAAATCATCCCAAAAATCTTTTTTCACACAGTGCTTTACTATTAATATGTCATTATAAATATTGCTTAAATTAAAATATGTCCCTTTATTTATGTTTATAAAAACAATCGCAGAAAATTTTATGATTAATTAAACAAAAAAAAACAACGAAATTGTCATAGAAAAATAAGGTAATTTAACACTTTTCTTTAAGTTTCATAGTTTAATGTAGTTATTATAGATTTTCTAGTGGAATAAACATTTTTATGGTTTCATTTTGTTTTTGCATTCTATTCTTTATTGTTTAAACTCTAAATTACTCATTAATCATTAAATATTTTCTATTGTTAAGTAGACAGACATTCAAAAACAAACAACGTGTATTACAACACTGCACACACCCGCATTCTAGACTTGATTACACACTCCTCTGTTTTCAGTGCTCATATGAACTGTATAAGTAATTGTGTTTAAAAAATTGATTCGGTTTGATTGTTCTATAGAGTATTTAAACATTTGTTCTTTTTTTATTAAAAACTAGCTTTACCCAGTGCGCTTCGCTACCCCCATTGAAATAAAATTAGTTAAATGTTTTTAATACAGATCTCGTTTGATAACGAATCTTTTTTTTTTTTTACCAAATTTGGCATCTTTGACCAAGAAATATAAAAATTTGTTTTGTCTCTGTATGGAAGATACCACGCCCACTAACCAAGCTTTTTGCACTAAATTTGGACACTACATATTGCCGTTTTCCAGATCTAAAGAATTATTTTTTATGCCACGCCCACTTCTAAAATTCCACATACTTTTTGACAGTTATTGCGCATTTATAAATATTAAAGAAATCATATGGTTTGTGTTTAGGAGGTTGCACGTCCACTTGTCCAATTAATCCAACTTTTTGACAATTTCTCCTTTAGCTCTATAGATATAGGCCCCTATTATGGTTTACAACTTTGCTAAATGCGATGAACAAAAACATAACAAAAATTACAACTGTTCACAACCAGTTGTCTTAATTACAACTCAACCGTAGTTGGGGTCATTAACAAATTTATTTTGTGCCACATCCACTTCTCCAATATGTCCCCTTTTTCAAATGTCATGCATTGACATTGAATCTATATGAACTAAATTTTAAAAGTTAAGCTCTTGCCATTCTCCATATGGACCTAATTTTATCACGATTGGGTAAGCGGTTTGGCCGCGCATAACAAACGAATACACAAATATTAATTTTAATATATATTAGATGAAAGCAATTATTAAAGGTCTGTTCATTTACTTTATTAGCAGAAACTTGAAACACGGGAATAATCTAAAATATATACAAAATTTTTCTTCCAATAACTAAAAAAAAGTATGTACGTTAGAGTGGGTCGGCCTCCATACAAGAAAAAAGTTATACCAGTCACCTGCTAGAATAAAAGATACGTCAATGAAGTTCCTTAAAAAAGAAAATTTTTTTTGCCACTTCCCCAAATACAGCGCTTTTTGTTTTAATTTAAAGTCTAATCTCATATAGAAGCCACTTATGCAATCTCGGATCCTTCCCCCAATTGTCCAAGTTTTAGCACGTGCCAAGAGATTCCTGATAAAACTTATAGGTCGATTATAACTGAAGTTGAGTTGCCAGGAGTGAAATGCTGCTCATGTAAAAATTACAAAAAAAAAAATTATTATATTTTATCATTAGGGACGTTGCTTGATTTCGCTGCTAGCAACCTAAATTCAGTTCAGTTGCCATCCTTAATCGACTCATTTGTACCCTGTGGAAAATTTGTGCCAACTGTTCCAACAGACTAGTCCTGGGATTTGTGAAAATAGATAAAAAGAACAAAAAGAAAGAACTCATGACCAGTGAAAGGAGAACCAATCATTTTACTGGTTTATGAAAAACAAAAAGGTAGAACAAGTAAGTATAGTCTTCATCGGTGGTGTTACACATCTTTTGGGACTTTCTAAAATTTGGTTATTGGATATATCTCTAGGTCTTGTTTTATTGAAAAAATACTACATTGTAATGAAATAAAACTACAGTATAACCCGATTAATTACGCCACTCTTAAATGCCTTTCACGCTTATTTATCTTGTTTTTTAAACCCCAGTTTTTTTCTTCCATTTTTCAAACAAAAATCCACGTTTAATTGCCATACGCTTAATTACCCAGTTCGGGTAATTGCCTTAAAAATTGAACTCCAAAAAAAAAACACCTAAAATTCATTCGTTTCATTGCCTCAGTACTATTTGACAACAACACAGCAAGTTTACATGTTAATAATTTGAAAATATTCAAAAAAACCAAATCTGGCTTATTTGAAGCAAAATATTCCACAATTTAATATTTTTATTAAAAACTAGCTGATCGCCCCGGGTTCGCTCGGAAGTTATTTACTAATGATTAGTATTTAACATAGAATTAAAAATTAAAAGGCGTAACGATGGCATCAATTTGTTTTTGCATATTGTTGCATATTTTGGTAAAAATTCATATTTTTGCATATTTAGGTTTTATTTAAATGCTTATTTTGCCATTTTTGAGTGATTTTTTTAATTTCCATATCGAAATGATCGTATATGCCAATTTTTTTGAAATTGAGTCTTGTTCTACATTCAAAGAGACGTCACCTGACAAAATATTGAAGTCGAATTCCACTTCGTTGATCCAAAAATTTAATGTATATTTTCATTTTTATATTGTAATTGATAGCAGAGAAAAGTAGAAAAATGGTTCTCCTATAAAATTTGGCTTTTGTAACATACGATAATTTCTCGCAAAGGGGTCGATATTAGGTCTGTCTGGGTACTTTTCCAGTAGCAAATACTCAGTAAATTTTTTTGGGAGAGTAAGACCAATATTACTCTATCGGCTGAAAAAATCTCAAAAAGTACGCAGACAGTATCCAGTGAAATTTTGCAAGAAAACAGCTGATCGGTGTGTAAACAATTGAAATAACAAAGCAAAAGAATTTTAGCATATGTGTAAGCAAAATTGAATTCTCGAGGTAAATTAAAAAATTATTAATTAAAGTGAAGCTTAAAAAGTGTTGTAAATTAAAAAACTTGTTTACTACACTGTTATTAATTCGGTAAATTCAATGTCTTCTTAGTTTTTAGTTTTATTTGTCGGGTTTTTTATAAAACTTCTTTTGCTTACATTGCCCAACATAGTGCCGGCTTACAATGGAAAAAAAGAATGAAATGCCCAATACAGTGCCCTCCAACAGCTTGACAACGGAGAAAAATAATTTGGATGTGAAGTGCTCGCCAGGAACACAATTTCAAATACTCGCCTCTTCAATTGCAAAGTTTGTCCTACAAAGTTCTGCTGGTTCTATCGGTTCTGCCATCTCCACTCCACTTACGCCACGGTCGCACTGTATACTTGGACGTTTTTAGCATGAAGTAAAATGTTTTGTTTATTATAATTTATTAAAAACGTTAAAAATCAACACAATTCTAACTACTTTCCTCTGCCATTGTTAAATTTCAATTTTTATTTCACAAAAACTATTTCATTCAAACAGCTGTTCAAACTATTTGCAAAATCTTACAAGCGGAAATTTCTCCAGTAACATTTTGCAAGTTCTCTAACTTCCAACTGTCAAAAAATTCTCTTTTTGGCTCTCTCGCTGCAAGAGATTTGGAGTACGCAGACAACATTTTGCAAGATTTTGCAACATTTTTCGCAAAATATGTGTACGCAGACAGACCTATTATAAAAATAGTTCTTAAAAAAATTTTTAAATGCACAAAAAAACTACGTTTTTTTACCAAATGAATCTGACACCTAATCTTAAGGTAAAATTATCCGCTGAATATGAAGTCAGAATTGTCAAAAGTAGAATAGATTTTGAGATATTTCAAAATAACCGTTATTTGTGTTTTCAAAAAGATAATGGGACTGAAACTCAAATATCCTCAAAATTTTTTAACGGATTATGTATTTCTTTCTTTTTAGTGAAAGGTTTTAAAATTTCTATTTTTGGCCAAATTTAATCTTAATACGAACATCAATCAAATGGTTTATTGAGTCTGAGTTCATACGGCTCATGTCTTATTGACAAGATTTTTCCATTTTCTTCTTTGAACATGAATTGGCGTTCAAATGATTCATGTCATGTTGACGACATGTGCTTTTTTGATATTGAAAACAATAACAAATTAAACAACGAATGAAAAAGCAAAACGTAAAAACAGTACATGCATCTGTGTACTCGTTTCTTTTTCCTTCGTCCCTCTCGCCTATGAAGTAGCAATCTTGTCAATAAGACATGAGCCGTATGAACTCAGACTGACGTAAAGAAAGAAGTTTGCATGAGGACTACGTGATATTATATACCGATTCTCACAATTCACATAGGTTTCGTTCTTATGACAAATAAAACGTGTTTACCAAATTTTATCAAATATCTAAAAACTGCTCCTATTCTTTCGTGCAAGGTTTACATGGACAGACAACCAGCCAGATGAACAGACGGACACGAAAACATCACTTTTAAAAGTGTTTCTGTTTCGATCTGCTTACCTAACGATGCCTTTAGATTTCTATGTATCAGCACAAATTTATATACTTGCTTTTTTTATTTTTGTATATACATTTGTATGGGTGTTTCCACAGAAAATGTCTCTTAATCTACGTTCACAATTAAAAAAAAAACAATTTGGGTTTTTCTTCTATCTTTTTTCTTCCCAAAGTATTTCATATACAAAAATGTAACTAAAATTTAGCGCTTATATATTATACAAAATAAAGGTATCAGTCATTTTCCGAAAGACTAACTTTAATTTTCATTATACTAACAAAAAAATTTTTTTTGTTACCCATAATCAGCGTTACCATATATTTTTAAAAGAAAATACCAAAATGTAGTAGGAATTAATTTTATTTACTGATATAAAAAAAATTAAATATAAAATAGTTTACAACCCTGAAGGAAACCTGGGTGCAAGTGTCTACACTACATTACATTTGTCACTATATTTGGATTTAATACGAAAAAGATTTTATCAATAACAACTGAGAAGTACAATTCCTATAAAAGCTGAAGAATAATAAAAAAAGATTATGATTTCGTATTCTTACAAAAAGTGTAGACTACTTGTAGGAACTACCTAGTCAGGAGGCTTATTCTGAATTGCGATGCGAAAATCAATGCGATGCGAAAATGCATAAATGCGAACAATTGCTATTCTGTATTGCGATATTCGCAAAGTCTTTTTTTAATCGCATTTCAAATGCGAAAAGGTGACAAGTCGGTATTCTACATTGCGAAAACAAATGTCAAATTCGCAAAATTTATTCGACAACAAAATAGCATTCGCAAAGTACAAATATGTATGTTAGTGAAAGATAATATTTTATTTATTTATTCATCATATATTTATTATTTAATTCAGGGAAGCAAGCAATAAGACAACCAAACCGCGTCAATTTGAAATAATGATAGAATTTATGAATAAGCACATCCAATTGGCAAGAGCCCATTTGAAAACACCAAATGCACGTCAGTCGGCAAATACTTTATGGCAAACGTTAACTGAAGAACTAAATATCAAGGGACCACCTAGTAGAGAAGCTGCAGGATGGAAAAAGTATGAAATATATAAACCAGTTCAAAAATATTTGACTTTAATTTTAACCTAGGGTTTACACTTGCAAGTGCAAGTTCGAAAAACTCAATACACTCACACATTTTTACTAACACCATCACATTTTTCGTACTTGCAGCCCAACTTGCAAGAGAATTTGCTTGCAAGTGAATTTTTGACACTTGCAGTAAGTAAAATGACAAATGAAGAAACAGTGTTACCATGGATGACTTTTGTATCAATTTACTAGTACTTAGTAATATAAAAGTTATGTTTATAGCGGATTTTCTGTGTATTTATAAAAAATAACACGTAAAAAAGAGAACAACTATACAACACCCCATCTCAATGGTAATTTTATCATAAATTTCAAGCATTTTGAAAAAAAAATTGTTAATGAAAATAATTTCTCAGTAATATTATGAAATCGCCACTACGGCAATACTGGAGTCAGAAATTTTATAAAATAAACATAATTTTTTCATCAAGATGGACCGAAAATTAAATAAAGAAGGAATTATTTAATTTGTTTTGTTATAACTTGTTAATATTTTTAACATGGTAATGTTGTTAAACCAAAAAACAAAGTTTTTTTTATAGGAAGTTTTCGCTTCGAGAACATTTGAAAAATGAACTTACAACTGACTGTGTAAACACTCAAGCTACTTGCAAGACTTTCGGCTTTTTCTTCGACTTTTTCGTTGATAATACGTATATACTACTTGCAAGTAATTACTTGCATGTGTAAAGGCAGGGTAATAGGTTTGGGCCGATTTTAAAGTACACACAAAACATTTTCATTTTCTTCGCCGTCGAACCACAGTACCACAAAATCCATTTTTATTATTTTTTTTATATTACAGAATGTCTTAAATAAATTGTTAAACAATTTTCACAGCCAAACACAAAAAATTTATTTATTTTTAATTTGACGTTTACTGACACTGACGTATATTTGAGCAGCGTTGCCACGATTTGAAAATAAATTGCGAATGCGTTTTCGAAAGTCTAACAGAATACTAATTTTCTTTCGCATCGCATTTCATTTACGCATCGCATTGATTTTCGCATCGCAATTCAGTATAAGCCTCCTGTACCTAGTCAGTAGTACCAACGTCAGTAGTAGATTTCCAATAACACGCACATGTTAAATGTATATTGTAAATAACATTGCCTGGGGTATAATAAGTCACTAGTACTGGTGGCTGTGTCAACAGTGAATCAGTACAGATTTACAAGTGACATTTCCTGCAGGAAAGGAACTACATACATATGTACATATTAAAAAAAAAAAACATAACATATAATAACAATACATTAAATAAAATTCATTTAGGAGATCTTTTCAAAATATCGCATATTATCACACACATTTTTTATTTGTACATTGTCTTATTAAAATTTAAAGCCATTTGTTTTGATTGCTTAAAGTTCCTACAATCACTGTTATTTGTTGCAAAAAGTCTTTTGTTCATAAAATACCACATAAAGTTGGTATTGCTAATTTGTTTCTAGCACTATTTTTGTTTAAATTAATTTTTGAAGAAATACACTCTACATTTGTTGTATGGAAAAACTTCGGTCTTATTACAACGCCTTACTTTAAATACATCCTCCCAAAAACTCTCAATATTTTGCTCTTTTTGTAAATTATGTTCCGAAAAATCAAAGTGAATATCACTAACATCTACAACATTTGGGAAAATAACACATAATTGAGCAATACTTTTTTGGTAGCCTTTTAAGTCGTTATCAAAATCGAACCTTTTTAACAATCCATTGCAAAGTTCAACATAAAACTTTAAACAATAAACTCTTAAGTCTGTTTCATCATCTTTAGATAATTAATATGAAGCTAGTGGTGAAGCATCTTAAGCATCTTAATAGATATCTTTGGGTTTTTTGGGATACTTACCTTATTATTATTGTTTACATCAATTTTTTTAAAACTTCCAAAACTTACATACTAAAAACTTGAAAAACTTTATATATTAGTAAAAAACTTGAAAAAATTCTGAATAAATTAAAATCTTTTTGGCATCTCAAAAAACTTGCAAAAAAAGGGAATATTGACAAATGGCAACGCTGCCCATAATTAATGAATTCAGACACAAACAACTTTTAACTTTTTATAATGTAACGAAATTACGAACGTTACTTTAAAAAAAATTATTTTTGGTAACTAATTTCTTTGGTTTGAAATTAAATCCATTCCTTAAACAAAACATTTCAAAGAATTAATTCAGATATTTTACTTGACATATCCTGTGCAAAATTTTATAAAACATTAGGTTTGTTTTCGACATTTGAAAACAGCACATTTATATAGTAACGACCGTTACTTTTTTAATGCTCGAAAAAGTATTAAAATTAAATTTTTTATGAATTCTTTCGGTTGCTACCGTTGCTTGAACTTTCGTAAGTCCATAATGGAGCAATCTTCGTGGCTTATTTTGGTAGGTTGGAATTTTATTTAAAAAATCTCCGAAAATCGGTAATGACCGTTACTTTGGAAACACTCGTATATAAAACTTTACAGTTTGGAATAACATTTATCTTCAACGAAAACTTTGCTTTGACATAAAATTGTAGAAAATCAAATGTAGATGGCGAAATTAAAACAACAGAAAATTCACCTGTTAACCGGGATTTAAAGCAATTTTTTGATTCGCTGAACATGTATTAAAATATTCCTTAAAATTACGTACCCTTTTTACTTAAATCGAATCAGGAAGAACCCTAAATAAAACAAAAAAATTTCCACCAGCCACGCATATAATGAAAGGTACAACTATAGAGGGGAAGGATCCCAAGTATCATAAATGACAACTTAAATTCGACATTGGAATAAAAAAGCATTATATACAAAACGTAAGCCATATTTTATCCATTTAGAATGATATACGATAAAATTGGACTTTAAATAGCGTTTTTTATATATTAAACAAAATGCGCTGTAAGTTAGGGCGTGGCAAACAAATATGAAAGTTTTTGAAACTGAATAAATATTCTTTTCTTTCCAGGGCGTGACTGATCGAAAATTTTTTGTTTTGTATTGGGTACCTGGCTTAATGTAATATGGGCACTTCCAAGATTGTAAACGGGACATTCGCACACGTTTATATTGGCAAAACTGTAAAAAACAACCTGATTTTCATTTTTTAAATTAATGATTCTTTTAACTCTCAATTAGCTCTTTAATTTCCCCAAATGAAATTTTTCGCTTACTGTCGTGGTTTCCGAGATAATTGCAAAAAACCAGTGATTGTAAACGGGACAAAAAACGGAAGTGGGTTTTAAGGGGTAACCGTTTAAATAGTGATCTCTGCGAAACCTGACACAATATTTTATTGGGATTAATTTTAAAATGTTGCGTACTAATGTGCCCTAAAAATGGTTTCGATTTCAAAATAAAATATGAATTACATTTTTTTAAATAAATTGTTAAATAAATTGTAAACGGGACAATTTTTCCACCATGATTTAAAATTTTTTTATGTAATATAAGAAACTTAATAAAAAATGTTTTTCAGATCATAAATATGCCTTATATTAGAGTATTGTTGTTCCAAATGCATATTTTTTAATATACACAAGTATGTGCTAAAAGTTGTAGTACTTCGTTTACCATTTATCTTTTTTTTCGAATCAATTAATTTATACGCATATATTAAAAAAATATAAGCAATTCTCTAAATAAATGTTGAAAAGAAAAATTTTTTTTTCCATTTTTTGTGGTTGACGTTTTTTTGGAAATAGCCATATGCATTGTCAAACCATGAACAACGATATGCGATGTGATGACATCGGACCTTTAACAGCAACGCTATATACAAAAAAAAAAAGCGATGTATTGGTGGGCGTGACAAAAAAAAATTCCTGTTTTTGAAACTTCATTAACATATCTGCCATTCTAGGGGCGAGTGCCACATTTTTTTTCGACCCACCTTAATGTACATTAGTGTGTCCCAAAAAAAAAAAAATGTTGGGGCTCAAGCATTATTTAATAGCTTATAGGGTAACATATTCTTGAGATTTTTCGGAAATGCTATAGGTCGCTCAAGTCCAATTTTTGCTAAAAATCGGGTTTGCCGGTTTTTTTTTGAGTTTTCTTTATAATTTTGTCAAAAACCACAATTCTATTTACTTTACAGGAAGTAATTTAAAAGAATAATGTCCCAGCTTTATCTTACTATAAGTTTTTGCAATGCATTTGCTCATTTGTGCACCCTACATTAAAATGTTTCGTAGTTTTTCCATTATTATTGTAAATAACGCTTTATAACTTTTAAAATGTATATGAAAATGAAACAAACCAACAATGCAGTTTGAAAGATCAATTTATTCTAAATAACTTAGAGGCAAATATTTTTGAATTCTCTCTTACAGTTTATTACCGTAAAATTTTGTGACACACTAATGTACATATGTGTGTATGTACATTAGCGTGGCCGTTAGTTGTATGGAGAACTTTTTTTTTTTGATTTCTTATATTCTCCCCTCCCCAAATCGGTTCAGTTTTATGTAAAAAAAATGCAAAAAAATTTCGTAGCGATAAGTTGTGTTTTAGGGGGGGCGTCCGCCCCTCAAAGTTTGCCATCAAGCCATTTATTCAAATGTAATTTGTTTGCATATGACTATCTCTTAAAAACAACATTTTACAAGAACATGATATATGGCAATATTTTAGCTCTTCTAGTCAACAACATTAGCCTCGAAGAAAGTTTTTTGCTAAAATTAATATTTAAGAAAATAATTAAGAAAATAACAACAAAATTCCAAACATTTTATATACGTTTTATATATATAAAAGAGGGATTTAATGTCAAGTGAACTAATTTTGAATTCGATGTCTTTCGATTTGGATGAAATTTGCACCAACGTTAGTCCTATTGAATAGTAGTTTAGACACAAATTTTCAACAAGATCGGTCAAAAAGTTTCTGAGTTTGGGAGGGTCAAAGTTTGAAATTTTGGCCATACAGGTGTTCTTTCACATCCATGTAACTTATTACCAATTTTGCCAAGTTGTAAATTTAAAAAAAAAATTTTAAAAAATTCAAAAAAAAACAAAAAAAATTTTTTTTTAAAGATTGATCAAATAGCTATCTAAGCTGCTTGGGACACATTTTGCTAACCCCAATTGGTAATAAGTTACATGGATGTGAAAGAACACCTATATGGCCAAAATTTCAAACTTTGACCCCCCCAAACTCAGAAACTTTTTGACCGATCTTGTTGAAAATTTGTGTCTAAACTACTATTCAATAGGACTAACGTTGGTGCAAATTTCATCCAAATCGAAAGACATCGATTTCAAAATTAGTTCACTTGACATAAAATCCCTCTTTTATATATATAAAACGTATATAAAATGTTTGGAATTTTGTTGTTATTTTCTTAATTATTTTCTTAAATATTAATTTTAGCAAAAAACTTTCTTCGAGGCTAATGTTGTTGACTAGAAGAGCTAAAATATTGCCATATATCAAGTTCTTGTAAAATGTTGTTTTTAAGAGATAGTCATATGCAAACAAATTACATTTGAATAAATGGCTTGATGGCAAACTTTGAGGGGCGGACGCCCCCCCTAAAACACAACTTATCGCTACGAAATTTTTTTGTATTTTTTTTTACATAAAACTGAACCGATTTGGGGGGGGGGGGGGAGAATATAAGAAATCAAAAAAAAGAAAATAACGGCCACCCTAATGTACATATATTATATAATAAACTAGATGGCCCGTGCGAACATTTCGCACCGTTAGTTGTCATTTTTGTAATATAAAATGAAAATAATTAATAGAAATTTTAGTAACTTCAATACATTTTATTAAAAGTACAAAAATATTAGAAATCATAATATATATCATACATATTTACATACATACATACATATGTTTAAATGCTTTTATAATACTTCTTTGAATACAACGTTAGAGGTAATGACATGATCATCGTTAACTTTTTGCCCGTACGAATCTTTTGTCAATGAAAATATTAATTTTTCAATTTCTAATTATTTTTCGTCATTAGTGTTAGAAATAAGCTTTAAAATGAGATATCATTTATTAAATTTGATGCGGTGGTATGGGAGATATTTGCAACCGACAAAAAAAGTGCTTTAGAAATAATATTAATAAATTGTTTTATTTTTCTTTTAATAATTTCTTAAACAATTTTTTTAAAACTTATATATATATATAAATTATATATAAAAACTAATATAAACGACCTTGTTCTACTAATTGAAATATAGTTGATTTAAAATCGAAAGAGATTTTGATTTCAATTATTTAAAAAATTACTATAGTTTTTCCTGTTTTTGAAAGTTCTTGTAAATAAATAACTATTTTATATTAATTAAAAAAAAAAAATAAAAAGCGATAAAAACAAAAATGTTTTTAAATTACTTATAAACATTTTATATATGTATGTATTATCAAAAGAGATATTTTTCAATGTGTTCAAATATAACAAAGTAGGAAAGTACTTCTCTCTTTCCCAGAGGTAAATATTGAAAGGACCGCAAGTGAAAGGCCTCTATACTCCCTTCTAAAAGATTCGCTTTGTATGATATCTTGCCTTCAGAAGTATGCCTTCTAGAAGGATAAATTTATTTTTGAAAGACATCCAAGATATTCAGAACACATTCGGTACTCCCTTCTTTAAGAAGGTAGAAAGGAAGTTGTACAATTTTATTTTTTTTTAGTGACCTTCCTTACTTCATTCTTTAAGCAGGGGACGAAGTTGTTATTAAAGGGTGTGTTAAAGGGCTTGCTCCTAATGACAGCCGGTGTAAAAAAAAAAAAAATAAGTATGGAATTCAACTAGGAGGGCTTGTATCTGCTAAATTAGGCATTATATTTCGCATCTTTACTCATTCTTGGGTTATTATATGTTTCAATAAAATTATAAATTTTGTTGTTGCAGTTGTTCCTTTGGCCAGAGTGATGAATTTATTAATGTTATTTTTGAATTAAATTTTATTTACATTAAAAAAAATTTAGGCCCTATTAGCGCGTTTGGATGACAGCCTGGAATAACGGATGATGTATGTTCTTTTGTGTGTCCTTTTTTAATTCGACATAACTACTTAGGTAGAGCGAAATACTATTTCAAAAATATATGTATGAATTTCAAAAATATATGTATATAACTTATCACATCAAAAAATTCTTCGACCTTGTCAACATATTTTGAGTATAATTGTAGAAAGTCTTCAAGTCTGGAGAATACATAGAATCAATTAATTTTAGATCGATTTTAAATTTCATTATGCAAATTAACCCAATCTATAAATGAGCCTCTCTTATTCATTTGTTCTGGTTGCAGATATTTTTTATTATCTAGTAGAATATTATTGGTATTTTACATTTTTGATTACACTTGAATATCGAATAGATTAGAAATATCACATAATGCAATGTTGCCAATTAAGCAGTTTATTGTCTGTATTTTAAGCTGTGTTCGAAAATAAACCGAACATTTTTTAGCGTACGGCTCTCACCCAGGAAAATTATCTATTTTTTTAAGTGTGTGTAATACCGTTCATTACTATTTTCAAGAAAGTAACGGACATTATATAGTGTTCTGTTCTTCGTTATAAAACAGAGCAATTGCAGTGGTTCTGTGGACAGACATTATTTTTTATTTTGTGTACATGTTTTGTTTGTGTTGAATTTTTTTGCATTATATTTTTTTGGTTTTTGTAAAAAAATTTTTGTTTTCTTTACCAGATAAAATGATCTCATTTTTTTGTTAAGTTGGATAAGTACAGTATTGTTTTTTTGTACGAAAATCAGAAACAGAGAAACGTTCTTTTAATGATAAACTACACAAACACTATTAGCGTTTGAGTTTTCCACATATCTACCGAACAGAACAGCTGACTTCCAAAACGTACTAATACAAAGTTTGTATACAGTTTAACTACTGTATTTTAACCATGCACATGTACAAAGTACCGAAACAATGCAATTATGTGATCTGTTTATTTAAACGTTTTGAAATGTAAGTGATGCAATGCATAATATTAAAATAAATCTGTATTGCTTGCAAATTAAATGTCAAATATCACAAAGCATCAACTTTAAAACCGATGCTCTGATTGCTTTTTTGCTGCGTTACTAATACTTACCATTGATGTTTTGGAAGGGTTTGCATTGCATATATATTGTACTGCGGCGTAATGAAACAAATTACTTTGTTCTTATACAAAGCATTTGACGTTTTGGAAGTCAGCCAACACTAAAGAACAGTAAATAATGTTTATTTTCGAACACTGATTTAAAGTTTTTTTTTCGTCTTGTTAAGGCTCAGCTGCGATTGACTTTTTATATAGAATATTTCAGTTTAATTCATTTACGCAATTAATTGTGGAAACCGCAAATAAGATTTAAATTTTTGATCAATTAAAGTTGTTACATATGTACAGAGTTTGTATCAAAACATATTCTAGTCTTTGGTTGTGACTAGTTGACAACTCTGTGTAAAAAGTTCTATTTTAAATATAGGTTGACACACACATATGTACTTGTAAAAATGTAGATAATAAAACGTACATTTATAGTTTTTGTTTTATCAATTAGATTGAATGAATGAATGTAACTAAATTTTTTTCGACGTACATAGGTACTTTCTGACTGTTATCACTGGTCATGATACACAATTAAGTCCACACCTGTTGATTAATCACTTAGACAATTTTTCTTTATTTTAATTTTTTTTTTTGTTTTGAACCATTGCACAGTGTGAGGTTTTACCATTCTAGTTGATCGAAATGGAATATTTCTTTAACAAATAAAGGTACAGTGACGCAATTTGGTACAAGTAATATATGACTAACAACACAACTCCTGTAGAAGAATGGGCGGAATTGGATAATTGTCACGCCCACTTCCCATAAGAGATAACATATAATTGTTTTAAATTGCTTAATAATTAATAGCAAGATTGAGTAGGACAATTGGGGAAAATCAAACAATACATTACCCATGCATATCTCGTTACCTAAAATGCAAACGCACCAATTAACAAAACAATTTTATAGGCCGACAATATCTATCTAGTTGACGAGGGTGCAGCATGTTTCCAAATTATTGTTTTTTGGTTGTAACCAATATTTTCTAAAGACATTTCAAGTGGGACCATAGATATGCTAAACAAACTCTCGTCAGAAATATTTTCTTGAGAAAATGATTGCTTGTAACGATTATGGTCAGCACCGTCACAACCCCATTTGATCTTAAAAGTCACCTCATTAAAATCATCTTCTATCAAAAGAAATGTATGCTTCAAGGCCAAACAAAGTCTTAAGACTGTAAGGTCAATAAGTGATTGGAGGCTGACATTCGCGAATGATTCTGTTACAGTCCATTTGGATAAAATGCACGCTTGGAAATTTTTATGGAATCATAACAGGGAAACATTTCAGAGTTAATAGACGATGTATGTTGTCTCAAGAATTGGTAGCCATGTGTAGAAAAGCCGATATCTATTATAATAGATATAAATGATAATTATCATTGCTAATGCTTGATCAGCAGAAAGGCTCATGGGCTTATCTGAAACAATTCTACATTTTTGTAAAAGTGTTCCCCTTTTTGGAGAAGCAGTTATAAGCTCACGAACAATTGAGGCCGAAGTTCGTTTGACATCTAAGTGCATTTTCATTTCGGCTGCCATAAATAACTGATTATGATCAACCGTATTCAAAAGTTCTCTTGCTTTCCTTTTTCTTGTTACTTCTGAGCCCTCATGGAATTTTTTCTCTGGCCTTCCACTAGTAAAAGCCGAAGAAGAAATGGTTTTATCACAAATAAATTGTGATAAATCAATTTCTAGAGTCAACCAACCAGTATTTGTTTTCAAAAATCGAAGTTTTGTTCTTTTCGATATTTGTCATTTTGAGTTTATTTGTGCGCAAATTTTTTGAGAAAAAAGTTTTATTTCTTGCAAATTAAGAGTTTGTTTTGAACCAGTACTAATATTTCCTAAAATAAATTCAAATACACGCAGACATTTTTAATGCATGCAGCCAAACATCAAAAATTTGTTGGCGCTAAATACAAGAATTCATGATCAGTTTTTGGATCGGGAATAGTGGGGGGCAAGTTGGGGCAGATTTTTTTGGTTGATTCAGAAAGAAGATAAAATAGGTAATCTGATGCAAATAATGCGACTACTTGTGCTTGCTTGTGTATATATTTTTATGTCCAATGAAAAAAAAAATTTTTCAAAATAACTTCTAAAAAGAGATATATTTAAAAACCTTTAAACTTTTATTCTGATCACGTGATTTACAATTGATTAATTCTGTTAATAAAAAATATACAAAACTACAAAATAAAAAAAAAATCATAAAGATATTGCATTTTATAAAAAAGTAACAACCATTCAAAGTTGGGCTACGCGCCTTAACTTGCTTATGTCTAGCAATAGTCTGCAATTACAGTGAAGTTTAAGGTGCTGTTACTTCATAACGCTGTTAATTTTTTTAATTCCAAATGCAATTTTATGTAGTTGGGATTGTTATTAATCAATTCTAGTAAAAATTATTAAAAAAAAAAAACAAACAAAAAATTGGATTTTGATAAGCTAAAATGTTAAAACCTTACAGTGTGCATTGTTTAAAGAAATGAAATTAAAACAAAATTATTGAACAATCTGTTTTATTGTTAAGAATGACTTAGATAGGTTTGTGTTCCAATGAGCTTCATAATGAAAGGTAAATCTGGGCAAAAATAATTGTAATTAAAAACACTCCCAGTTTTGTTCATACGAAATAATCGAACTACCGTAACATGACAATAATAATCGAACACTGTACCGGTATACAAAACTGTGAGTTACAAAAAATTACATCAGTGATCCGAAATATCAAACTTAAAAAATCATTTTTTACCTCATTTAAATATGCTGCTTCTAGGTAACCTGTTAATTAACAGAAAAAAATCGTTATAAAGTGTGAACACTAAATTGTTCTACTTTTATATTTCTTTTATTTACATAATGTTGTAGAAGAATATAATTATTAACCTTTTAAATGCAGTTTGATCTAGCGAAAGTTTTGCAAACTAAAACAAATATGAAAGTTTTTCTTGGGATTCAAAATTAATAATCAAGGTTTCGTTATAATGTGCTAAATTCCCATTTCATACTATTGACAAACCGAAGTTCATTGTCGATGGGATAAGCTATTCCTATGTGCATTTCACTGGTTGCTTAGGCCAGATCTTCAGGAAACTTCATCCAAAGATTTTAGAAAAACTAAAGATATTATACAAATAAAACTGTTAAGCGAATAATAATTATAAGCCCCAGTTTTACTTAACACTTACAACTACATTTAGAGCGAATAATAATTATAAGCCCCAGTTTTACTTACACTTACAACTACATTTAGAGTTGACAAAAAAATCAACCAATTCTGGCCGGGACTGTAAGAAAAGATAAACTCACTGTTTATTGTTGTTGTTATTTTTGCTTAGGCTTTGATATTGTTACAAGTAAAACTGGGGCTTTTAATTCTTATTCGCTTAACAGTTTTATTTGTATAATATCTTTAGTTTTTCTAAAATCTTTGGATGAAGTTTTCTGACGATCTGGCCTAAGCAAC
This sequence comes from Pollenia angustigena, assembly GCA_930367215.1. Taxonomy (NCBI): domain Eukaryota; kingdom Metazoa; phylum Arthropoda; class Insecta; order Diptera; family Polleniidae; genus Pollenia; species Pollenia angustigena. Next base: position 176,380,122 of record OV884059.1, on the reverse strand, counting down.
CAGTGAAATGCGCATAGGAATAGCTTATCCCATCGACAATGAACTTCGGTTTGTCAATAGTATGAAATGGGAATTTAGCACATTCTAACGAAACCTTGATTAAAACAAATATGGTTACATGTAGGACGTCGAGTGTTTATAAATGCCAGCGTTTTATTTTTCTATTTAGTCGTACGATTTGTAAAAATCGCGTGTGCTTATAAGGTATGATAATATGGCCTTAAAACGCAAATGGGTAACAGATCTATTTGACAAGTCTGCCAGACAAATGCTTATGAATCACCACATTCTTTCATCAGTATTCTTTGAGTTGTAACCTCTGCACCACTGCGGTGCCTGCTAGCCAACAATCAAACATCAATCTTTAACCAGTGGTACTGGTGGTTCGAAATTTGCTGTAATTATCATTTTTCAATTTATTTACATGATGCCTCCTTTACTTCTGCCTAATTAAAAATATCAAAAATTGAAAATTAACAGTTCAACTTAAAATCACAATTGTTCTTAAAAAATTAATCACCCCTATCGCGAATGTTATGGGAATATGATATATGGGAACAAACCTAATTTCCCATCCCCAACAAATCGGTATCGCAAATATTTTGGGAGTAAAAATTTCTATTGTGAATTATTTGTCAGTGGTTTGTAAACAAAAGTCTCTATTGTGAGTAACTTGTCAGTGCTTGTATTGTGAAAGAAAAATATGCAAAATAAAATACTAACAAAATAAATAATGAAAAGTGTTTATCTTCATTTTGTTTATGTACACTCCTTCAATAAAAGGAAAAAGTAATTTAATTTAGTCCTACTTTAGAATACAAATTAAAATTTACATATTCCCTTCTCGTTCACATCAACACTTGTTGGGAATTTATTTAGTAAAAAAATTCGCAGGAGTAAACATTGGCGATGCCAAATTTTTTAAGTTTGGGAATTCATTCCCAAAAAATTTGTTATGGGAATCATTCACAATACGAAATAAAAAAATATGGGAATATTTTCATGGGAGTAGTTGTTTGCGATAGGGGTGAATAAAAAAAATTATTTTCAAACAGTACATGTTCTTAGAATTTGAAGAATTAAAAAAAATCCAAATTAACCGTACGCTTTTATTTTAGAAAAGAAAACAACAAATGTACATGTAAGGATTTTTTTCCTAAGTCTGTGTTTACACGGCTCTTGTCTTATTGACATGATTGCTACTTTATAGGCGAGAGGGACGAGGGGAAAAGAAACGAGTACACAGATGCATGTACTGTCTTTACGTTTTGCTTTTTCATTCGTTGTTTAATATTGTTATTGTTTTCAATATCAAAAAAGCACATGTCGTCAACATGACATGAATCGTTTGAATGCCAATTCGTGTTCAAAGAAGACAAAGGAAGAATCTTGTCAATAAGACATGAGCCGTATGAACTCAGACTTACTTCTCGAAACACTGTCTTAACATACAAAAGCAATTTCGCTATTTAAATATTAAATACTCCATAAATTTTCAATGTTTGTATTTAGGAATTTCCTTGACTAAAGCGCCGCGCCCTATACTCCAAATTGTTGCGATAAATTTTCGAAAAGAAAACTCTGTCTATTTGGAGTCACCAAGTTCTTGTACATAGAACAAGTTATTTCTATGTCTACTAGGCTTTTGCACTAAGTACATTTAAATTCAAAAACATTTGCTTTTTTAAAAATTCTCAGAGTAAAGCTAAGTACAAAAGGGAATCAAAGCAAATAAATTCAAAACAAAAAAAAACAAATAAAAGAAATTATTCTCTTTATACGCTCAGAGTTCTTGTATTTACTCATTCTTACTCACTATAAATAAATTACAGTAAACATTTTTTTTGCTAATGTTCTGTAAGTACTTTGCAAGATTCTTATTTTACAATGTGGGTATTTTAAGCATTAAATGCAAGCAATGGTTATTGCTTTTTAATTTGTCTTATTTGCAGATTATTACTAATTATTAAAATAAAAACTATTACTTTGTGTTACCGTTATTTATATTTTGTCTCTTTTGGTAATTTTTATAGTTTTAATACAGTATAAAATAAAAATAAAAATAAAAATTTTTCTAGTTTTGATTTAAGTCTTTGTCTTCTCCTGTAAAATTTTTCCAACGCAACTTATGGCTTTTGTAAATTTAAATGACGATATGTAGGTAAATATTTTTACGGAAATTCTCTTGGTTTTTGTTTTTAGCATTAATTTAGCAGTTAATTTTATGGAATATACATATGTATGTACATACGTATCTAGGTATACCTATATAACTATTGCTATGTTGATAATTTGATCATAACATCAAATTAAACAAAAGCGAAATTTCATACAAACAAAATAAAACTTACAAAAATACTCAAGTATTTTAGTAAATGGTTTAAGAACTTCTTGTCTTAAGTCCAAACATGTGCATGTTCTTGTTTTTATTTTGCTTACTTCTTACCATGCTTAAGACTTGCTTTATTTATTTTTTTCAAAAACAATAAACACAATGTTTGTTTCTTATAAAAGAGAACAGCAATTGTCTCTCTAAAGAGAAGGTACAATAAAACAAATACACGAAAAAAAGGGAATGTGTTTAAGTATTTGTTTTTTGTACTTTTGCAACAGCCTAATGTCTACAGGAGGCTTATTCTGAATTGCGATGCGAAAATCAATGCGATGCGAAAATACATAAATGCGAGCAATTGCTATTCTGTATTGCGATATTCGCAAAGTTTTTTTTTTAATCGCATTTCAAATGCGAAAAGGTGGCAAGTCGGTATTCTACATTGCGAAAACAAATGTCAAATACATGTCAAATTCGCAAAATTTATTCGACAACAAAATAGCATTCGCAAAGTACAAACATGTATGTAAGTGAAAGATAATATTTTATTTATTTATTCATCATATATTTATTATTTAATTCAGGGAAGCAAGCAATAAGACAACCAAACCGCGTCAATTTGAAATAATGATAGAATTTATGAATAAGCACAGCCAATTGGCAAGAGGCCATTTGAAAACACCAAAAGCACGTCAGTCGGCAAATACTTTGTGACAAACTTTAACTGAAGAAATAAATATCAATGGACCACCCATTAGTGAAAATTTTTTTTTATAAAGCTTAAAAAAGAAATATTCTGCTTAAGTAAACGTTTATTTTTCGCAAGCATCAAAATAAATTACATTTTTCCTATCAAGCTTCAAATATCGGATTTCCTTCTGAGCAATCTTCTCTGTATCCGTTCATTTTGTTCACAGAATCCATTTTTATTATCTTTTTTTATTACATAATGTCCGAAATAAATTTTATAAACAATTTTTACAGCCAAACACAAACAATTTATTTATTTTTAATTTTATGTTTGTTGACATTGACGTTTATTCGAGCAGCGTTGCCAAGTCTAAGAAAGTCTAACAGAATACCAATGTTCTTTCGCATCGCATTTCATTTGCGCATCGCATTGATTTTCGCATCGCTATTCAGAATAAGCCTCCAGATGTTAAGGGAGCATATTTAAAATTGAGTATTTGCTCTGAAGTATATTTTATACGATTGGACTCACAATTCCGCTTGCCTCCCAAAATATCCCCAATATCTTTTAGTACCGAAAATCCTTAATTTTTTAATAAAACTGATTTAAATTTTTTATTAACTTTGCCTCCTATATCCCCAGGAATACCGGCAATTTTTCTTGCGTTGTCCATAACTATATTCACTTGGGAAAACAATGAAAGATTTTTTGTTTCCAATTTTGTTACAACTTCGTGTAAAAACCAGGGACCGTAACAGTTATACCTTTTTTCATAAAAGTCAGATGAAAACAGTTATTTTTTGAGTTTTATTTTTTGAACAAAAATAACTGTTATTTTTTGATTTTTATTTTTTCGATCAAAAATAACAGTTATTTTTTGATTTTTATTTTTTTGAACAATAATAACTGTTATTTTTTAATTTTTATTTTTTCGATCAAAAGTAACAGTTATTTTTTGATTTTTATTTTTTCGAGCAAAAATGAAAGTTATTCTCTAAAGAAATGTACGTGTTTTAATAATTTAGATGACTTTTAATATTTATTTTAATGTGCATAAGAAATTCCAATGATAATTACACATTAAAATAAATATTTTTATTCAACTAAATTATAAAATCATGTATATTTCTTTAGAGAATAACTTTTATTTTTGCTCGAAAAAATAAAAATCAAAAAATAACTGTTATTTTTGATCGAAAAAATTAAAATAAAAAAATAACAGTTATTTTTGTTCAAAAAAATAAAAATCAAAATGTAACTGTTATTTTTTTGTTCAAAAAAATAAAAATCAAAAAATAACTGTTATTTTTGATCGAAAAAATAAAAATAAAAATTTTAAAAATCAATATATTTTATCATTGACAAGTGCATAAGGAACAATATGGTATACTTTAATCAGTTTTTCGACGTTTACTTCTATGTGATTTTTTTGTTTTAAAATTCCATTATAACTGTTATTTTCGGTCCCTGGTAAAAACCCAACAATTTCACAGAAAAACTTCTCCAACATTTTTCACCAATTAAAGCATTAATCAAAAATAAAATCGGTTGTAATTTAAAATTTAATCAAGTGAATTAAATGTTTAACCGATTCTCTTGATTAAACGTTTAATTGATACACATAATTTGTTTACTGGTGCAAAATTAATTAATTTTTTAATTAATATCACAAATTTTTTTAATTGAAATCGATTTTTATTTTTTTCTGTGTTACAGAAATGAACAATACTTGGTTCCGCAAATCACTTTCATTCCAATATATACAGAGAAATTCTTAATAGCTAAATAGTTTGATAGTTTAATTTCATTTAAATTGGTTTGATAGTGTGAAAAATTACTTTATTTCGGAAAGCAACTTGTATGTGGGCTATATGACTATAGTGGGCTTGTGCCAATTAGAATCTTTGTACCAAATTTCATTAAACTATCTTCAAAATTGCGACTTGTACTTTGCGCACAAGGTTACATGGCATTCGTAAAACTGCTTTGGTCGGAGAAGCAGATCGCGCTCGTTGTCATTATTTTTTAAGGACAATCAGGTCGTTCATGTTTGTCCGTCTTTTCGTACGTGTTGCTTTTTACCGCATTTGTTGATGTGTGGCGTCGTAAAACTGTAATTTGTTACGCGTTTTGATGTCTCAACATTATATACATGCTTTCGTTTTAACCTTACTTTTTACTTGTTGAGACAATGTGGAAATAAGTGGCCAACGATTTTGGACTTGAATTGATAGATATTGGTGCAGGACCATTTAAAACTAGGTAACTACTGGTATAGTTCCAGTTGAAACTCTTAAAAAAAAACTAGCTACTGGAGGAAGACCATTCAAAATTCAATTGGAGATTGTCTTCCTATACGGCGGTATAGGTAGTTCTGTGCAATCCTTGGAGCACCTCCCTTTTATAAAAAGCAACTGGAATAGCATACAAATCTTTTGGTCCAGCGCCCATGTTCTATAACTCTTGCGTCGAGAAACGTTTCGATTGAAATGTGTGAAATGAAACAAAAATGCCATATATTGAAACAAACATATGTTTTTCTCGCTTAACTGTGTCTGTAACTTTTTTTTGGCGAGTACTAGCTGCCACGTAAGGAAATTACTCGCCAATTTACGGAAAAAGTGTGCCTGTAACATTTCTGTGAGAAAAGTTCCCGCTTTGAACTGTCAAATAAACTCACGAATAAAAAATGGGGTGAGAAAAAAATTTTACACTAAAAAACAATTAAAAATGCAAAATACAATTATATTTATAATAATATTTTGTTCTTTGCATATTTTGTATTGTTTAATTATTTTGCTTTTTATATTTTTATAAAATATACGAATGTTTTCAAAGCTCGTTTGCAAACAACAAACATTAAAGTCGCACTTTACATTATTTGGTATAGCCGCCGGTTGTATTTTCAACGTCTGCAATGTCACATCGGCTTCGATAGTTTACGACATGAGTTACAGACCGGTGTTGCCATTAGGATACGAAAGATACATTTTTCGTATATTTTGATGACTTCAAGTACCATGTATAATCCTGACATTTTTCGTATCTTTTGAATCTGTACGCAAAATGTACAGAAATAAAATATTAGAAGACTGATCATCTTTGCCTACCTAATACTAATACAATAGCAGATTTAATAATGGAGAGAGAAAGCATAACGGATGTTTAAACATACGATCCACCTATTAGTGCGAAGTTGTTCTGAAGAAATATGAACACATTTTTTATTTTTAGGAATTTTATATGAACTTTTTGATATAATCGCCTTAGTAAAAACATATCTAATATTTATAACTTAAATAATTATAAAAATGAATTTATATGGTATCCGGGTATTTTCGTTACCTAAATCATTTTTTCATTGATTTTTATGTAATTATAGCTCATTTTTTTTAAACAGTTTTTATGTTACTTTCCGACAAGTTGTTTTTTTAATCGATTAAGCGATCTTAAACTAGTTTTTGAGTTTGTTTTAAATTTTGCAATGTTTCGCGAATTTTAGCCATGTTCGCGATAAACGCGATTTGTTCCTGTAAGTTTTCTAATTCTTTACAGCTTAAACGATTAATAATAAAAAGTATACTTTGCTAAATTCCGCTAATTTAGTAATTTTTAACTAATTTTTGCAATTCCTTTTTGTTTTAGGGACTTAAAATGAATTTTATGGCGAAATATTAAAAATTTTCGCGAAATTTCGCATTTTTGGAATTTTTTTTTACTCTCCGACATTTTGTTTTTTTTAACCCATTTGGCGATTTCAAATTAATTGTAGTATTTGTTTAAAAGTTTGCAATTTTAGCCATATTCGCGATAAAAGCGTTTTTTCCCTTGATTCTTAACAGCTTTCACGATTTTTTAATAAATATAAGACTGCTATGATACTGTGGTTAGCAAATTAGCGATCTTTAGTTCAACTAAAATTTTTTCGAACAAAAACTTCGAATACACAAAAACATGTGGATTTGAGAACACCAATTTATAAATTATGCGGACTCAAAAAATGTTTCATTTTCAATTCGGGTCGAAACCTAAAACATACCTGATCATTTTCTTTACAATATTCATTAAACATGAAATAAAAGAGTAAGGGTATTCATTTCAGTTTTTTTATTTGTTGGAAAAGTGGAAAAATTTAATTTTTGTTACAACAACCACAATAAATAAAATTCCACCAAAAGTAACATTTATATCAAACTATTACCAATTGTAAAAAAATCAGGATAAAAAGATGTAATTTTCCGCTTTAAATGTCAAACGAAATGATGTTGCCATTCATAAAAAATTGTTAATTTTTAATACAAAGCACGAAAAATTGCATCTCTTTTTATAAAGTCTTAAATTGTACAACTCTGATTTAAAAAATTATTTTTTATAGTTACAACATTTCAACGATAACTTCTTCCTCATTTAATCTTTCAAAAAGAAAAATTCATATTAAATATGTGTTCAATGAAAAAACTTATAAAAAAAAGAAATGGGGTCAAAAAATGGACAGAAGCTGAAGTTAATAAAATACTCGCCTTTTTGGCAGACAATCGCCATTTTGAGGTGACTTTTTGTAGTCGAATATTATGATGAAAATAACACCAATCACTTCGTTTTAAATTTAATAATCAATTAATTCGGCGTACTAAGCTGTTTTTCGGGAGTAAGGTTTATATAGGGCCTAGGGTAAATTATGAACTGATCTTCACGAAATTTCACAGTCTTATTTCTAGTCCTGTAAAACTTTTATGTTCCCAATTTTGTTATGATAGCATTATTTTTTACGGATTTAGGCGTACTAAACTGTTTTCCGGGAGAAAGGTTTATATGGGGCCTATGGTAAATGATGGACCGTTCTGCACAAAATTTTAAAGTCTTATTTCTCGTTCAATAAAACTGTGATGTACCAAATTTTGTTATGACAGCATTATTTTTTACGTTTTTAGGCGTACTAAGCTGTTTTCCGGGAGTAAGGCTTATATGGGGCCTATGGTAAATTATGGACCGATCTTCACGAAATTTCACAGTCTTATTTCTAGTCCTGTAAAACTTTTATGTTCCAAATTTTGTTATGATAGCATTATTTTTTACGGATTAAGGTTTACCAAGCTGTTTTCCGGGAGTAAGGTTTATATGGGGCCTATGGTAAAAGATGGACCGTTCTTCACAAAATTTTAAAGTCTTATTACTCGTTCAATAAAACTGTGATGTACCAAATTTTGTTATGATAGCATTATTTTTTACGGATTTAGGCGTACTAAACTGTTTTCCGGGAGAAAGGTTTATATGGGGCCTATGGTAAATGATGGACCGTTCTGCACAAAATTTTAAAGTCTTATTTCTCGTTCAATAAAACTGTGATGTACCAAATTTTGTTATGATAGCATTATTTTTTACGTTTTTAGGCGTACTAAGCTGTTTTCCGGGAGTAAGGCTTATATGGGGCCTATGGTAAATTATGGACCGATCTTCACGAAATTTCACAGTCTTATTTCTAGTCCTGTAAAACTTTAATGTTCCAAATTTTGTTATGATAGCATTATTTTTTACGGATTAAGGTTTACCAAGCTGTTTTCCGGGAGTAAGGTTTATATGGGGCCTATGGTAAAAGATGGACCGTTCTTCACAAAATTTTAAAGTCTTATTACTCGTTCAATAAAACTGTGATGTACCAAATTTTGTTATGATAGCATTATTTTTTACGGATTTAGGCGTACTAAACTGTTTTCCGGAAGTAGGTTTTATATGGGGCCTATGGTAAATTATGGACTGATCTTCACGAAACTTAATAGTTTTATTTCTAGTCTTATTTAACTGTGAAGTGCCAAAATTTGTTATGATTGCATTGTTAGTTAGGGTTTTAGGCTTACTATACTGTTTTCCGGAAGTAGGGCTTATATGGGGCCTAGGGTAAAACATGGACGGATCTTCAAGAAATTTTACAGCGTGATTTCCAGTTACATAAAACGGACTGTTGCGAAATCTTATATCATTCTGTGCATTTTTCCACCATTTATGTTAGTTTTTGTAACAAAATTATCCATTTTTTTTAGGTGGTGGTTCCACATTTTGATTCATAGCTCAGATCCTATTGAACCGATTTTGCTGGATTTTAATTCCAAACTGCTTAGGATAACTACAAGCAATTTGACACCAAGTTTGTTTATTTCTTTTGAGTTTTTCGAAAGTGAGCGTGTTTTCAACAGACGGACAGACAGACGGACATGGCTAAATCGACTTAAAATTACTCAAGGACCCAGAATATATATTTATAGGGTCTGAGATGAATAATAAAAAAGTTTCACACGGAATGACAAACTTAATATACCCTCTTCACAACTAATTGTGGTGGAGGGTATAAAAAGCAAAATAAGTAAAAACAACCGATATTGGAAAAAGCTAAAAAAGCCGATATTGCTAAAATAAGCAAAAAAAGCCCTAAAAATATAGCTAATTTTTTTGTTATTTATGATCAAAAACATTCTATCTTGTAAACCAAAAAATTAGCATTTGCTTTTTTATAGTTGGCCTATACATACATATGTTTGCATAACCATTATCTCAAACTTTTGTTTATTATGTATTTGTTAATAAAAAGTACATATTAAATATTTGTTAATGAAATACGAATTAATAAAATTTTTAAATATATAATTGATCAATCCGAAATTAATTAAGAAAATAAAAATTTCAAAACTATTGTTTATAAATGTTAACATAGAAGAAACTTATATAATTGAGCTAAATGATAAAAGATATTTCAATACAATACAACGATAAAGATAATGCAAATGAACATGTAACAAATGTATGTAGGTAATCTTAAATAAAATAACAAAACCTAAAGTGGTTTGACAACATATTTCATAACTACAAACGTCTTTAACACCTCTCCGAGTGCATGTGCATGAGAGTAAGAGACTTGAATAAATACAAGTAAGACACACACACACACTGGGATCATAAATATGTGAATACAAAAAGATACATGTTACAAGACCTGTACGGAAAAAAGTATTTGAGAAATTTTGGTTTAACTATTTATTGTTAAAATACTAAATTAGAAGTGATTATTAAATCGAAACACGTCAAAACTATTCTTAGAAATCCCTTCTAGAAAAGAAAATATAAGTTCTGTTAGCTACATTTAATTTATGCATGTATGTTTATTATGTATCTATGTAAAGCATTGAATTACCGTAAAAAAATTAAATTTTTAGTACGAGAATAAATACTTGCAATAACAATAAAAGTTGCACCCAACTTAAGGTATGTTCGCATTCTTCAGATACAAAAGAAAATAAACGTGACCACTTCTTTTTAATATGTAATAGGTAAGTCCGGTAGCTAAGCCTGTTGCCTTGGTAGCACTTACGAACTGGAAATCTTTGCTCAAGAGCTCAACTAATTTAACACTCAAATACATAATAAAAAAAGCACTGATAACAATGTCATAGCTGGAAAAATAGACAAGCCAGCACATGGCGTTTTAACATAATTGGGGCACGCTGAATCCAGTGGTGCTAAGCGTTTTTTTAGGCTAGCTCTTGTTTTCGTACATATATCATGTACCGTTATTTCCAAAATGGAGGAGGTCGCGTAACTCAAAAATGGCTTTGTTTATTAAAACTACTAAAAAAACCTTTTAGAAAGGTATACATTTTTCTCTAATATGCGCACCCGTTTTAGAAACAAAGTTTTTTTTTTGGAAAAAAATATTTTTTTTATCAAAATTTCGAAATTTTTTCTCATTTTTTCCAGACGTATAAAAAACGAAATTGCAAACAAAACAACAACCATAACTGATTAAAATCTGTTGGGACAAATGTATGACCAACCCCACTTTATTATTCATCTTAATCATTAATTTCTTAAACTTAAACCTAACGTAAATTGAGTTTATAGTTCCGGAGATCATATGTTTTATCTGTGGCATTTTGACAAAACATCACAAGCACAAAGTTTATTCATAATACACTTACCAAACTCTGGCTAAAGATTTGCTAAACTCTGGTTAACGAGCTGCCAAACGATTTTTTATCTAGTTTTTTTTTAATTTTCTATCTTTTTTTAATTTTAAAAACTTTTTAATGTTTTTATATGTACTAGTGTTCGCCTAATGGTCAAAATTCGACCATAAATTTTTTTGTTTTTTGTATATATGAATTTATTTGTTTCAAACATTTATTTTTTCCATCAAAGTGGATCGATTTGACGAGGGACCAACCTCCAGTTCATATTTTATCTTGTACGTGAGCTAATTTAACTTTGTAAGTTCAGTATAAAAAATACCAATTGAAAAACAAAAAAGTATCAAAAAGTCTCCTTTATATATTGTCATCCACTCAGGACGTTGCACGTTTAATTTTATGTTTCTGTGTCTAATATTAACGAAAATTAATCAAAGTACCAGTTTTTGAACGAAAAAGTACCAAAAAGCTCCCCTTACATGTTCTTATTCACCCAGTTTAATGTATAATTTTATCTTTATAGGTTGAATATTAACGAAAATTCAAAAAGTTCCAGATGAAAAATAAAAAATACCAGCATTTTTTATCTTATAGGTTATCACTCACTCAGGACCCTACACCTATAATATTATTCACACCTATCGTGAATAAAAATTCCTTGGGAGTTTTTCCCCTTTTTTTCATTTTTCCTATGTTAATTCAATTGTAAAAATGGGAAAAGGGAAAAAAACTTCCAAGGAATTTTTATTAACGATAGGGGTGATTATGTTTCTAAGTTCAATATTATAGAAAATTTAAAAATTATCACATGAAGCACAGAAAAGTAAAAAAAAAGAAATTTAGTTTCCCGTATTTCCCCTTTTTTCTCGCCATAGAGGTTCGGTTGACAAGTAAAGGAAGAAAGCGTTCTTAACTGTTCTGCCTGGTCTGATATATACATAAGATTTATAAAGTCGAAATATTCGAAAACCGGTTTCTGAAAAATGCCGAATAATCGATTACCCTAATTTTTTATTATTTGATAATTGAAAAAAAAAATTTTTTTATATATTTTGCGTTTGTGTTAGTAGCAATTTTGAACGCTTATAACTCTGAAATCTTTGAGTAAATACTTCTCAAATGGTGTATATTTTGTTTAAATCAGTAGACATACAGAGGAGGAAAGTGTTCTTAACGGTTTTGCCTTAAGGCAGAATTAGTCTTTACTTTCTGTTGCTGTTCTGTTCCGTGCCGTTCTGTTACGAAATTGTAATATTTACTTTTTCTGTAGCAACTTATCAGCCATTTATAACAAATTTATTAGCTTTGCAACGTCCATTATTTTATTTTAATAACTTTAATGCACATAAATTTGAAAAAATTAAATTTTATGAATTCTTAAAATTAAAAAACAGATTATTTTAATATAAATATGTATTTTTTATTATTGTTTTGCTGTCACTTTCAATTACTTAACATGTTTTTGATTTTAACAAACTGAACCGCAACAGAACAGAAAAACTAATCAATTTCATAGGTTTTTTAATAACAAAAACAAGTCAGCTGATTCGTAACAGAACAGAAAGTAAAGACTAATTCTGCCTTTAGCCGATTTATATATAGATGTGGAGAAAAAAAGGACAAAACCAGCGATGATTAACGCAAAACGTTAATTTCAGAGTTGATTTATTAAAAGTTAGCAGATGGAGAAACGTTTGTTATGAATTAACTCTGTGCTAACAACTTTCTAGTTAGCATGATTAAGAGCGAGTAATTCATTAGAGTGCCCCGATAGGCTAGCTAGTAGTGAGCTAGTCTATCAACCCCGGGGTTGCGGGTTCGAATCCCGCCAGAGACTCTGGTTTCTTTCCTGCAGACAAGCGTCAAGCTTCGCGGGGATTAGCATAGGTAATTACAAAATTAAAAAAAAAAAAAAGATTCATTTTGAAACATATATCTTGTTTGCTATAATTCAGTGATAAGCTTTTGTATACAGTCTTTTTTTGTACACTTACTTGAAGTCTGTCGTCTATGCCAAAAATAGTTCATAAAAAAATTCGGCTCTTATCGTAAATCATTTCCACTAAAATAACATTAAGTATGAACGCAAACTGTATGATATTTTAATTATTTGGGGTTAGACATCGTGTTTTGCCCTATAGAAACCTATTTTTCAGACTAATTGAATAGTTTATGGAACTATGTACTTATGTAATGCCTATGTATTGCAAAAACTAAAATATTTACAGCCGTGTTCATAATGAATATTTGGCATGAAGTTAGCATAGCATTCATAATGTACTTACCAAGCTCTCGCTAACGATTTGCTAAACTCTTGTCAATGAGCTGCCAAACGCTTGCTTTTGAAAAACCGCTGTTTATTTTTAAATTACTGTTTTTTTTTAATTTTATCTTTTTTAATTTAAATTTTAAAAACTTTTTAAAATTGTTAAATGTGGAGAAAAAAAAAGACAAAACCAGCGATGATTAATGCACAACGTATTGCATTTTTGAGAAATATAATGTGGCATCATTAAAATTCAGAGTTGATTTATTTAAAGTTAGCAGATGGAGAAAAGTTCGTTATGAATTAACTCCGTGCTAACAAGCTGTTAGGCTTAATCGGCATTCTAGTTAGCAGCTCGTTGTACGTAGTGTACAAACTGTGGTTAACTTTTTATTATGAATACGGCTGTAGTTTACAAATAATGTAAGAAAAACATGTAAATATATACATTTCGACAAGGCCCAATATATGTACTTATGTAAAGGTGGGTTCACCCATATTTTCCCGACAAAACCTTGTTTTTTTCACTGAGAGTTTTCTGCAAGTTAAACTAATTAAATATTATTAGTTTGGTTTTTTTCGCGTGCATATTTTAAACATTTTTGTCCATAAAAATCTTTCCCTAAGGGCATATAAACTCAAAAGATAAATATATAAATACAGTTTGAATTTTGTATTATTTCTGCTTCGAATATTTCATTTTATTTATTGTTTAAAGTTTTATATAAAATATATTGTCTGCTTTGCAGTTTCTGTATGTTTATAAAAAACGCTTGTTTATGACTTTAAATGGAACTTTTGATAAGAAAATTCGTTAAATAAAAATATAAATTGCATTTACAAAATGAGAACTTTAACTTGTAACAGAAGAGAGCAGCTAAATAGTAACACTTAGATAAAAAAATATAAAAATGAATCAGATGCATTTTAAATTCCATAGGTTTTTAGTCGGCATTTACCTTTTAAAAAGTTCAGTAACCTTAAATTCGCAATACAAGAATGTACAATAAATTTTAGATTGAATTAATATATGTAGTAAAAAAATCCTTTTTAATTCTTACATAAGTATAAAGTTTCATTGTTTAAAAATTTTTCTTGAAAATAATCATGACTTATAGTATGAGTAATGCAATAATAAATTAACTACTGTGTACCAACATAAACGATTTGAATTAAAAGCCCATTACAATACTGATTAAAAAGTACCACATATTTAAAAGAATATTTTTTGATAATAAAAGTTAATATGTACATAGTTTTATAAATAAAATATATTGTCGTTTTAGAACGTATTTCAGCAATGACGGAAAATGCTACCAACTGTGACCAAATGACTGGATGATTAATGAAAAAATGCGTTTGGAAAATGTGAACTGTCAACTTCACCAAGTTTAGTTATACATTAATAAATACACTGTGCATGAAATTGACACTTTTTTTTCGTGACAAGCCGGGCACATGGCGTTTTAACATAATTCGGGGACGCTGAATCCAGTGGTGCCCGCGGTTTTTTCAGATTGGCTCTGGTTTTCGAGATATACCGTTATTTCGAAAATGGAGGAGGTTGCAAAACATATATTCGCGTAACTCAAAAACAGTTTAGTTTATTAAAATTACTAAAAAAATCGAAATTCCGCAATAAAATTTCATTTTAGAAAAGTAAAACTCTTTTTCTAATATGAGCAGTCGTTATTGATTTTTTTATCAAAATTTCGAAATTTTTGTTTTTTAAAAATTCATAAAAATCTAATTATTTGCAGACTTATAAAAAACGAAGCTACAAACAAAACAAGCCATAAATGATTAAAATCTGTTTGCAACTTTTGATTTTATTCACAAAAGTCGAAAAATTTTAATTAATTTAAGAATTTCATAAAACGCAATATTTGTATAGGAGCCCCCTAAGGGATTGTGATAAAGGGAAAGTATAATTTGAGAAAATGTTAAGAACAAAAAACTAATGGAGGTCAGTCAAACATTTTATCCCACTAGGAGTGACTCCTAGGCAGTTGTGGAACCTTTTCTTCAATATATATGAAGAATATAATTTATATGGAGCATTTCACAGGATTTTTTTTAATTTTTAAATTCTTTATTCAAAATTATGTACATATATATGAAGAATGTGCCAATGCAGAAAATTTATTTTCAATGACATTTTGACGTACAATTTTTTAAATGCGGTTTTTGTGCCATTTACAATACAAAACAAAAATATTCAAATGTATGCTATTCCAAAGAAATATGCATGCATTATTACCACACTTTCACTTTGCGGTAGGAATTTTGGAAAATCCACAGTTACCGATTAAAAAATTCTTAGAATTAAGAAATAAAGTCATAAATGCTTACATCTTACATGTTGTGCTTACAAAACCAAACAAAACGGTATTTTATTGTGCAGTCGAAACCGCACTAATCGATCTTGTAAAAAACTTAAATAACATATTCTATTGTTAAACCTGGAACAGGTAGAAATATTAATCGTTCTGGCTTTGTTTATTTTTTACAAAACATGGTCATGAAGGTCTCGACAGGTACTTTGATTAAAACAATTACAGTATAAATAAGAGTTCCTCAACCCCTTCACTGTCATATGGAAAGTGCGAAAGTGATTAGTGAAGTTTAAAGCCTTTGACAGTCTTGTATCTAATCAGTTACTTATATTGAAATATCTAAGATGGAGGCGTGTAAAAAGTTTAATTACTTTTGTTATGTGTGTGGGAAATATAAAAATATGCCAAGTCGCCGTAAAATCACTAATGAAACAAGTACCTTGTATAAATCATATTTTTCTTTAAGTGTTATATATTGTAAGAGTTGGACACCATCAATAGTGTGTACACACTGCATTTACCATTTAAACAAGTGGGGAAAAAATGGTGACGCCATGCCATTTGGTGTTCCAATGATTTGGAGAGATCCCATAGTTCATGTTGAAAATGAGTGTTATGCGTGCATAAATTATACAGCGGGTATGAACAGAAGAAAAATTACTTATATATCTTATACTGCAACAACATATGCTCGATTTCCGCTGCCTCATTCTGATGAAATTCCTGTTCCGGATAGCCAAATACCAACAGAACATATTCCCTCAATAATTCATTCTGTTGAAGCGGGTGGGCCAGCTACTTCAATGTATGAACCGTCATGCATCACGGTTCCATGCAGTCACAATAAAATCACGCAAGATCGTCTGGATATAATGGTACGGCGTCTAAAATTATCTCAAAGACAGAGCATTCTCTTAACAAAAGAGCTAAAACGAGCTAATATTTTAGCACCAGGTGTACAATTATACGGGGCTATCAATCGCCATAGACGATTTACGACTTTTTTTAAATCAATTGAGAATAATTCTATCGCGTATTGTACTGACATCCGTGGCTTGGTTTTAACAATGCAAAATGAATATAATCCTGGAGATTGGCGCTTACTCATTGATTCTTCCAAAAGTAGCTTAAAAGCAGTTTTGCTACATGCCACTAATTTAAAAAGTCCTATTCCGATAGCACTAAGCACAAATACTAAAGAGACATACGCATCAATGAAAAAAATAATACAGACCATAAGTGGAAAATATGCGCAGATTTAAAAGTGGTAGCTCTTTTAAGAGGCATGCAATTGGGCTATACTAAAAATATGTGCTTCATGTGCTTATGGAATACGCGTTTCGATGGCGACCAGTACAATACACGGGATGGGGCTTTACGTGAGGAAAGCAGATTGCATAGAAATAATGTTATTGAATTACCACTTGTGCCGATGGAAAAGATTTTGCTCCCTCCACTCCACATCAAACTGGGTATTGTAAAAGATTTTATAAAAGCATTGAGCCCTGATGGTGTTGCTTTTACCGAATTGCGCCGAATTTTTCCACGATTAAGCGGCATGAAAGTAAAAGAATGTATAAACTGTAACTATTTTATTAAATTAGATTTATATTTCATATCATAATGTTTTTATTTTAAAGGAATTCTTAATGGACCGGACATTCGTCGTCTTATGAAGGACCATCAATTTGAGGTTGCATTGAATGATATCGAGCTATTGGCCTGGAATTGTGTGAAATCAGTAATAGAAAATGTATTAGGAAATCATCGGTCTGAAAACTGGTGAATTTTAATCAAAAATATGCTAACCGCATTTAAAAACTTAAACGTTAGAATGTCATTGAAAATACATTTTTTGCATTACCATGCCTAAAAATTTAATGAACAATCACCAGCCGAGTCTGATGAACATGGCGAGAGATTTCACCAAGTAACAGCCAGGCTCGAACACTGGTATAGCGGCAAACAACTTGATTCGCTATTAGGGGATATTTGTTGGAATCTGCAGGAGGAAGAAGAATATATTTCTAAACAAAAACTTTAACTTTAACTAATTAACAACAAAAATAAATGTTTTAAAATTTTTAAGTTTGGTTAATTTAAAAAATAAAAAAATTTCATCTATTATGAAAAAATTAAAAGTTGTAGACAGACTTTAATCACTTATAGCTTATTTTATTTGGAACTTTGTTTTTTATATGCGTAGAACCCCAGCCTTAAATTTGGCCCCTGCAGTGCCTAGGATGCCCCTAGATGGGTCAAATGTATGACCAACCCCACTTTATTTTTCATCTCAATCATTTATTTCTAACATACCCACCCGCTATCTCCATTCCTTAAGGGGGCTTCTATACAAAATGTTCAATGCAGACTAGAAATACATTGAAGAAAAAGTCCCATAGGAGTTGCTCCTAGGATGATAAAATGTATGACTGGCCTCCATTAGTTTTTTGTTCTTAACATTTTCTCAAATTATACTTTCCCTTTATCACCATCCCTTAGGGGGCTCCCATACAAATATTGCGTATTATGAAATTCTTAAACTAATTAAAATTTGTCGACTTTTGTGAATAAAATCAAAAGTTGCAAACAGATTTTAATCACTTATGGCTTGTTTTGTTTGTAGCTTCGTTTTTTATAAGTCTGCAAAATTAGAAGCCTAGCTGCATTTTTTAATTTTTTATGAATTTTTAAAAAACAAAAATTTCGAAATTTTGATAAAAAAATTAATTTTTTTTTCAAAAAAAAAATTATGTTTCAATAACGACTACTCATATTAGAAAAAGAGTTTTACTTTTCTGAAATGAAATTTTATTGCGGAATTTAGATTTTTTTAGTAATTTCAATAAACTAAACCGTTTTTGAGTCACGCGAATATATGTTGTGCAACCTCCTCCATTTTCGAAATAACGGTATATCTTGAAAACCAAAGCCAATCTGAAAAAACCGCGGGCACCACTGGATTCAGCGTCCCCGAATTATGTTAAAACGCCATGTTCCCGGCTTGTCTGTTTTTTCAACTAGCATAGTGTTATCAGTTATTTTAAAAACAAATTGGTAACTGAAGGTTTAAGTAATAGATAAAGCGCAATTTTGGCCAGAACCTTGTATTTAAATGTCAAGATAAAATTTAGTTTTATCAAGAATACAAGAGTTAATCAAGGAATTTCTTTATAAAGCTAAAAGCCATATCATTTGCGTAAAGAAATTTTATAGAATGTTTAACATAATGAAACCAGATTGTCAAATCCACTGATTAATACCAGGGGGGTTTGTAATTCGATTCGAATCGAAAAAACATTCGAAAATAATTTCGATGCCTGTTTTTTATACGTTAAAACTTGGCAGCTTTTCGTTTAAAAATAAAAAAAACCTTGATTTAAGATAGAAACTCCTTATTTTATATAATGGGTTGTGTTTTGTTGTAGGAAAATGATGAAGAAGATGGTGCTGTATATCTAGATGTATTATTCGTTTTATTATATAGCCATTAGATCAGCAACTCTCTCCTTTAATGGAATTAGAAAACAATATTTACTTGGGCCTCCTCCAGTTACAGAAATGCTATTTTTGTTTCGGCGAAACTAGTCTGCCCACGCCTTTAAAAGTAATCATTTGTAAAAAGTTTTATTTGAAAGTTAAAACATACATAAAACATGTTCCACTTATCTAAATCGTGCGAAGGTGGTCCTGAAGCATCTAAATCATGGGATAATCTTTGCCACAATTCTCTTGATTTTCTTTTTATATTTTGAGTCCTTTGGCCAAACCTGGTTTTGTGTAAATATTTTCTTGATTCCCTTTTCAAATAAGCTTTTTAAAATTTATAGGCTTTTAATATTTGGATACTAAATATGTCTTTTGTAAATAAAATTGTTTTTAATATAGTCCGCAATCAAAATGACATTCGAATAAAATACGAACGCTAGAAGCACTTTTTACGAACGGGGTGTTTTCTGTTTTGAAAAAGGGTAAAAAATCCCAGAAATTAAAATGCTTACGAACTCTTATTGTTTCTGATTCGAATTGCATAATTACCCCCCAGTTTGAATATTTCTTAATATTATCTCACGTTTTATTTACTTTCCTATTACGAATTATTTGTGAAATTTTAGGTAACGCGACAAGATTTGAAGACGATGGTGAGAACTTTAGAATGAAAAGCAAGCTAATGGTCATGTTCTAACCGCGATTTGAAATCGCGAAATGCCAGATATATTTTATAGTTAAACTCGTTGTTTTTCTTGCACTCACAATATTATTACAGTAACGGACTGTAGTTTATTTAAGAAATATTCCGTTCAGTCATTTTTAAATAAATAAACATTTAAAATTCCAAGCAAATTTATTTTTAACTGATTCTAACAGTTATTCAAAAAACTAAGTACATATTAATACTGATTTTGAGTTGCAGTTAATATTGTCCGTTGATTGAGTTAAATTCTTCTTTATCATAAATTAAATATAATATAATTAAATTATATAAATTAATTGTCAAAAAATTAACTACATATTCCGTAAATACAAATAAATATGCAGTTATTTTATAAAATTTTACTGTCAAAAATTCAACACCATATTCAGTAAAAACAATTAAATATTCAGTTATTTTATATAAATGTACTACCAAAAATTAATTTTTACTTATCTATAAAAAATGAATTGCTTGTTTTGTGTAAGCAATACCCATTTTCTATTTGTTAATATAATTTAGTTAAATACATCAAATTTTAAAAGTAAAATAATTGCGAAGCCATATCGGTCATGCTGCTGGTGTCTTGATAATTGAGAGTTCTTCTGTTAACAACGTGGTCAGTATAACAAAAGTAAAACAAACGTGTGTAACAGGGCAAGTAAATAATAATATTTTCCCTATCTCGCTTATAAGAAAAACAAGCGGACGAAAATTTAATGAAATAACTGAATATTTTATTGTTTTTACTGAATATGGTGTTGAATTTTTGACAGTAAAATTTTACAAAATAACTGAATATTTATTTGATATTACGGAATATGGTGTTGAATTTTTGACAGTAAAAATTAAATGAACTTTTTGTTAAAAATAAATTAAAAATAAGTAGACCGGTTTTTAATTGAAGTTTCATTTATTTTATATTACAATTTCAGTTAATTTTACGTACAGAATATTGTGAGTGTGCGATTAGCATTTTTTCTAGTTCCCTTGAGCATACTTTTGACATTTGAAGTCGCCAAACTTCTTGCAGATGCGATTTTCAGAACATCTTTAATGCGATTTCAAGTCAGAATCGCAAATGTTAAAAGTGTTACGATTGTCAGAACATTCCCGATTATGTACTTCAACAACTCTTAAAACCAGAACTGAGTTGAGTTGTAAACCATAATATGTCGAACATATAGTTTTTTTTAAATAATAGAACTAAAAATGTAGGCCAATTTCACTACCACTCGATTTTGATTTCTGGAACATGGCCGAATATTTAAATGTATTTTACTATAAGCTTTTATAATGATAATTAGTAATCAATCTAATATTTGTTTGAATATGGCGCAGAAATATTTGGCAGAATAAAAATTGTAAAGCTGTGACTATAAATACAAGTTGTTACTACATGCAGAGAAAAAACATGTTTAAATATGGTCACCTCCAACAAAACTATTTTTTAAGAGAATTTTAAACATATTATGGTTAATATAACCATATCATTGCCACCGACAACCATATTATGGTTGAATTAGTCCCCCATCAAGAAGCCACAACCATATTATGGTTGCCTCTAAATATGTTATGCTTAAATATGATAATAATTTGTTTTAAAATCAACAATAGTATTTTCCTCTTTTTCAAGAGAAACGTGCAATGGTTGAAAACCAACCATGCTATTATAAGTGTTAAACATGTTTTAGTTATTTTTGACCATAAAATGTTCGGAGGCAACCATAATATGGTTGTGGCTTCTTGATGGAGGACTATCTCAACCATAATATGGTTGTCGTTGACAATAAATTTGTTAAATAAATCATAATATGTTTAAAATTTTCTTTAAAAATAATTTTGTTGGAGGTGACCATATTTAAACATGTTTTCTCTCTGGGTGAACAAACACAAGCTGTTACAATAATAATCTAGTAAGTTACAAACTAAATAAATAAAATAAAATCTTTAGTTTTTTTAGTATGTACTCAATAAAATCAAGTATGTACTCTTTAAATGAAGTGTGTTTAATAGCATCAACGTTTGCCAGATACAGATGTGTACAAATCTCAATAAGATCAGCATTGTGGCTATTCAGATTGGAATGGAGAATTTAAATTGCAAGCTTATGGTTAAAAAAAACTACCAAGTACATATGCAAAATCAGTCGAATTAGTATCGAAAAAATTAATCACTTATATGTATAATATCATTGATATCGAGTTTCAACTTACATTTAAAACAAAATTTCAAAATTTGTTTTTGTTTTAAATGTAAGTTAAGCGAGTCACTTTTGTGCCCGCGTTCTACAAATAGGCAGTAAATTCTAAATAAAACTTGTGAACTGACTTAAAGTGTTGTGTTTATTTTATTTTATTAAAGTTGAAGTAAAAGAACTTTAGTGTTTTACTTTAAAGGAAATAAACCAAAAACGTTATTGAAAAAGGCAGTAACGTAACAATATTTTACAGAAGACACAAAAATCGTATAAAAACAATATTAAAATAGTTTTCTTGGTATTTTTTTCAAATCTTACGGTAACCTATTTATTGATCGTTGGAGTTTATAATTTTGCCTCAACAATAAAACCAGACAAAGCAATGGCAGTTTTTCCACTTTGACTGCAGTTTTATGAACACTGCACGTCTTATATATTATTATGTAAAAACTTTTTTCATCGTAGACTTTTGTAATAAAAAAAGTAAATTTTTGTGTTGTTACCGGTTATGCCAACTCCTCATCTATCTATCTTCTATCTTCTATCTTCTATATATATAAAAATTAAAAATGTTTGTATGTTTGTGTGTTTGTGTGTTTGTTTGTTTGTTTGTTGGCTTATAGACTCCGAAACTACTGAACCGATTTTCCTGAAATTTTTACAGTAACATCACGTGAGCCCTAAAAATAAAATAGGCTACTTATTTTTTCGATAGGGGCAGGGGAATTGGTATCCCCCATAGGATGCCAATATTAATTATCGCATATATTAAGATCCGCTGCACGCATTATGCAGAACTTTTGGTAGTAAGATCTTCTGAGCCCCAAAATTAAAATAAAATAGCAGCGGGGGAAGTGGAATCCCCCATAGGACCCCAATGTTTAACATCGCATATCTAAAGAACTGTAATAGTGAGAATGTTCAAACTTTCTAGAAGTCACTCTTATGGTATACAACACTTTTGAAAATAACAATAAAGCGGGTAGGCGCAGGGGGGGAATACCTCCCATAGGATGCATATATTAAATATCGCTCAACTGAAGAACTATTAAAGGGAGAGTCTTCAAAAGTGGTTAAAGCTACTATTATAGTAAACTATAAATTTCAATTTACAAATGGGCGGGGTAGACGGGGGAGGAGCAGTACCCCTCATATATAGAAATATTAATAAGAGCCACTGCACGCATTTTGTTGAACTTTTGGTAGTAGGATCTTCTGAGCCCCAAAATTAAAACAAAATAGCGGCGGGGGTAGTGGTACCCACCATAGGACGCCAATGTTTAATAACGCATATCTTAAGAACTGTTATAGTGAGAATGTTCAAACTTTGTGGAAGTCACTCTTATGGTATACTACACTTTTGCAAATAAAAATAAAGCGGGTAGGCGCAGGCGGGAAAATACCTCTCTAAGGATATTAAATATCTCTCTACTGAAGAACTATTAAAGGGAGAGTCTTCAAAGGTGGTGAAAGCAGTGTAGCGAAGCGCACCGGGTTAAGCTATCTATATATATATATATAAAAATGAAAAATGTTTGTATGTTTGTGTGTTTGTGTGTTTGTTTGTTTGTTTGTTTGTTGGCTTATAGACTCCGAAACTACTGAACCGATTTTCTTGAAATTTTTACAGTAACATCACGTGAGCCCTAAAAATAAAATAGGCTACTTATTTTTTCAATAGGGGCAGGGGAATTGGTACCCCCCATAGGATGCCAATATTTATTATCGCATATCTTAAGAGCCGCTGGACGCATTTTGCTGAACTTTTTGTAGTAGGATCTTCTGAGCCCCGAAATTGAAATAAAATAGCAGCGGGGGAAGTGGAATCCCCCATAGGACCCCAATGTTTAACATCGCATATCTAAAGAACTGTAATAGTGAGAATGTTCAAACTTTCTAGAAGTCACTCTTATGGTATACAACACTTTTGAAAATAACAATAAAGCGGGTAGGCGCAGGGGGGGAATACCTCCCATAGGATGCATATATTAAATATCGCTCAACTGAAGAACTATTAAAGGGAGAGTCTTCAAAAGTGGTTAAAGCTACTATTATAGTAAACTATAAATTTCAATTTACAAATGGGCGGGGTAGACGGGGGAGGAGCAGTACCCCTCATATATAGAAATATTAATAAGAGCCACTGCACGCATTTTGTTGAACTTTTGGTAGTAGGATCTTCTGAGCCCCAAAATTAAAACAAAATAGCGGCGGGGGTAGTGGTACCCACCATAGGACGCCAATGTTTAATAACGCATATCTTAAGAACTGTTATAGTGAGAATGTTCAAACTTTGTGGAAGTCACTCTTATGGTATACTACACTTTTGCAAATAAAAATAAAGCGGGTAGGCGCAGGCGGGAAAATACCTCTCTAAGGATATTAAATATCTCTCTACTGAAGAACTATTAAAGGGAGAGTCTTCAAAGGTGGTGAAAGCAGTGTAGCGAAGCGCACCGGGTTAAGCTATCTATATATATATATATAAAAATGAAAAATGTTTGTATGTTTGTGTGTTTGTGTGTTTGTTTGTTTGTTTGTTTGTTGGCTTATAGACTCCGAAACTACTGAACCGATTTTCTTGAAATTTTTACAGTAACATCACGTGAGCCCTAAAAATAAAATAGGCTACTTATTTTTTCAATAGGGGCAGGGGAATTGGTACCCCCCATAGGATGCCAATATTTATTATCGCATATCTTAAGAGCCGCTGGACGCATTTTGCTGAACTTTTTGTAGTAGGATCTTCTGAGCCCCGAAATTGAAATAAAATAGCAGCGGGGGTATTTGAATCCCCCATAGGACGCCAATGTTTAACATCGCATATCTTAAGAACTGTTATAGTGAGAATGTTCAAACTTTCTAGAAGTCACTCTTATGGTATACTACACTTTTGAAAATAAAAATAAAGCGGGTAGGCGCAGGGGGGGAAATACCTCCCATAGGATGCATATATTAAATATCGCTCAACTGAAGAACTATTAAAGGGAGAGTCTTCAAACGTGGGTTAAGCTACTATTATAGTAAACTATAAATTTTCAATATAAAAATGGGCGGGAGAGACAGGGGAGGAGCAGTACCCCTCATAGATAGAAATATTGATAAGAGCCACTGCACGCATTTTGTTGAAATTTTGGTAGTAGGATCTTCTGAGTCCCAAAATTGAAATAAAGTAGCAGCGGGGGAAGTGGTTTTCCCCATAGGACGCCAATGTTTAATATCGCATATCTTAAGAACTGTTATAGTGAGAATGTTCAAACTTTGTAGAAGTCACTCATATGGTATACTACACTATTGAAAATAAAAATAAAGCGGATAGGCGCAGGGGGGGAAATACCTCCCATAGGATCCATACATTAAATATCGCTCAACTGAAGAACTATTAAAGGGAGGGTCTTTAATTGTAGTTAAAACTACTATTATGGCAAACTTTAAATTTCAATATAGTAATGGGCGGGGTAGACAGAGGAGGAGCAGTTCTCCTCATAGATAGAAATGTAATGAAGAGCCGCTGCAAGCAATTTGTTGAACTTTTGGTAGTAGGATCTTCTGAGCCCCAAAATTGAAGCAAAATAGCAGCGGGGGAAGTGTTACCCCCCATAGGATGCCAATGTTTAATATCGGATATCTTAAAAACTGTTATAGTAAGAATGTTCAAACTTTGTAGAAGTCACAGTTATGGTATACTACACTTTTGAAAACAGAAATAAAGCGGGTATGCGCAGGGGGAAATATCTTCCATAGGATGCATATATTCAATATCGCTCAACTTAAGAACTATTGAAGGCAGAGTCTTCAAACGTGGTTAAAGCTTCTATTATGGTAAACTATAAATGTCAATATAGAAATGGGCGGGGTAGCCAGAGGAGGAGCAGTACCACTCATAGATAGCATTATTAATAAGAGCCGCTGCAAGCAATTTGTTGAACTTTTGGTAGTAGGATCATCTGAGCCCCAAAATCGAAACCCCCATAGGACGCCAATGTTAAATATCGCATATCTTAAGAACTGTTAAAGTAAGAATGTTCAAACTTAGTAGAAGTCACTCCTATGGTATACTACACTTTTGAAAATAAAAATAAAGCGGGAATGCGCAGGGGAAAAAACATTCCATAGGACGCATATATTAAATATCTCTCAACTGAAGAAGTGGTTAAAGCAGTGTAGCGAAGCGCACCGGGTTAAGCTAGTTACTAATAAAAATGGCTTAATTTTTAGAAAAGAATGGCTTAAAAGGGTTTAACAAGATTTTATTACAAAAAAGCGTCTATTAACAAAAAAAAAAAAACTTAGGAAATTGTTCTACTCACTGAACTCGCAGAGGAAGAGAAAATTTTGTTTGTATCTTTCAATTACGTCAAGCTCAAATCTATCTATCTTCTTCTTCTTCTATATATATAAAAATGAAAAATGTTTGTTGGCTTATAGACTCCTAAACTACTGAACCGATTTTCCTGAAATTTTGGCAGTAACATCATGTGAGCCCTAAAAATAAAATAGGCTTTTTATTTTTCCGATAGGGGCAGGGGAATTGGTACCCCCCATTGGATGCCAATATTAAATATCGCATATCTTAAGAGCCGCTGAACGCATTTTGTTGAACTTTTGGTAGTAGGATCTTCTGAGCCCCAAATTGAAATAAAATAACAGCGGGGGAAGTGTTACCCCCCATAGGACGCCAACTTTTAATATCGCATATCTTAAGAACTGTTATACTTTTTTAGTTAGACTTTTATCATTGTTTAAGTCATTTGCGTTAACTATTTAAGAAAAATTCAACCTTACACCAAAACTCATGGTGCATTTATAACAATTTTTGCTCTAAAAATTTTTAGAACTTGAAGAAAATAGGGCTTAACAAAAATAACGAGATGAAAAATGGCTAATCTAGCCACTAAGTAAATAATTGGCAACACTACTAGTAACATCCATTTGCATGTTAGGTTAGAGTCTAACCGTTAGACTGTTTTATTCTTTTATATATAAAATGGCCACCTGCACGTTTTACACAGGTTCGACCTAGACACGCAACCAGCATACGTACATTTAAAGAAAGATTGTTAAGTCGACTCTAAAAACAATTCTGAATCGATTGTATGGCCACAATTTTTAAGTGTTTCGTCAGCCCCTGCTTTTTATACCCCCATTTTGGGCGCTGCACAGTAGCGCCCGTAGAGCAAACGAGGTTGCAAAAATCAAAATTTTCATGAGCACCGACGAAGTTTTGAATAAACTCATGTTATAGGAAACTTTTCAACGATTTCAAATCTGCCACTCTTAATAATATCACATTTTTAGTTTAGAAGATATAGCCGTTCAAAGTTGACCGACTTTCGGTTTTCAAAAAAACACACAATTTTTAGTAAATTTGTTGCGATTTCAGGTGTAATATCACGAAAAATAGGTAACGAATCGCCTTATTTTTTGTTTGTATTGATTGATGCATTTATTAAATGTGTAATGATAAAAAAAAAATGAACTGTTTGCTTTGTGTTTCTCCTGGTAAATCACTATTTAAAAACTATCCGTTTTTTCACTATTTTTCAACTTTGACGGAAAATAACAAAAATCTATATTTTTCTATATTTGCCATATTTGCAAAATCTGTTCTTTGATTATTTCTTTACATAATTCAAAAATTTTATCTGCCCGTACGTGCCCGTTTGGCTTCTAGAGGTAAAAAAGGTTAAAAAGACATGGTTGCCATACTAATATTGCGGTTTAATAAAATTCTTTAATTTGGCCCCTACAGCGCGTAGGATGCTCCTAGATGGGTCAAATGTATGACCAACCCCACTTTATTATTTATTGCCGAATTTCGGTTTTTTTAGTTATTTCAATAAACTAAACCATTTTTGAGTTACGCGAATATATGCTGTGCAGCGCCTTACATTTTCGAAATAACGGTATATCTTGAAAACAAGAGCTAATTTAAAAAAACGGTTAGCACCACTGAATTCAGCGTCCCCAATTAGGGTGAAATGCCAGGTGCGCGGCATTCGAGTTATCGAGTATTCGAGTTATTCGAGTTATTGAAGAAATAAGCTCAACACATTCGGCTAATTCGGCGAAATTATGACATTTTGAGTATGACATAACTTTTGAAAAAAAAATTTTAAAATTTTTTTTCGTTCATATATGTTCCTTATAAGATAAAAGGAACATTCTCACCAAATTTCATTAAAATCGGAAGGGGTCGTGTCCCACTCTTGGTCGTTTTGACATGGAATTACCCATATACCGAAAATACAGAAAATTGAAAAAATAAATTTAAAAAAAAAAAATTTTTTTTTTTAATTTGTTGGGTAATAATTTAGAACCCTAAAGAAAAAAAAAATAAAAACAATCTAAAAATGTAAAAATAATTTTTTTTTAGGTACCATAAAATTGATTTTTCTACTAATTTTAACTTTGATAACCCATAAGTAGGCCCCTACACAGCGTAGCACCCTTTTCAAATGCACATTTCATAGGCTGAACAGTTATCTATCATATGCTGTTTAAACTGTTCAATTACCTTATTCGGTTCAAAAGATATGATTTTTGCAACGAAAAAACTCAAATGGCGCCACTGTGCGCTGTAGGGTACAAGAAATTTAAAGAAAATCGTGTTGACTTTAAAACAATATGTCATCTTGCATATTTGCTGAAGTATCGCTAATATACAAGAAAAATATAACTAAAACCCTAATTGGATAATTTGATTTGTGCATATGCAATAACAAAAGGGTCTTTGAACTTATGACCGACCCATTTAAATTATCACAAAGACGATTTTATAATTTTGAGCATGCAACAAGCAAGTACTCTCTCGTTACACAGTTTATGCATATTCTGATAATGATTAAAAACAAAATTAAGTGCTTTTGTTTTATAATTTTAAACAACATATTTCTCTTAACAATGAGAGTTTCAATTTAATTTTGTTTTTATCAAAACAAATACACAGTGTAAACATTAAAAATGCACTATTAACAATAAAGAAGACACACTTACGCTAAATTTAAATTCTAATAAAAATATACAAACGAGTATTTATAATGCATACTAAAAAAAAAACACTAGTACTAAAGACAACTAATAGAGAGGCATTTAGATATATACTTTTACACACTTGTATTCATTTTGTTTATATTAAAATTAGCAATTTAAACGAATGTGTTTAAAAAAAGTGCTTAAAATTACAATAAAATAAATATCTAAAGACATTGAACCAAATATTTTTGCGGTAAGAGCGAAAAATAGTTAAAATCCAATATGCAAAATGAGTCGAAATAATAACAAAAATAAATTACTTATTTTAACATTTCTTCGATATCGAGTTCTATCTAAAGCCTAGTACTCTGTTCAAATTTGTGAAAAATGTTGAGCAACATTTATTATTTCACACGAAAATATTGACATGTAACAATGTTACCTATCTTGCGAGCTTGTACAATTTGACGTTTTTATTCTTGAAAAGTATGCGATATTGTTTTGCGTGTTTAACCCTGCGGCCACACGATCAAGTTGTTCTTGATAGTCTTTTACATCCATATACTGCTTGTCAAAATGTACATAAATTGAAAGCTGTGACGTAGGCTGCACTCAATTTGTAAGCAATTTACTTCCAAGATATCAACAACAACACAATTTATAAAGACAAACTTGTACTCAGCTGTTAAATTGAGAGTAAAATTGCCAAACAAATGGAAAGGTGAAATTGAAAGCCATCTCGTGGTCAATTTAAAAATTGTGAGTGTGTTAGTAAAAAATTAAGAGTGTATTGCAAATTGAAAGGAATTGAAAGGCAAAACTTGATCGTGTGGCCACTAGTGCTGGGATACCATCGATATTTTCTACTATCGATATATATCGATAGTTCAGATTTCACTATCGATATATCGATATTACTATCGACTGAATGTTTGTACTTGTGCAGGAAAACTTTTATTATGTTTTTATAAGGCTACAGTTCGTTGTTTTTATCACTTTATTGAATGTATGAGACGTATGTAAGTATATACGTTAGAGCGACTCAAGTTGTATGGAAGCAAAATTCGTGCTCGATGCACCCTCCTAAAAATGAACCTTGGACTTTTTTAAGATGACAATTTAAATATTTCGGCTTGGGTATCGTAAGAAAGGCTTTTTTAAAGCGCGTCCAACTGTATATACAATTTGTCCAAGGACGATCATCCATGTCCTTTTTTTAAGGATTTTCTGTAAAAAAAACGGGTTTTGAATTTTTTGTTCGAGGTTGTTTGTTATGTGCCAAATTAACATATTTTAATCTTTAGTCGATTTAATTAAATACGCGTCTCAGCTTTTTTTGAAATTCGTGCTAGTTCGTCTTTTGACAAAAATGCAATGGGGTGGTAACCCTTCGTTTCAAATAGGGCAATATGGGAATCAAATTTTATCTGTTGGCAAATATATCCTCTTTGTATGTAAATAATTTAGATTTTTGCAAATTAGATGCATTTTACACGGTGCTCTGGAATATATCGTACATCAAGCACTTTTTTTGGTGAGTCGTTATAATATACGCACGTTTTTTTAGATGGCAGTTTTTTAAAAATTGATAAGTACCTTTCTGATGGAACCGAAGTAACAGGGACTATAAGATATTCCATTGCAACTTTAAAACATTTTCTAAATTCTAAACCCAAGAAGTTAATCAATCTAGCGGACTTATCCTCTAATGGTCGTTCATTGTTTTGTCTTATGGCTGCAATTGCATTTGGACTTGCATTTTTTTTACAACATTACAAAAATATTTGACATTTCAGTCCCTATATAAACATGTAAAAATTTCGACTTAAAGGCCTTAAAATAGCAGTAAAAAGCACTGCTAAGCAATCCAAACCACTTGCCATTCTTGTTGTTTGTATTCATTGCTGTAATTCTGCGCGAATTAATAATAGCAAGTAAAAATTTGCGGCAAAAAACTGTGTGTGTATAGCTGCTTTTACATGTCTTCATATCTGTATTTTAAATAATAAAAATATCGATATTTATATTTTTCCTATCGATATTTTCGATATTTTCAGACTATCGATAATATCGACAGTCTATCGATAGTTTCCCAGCACTAGTGGTCACCAAGTAACAAAGGCCACATGTATTTTACTAAAATTTATTTTTTTTAATAAAAAATAATGTAAATATGGATAAAAAAAACTGTTACCGGTTGTGTTATATTAATTTTTTATTTCTTATTCAATAATTAGTTCATATTTTTTTGCTTTTGCATTTGCAAAAAAATGTTACCAGAAACATTTCGGAACTTTTTCACAAAATAAACAGAGTACAACTTTATCTACATAGATATTTCGCACAAGTTTTTTTATATGCGTTTTGACAGCATTTCAAGTGAAATGTTGAACAGAGTACCAGGCTTAATGCACTCAAAAAAATGAGCGATTTTCATATAAAGTTTTCTACACAATCAATTGCCTGCCATCTCGATAAAATGAAAATTTTATGTTTTGAATTTTTTTTCTACATACATATCGATACCTTCCCATAAGAATGTATTGAGCGACATTTCTAAAATTGTGCTGGAAACGAAAAAAACGTCTCATTTAGTTATTTATTTGTGTATTTTATTGAAAGGAACATATTTCTTTGGCGGATAATACAAATTACAGGGTGGAACATTATTCCAGTGAGAAAACTTGACGGTTGATACAATTTTATTTTCTCTCTAGTCTCCTTTGCATCCATGATAGGGCAAAATGTGGCGCTTAACTTCTAGTATAGTTCCACATCAAAAAGTCATTTTCGAAAAAAGTGTCGCTTAATACATTCTTATGGGAAGGTATCGATATGTACTGCAATTAGAGTTATATCAATTAGAAATTAGGAAAAGAAGTTTTTAAATAATATTAACTTAAAATTTAAAAAACCGTAATTTCATATAATATCGAAAACGATTCAGTTTTAAGGTTATTTAAAAAAAAATTTATAATAAAAACTAAAACAAGTAAAAGTGGCTTATTCAACTGTGCTGAATATATGTTACACTATGAGTGGGAGTATTTCAGAATTTAAGACCCAGATTGTTGTTCCAAAGTGCTTCAAAAATTTAATGATTTCATTTAAGAGCAGCTGCACAAAAGACTTTTTGGATTTAATTCTGAAAACGCAGTTAATACTATTTTTGCAAGAGATGATGACATAGAATGCAGCAATTAGTTAAGAAAACGCTGATTCGATTAATAGAAAATAATTTTCTTTAAAAAACGAATAACAAGTTTTTGAAGGAAGTGGCATTTTGACAAAACATCTTATGTCGAGATAAGATAGCAAAAAAGTGAAAAAATCATTTTTATCAAATAATAAAATAAAACAAAATTAAAGAAAAATTTCGTTTGTAATACAAAATTTTAAAAAGTAAACAAAAATTTTTTTTAATGAAAATTCGTATGATTAACAAAATTTTTTTTTGGCAGGACTCTTCTTGATTAAAATAATAAATAGGCTATCAAAAGATTCTTTAAATGCTTATTCTGTACTTAAATCCTATTTTCAAAGAAATATACGGGCATGTTCCAGAAATCGAAATGAAGTGAAATTAAAATCGAACGAGATCAAAAGTTCAATTATTTAAAAATTGGCCGTAGTTTTTCCTGGTTTTAAAAGAAGTTCTTGTAAAGCTAATTGGTACTCAAAAAATTAAATTGATAAAATGGAATATGCTTATGAACTTTCAGTTCAACGTCGTTTTTTAAATTGGCTCGATTTCAAATCCACTTCATTTCGATTTCTAGAACATGCCTGATATTTTTAAATTTTGTTAAAATAATTGAAATTTTTTGGGAGTATGGGTACGTTTGTAAATGCAGTTGCTGCGTAAAGTTGAATGTTCGTAAATGCATCACTTGTAAGAAACTTGGCATTACTTTCATATGTCCAAAGTTTTTTTATGCAATGATGCCGCAGCTCTGCAGCAAATATAATAACTTTTAACATAAAAGAAATTGTTTTGTTTTTCTTTTTTGCAGCAGTGATGCACAGTTTTGATGCATTTACGAACGTACCCTATGTCAATGCTGTTAGCATTGCCTATAAAGTACTGCAATTTAAAATTTTTTGACTAACATCGACACGTAATATTTATATGTTTTAACCCGCTGCAGCGCTGTTAAAATATCGTGCCATTTTGTCTAATTTTTAGTAATGAAACGGTTGTTTAAAAATTCTTTTTTATATGCCTTTAATGTAAAATTCACAAACTGTGTTGCTTCTACTGAAAATTTTTAAATTTTGAGTTAAAACAGTATTATTGAACAAATGCGATATATACATATATTTGATAATGTAAATACATTTACATATTTTCTTGGTCGATTATAAAGGGTGTTTTTTTTTTGGAGTGACACAACTTTGATTGTTGCTTTTTGTTAAGTTTGCTTTGACATTTCATTATGGATCGACTTACACCAGAGCCACGCGTGCAATTTGTTGAAATTTTTAATCAAAGTAATTCGGCGAATGGGCTGAAGCTATTGCTATTGATTTTGAGTTACCACTCAAAAGTTTATTTTCCGATGAAGCCCATTTCTGGTTGAATGGGTACGTAAATAAGCAGAACTGTCGCATTTAAACTGAGGAGAACCCACAAGCTTTTGTCGAAACACCATTACATCCACAGAAAATTACTGTTTGGTGCGCTTTATGGGCTGGCGAAGTCTTTGGCCAATATATGTCTTCAAAAACGATGATGGTCAGATCGTAAAAAGTTTTTGAAAATTGGTGTTCCAGATTGCGCTTTCTACGGGCCAGCTGTGGCGGCCACATTGCCGAAATTATATTTAAACATTAATCACATAACATTTTTTATCTAATAAAGACCGTTTCATTGATATCAAGAATATATTAATATGTTTTATTATGATTTAAACTTGTATCACTCTATAAAAAACACCCTTTAGTTCAAAAATTGTTCAGGAAGTTGTTATGACTCGAAACGGTGCATTCTGGGAAATAAAACTTAAACTTGAATTTTTATTTAACTATCTTGCAAAAAATGTTTTTAAGTTCACAATTTTTCTGAATTTTTTTTTTATGAGTTCTATATTTTTTTTTTTTAACAATTTATCGCGATGATTCATTATAAACAATAAAATAGATTTAACACCATTTCCATTACAATTTATAACTGTAATACTTACATCTAGCATTTCTTAGTTTTGACCGAAAGTCGAAACATAATAAAATGTTGAAAATATTTATATTTATTAAGATTTTGAGTGGAAAAAGTAATATTAATTACAGTTTTTCGCCGCAAGTGTACTAATAATTGGCCCTGAATTACAGTAATGTAAATGAAATTGCTCTACCCTTCATCAGAGAGTTTTATGATTTTATTTCTAGTCATATAAAACTTTATTTCTGTGGCATTTTGACAAAACATCTTAAGTAGAGATAAGAAAGCAAAAAAGGTTTAAAAAAAAACGAGATGAAAAATGATTTTTATTAAATAATAAAATAAATCAAAATTAAAGAAAAATATCGTTTATAATACAAAATTTTAAAACGTAAACAAAAATATTATTTGAATGATAATTCATATGATTAACAACATTTTTTTTTCGATTTTTTAAATTTGAGTTAAAATGTTATGTCAAAATGCCACAGATTTGAACTTATATAAATAAAATGGCAAGATTCGTAACAGTTTTAGCCGTAGTAATCAGAAGTGGAAATTATATTGTACCAATAGTAAATAATCACAAAATTCTGTAGAACGATTCTTGTATTAAAAATCCTAAATTAGACTAAATTTCAATAAAGGACATCTTATTAAGCACTTTTTATAATAGACGTACATATGTTAGATAATAGACCAATCTTTACAAAATTTGTCAGTGCGGTTTTTTTTTTTTTTTTTTTTATTATTATTATTAAATATTGAAATATTATTTATTAAAAATTCAATTAAAAAAAATAAAAAAAAAAGTTAAAAAGTTTTTGTCTAATAAAACTGTGACGGACCAAATTTTACTACGAAAGCATTATACCGGATAGACAAACTAAAGTGTTTTCGAGAGTGGGTTTTATATGGGACGGGACGCAAGATAAATTATAGACCGATCTTATGAAATTTAGTTGTGAGGCCAAATTTTATTTCAAAAGCATTGTACGTTACGGTCCAAGGGGTACTTAACTGTTTTCCTAGAGCAGGATTTTTAGGGGGTGTATGGTAAATTATGGACCGATGTTCACGAAATTTGACAGTGTGATTTCTAGTCTTTTAAACTGCGATGTACCCAATTTCATTACAATATTATTATTCGTTACAGTTTTAGACGTTCTAGAGTGTTTTCCTAGAGTTGTCTTTGTATGGGGCCTATGGGAAACTATGTACTGATGTTCACGAAATTAAGAAGTTTGATTTTAAGTTAAAAAAACGAATTTGTGCAAAATCGTATGCAAATTCCTGCATTCCGCCACCATTTATGTAAGTTTTTTTTTAACAAAATTATCAATTTTTAGGGTGGTGGTCCGACATTTGGACACTGAAGTGATTTTTCCAGATTTCAAACTGCTTAGGATAACTAGAAGCAATTTGACACCAACACTATTCCTTTATTTTGAGTTGTTCGAAAGTGAGCGTGTTTTTGCAGACGTACATCACTAAATCGACTTAAGCCATGTTCACACCTATTAAGTACTTGAAGTCCTACACGTAAACACTAGTTTTATAAAAAAAATTATTTGCTTTTGCAAAAAGTTTGGCTAGATCAAACACCATTAAACAGTTTCTTAGTTGCATTACACAATAATTTTCTTACAAATAAAGTTTAGTAGATCAAAAGAAATTGTTAAAATGAAAGCCCAAGTTTGATCAATTTACTGGTTACGCTTTTTTGGGATTTTTTTTTGTCAAATATTTATTAGGTCTGAACATACCTGTAAACTTACTGAAGGCCTCAAAAAATATATATTTTAGGAGTTCTGAGATTAATATTAAAAAGGCTTCATTTGGAATAATATACTTAGTATACCTTCAGTAACAACTAGTTGTTGAGGGTATACAAATTTGGTGACTTGGATTTTATTGGCTCAATGTTTGTATTTATTTCTAATTTCAATAAGTACTATGTATCAGTAAAATGCAATGCAATACAGGCAGTGTTGACATTAATCAAAAATTGTTGATTCGTTTACGATTTTCTTTGCATTTTTTTTTGTGAAATTTTTAGTGCACATCATTGTGCACTAGATAAGCCCTAAGTCTCATTTTTTCGAAATTAAGTTTTTCAGCAATTTCAATACATTTCAGAAGCAGTTGTGCATTTTGATACAAACAGTTTCCAATGTGTGTTTACCTTTTCCTGTAAAGTTGCAATTATGTGAGTTAGGACCTTTTTACATGAGACTAACGATATGTGCAAAGGTTGTTTTTAATATTTAGATCTTTAAATTGTATTAAACTGTATTTTTTCATAATAAAACAAATTTTGCCAAATTGTTTTCCATTTAAATCCATTTAAAAATAATTATTTTGGCCCCAATTTAAATTTTTTAAATATTTTAATTTTATAAAAGTTTAATTAACCATGCTTCCTCTTTTTCTAATGAAAACTAACACCTATTTTTTGTGCCATTTTTTTCATTGTTTTCCAACGCTGTCAAATTATATTTAAATGAGTCATTCCTCGTGTGCTTAAAAGGGAACCTAAGCGCTCCGTAACTTAATTGCAAATAAATAAATTTTTTTTTCAAATAAATCTATTTATTACTTTCTTGCGGAAATATTTTTGATAAACATAACAGTTCAAATTAAAATGTAATATATCAATATATATATATATATGGGTGTTTCTCTGGTTATGCACGCGACATTTGTACGCGTTTTATTGTGTTTGAATATTAAAAAAATTGAAGTGGATTGGAATTTTAGAATGAATTCTAGAATCGTTACATTGTTTGTGATGAGTTCTTTCTAAAAAGTATATATAATGGTAAATTGAGCACTGGGTACCCAAATGCCATGCAATCAAAGTTGACTTACTCACGTGACAAAAATAGAAGTGCCTTTTAGGACCGTAAGAAAAAGTGCGAAAGTAAGTGAATTGTAGGAGGTTTTTATTTCGGAAAAAATGTTTTTATAAA
Source organism: Pollenia angustigena (assembly GCA_930367215.1). Classification (NCBI taxonomy): domain Eukaryota; kingdom Metazoa; phylum Arthropoda; class Insecta; order Diptera; family Polleniidae; genus Pollenia; species Pollenia angustigena. The sequence continues at coordinate 176,343,045 of OV884059.1, read as the reverse complement.
GGTTAGTAATGGGCCTTTATTAACATGTTTTGTTCAAAAGCAACTATGCATGGGTTGGCGAAGAAAAAAATAAATTGTAAATTACGCACGTGACATTACGCACGTGACACTTTTTCCATATGTTTTTTTTATTATTATCTCCACGCATTTTCCCATAAATGTCTTAAAATTTGCTTAACAAAAAAACTTAATACTCGTTTTACAATTGATTGTAATGGAGAGATTATGAAGAAGGAGTGTAAACATAACATATTTCTTGCATGTAAAATAAGTATGTATATAAAAATGTCTTTAAAAGTAGAAAATACAGAAAATTATAAAATTTTCCAGTTTCCAGCCCAATTTCCTTAAGTAAAACAGCTCAGATATGCTAGGAAACCATTCTTTAATAAGAACATAGACTTTTTTTTCTAATAATAAACAATAAAAGACGATGATAATAAACATTTTTTTTTTCATCCTGGTAGACCATTCTGGGGAAATGCCCATATATATAATTTTGATAATCTTGAGCCTTAGGGGGGGGGGGGGGGGGGGGTGTAATTTTTTATGATAAAAAAAAAAAAAAAAATTTGTGAAATAAAATATTCAATATAAATTAAAATAAACTAATCTTTTAAAATAAGCATTTTATGATTTCCTTGTGAGGCAAATTTAGATAGTACAGTCTATGTTCAGTTTGTCATTGTTGATCCGAGCCATGTTTTTATTCGACGAAGGGTAGGAAATGACCCCTCGCTCGTAGCATTACTGACAAGCATTGAAACGAAAGTTTTAAATATTTTTCTTAGATTTGCGTACAACGTTATCTGATAGATTTTCAGATATTTTCCATGTTTGTTGCCAATGCTACAGTTTAGGCTCAAGTTTAGAGGTAAGAAGGTGTTTATCTCGAGTTGTGGTTTTAAAAGTTTTGTATCTGTATATGACTTGATTACACTTTGAGTAGAAGTTTTGGGATGTTCAATACATTAAGGATTAAGGGAAATGTGTTTTTAGATCTTCAATAAGAGGAATGTAGCCTACAACTCGGTAGTAGTCTTCAACATTTTGGATGTGATTATTTCGTTCAAATCTTGTCTTTTCGATAGGAACCTCGATTTGAACGCAAATAACTTTAACTTTTTCAAAAATCGCTTTAAATTGTTCTTCGGCTTTATTTCTTTTTTCTTCAAGGCACATGATTAAAGTTTCGATAAGGCTTGATCCTTTTTGAAGATCTATATCGATATTAAATAAATAAATAAATAAATAAATAAAAAAGTTCTAAGGGATTTCCTTAATATAAGGCTTTTGATGAAGCTTCTACTATGTGATGTACACTTGTTGCAAAGTGTAAAGCTGAGTCGTGACGGTCCACCCATCTTGTCTCGCATAGAGAGTTTGGCTCCCAAATACTTTACTAAAACTGTGTTTTGCCTGGGATGATTATATATAAAAAATTTTGTGGCTTCTTTAATAAATGATACAACTTTATGTATTAGTGGCACTTTATTGCTTTTAGAAATTGAGTTGTTTGATTTATGGGAATAGCAAGGCGTTTGTTTCGCATTTGTCGCGGTTTCCAGAATTTTTTAACACCTTCATTTTCTGCTGATATCAAAGGACGCCCATCAGCTCCAACCCCTACACAATGTTTTAGGTCAAGACCAAAATTTGTCAAAGTTTTAAGAACTATTGATGGTAGTGCCTTCGCATCAATTGACACATCAACGTCATTATTAATATCCTGTGAAGGCTCTTCAAATGCGTTTACAACAAAGCCCAAAAATTTTTCCTAACAACTTTTTATAGTATGTTGAAATATTTTAAAGATAAGGAAATCTGGCTTTTCCCCGAAAAATCCTTGCATTCGTCAAAAATTATCGAATATAATTTTGATTCATATAACACATATATACATAAATATTGCATTTGGATACTTATTGAAAATTTGGTTAGAGATTCAATAAAAAAAACCTTGCTGGGATTTCCAAAAATTTTGTACATATAAAAAAAATATTATTAATGGGTATTCTTGTGTTATCGAAACAAACAAAACATATTTTTATAATTTACGGGGGAGATATTTCCTTATTCCCGCCACCCCCTCCCTTCTGAATCCGCGCCTGAGCACCACTTTATATTTAACCCTTTAGTTATAAAAATAAAAAAAGGTTTACATCTAACAAAGGCCTTTACTGTTTTGAATTCTTTGTTTATTATTAATTTTTTGTAATTTTAATATACATGACCAGGGCAAGGGACTTCATGCAAATGCATGTTTGTTGTCGTTACTCTGAGACCCACTTAAAGTTAATATCTTTGCGAATCACTATGTTTCCAGTAAAATGGCATCATTTGTTAGTGCATATTTTTGCATATTTTGCTTTAAATGCATGTTTTAGCATATTTTGTTATAAATGCATATTTTTCATCGTATTTTGGGATATTTTGTTATAAATTCACATTTTTCGTTATATTTTGTAATATTTACAAAAAAAAATTGTTCTTTTCTTAGTTTTTTGTTAAGAAATATCTTTCTGTTCAAGGCGAATTCATTATATGGTGTAGCCAGTGGATCAGCTAATTATAGTTGTTTCAGCCCTGAAGCTGTCAAACGGTCAAAAAAGTATGGGAAAATCTGCTAACTTTGACATTTTCAAGGAGCAAAAGCAACAACATGTTGGTGTTTGGTACTGAATTACCTACATTTTATTATAATTTCACCTTGTTTCTTTTACTTTTAAAAAGCAGCACATATTTGTGGCCATGTTTAACAAATTTTAAAAATTATACCATTTGTATAATTGTGTACATAATTGTAGAAGTAACAATAAAAATTTTTTGACATTTCATTTTGTTTACGGTTTTTTTTACTTGAAAAAGCCTCAAATAAAAATAACGTTCGGCGAAGAAAAAATAGAATTAAACAGAATATTTTGGATTTACGCTGTAAGTATGACCTAAAATCCAAAAGAAAAAATATCAAAAAATAATACTTTAAATAAGTGTGTTTTTGAGTCTTCAAAATAGATGGAAAAGTACTTTTTTGCAAAGTTTACAAAAAGGTGTTTCATTTAAAAATTTGTAGTAAATCAGCACCTTCAAAGCCAAAACTTTAATTTCAAGAAAATCAACTTTTGAGGATAAAACTAGTAATTAGTTTGGAATTGTGTGATGCTCTGGTGTCTGCAGATATACCTTTATATAAGCTAATCAACCAAAATTTTAGAATTTTTTTAAACAAATATAACAACGAAACCAATCCTACGGTAACAACCCTTAGAAAAACTTATTTCGACAAGTTGTACACTATACAACTATGTGACATTGTTGAAAGAATTAAGCCACATAATTTGTGGCTGTATATTGACGAAACAATGGACACTGAAGGACGTTGCGTGGTCTACGTAATTGTTGGGATCTTGAATGCCGAAGAAGAACAGAGTAAACACAAATTTTTGTTTAATATTGTAAAGTTGGAAAAGGTGAATCATGCTTCATTAGCTCGAACTTTCAAAGACTCAATTTCTCTTTTAGAAGACTTTAATAAAAATAAAATGTTGCTCTACTTGACATTTTTTAAAGGAATCTTACCCAAAAATGTAACATGTCACATACTAAGCTCATGCCATACATGAAAGTTTTTAAAGTCACCTTCGCGTTTCAAGCATGTATAACAAGATGGGGACCTTGTTGCAGGCAGTTGAGTATTATGCCAAAAATTTTGAAGAATTTAAGGATGTGGTAAATAATTTTAACGAAAATAATGCAGTCGCTATAAAAAGTAAACAATAGTTTAAACGTACCTAATATAAAGGCTCAATTAGAATTTATTCACTCAAACAATGGGTTTCTAGTCGAGTCAATAACCGAACTTCAGGGGTTTAAATCATTGCACACCTCGGTTGAACACAAACTGTAGGCAGTTTTAAAAAAGTTAAAGAAATTGGTAATATTTTTAATTTAGCTTCCAGTAAAGAAAATATTGCAGGAAATGAATACATATTCTACAAAGTAGTTGACCACTTTTAAATATGCACCTATTATATCCGTTGATGTCGAACGAACATTTTTAATGTTTAAAACTAAAGGGTGGTTAAATTGTAAGGGCCGATGTTGAATGTGAACCACACCTAAACGCCAAGTTTTTTTCCAAATTTTATTTGACATTTCTCTATTTCAGACTTACTCAATTTGAACCATGGAGAGATACACAATCCAACAACGTGTTAAAGTTATCCAGACTTATTATGAAAATGGGCGTTCAAATCAAAATGCATATCGTGCACTTCGTGAGGCACATTTTCACCTCAGTGGATTCGTCAATAAACAGAATTGCCGCATTTGGGCGAATGAGAATCCAAGAGTGATTGTCGAAAAACCAATGCACCCACAAAGAGTGACTGTTTGGTGCGGTTTATGGGCTGGCGGCATCATCGGGCCGTATTTTTTCCAAAATGAGGCCGGTCAGGCAGTTACTGTGAATGGTGTTCGCTATCGTGAGATGATAACGAACTTTTTATGGCCCGAATTGGAAGATATGGATGTGGACGATATGTGGTTTCAGCAGGACGGTGCCACTTGCCACACAGCTAACGAAACAATGGCTATTTTGCGCAACAAATTCAATGGCCGTGTTATCTCACGTAATGGCGATGTCAATTGGCCGCCAAGATCATGTGATTTGACACCGTTGGACTTTTTTCTTTGGGGTTATTTGAAAGAAAAGGTGTACGTCGATAAGCCAGCAACAATTCAAGAGCTAAAGGATGAGATAATTCGGTACATTAACGTCATACACTGAAAAAATTTTCTTCACAGATCCAATGAAATTTACATTAAAATTCAACCTATGTAACCCTTCAATGGATTAATGAAATGTTTCATAAAATCAATGAAAATTTTGCATTAGTTTAATGACAAACGTTTATTTTATCCATTTTTTCAATGAGGATTCATAAAATGAATGAAAATTTTGTCATTGATTTTATTAATCCTTCATTAATCCAATGAAGGGTTACATAGGTTGAATTTTAATGTAAATTTCATTGGATCTGTGAAGAAAATTTTTTCAGTGTAGAACCTCCATTATGCCTCAGGGTCATCGAAAATTTGGACCATCGGATGGAGGTGTAATATATCATAATAAAATAAAATTACAATAATTTCCTAAATAGTTTGTGTTTTATTCAAAATCAACATCGGCCCTTGAAATTTAACCACCCTTGATTTTAAGACCAAATAGAATGAGTTTTACATTTGATAACTTAAAAAAAAGTATTTATTTATATAAACAAAACTTTATCTTTATAAATATGGTTAAATAAATATATTTTAAATTTTTTAAGTGCATGAACTTCCTTGCCCTGTACATGACATTGTTTTATTTAAATTTGAAATAACGATAATTATTTATTTTAAAATACCAACTAATTTTTCCATTAATTGCTTAAAAACAACTCTGTGTTAATAAATAATATTTATAGTTAAAAGTCACATCCCAATAAAAAAAGGGAGCTTCCAACGAAGCAGGTTTGTAAGAAAGAAACGTAAAAGTTTCGCTTACCATACCGCTAACGAAAGACATATATTTTATATGGCAAGATCCCACTTTGAATCAATACATTTTTGACACAGAAAGTGCTTTATTCAGAGCATACATATAAAAAGTTCTAGACAACTTTTAACATCAATTTTCAAATCGTACTATTTGACACTTTTTTTATGCCAATTTAAAGTAAAATATCTATATTTTATAATGATATAATTTTTTTAGACGGAAGCTTAAATATAAATTTGTTGTGCACTTCAAATCATTAAGATTCATAGATTTGGCGCGAACAGAAAATTCATTGCATGTTGCACCCGTCATGGCTTAAAGAGCAAATTTCTTATTATTGGATTATATTTCTCTACGATGTTTGATTTGATAATCATCGTGTGATATCTCATATTTCACAATAAAAAGAATAATACAAAAAATTAACAGAGTTTTGTGTTATTGTGGTATAATCTTATGAAAGTGGGCCGATTTGGTTGCACCCGTTTTAAAGCTCTCTCGTGGCTATTTGATCGTTTCATATAAATTCTTGTAAATAGATAACAATAGTATATAAAAAATGTTACCCCTTCTAGAAATAACTTAATTGCAAATGTGTTTCTTTCTATTAGTAAAAGACGTTTAAAGAGTCTAAATGTTGCACCCGTCAGAATAGAATCGCCCTACTGTTATTCTTTAACATGCTCCCTTACAAACCTGCTTCGCAATAAGGGAATGTCGTAGCTCTTCAAATGTTATATAATTCATTCACTTACCAAACTGTATCTCTGTACGTATTATTGCGTTGCGCATAAATGTGCGCTTACTTCTTAAAACTTACAATTGATTTTGTTGTATGTTATATTCCTTTTTATTTTTAAGACGGGACGTTTTCCTCCGCTTAGCTCTTACGCTGAAATACCATACCAAAATAAAAGCGTCAATGTTGAGCACCAACAGTATTGTTAACATTCTTGTTTAATAAAACCCACATAGCTTAATAAATTGTCATTATTTATCAACAAAAGCGACCAACTATTAAACGCGCTGTCAAATCGGACTTTCCAATTGCAAAGCTATTTCGGTATGCCACATACAAACTGTATGGGCATTCGAACTTTTGATTTTTTTTGAGAAAATCATGAACAAGCCAGCCGTCTAGCTCTAAAGAACTCAGCGGAAAATTAAAGTCTTAAGGCCTTTTTCATAAACAATATTTCATGCTTATAACAGGTTTGTAAGACGAATTTTATATGAAAATTTGTTTAATTAACCTTTAATAAACTGAAATATTTTTTATGAATAAGGTGGTTATTATATAATAAATCAATTTAACCCTTGAGGACTTTTATAAGCTCTCGTGGACCTAAGTCGACTTTTCAGTCTATTAAGGAACATTCTATAAAATAAAAAAAAATATTTACTAATAGCTCTTTGCTACAATGTTTTCTTAATAATGTTTTACTACTCGAAAAATGAATAAGAACTACCTAAGAAGGTTGGTTGGGTAGTTTCTAGGGTGTTCAATTAATCGGGTTTTATTTTTGTTCGATTTAGTGATTAATCAATATTTTGCATTTTTAACTTATGCTATTAAACGAATAAGATTTATAAATTAATCGATTAATCGAATAATTCTAAATCCAGAAATTTTATAAATTACGAGATTTTTTTTGATAATTTTGGAAAAAATTAGTACATGAGTAAATAACCTTTTTTTTAAAATAAAACTTGTCAATGTTACTTCAAATTGTTGCTTCACTTTCGAGCTCTTAGATTTTAAAAGAGTCAATATACCTTTGGATTTTTTAAAACTTATCAGTTTTCCTCTAGAGAATCGAAGTATCTTGTTTAAATTATTTATTCATTGAACCACTTGTAGCCCCTTTGATTTTGTTGGTGGAGCAGCTTTTTCAAGTACTTTGTTATAGTTTCTGTGTAAGTTGTAAATTAGTGAAGTTGTTGAAGAACTTATACGTTAATACATTTTTGGACACCTGTTACATTTGGCTTTATCAGATTTATCCTTCGTACAATATTTGTAAACCAAACTCATTCTAAAGAGAGCCGAATGAATTATTTTGTTAAAAAATACGGGCGTGTTCTAGAAATCGAAATGAAGTGGATTTAAAATTGAGGAAATTTTTAAAACGACCCTGTAATGAAAGTTCATTAAAATATTCAATTTTATCTACTTCATTCTTTAAGTACTTGTTATTTTTGCAAGAACAACACTTAAAACCACGAAAAACTACGTTAATTTTGTAAATATGTATGTAGTAATTGAATTTAAATAATCGTTCGATTTCAATTTCACTTCATTTAGATTTCTAGAACATACCCGATAAATAAATATAAATCTTTAATTAACATACCTTCCTCGTTTTTGGTTTTGTGAAATGAATTATTAAATTGTGTTGAAAAATGTAACAAAAAAATAAGTTCAATTACTCACTAAACATGACTGTTTTTTTAATTCCAACAGACACGGTTTGTTTATTCGGCTTAAAACTTTAAAAATATACATTTAACAGAAATTATATACCTTATTATTATTCAATTAATCGGTACAAATTCTTCGATTAATCCTTTAATCGAAATTAAAAATTATTCGAACAATTAATCGTCTAAAATTGTTCGATTAATCGAACAAGAATTAATCGACTGAACACCCTAGTAGTTATCATGGCTTTGACACAGTTGTTCAAATTAACTTTTTTTTTCCAAATGTGAATATCGTATGGTACCATTAGCAATTAATATGAAAAGGGAGTTTCCCGTTTTTTTTGTTCAAACACACACAAGAAACATAAAAATATGTTAACAAAGCAAATGTTGTACAATTAGTGTTCAGAAACAGAGAGGTGTGTATCGTGGTACATATTTTATTAGAAATATACGGGCATGTTCTAGAAATTGAAATGAAGTGGATTTGAAATCGAGCAAATTTACAAAACGACCCTGTACTGAAAGTTCATACAAATATTCCATTTTATCAATTTAATTTTGTGAGTACCAATTAACTTTACAAGAACAACTGTCTTTTTGTTAATAATTTAACTTAAAATCTTGTTCGATTTCAATTTCACTTCATTTCGATTTCTAGAACATGCCCGATTAAAAGATTTGTGAAGTTGGTTCTTGTACAATTTTTATTGTTACCATGTCAAAAAAAATTTATAAAAACCAGGCGAAAAGAAAAGTAATATTTTTAGAGACAGAGTAACAAAAGCTTCTTAATTAATTTCCAATTACGAAGATCTACAAAAAAAACGAAAACATAATTAGAAAAAGTGTAGCAGCGGGAACTAAAACGAGCCTGAGTACAACTTCATACGATCGGCACATTACAAACATTACATTACAAACTCAAAAGCGAATCCCAATTGATATCAATTCTATTACAAATAAAGCTTTTCGGATTTATGAAACACTTTGATCAGCTACCATTTTCATCATCAACTGCAAAAACATCGTTTCATTGCAAGTTTGAAAAATTTAAGAACAGACATTACTCACATAATCTGAAATTAATAGGTGAATAAGCTACTGCTGATATATGTTAGTAGATGTGGCTAAAGAAAAATCCCAAAAAATGCTTAAATTATTACTGCCAATTAATACACTCCCGATCAAGTTTTCAATGCAGACGAATTGCATTTAATATACTTAAAAAAAAATGAATTTTCTAAACAAATCTTAAATTTATTCGTATTTGGGTATTATTTTCGATTTACACGATTTCTCATACAAAAATTGTTCATTCGATTTACACTTTTTTCAGGAACGCGTTTTTTGTGTAAATCGAGGGATAGCGAAGTTGATTAAACGATGTCTGTCTATTAAAATGGGTTTTCCGAAGACCCCAGATATGATGGGGACTTGGTTGGTATGTATTTATGTCACATATTCTCCGCTAAATTTTGCTTTTAAAATTCAGCCTTATCATTTTACAAATGGCGGTGATATGAGCAAAATACCACGACTGCCTCTGATTTTACACATTTTTTTGTATATCTGGTGAACGGTAAGAGCCAGAGTTTCCAAATTAGGTACAAGATTCCTGGTTATCAATAGTGGGCGGGAGTGGAGACGTGGATTTGGAACAAAATAGATTTGTTTATATCTCAAGAGCGGTAAGATAACAATTGTTCAAATTTTGTACACAAAGCTGGGTTATTAACGCACAATGCCACCCAAAAAATATGGGCGCGATTGGAGAAAAGGGCTCGGGACCACCCGTACAAAGAAATCCGCATATCTGGAGAACGGCAAGATATACATTTTCCAAATTAGATACATACAAGCATCTTGGTTATCAATACAAAAGATCCGACAAAATGGAAAAAATTGATTTGTTTATATCTATATAAGATTCGGCATATCCGAATATAGCACTGTTACTTGTTAGGACCTTAAGTTTGAACTTAGATATCTAACGAAGATTGGATTGCGTGTAGTTCGCCAGAAATGTAATTCTTCCAACAGCTAGGACGGTCAATACAACTACTACAGCGTTAAAGGAAAATCCAAGCCGACTTTTACGCTTTACTAGCATATAACTGGCATTTCTTTTTTATTGAAATTTCATAATGCGTTGTTTATCAACTCCATTTGTTTTTATCCAAACGATAACACTTTTAATAGAACCCAGCGAAATTGCAACTGACACCGCCTTGGAGTTATTTTAAGTAGATCTTATTCTGACTAACTAGTCTGCCTGTTCATTACCATAGTTATCCTTTGGGGCACGGACCCAAACTAAAGTAATGCCATACAGACGACCCCAACAGCTTATTATTACACTGCCTGACCAATAAAGCGATGTGAAAAGCGCCGATCGTTACCAAAAACTGTCGCTTTATGAGTTGTTTTGACAGCGACTGTTTACATTTAATGTATCAGAAGAAAAAGCAACAGTTTTTTTGGCCAATGAGAAATAATGAAGTGGAATAAATTGCAGTTTTTCTTCTTTGAATGCAGTTTTTTAAACGCTAATCCTACAGTTCCTTTTAAACAACCCTGCAAATAATAGGACCAGTCCAAACACGCGTGTAAAGAGTAGTCCACAAGGGACCAGGACTATTCCAAAAGTAACCCATACGTATGGAAAAAACCTGGTGTATTTAACATTACGATGTCCTACGAAAGGACCATATAACCCAGTAGTTTTAAAACTACTCCATGGTATACTCAAGAGGATTAGTTTTGAAGTCGTTTAAAAACGAAAGCATGTCGTTAAAAAACTAAGACATGTTGTCTCACTACAAACACTTTTTAACATGGAGTAGTCCATTTTATCAAAATGGATCAGGTGGTCCAATTTTATTTGCAGGGAAAGATAACAGACAAACTCGATATACATCAGAGATCAGCAATGAATCGTTTTTTCGCTACTCATACTGACTCATGAAATTGTAAGTGTAAGTGCGAAGACACCCCTGCAAATAATAGGACCAGTCCAAACACGCGTGTAAAGAGTAGTCCACAAGGTACCAGGACTAGTCCAAAAGTAACCCAAACGTATGGAAAAAACATGGTCTATTTAAGATTACGATGTCCTAGGGGAGGACCATATAACCCACCTTTGGACTATTAAGGAGTAGTTTTAAAACTACTCCATGGTATACTCAAGAGGATTAGTTTTGAAGTCGTTTAAAAACGAAACCATGTCGTTAAAAAACGAAGACATGTCGTCTCACTACAAACACTTTTTAACAATTATATGGTCCATGTTTGCATTACATCGGACCAGTTCATGGAGTAGTCTATTTTATCAAAATGGATCAGGTGGTCCAATTTTATTTGCAGGGCATCATTTAAACTCACGTACTTTGATTCACAAATACTCACGAGGGCAATAAATCCCAGTGCTATGGCGTACTAGCTCTGAACGTGTATATTCGCTAGCTCATTAAGAACTACCGCTAGTCCCACTACAATCTACCTCACATGCTTTTGATTGGCGAATTTAACACGGGAATGTTCTACGAGGTGGCGATGGATTCCTCTCTGCATAATCTCTACCTACCATAAGGGTTAGCTACTTATATCTTCAAAGCGTGCTAGCAAAAAGCAAGCGATTTTGTTGTTTTTCTAATACGGGATCTATTTCGGATACACATTTTTTTGTGTTGTCGTTGGAAAAAAATTGTTTTCTGCATTACTTGGAGCTATAGAATTAGCTAGCGGAAAGTGAGTTACTATTTTCAAATGTTAACACTAGATATTGGTGTCTAGAGAAAGATTTACGTATGATCTGAATGCCACATCAGTAGACCCTGGTACAAATTGAGTGAAAGTGCTAACTATTTCGCCTGTCATTGGTGGCGATTGCTACTTTTTATACCACTGGGATATGAGTGCGACGTCGACATCATACGCATACTCATAAATGACCTCAGTTTGATTTATAATTTTAGGAAAATACTTATAATACTCACATTGATTCAACTTATTCAGCTCATCCATTTACTGTTTTAACACACCAGATCAAACACACAACTTCATAATCAGCGCTGCCAGATAAATTTGCCAAAAAATCGTCCTCTTCATACATACAACTTTAGTAAACTGTAATTTCCAAATCGTCGCTTTGCTATTTCGGGGACAAATCTGACAGCCTCGCATTTTGCTTTGCCTATACACATTGAGTTAAGTTGAATCTAAATAAACCACTATATGATGAATAACATCAAACTTTTAAATGAATATGACCTTCAATAACATTGCAACAAGTATGAGTCCATATAAGTACAAGAAATTATGAGTCATGATTCAGCTCTACTCACTTGTTCAATACTAATTGCTGATCTTTGATATACATACCATCATCTGATCATAATCAAGATTTCAATATCGTTTTTAACAAATTTTTTTTATTGATACATAAACCTTAATCCTAATATATACATACATTTTAACAAAGTTTTGACTTGTGTCTGTGTTCTCAACATTCAACACGTCTGTGGGTTGAACCAAAGCGCTATAGTTGAACTGACTTCTTTTGCAGATGGTGCATAGTCAATAAATGATACAATAATTCAATACGATTGAATTCGACTTTCACTTTCAATGACGGAGAGTTGTCGATTTGAGTTTGGTTTACGTTGGTTTTATTGAAGCTGCATCTTATATCAGTAGGAGTATTAGCAGATTTCTTAAATATCTGAGAGTATTTATCAGATCTAGCAATAATAGATTTTTGAGTGATAAGACTAGAATTTGTTGCAGAAGAAATTTGCTGTGCTGTTGTTTTGGCTAAGGTTTTCGGCGCTTGAATATGAGAGTGAGCTTTATTTACATCTGACTTTTTTGATTCCAATTGCATTTTATTTTTATTGAATTTATTTACACTGTTTTTTACGTCAGAAGGAGTCATGAGAGTTTTCTTACATAATAGAGAGCATTTTTTAGAACAGGGACTAATAGCACCAACAGATTTTGAAGTTGCAGAAAAAATTTGCTGTGTTTTTCCCTTTAACGCTTGAAAGCAAACATTCTTGTGATTTAATTTTTTGAGGTCCAATTCGTGTTTATTTTCATATGTTTGATTAACACAAGGAGTGGCGATAGATTCCTTATATACAAGAGAACATTTTTCGGAGCTGGCACTAACAGATATTTGCGGGGAAATTTGTTGTGTTCTTTCCGGTAATGCTTCCGTCGTTTGTAGTTGAGAGCGAACTTTCTTCCGATTTGAATTGTTTGTTCCCAAATGTGTTTGACATTTAGGAATGTTAAGAGTCTTTTTGGTTGAAATATTGGTATGCTTCTCCAAACATCTATACTGTTGTTCCTTTATTTCATTGTAGGCTGTAAAAACATTTTATATATTTTTTAATTATGAAAAGTATATAAGTAAATATAAAACGAATTTTCTCTTAAAAACTCTGTTTAATAAACCTTTTATAACTCCTTTATATTTTTAAATGAATAATTGGTTAAATATTTTTGTACAAAATTCAAATATTTTATCGCCAATAGGAGAATATCATAAACATACCAATTAACTTCAGAATATTGCCCTTTTCCCATTTTATTGCAAAAGGTGTAAAAGAATTCATATTTAAAAAATTTTCTTCTCTAGATTGCTCAACTCAAAGTTTGAAAAGTAAATGATCGCTGCCAGTTGTTGCGAAATCTTTTTATACTCGTTTATGCGAAATTCTCTTTCAGGTATTTTTTTTTTTTTTAACTTTCTCAGGTATTTATAACGTCAATTAGAAGATTTTTGGGTATCCAGTTTTAGAGTTTTCTATTTTTATATTTTATTTACCTACGTTTCAAATAGACTATTGACTCTTTTTATGATACTATTCAACAGTTTCCTTTATTCTTGGAACAGCTTGGATAAAACTCACGAAGAATTCCAAAAATTTCCCAAATATGTAATACATATGTGCATTCATATGTATGAATTTTAAAGAATATCCTGGTTTATTTAACAAAAACACACAAACATAAACAAAACAAAATAGTAGTTGATTTCATAATTACTTCACCATTTTTTTTTTCAAATAAAAAAATTTCAAATTAATCTATTTTGTTGTTTCAAAATTTTCAAATTATTAAAAAATAAAAAGTTATAAATTATATTATTTAACTTGCCAACCTATTATTCGAGCTAGCTTTTTGTATCATAATCGAATCTTTTAGGAATCAGCTTGAAGAGCAAAAAAACCGCATATAAGCCAAATTTTCGATCATAAATGATACACTCTCGTTGTGAGAAAAAAATACCCTACCGATGAATCACCTCAAAGACTCATTTGTAATACAAATTACAATAGTTGCGTTTGAGAACACAAAAGTTTTTACGATTTTTTACGAAACTACTGCATTTTACGAAATTGCGTTCGAATATACAAAATGCAATAAATGAGAACATAAATTGAGAGCGAAAAGTGACATTTCTTGTCTGAGTATTTACAAATTTTTACTGCAGAAATTTTTGCAGTAAAATTTAGTAAATCAAAAAAACATATGTTTCAAAAGGTAAACAAACAAATGTAACAAATAAAAAGCATACAAATTGTGAAAAAATTGTTAAATAAAAGAAAAGTTCAAATAAAAATTAAACCAAAACAAAAAGTGAATAAATATTAATTAAAACTTGTTTGTGAAGCATTTATTTGTCTTAATACAAACTTTTAAAATTTTTTTGGGTTTGTTAATTTTTTAGAGTTGTAAAAGTTTGAAGTATTTGGGTACTTAAGTAATCAATAGCAAAAAAATTATTCATGTTCTTTAAAATAATTTAAGCCGCTACAAATTAGTAAAATCAAATAAAAAAAAAAAAAAAATTTTTTGTATTTTCCAAAAATGTTCGTGTTATAAAAACCCTGAAGGAAACCTGGGTGCAAGTGTCTCCAAGTCACCAGTTTTGTCAACTATATTGGTGACATTGTCAACGAAGTCTCTACACTACATTACATTTGCCACTATATTTGGCTTTAATACAAAAAAGACTTTATCAATAACAACTGAGAAGTACAATTCCTATAAAAGTTGAAGAAATAATAAAAAAAGATTGTTATGATTTCGTATTCTTACAAAAAGTGTAGACTACTTTTACTAAAATGTACTAGCGATTCTCTGGTTCCAATGTCTACATATGTTCGCAAAGGAACTCCCTAGTTAGCACCTAGTCAGTAGTACCAACGTCAGTAGTAGATTTCAAATGACACGCACATGTTAAATGTCTATTGTAAATAACATTGCCTGGGGTATAATAAGTCACTAGTACTGGTGACTGTGTCAATAGTGAATCAGTACAGATTCACTAGTGACATTTCCTGCAGGGTGGTGACTGTGTTAATAGTGAATCAGTACAGATTCACTAGTGACATTTTCTGCAGGGAAGTATTTAATCGAGTACCGATAAGAAAACAAGTTAAGTAGTCGATAGTGTCAATATTTTTTACAAATTTTGCGTTCGCGTACTTTTTTGGACAACAACTTTTTGTGAGAGGAAATATTTAAGTTTACTCATTTACTGCATTTTACTGTAAAAGTACTCAAACGCACATAATAACTAATTTCTTTTTGATAATATGAACGAATCATATGCGAATCCTTTTCAATCACTAGTGATAAATCCTTTTTTAATTGCTCAAGTGTTTAATGAGTTTTTAATCATCAAAAGTAATCTCAAAAGGCTCATTTGGGTAAACAATTTTGTTTATAGTCAAAAAATTGTGAGTGCTAGTCTTCTGCTAAAGAGCGCTATAATCTCATATTAAAAATCATATATTTCTGGAAAATATTCCCCTTAAATTTTCTTTGCAATATTAGAAAAAGTGGTTTAATTAACGGATTCCGTTCTATTCGTCATGTTGGTAGAACTTTAGATGGTTATTAGAAAAGTACGAAGAAATCTAAAACGTTGGTAATGAGAACTTCTCAATTATCAAAGAGTTAATAAAAAAAAAATTCCAAAAATGGAAATTTTGCGTTTTTGTCTATAAAGTCTACATTTGAATCAGGACTGGGAAAATCCTTTTTAACATATACAGTATGTTTGTGTATGTATGAGTTCTTAAATAACTTTTCTTTTTCTGATCCCCTCTTTGTAATTTTAGCAATTATGAAATAAAATCAAAAATTTGGTAACGGGTGTTATTTATAGAGTGACACAAGTTTAAATAAATATCAATGAAACGGGCTTTTTTGGAAGTAAAATTTTATGATATAAATGTTTAAATATGATTTTTGACATGTGGCCGCCACGGCTGGTAGAAATGCACAATCTGAAACACCAATTTTTAACAACTCTTCGCAGCATTTGCGGCCGTATTTCGCCGATAACTCTTCGAATTTTGATTTCCAGGTGTTCAATTCTTTGTAATTTATCGCATAGACAAGTTACTTAACATAACCTCAAAGAAAATATTCAAATGGGTTAAATCACACGATCTTGGTGGACAATTAATTGGGCCATTACGTGAAATTATTTTTGGGTGCTCAAATAAAGCAGTGATGCCAAGTCAAAGTTGTGACACTCTAAAAAAACACGCTTTATTAATTTGGTCAAAGGTCTAGACCAAGCATTAAAATAACAAGAAAAATCACGTATAACTCGCAAATTATGAAAGATAAGTACTAAACCAAAGCATATGTACTTCTCTCTGTCAGGGCTTTAACTACTTATGCATTTTTGTTGAAATCAAAGTAGACCGGGGTGTTCTACTCTATCAGCGTTGCAAAATTTTAATTTTAAAATGATACTGACTATAAATAATTATAAATAACTAAAAGATGTTTTTTTTTTCTTACCAAATAGTACTTTATGTTTAAAAATAAAACAAGCATTTTTAAAAATAAAAGAACAAAAAAGATTTTAGTGGAATTTATTTATTTACTTAGTTCTAAAGTAGTTTAAGTTTAAGTTGAAAAAAAGCTTTTAATTTAGTGTTATAAGATAAAGCAATTTTACTTTAAGAGATTAAAAGAAATATTAAAACGATAACAGCAACTAATATTTGATTTAATAGATCTTTAGTTTTTATCAAACTTGTAACAGTTTCAACGTGTAAACGATTTCTTCCTTTGCTGTTTACAGCATTTTGCATTGCAAATTTGCGTTCAACTGATGCTGAGGATATGGTAGCGATAAAACTCCAAAAACAATACTGGAAATGTCAGAAAACATTAGTTCATCCATCCATTTCGTTTTTAATTTTGGCTTTATTTTTCCAAAAAAATTTAAATATTTTCAAAATTTTCTTTCCCGTTTGGAAAAAACATTAAAAACAATTGTAATTTGCTATTGGTTTTACGGACACAGTATTTCTTATCGCTTTTGAGGTTTTATTTTCAAAAATAAAAATTTTGTTCTTAATGATTCTCAAAATCTTAAAATAAAATGATTTTGCAAGGATATAATGTTTCTTAATTTACCATAACAATTATGTTTTATATACCAATCACATGCGTCTTGAACAACAGCACAACATTTTTACGATGTTCCCAGATCTTGTGTGTGAAAACACACTTTCTTTTCAATTGTCCTCTTTAAAGTTTTCAATTGCTTTAATTCCCAAGTTATTTAAACTTTAGAGTGCAGGCTTTATTGCTCTTTGCTGTAATAATAATTTGATTGCTTGAATTCCTTTTAATGATTCGTTTTGCGACACCATATTTGATCCTGTAAGCGGTAGCGGCGCTAAGGATAAGGAAATGTTAATTTCTTAACTTGTTTTGATTTTTTGTCTTGCTTAACTGAGCTTTGTATGGGATAGTGAATGAGGCTTGTTAACAAATTGAGATCTAAATTTAAACAAGCTCAATTCTGCATCCAGAATCTTGCTGCTCATTATTAACGCTATATTAAGAGTCGGATACTTCCCATCCTCATGGAAGAGGTCTATAACTGTTATGATTCCCAAGCCAGGAAAAGATGCTAGCCAGGTTGCGTCGTACAGACCGATAAGCTTATTGTCAATCCTATCGAAGCTTTTCGATAAAATATTCGTTTTAAGTATAACTCCTCATCTAAATGAACACGACATCATCCCGGATCACCAGTTTGGATTCAGAGCGCAACATGGTACAATAGAACAAGTGCATAGAATTGTCACCCTTATTAGATCGGCGTTTGAGAAAAAGCAATACTGCTCAGCCCTGTTTATAGACATTTCCCAAGCATTTGACAAATTTTGGTATGATGGGCTACTCATCAAAATAACACGAATGCTTCCTCAAAACACTCACAAGCTTCTGGAGAGCTATCTAACAGGCAGGACATTCATAGTAAGGTCGCAAGATAAATACTCCTCCTCAAGAAAATTACTGCTGGTGTCCCCCAAGGCAGCAAGCGGTCCTACTTCTATATATAATATACACAGCGGATATGCCAACAAACCTGAGCACGCATACCTCTACATTTGCAGACGACACAGCATTTATTAGCGTTAACCATGACCCAAAAGTCGCATCGCAAAATCTGCAGTCCCACATCAATGAACTAGAGGCCTGGCTAGAAAAATGGAGAATAAAGGTTAACCCGGCTAAATGTGCTCACTTAACTTTCACGCTCAGAAGACAAACGTGCCCAGCTGTAAAAATAAATAACATCACTGTTCCGGTAGGAAACCATGTTAAGTACTTGGGAATTCATATAGATAGACGTTTGACCTGGTCGCGTCATATTGAAGCGAAAATAACGGCTATGAAACTTGAAGCAGCTCAACTACATTGTCTTCTCGGTCGAAACTCAATTTTGTCCTTAGACAACAAAATTCTCTTATACAAGTCCATCATAAAACCAATATGGACATATGGCTAGTACTGAGCTAGTCTATCAACCCCGGGGTTGCGGGTTCGATTCCCGCCAGAGACTCTGGTTTCTTTCCTGCAGACAAGCGTATAGCTTCGCGGGGATTAGCATAGGGAATTAAAAAAAAAAAAACAAAAAAAAAAAAATTATGGGGTACTGCATGCGCATCTAACATCCAAAAGCTTCAAAGAAGACAGTCTAGAATATTACGACAAATTGTCTGCGCCCCATGGTATATAAGTCATGATATTATCCACAGAGATCTCAACGTCCCCACTATCCAGGAGGAAATTAAAAAATATTCAATAAGTTACATCGATAAACTAATGGCCCACCCTAACTACTTCGCTCGGGGTCTGCTTCAGTTCGAAGGTCACCAGAGGCTAAAAAGAACCGATACTTTGAGCCTAACTAGAAGACATTTTTAAAATTTGAATACAGCAGTTAGTGGTTACACTGGTAACAACTAATAAACAACAAGTAGAATTAAGATTTGAATACATATTGTAAATTTCGATAAGAAAGATTCAATAATAAAAATAAATTAAAAAAAAAAAAAAAAAAATTCGAATGAAAGAATTAGAAGTATTGCTTTCGAATCGAAAATGTTTTGGATTACAACTGCCAGAATTAGCACCCATGTAGTTCGAGTCTAATTAAACATGTTTAAAATAACTTTAATGAGCAAATTAAAACTTTGTTCTTTGGAAAAGGCAAATTTATCTATATGTTAACTAATAAAATTTATTATTATCCCTGGAAGTGTTTTATTACTCCAATATTATACTATTCAAAGTGTCCTCTTTCCAATGAAAGCATGAGGCAAATCATAAAATTATTGAAGTATTTTTAAATCAATATAAAATAGTTTTAAAAATGGGAAATTCATAGTTGAGGAAATTTTATAGAATATTTATCACAAAATTATGAAAATGTTTGAGTTTTCTAATTAAAGCCTGGTACTCTGCTCAAAATTTCACGTGAAATGATGTCAAAACGCATATGAAAAAAACTTGTGCGGAATATCTATGAAATAATGTTGATAGAGTTGTACTCTGTTTATTTTGTGAAAAAGTTCCGAAATGTTTCTGGCAACATTTTTTTTACAACTGCGAAATAATGTAACCTGCACTTATTTCACGTGGAATTTTAAGCAAAACAATATGAACTGATTATTTAATAAGAAATAAAAAATTAAATTAACACAAACGGTAAAAGGTTTTTATCCATATTAACTTTTTTTTTTATTAATTTGTTTGTTAAAAAAAATAAATTTTAGTAAAATACATGTGGGGTTTGTTTACATATGCAAAACAATGTCGCATACTTTACAGGAATAATAACGTCAAATTGTACAAACTCGCAAGATAGGTAACATTGACACATGTCAAAATTTTCGTGTGAAATAATAAAAGTTGCTCAACATTTTTCACGAATTTGAATAGAGTACTAGGCTTATACCCTTTGTACACTTGCATACATTTCGAAGGAATGCATGGATGATGTTGAAAATGTGAAATACGCGTTCACACTTGAAACATCTAACATGAACTATCAATAAAAAATGTCACCATTTCTGAAAAAAAACTTTTATTTTTTTTAAATACTTTTTTCATACAAAAGTGCCAACGTTTCATAAGATAACATCAAAATGTAATTCTAATTCATTTCGTTTAATAATTTTAGCAAAATAAGGCTTGCAAAAAAGGAAAAACTTGAGAAATGGTAACGCTGCTTTCAAAGCAACTTCCATTTTGTCAGTGATGCCACGTTAATAACAGAATTTATTGCCACTTTTCTGGTGATGACACTAAAAGAATCGAGAAATGTAAAAGGGAACAAAATGAGATAGTAACATTCTGTAAAGATGTTGAAAACTTTTGATTTTTAGCCCTATGTATTTCTTATGGGAAAACTCCAACATCTTCGCAAATTGATGTTAAATGGTGACAAGTGTGAAAGTGAAAAGTCACTAAAATGTTTTAACTTCGGAGGGCTTATGTTTAAGTCTAACACAATGTCTTGAGGAGCCATTATTTTGTGTGCACAAAAACAAAACATTGTTGGAGCCATGTATTTTGATGCTGGGTTTAGAAGATTTAAAATTTTATTGTTTCAATGTTCAATTATTATCTCAATTAATTTCAAACACTTTATGATTCTTTTTATAACTAAAATTTATTGTAATAATTTTTTTCAATTTTCTTTCCAGTTAGCTATGGACGAAGATCAAACAACTTGTCGGCCGGTACCAGCACCAAGACGTCTTTATCCCGAACTCCGAAAATCCGAATATGAAAATGTCAAAGTAGAATTAATTAATAAGAATCTAAATATCAATTCCGAAAATATACAAAATAATGCAAATAGTAATGAAAAAGTTCCAAATAATAAAGTATTTTTACTTTATCCCACATTGTCCGAAGATGTGGAAAGATTGTCTTTAAATGCCGCAAATACACAAAAATCTATACTAACTGAAACAAATGATTTATATGGACCAGATGCTAATGAAAATGTACCAATATATAGCACGCCAAGACCAGCACCTCGACCACGTAAACCCCAAAATAGCGATGTACAAAATTATGAAAATACCGTCATAACACCACCACCAGTTCAGGCAACTCAAACTCCACCATCACTAGAATCTTCCACAGGAGCCGTTAGTAAAGCCATACGTAAAGCACCTGAATTACCGCCCAAGACTTATTTAAATTTCGAACGTGATAATGAGCGTAGACGCAGTAACTATTCTATCTCAAGTGAATTTTCCACCACCAGCAGTATTCACAATACTTCTTCACCAACTAATATTAAAGACACTAATTTTAAACGTGATCAATTGAATAAATCTTATGCAAGTTATAAATCATCAAGTTCATCTCTAGCCGATTCGATTGAAAGTTCGGAAAATTCAAAATATAAATCACCATCACCCGGGTATGTAAAGGACAACAACGACACATATTATAACGATGATGATGGCATTGATGATGATGTTTTTAAACGTGAAACATTTGATGATAATCATTATGTCATAACTTCTTCCGACAAGTAATATATTACATTTGTTATATTTTTTTTTTTTGATTTTTTTTGTTATTTGGCATGCACTTTATTTTATTGGTTGGTTTTTTTATGGGATTTTGGATGTCAATAACAATTGGTGTAGTGGTATTTTTTTTAAATTACTTACGGCCTTCAATGGCTATACAAAATAGAATAGGTTTATAAAAGGTTAATGAAACGGATTTTTTATGAAAATTGATTTAAAAAACCTTTTATAAAACTGTTATATTTTTTTTTTAAATAAGGGGTTAATATATAGTATTGAACTAACTGAATTTTATTTGGTTATTGAAAAAAGTAATTTGGAAAATAAACATTATGGGCCATATCACAGAGTACAATTTCCTTCGGAACCGAAGAAAACATATTTGTTTATTGATAGAAAGTGTATGTATTTTGACAGGTTTTTTTGGCCTTTCAGATACAGAAAACTCCCATTCCGTTCATGAAAACAAAAATGGTTTCATTCCGAAAAACTTTTTCGTCATTTTCTAAAGCACCAAATTACGGAATGAACTCCGTTTCCTAACGGTATTGTACTCTGTGACATGGCTTTATATATACGAATTGTTTTAAGAGTTTGAAACTTTTGTTAGTTTAGCATGAGCTTATGACAAATGTTTTGCTTTTACAAATTTCAATAGTACTTGAGATTTTAAACTTACGTTTACCTGTAACTCGAGATTAAACAAAATTCACTACAAAAACTAACGAATTTTAACTTAATGATTAATCATTTACTTGTATAAATCTTAAAATCAAATTCATAATAATTTGGTATAACTTCCGAAAATCACATTGTTCAAAAATCCGGCTTATATGAAGTTATATAAATTTCCTCATATATTTTTTTATTTAAAATATTGAAAATATTAGTTATGTATAACCACAGAGTACTACACATAGATGAAAAAAGTGACGTGTGAAAAAGGCTCGTATCAGTTGCGAAGGCAGCTTTCGAAGAAAAAGACAGAGAGCGTTTTCATGGTAGTGAAGTGGTAATGTGTAAAAACAGGCCGCAATCAACACAAATTTTGTGACCAAAACACAAACTGGTGAACTTAAAAGTTAATTTTTACAACAGTTTTGCAAATAAATCTCAACTAAATAAATTTGTGTTCAATGTATTGGAGGATAAAAGATGATGCAAAGTGAAATGCAAAAAGCGCAGCTTTTGAAGAAAGGAACACAAAAAAACGCAATATCTTCCGTCTCGTTAACTTGTAACTAACTGGATGCTAAAGTAATAGTTAGTTTTAACAAAACTTGGTGAAATCGGCCTTGAATTGAATTTTATCGATATCGAGCCCTTATAGCAAGAATGATGTAACCAACAAAAATTAAATTTTACAGGAGAAGGTTTTTTTAATATTCTTGCTTAGGGTTTCGTTTGAAATTGCTTTTGCTTTTATTTCGTTACGGTACTTCCCAGAGATATGAGATTTTTAAAAATGATGTAAATGATCAGAAATGATCGATTTTCATCAAAAAACAAAAATCTAAAATGTTGTTGGCTACATCATTTTTGCTATTAGGTCTCGATATGTTTAGTTATTTCATAAATATTATTTTTTAAATTCGATTAAAATCGAATCTACTCAATATTTTCATATCCCCTTGGCTCTTGAGTCATTTGCGATATAACAATATATAACATAATATGTTAAATTATATTTTAAAGCTAGATACGCTAGAGTAAGGCTAAATATCAAGAATTATGCAACCACCATGAAATTAAACGCAGTGGGTGAACAATATTGCAACAGAACTTCAAGCAGCTGCTAAAACCTATCGCTCAAAGGCCTTGCTTATTTCTGCGTATAAATAATAAGAAATTGCTAGTGGTAAAGCTTTGTGGGACAACCTATAAAAGGATTCCTTAAACCAAACAACTTTTCTGATAATATCTTTAGATAATATCTTTAGAAACGCTTACTGCTGACCGAAAAACCCGTTCCCGTGTACTATACATGGTGAAACTTCTACACTGGGCGGCAAAAATTAGTTTTAAATAAAAAAAATATGGAATATAAAGATTTTAAAGCGTTAAAATTTTTCCTTTTTCAGTTTTTTCTCTATCACGTCTTATTTTTTTTAAGAGCTCCGAAACATTTGAAAATGTAAAAAAAATCAATCTCAATTTGATGGATTTTTTCCGCAACCTCGTAACTCAAAACAACTTCTTTTCAGGAGATACAAAATACTTTTTTTTTTACCAAATATATAAAACTTTTTGCTATATATTCTTTTATAATCCAAAAATTGGAAAAATTTCGATATTCCGCCAAACAAAAAATTGCAAAGCTGTAAGGTGATATTAACTCATTACCAGGGCAAGGAAGTTAATGGACTTTGGTGTTTTCTTTTCTAGAAAATAAAAAACACAACTATAAGTGTAATATATTTATTAGGTATATGCATATGCAAAAAAGGTTATTATCTCACACTCAGTCATAACTGCGGGTAAGAAATGGAACAAATTTGCCATTTTTTGTTGCAACATGTTTAGAAAGGAAAACGACAACGTCTTACATTTTTGCATATATTTTTAGAATGGAACAAAAACCCGCACGAATGGTAGCATATATGGAACATTATTGTCAGAAAATAAAACACCATTAAAATCGCAAAATATGCGCATAAAACATGCACTAAAAATCGTAAAATATGCAAAAATAAAAGTAAAAAATATGCATTAAAAATATATTTATTTAACCATATTTAACAAAACAAAAAAACACAAATACATTTCATTCAGTTTTAAAAACTTAAAACATAGTTTAAAAAGTAGTAGTAGATACAGATATATTTACATATATAAATAAATACAGTATAACCCGGTTAATTACCCGGTTAAATCCCCGTTTTTTTTCTTCCATTTTTTAAACAAAAATCCACGTTTAATTGCCATACGCTTAGTTACCCGATTCGGATAATTGCCTTAAAAATTTAACTCCCAAAACGAAATTATACCTTAATTTCATTAGTTTAATTGCCTCAGTACTATTTGACAAAAACACAGCAAGTAATGCAACCAAGTTTTACATGTTAATAATTTGAAAATATGCACAAAATTTTTTTTTTAAATATGCCTAAAACAAAATATGGCTTGATTAAAATATTCAACAAATTAATATTTGCATTAAAAGTTATGTTATGAGGTCAAGATTCATATAAGTGTTATATATTATCTAGATACACCAAATTTATGTGATATTTTATCTTAAAGAGATTAAAGTTTGAAGTTTAACGTTTACCCCTGAAGTTCGGTTATTGTCGCGACTAGAAACCCATTTTTTGAGTGTATAAATTCTAATTGAGCCTTTATATTAGGTACATTTAAAATATTGTTTACTTTTTTATCGCGACTGCATTATTTTCGTTAAAATTATTTACCACATCTTTAAATTCTTCAAAATTTTTGGCATAATACTCAACTGCCTGCAACCAGGTACCCCATCTTGTTATACATGGTTGAAACGCAAAGGTGACTTTAAAAACTTTCATGTATGGCATGAGCTTAGCATGTGACATGTAACATTTTTGAGTAAGATATCTTAAAAAAAAGGTCAAGTAGAGCAAAATTTTATTTTTATTAAAGGATTCTAAAAGAGAGAACCTTTTCCGACTTTACAATATTTAACAAAAATTTGTGTTTACTCTGTTCTTCTTCTGTATTCAAGATCTTCTTCTGCATTCAAGATCCCAATTACGTAGACAACGAAACGTCCTTCAGTGTCCATTGCTTCGTCAATAGACAGCCACAAATTATGTCACTTAATTCTTTCAACAATGTCACATAGTTGTATAGTGTACAACTTGGCGATATAAGTTTTTATAAGGGTTGTTTCCGTAGGAATGGTTTCATTGTTATATTTGTTTAAAAAAATTCTATAATTTTGGTTGATAAGTTAATATAGAGGTATATCTGCAGACACATGCAGAGCATTATACAATTCAAAACTAAATTTGTTTTCTTGAAATTAAAGTTTGCGAAACGTTTTCAAAAATCATAAATCTTTGTGTTTCTGGCTTTGAAGGTGCTGATTTACTTGAAATTTTTAAATGAAACACCTTTTTGTAAACTTTGCAAAAAAGTACTATTCCCTCTATTTTGAAGACTCAAAAACACACTTATTTAAAAGATTATTTTTTGATATTTTTTCTTTTGGCATTTTTTTTCCTTAAAAACAATTTATTTTATTAATACTTTTTGGATTTTAGGTCATACTTCTTACACCGTAAATCAAAAATATTATGTTGAGTTCTATTTTTTCTTCGCCGAACATTATTTTTATTTGCTGTTTCTTCAAGTAAAAAAAACCGCGAACAAAATGAAATGTCAAAAACTGTTTTATTGTTACTTCTACAATTATGTACACAATTATACAAATTGTATAATTTTTGTATGTGCTACTTTTTAAAAGTAAACGAAACAAGGTGAATTTATAATAAAATGTAGGTAATTCAGTAGCAAACACCAACATGTTGTTTTTGCTCCTTGAAATTGTCGAAGTTAGCAGATTTTCCCATACTATTTTTTCACTGACTACACCTTATAATGAATTCGCCTTGAACAGAAAGATATTTCTAAACAAAAAACTAAGAAAAGAGCAATTTTTTGTTATAAATATTACAAAATATGACGAAAAATTTGAATTTATAACAAAATATGACGAAAAATATGCATTTATATCAAAATATGCAAAAACATGCATTTAAAGCAAAATATGCAAAAATATACACTAACAAATTGATGCCATTTTACTGGACATATTGTTATTTGCAAAGATATTAACTTAAGGTGGGTCTCAGAGTACCGACAACAAACATGCATTTGCATGAAGTCCCTTGCCCTGCTGATTACTTTTCCGGTTAAAACAAAAAATCGGAAAAAATCGAGTAACATGGTTGCGGAAGAAAACCATCGAATTGTGGTTTAAGGTTGTTTTGAAAACCGCAAAAGTTTTAACTTGGTTTGAAATGAAGGCATAAAATAAGCAAGTAATTTTAAATCGGGGGCTGACCGGTTTAAAAGCACAATTATGAAAAAGGTTTTTTGTGTAGAATACCTTTCTTTTGATTTCACAAAAAGTGATTATCAGAACATGCCTGATAATCGCATTATTTTGGGCGAAATATTTGTCCTGCCAATAACAATGAATAAAATTAACATTTCGTCAGCTCAGAATTGGTTTGGCGCATATGCCAAAAAGTTGGAGTTGAGAAAAACGACAAAGAAGATTTACATGAAGATTTCTCAAAATGTACCCGATATAATTTTTTTATATTTTTACCACTGCTTCCGGTTGCGTTAATTCGATTTTTATTTTGAGGTACGCAAGAATCTCTCCATAATGTCAAAGTTTTGATAAGTGGATAATCTTTTATTAATTCATTTAAAATATTTTATTAAAGCACTAGCAATATTGTTACCACTCCGACCACTATGAGCTTCCGTCCAAAAGGCACAATAAGTAAAAGTTGGTATTTTTGGCATAATAATGGTTGCTGTAAGATTATACATATTTAATTTTCGTTTGTAGTAAAATGTTGAAGCATTTCCCTTAGGTACACTAAAAACACTTTGCAAATAATAGCAAACCGTACACTTGGTTGGGTCCATTATTTTATAAAACTATTTTTCACAAATTTATTTTCTTGTTGTCATTTTATTTTGCTTTTGCTTTAACTACTTTTTTTCTTACGGCAATGCAGCAAAGCAACAGTAAAATTTATTTTGTACGTTTTTGTATGAAGAATTTGCTGCAATCGCCAAACAGTGGCTTGTAGAGCAAAACAAAACTTAAAAAATGTTGAAACAGTTGATATGCAGCAAAATAAATGCTTTATATCTCAGAAACCACAAAAAATCTCGCGAAACAGATTTTGGATTCAAAAAGGGGACATTCAAAAAATTATATACCGCATACCTAACTCAATTTTTTAAAAAATGGTCGTAAGGTCAAACCAATTCTGAGCCACCGATTTGTCTACATATAGATTTAATATATTTCCTATTTTATTTGATATCTGGCTTATTATTCGTAATATACCTGGCTTTCTAATAAATGATAAAAACGGTTCTTGTTCTTATAATTTGTTTATTAATTGTTGAAAACAAACAAGTAAGAAAGTATAGTCGGTCAAGCCCGACTATATGATACCCTACACCACAGTATTTAAAAACAAATTTTCGAGAATTTATATGTATATGTTTTAAATTTCATTAAAACCGGTTTGATAGTTTCTGATAGGCAGAAATTGCCCCTATCTCCCCTAGTGTTCCTATTTTTAACAATGCACAGCCTATATGTCTATATAAATATAGATCGATCTATTTTTTAAATTTCATTCAAATTGGTTTGATAGTACAAATACCCTTAATTATTAAGAGTGTCAAAAACTAAAGTTCTGTGATATTCTTCTTTTTCCCTATCTACTAATGCCCGTAATTTTTACAAATAGATATCTAGCTGTGTATAGATATCTATAGTTTTTATACATTTAAAACGTATTTCTTGCCTACGGGTTAAGGTGTTATATATTTTAGACCATCGATCTTCGATAGTTAATTCACGTAGAAAAAACTTACGTTACCGGATAGGTAAAGATAACTGTTAGGTGCGAACACGACCAGATATCTATTTGTAGAAATTACGGGCGTAAGTCATCTACTCCAAATTCTGTGTCCTTTTCTCTAAAGTTTTAGCCGGTAAAACTATTGCTATTTACCCAAGTTCTATAAAATCAATTCATCCGTTTCTCAGCTGCCTTTTCTTTGTCCAACTCCTTTTATATTTTTTATGCTCATGGATTGTTTTATATTTTAATTCTTGTCTTTAAATTAAATTTAAATATCAAGGCGAATTCATACAAGGTGGTCTTATTTTGAAAACGTTTACAACACTGTAAAATATTTAAACGTTGTGTCAAAAATTCAAACAAATATTCAAATTTAATATTTATTTAAATTGTGTGTTTTGAAATGTAATAACTTAAAAAAATTTTAAATTTCATAATGTTAAGTGAAAATTAAAGAACTTAGTTTGATGTAAATTCGCCTTGTTAAATATGAATGTTTTTTCACAAAAAAAAAAAAAATAAAAAAAATTCAAACTGACAATAAAATTAAACTTCATGTATTACAGAAATCGAAGAAGATACCTTACTCAATTAGTAATATTAACATACTTATTGTATATACATTAGGGGTATAACCAAATTTTGGCCCTAGCACTACGCGATAGCGAATATTGTGTTATTTACGAAAACAATTTGCTTGGGTCGTTTGAAAATAAAAATCTCACCCACAAAAGTTTTTGTCTTAAATCCCTAAAGAAAAAAATTTATAAAAAAAAAATGTTTTTGTCAGGAATTAAAACTGGGAATTAAGCACGAATAACAAAATCTTTTGAAATTAAAATTTTGTATTCCCAAAAATTGAAATTACTTTTTGAAAAATTTTAAATATTTTATTAATAAATAAAAAAAAAAGTTAAAAAGTTTCTTAATTATTAAAGGACATAAATTTCAAATTTAATGTGCGTGTTGTTTTTGGCTAAATGTGTAAGTACAAATAAAAATAAAAAAAAATATTTTCCAACTTTACCGCGTTTTGTGGGTTATCTTTTTTGAAAACCGCGAAAAATTAATATCAATTTTTTTAATAGTTTTCAATGGACTATTCGACTATGCTAGGGCCATTTTGATATTTGCAAAAAGTGGGAATAAGTTATAATCCTAATATACATATCGCTCATTTGCTGCAAGACCGGCATAACTCAAAAAATCTATTTCGAGATAAACGCATTTAAAGTTTTTGATTTGCACTAACTACTTAGAAAAAAAGAAGACGCATTCTCTTCAAACTGGAAAAGTATAAAAGATATAAAGATGAATTTAATACACAATATAAAGAAAAACAAAGCGAAAAATTCTGCATCTCTAACTCCAAAATTTCATTTTTTGAGTTATACCGGTCTTGCAGCAAATGAGCGATATAACCAACTATTTTAGATAATTAAACTTATTTTTTTGTTTTCATATAAAAATAAATTACCTATGCACGCCTTGGTAAAATTACCTAATTATTTTTTTATAAACTATTGGCTTAGGGGATATCTTCCATATGTTGCAGGAATGTATGGTCCTTATAAAATATACACACAATTAAATATGTACCTAAAAATTAAACACAAAAGCGGAAGCTGTAAGTGTCTTTCTACATGTTTTACAAAAACTAAAAAAAAAAAAAAAAATCTAAAAATAAATGACAATTTCTTTATTGTAAGAAATTCAATCTGGAAAATATAAAACAGATGATAAAATTGATCTTGAAATTATGCACTCGGAGAAAGAAACTTTTTATTAAGAGCACGCGTTTTACTTAGCAACTGTTTTGTATTCATTGGCACTAAGAAGTGACACTAGGAATTTATTGCCACTAGAGCAATACGAATATGGGAATATACTAAATTTAGATTAAGGGCCTGTTCGTCGATAACGAAAGAAGACTTCGTTCGCTTAAATAACATTTAAAACAAAAACAAATTATAAAATATTGTTTTTGTTTTACATGTAAGTTAAGCGAACGAAGTCTTCATGCGTTATCGACGAACAGGCCATAAGAATTTCCTATAAGAACCAGCAATACTATTTAAAGTTGTAGCAAGCAGTTATTTCTTTTGTTTTGTTTTGGGGATGGAATAAAAACATTAATTACATTGACTTAAAACAATTGTATTATTTTATTTTGTACAGGGCGAAAAAAGCAGAAGTTCCCTATTAAAGTGTAAAATAAAAAAATAAATATGTATTTCGGTATATAATTTCTGAAAAGAAGTCAAACTGTATACATACATTTTTTAAAGAAATATCCCTTGATTGCAATTAGAAGAAGAAATAAAAAAATCTATGTATATTAGGGCGGGTCGATTTTTTTTTTAAATCTTATAGCAGAAACGTAAACTCCATAAAATTCTCCAAAGAAACCATGTATCTAAAATAAAATCCTATTCTGCGCCTCTCGACTTGAAAATGTATATGCCCGCCTTTGCCAAAAATAAATGTTTGAAAAAATAGCTTTTTCCAAAGGGAAATCAAACTTTCTGAATAAAATTGTTTAGTAAGGTAGTTCTTTTGCACTTTATATTTTTTTACACTCAAAATTTTTTTACATTAAAAAAAAAACATTAACCCAAGTCAAAAAATTTTGAAGTCGATAGTCGCGGATTAGGGTTTGATTTTAGACCCATGGTTTCTTCGGAGAATTTTCTTAGAATTTTATGTAGATTAGGTTTTTGCTATAAGATTTTTATTTTTATCCATACAAATCAACCCGCCCTAATGTATTTATATGACAATTATTGTCAAATGTCTTATTATCAGGGCATGTTTTTGAATAGACTTAAGAAAATCCATGCTTCATTTTCCGAAAGAAACTTTCGACGCTACTTTTTTGTTTATATACAAAAGTTTCGTATATGGGCATTTCCATTTTGACGTGTCGTGATATTCGTACCACAAAATGTAAAAAAAAATTAAAGGAAGATGTCAAATTTGTAAAAAGGGTTTTTATATATATCGTTACTTTAATATAGAAAAGCCCTAACTAACATTTTCCTTACTTTACAGGAGAAGGAACAGACTTAATAAAAATTGTAGTATCGTAGTTGCGATTTTTTTTAAACGCAGTTTTTTATTAAATTGTTTAGAGAGATTAATAAAAAACTGCGTTTAAAAAAAAATCGCGACTACAAGACTACAATTTTTATTAAGTCTGTTCCTTCTTCTGTAAAGTAAGGAACATGTTAGTTAGGGCTTTTCTATATTAAAGTAACGATATGTATAAAGTAATGAAGTAGCACTATACTCAGAAAAAAAATTACAGCAATCGACGCTAAGGATTTGCAGAAGCAAAAATATGCGCTGGCGTGACGTTAAAAAAACGGAAGTGGATTTTTACTTGCATTACAAAACTGAATAAGACTACGAATTGAGCAAGACGTTTTGTATAAAACCCTTTTTAGTAAACTTTGGACCTATATAGATTTATTTTTCAAGCGTTCTTATTTAAAAATCCTTGCTCGTTTTAAGGTACATAAGGGCATTTTCATCGAAAAGTCTACTTTTTTAAATGTAACGCCAGAATGCAAAAAGGGTTGTATTTTAGGACCATGTTGTTCAACCGTTATCCCTTTTGTTACTAAATGTAGAGCTAATTGCGCTTTACACCATAATATAAAAAAGTAAACTATACATATACAATTTTTTCAGAAATAATTTAAATTATTTCTGGCGTTACGTTACAAAAAGTAGACTTTTCGCTGGAATTGCCCATATAATATAAAAAGTTTGCTGTACTATTTAAAGTTTTACGAAAGTAACGAATATTTTCACAGTTCTATTTTTCGTAATTATAAAATTTTTTTATGTTTTCTTAAAATAACTCGAAAAATACAGCTCATTTGCTGCAATGTCATGGAGTTAGTGATGTAGTTTTGTTCGCTGTGTTTTTCTTTACATTGTGTGTAAGATTCATTTTTATATCTGTCATACTTCCCCGTGTCGTTATTTTTTCTAAGTGGTAAGAGCAAATTAAAAACTTTAAACATGTTTATTTCGAAATGTAGTTTTTTTGAGTTATGACGGCGCGCCGCGGCGTTCAAGCAAATTTGCGATTTAACGAAACTAAAGAAAATATTTTGTAGCAAATGTATTTTGTAAAATATAAGAAAATTTGTTGTATTTTACGAAATAATTTTGTAAGGAATTTTAATTTCGTAAAATAACGCATGATTTTAAATAAAATTTTTTATTTGTTTTTTTTTTCTTAAAATGAAAAAAAAAAATTATAATTCCAACCAAAAACTTATTCTTGAAGTAAAAAGGTTAGAAAACTGTCCTGAGTTTTAAAATTTCACGAAAGGAAGTATTTAGACAAACTATATCGATATCGAAAAAACTTCATGAAAAAGCTAATCCTTTTTACAGAACACCTTGGAAAGCAGATAAAATAACAACAAATTGTAAAAGCATAAATTGGCAAACTACGTTTTGTAAAAAACAGTTCATAAAATCTGTTGCAAAAAGGAAAAAGAGCTTAAGTTGATTTGAGTAAATGTTATCTTTGCTAGCCTTTGCAAAGGCTCAATTATTTTGAATGATTTTTCAGGAAGTTATAACTAAAATTATTTTCTGCATTTTTTTTAATGTTTAATATCATTTAATATAAAAACTGAAGCTTACTTTCGATCTGTGACACTAGGAATATTTAGAAATAAATACTTTAAAAAATTTAACCGAAGAGAAACAAGGGATTGCACGTGTATTAAAATTTATATGAAAAACACTCAAAAAACATTTCTTTACTTGAGGGCTACACGATCAAGTTTTGCCTATCAAGTTTTAATACACTCACTTTTTTTTACCAATGCACTCTTTCTTTTAAAAATTGATACGAACTTGCCTTTAAAATTCTCTTGCCAGTGAGGGTTATATACAAATTTTACCACTCGTTCAATAACTTGTGTTCTATAAACCACACATAAAGTTTAAAATTGCTCTCCTACAAAACTAAAAATGTAGACTCAAAAACCTTTTCTTTATTGCCACAGAAATATTGCACCTCCTATCTAACTTCCACCAACAGATTACACTTTT
This sequence comes from Pollenia angustigena, assembly GCA_930367215.1. Classification (NCBI taxonomy): domain Eukaryota; kingdom Metazoa; phylum Arthropoda; class Insecta; order Diptera; family Polleniidae; genus Pollenia; species Pollenia angustigena. The sequence goes on along the minus strand of OV884059.1, from coordinate 176,309,506 downwards.
TAAACGGAAAGAATGATGGAATTGACAAATAAATTCAATATGGCAAGAAATATCCTAAATAGAACGTACATCGTTCAGAAAAGATTATAGTAAAGAACACTAATCAGCAGTCTAAGTAAATGTGTACCAAATTGGGAATCTCTGCATTTGGGGTTTTTTCATTATGTTTATGTTTAAAGTATACCGTTAAAACTACTACACAAATTGAAGCGATAAGACGCATATATTTTAAAAATATTTAAAAAAAGCCATTCTGTTCTCTAGAATAAATTAAAGGGACTTTCAGTTTTAATTCGTTAGTGATGTAAGCAACATCACATCAAACCCATCATCAATGTACGTCGTAAGCGATTAGTGTGTAAAATGTAATACGAAGTTATTTGCTGTGGTATTGTGCTTTTCAATAATTTACTGTATTATAGCGAACAAAAATGTATTTAATCGTATTTTTATTTATATGATTCATGTTGGAATTTAATATTTACTTTACACATAAGTAAAAATAAAATAAATTTATCGTACTTAATGCTTATTATTGTTATTATTGCAAACTAGTGACCTCTTGAAATCATTGGGGACGACATCAAAATTGCTAACGGAATCTATAGGAGAACGTATGGCCTTAAAAGCCAAAGGCGCCAAACATAAGTTTGATAAAAATTTTAAATCCTCATCTGAAGCCTTCACGAATATCGGCACCGAAACAACGCAGCGTCTTAAAAAATTAGGAGCGAATTTTACTTTAAATAAAAACAGAAACAAGGAAAATATGGCCACAGCACAATTTAATGTTGATAGACCACAAACTTTGCCGCCAAATGATCAAGTTTTTAATGGCATCACATTTACTAGCCCTCTAAGTAACAAAACCAGAGGAATGTATGATTTGAGACCTCAGGGGTTAGATAATTCCTATGAAGTGCCAAAAAATATAAAAGTTACACCAAAAAATGAAGAGTTTGGAGAACCGCCACCATACGAGGATGTTTTAAAATCGAATACAAAAGAAAAACCAACAATAAAAACCAATCCCTTGGCCTTAGAAGCAGCAAACAGAGTGTTATTGAAACAACAGCAGCAAAAACAGCATATGGAAGGTATATCAGCCGATAGTTCAGAACGTAGCTCTTTAAATTTGTCCTCGCCATCTCCACCTATGCCTACAATACCAGCTCCAGAATTGCCTAATGAGTTTGTGGATTCAAGAGAACCCGCTTATGGTAAAATTAATCTTATACAACCGCCTGCTAGACAAAAAAGACGTAAAAATTATGAAGAAATTGAACTAAGAAGAGCTTCACCTCTAGAACCTTATCAAGAGGGATGTAATGCAACTTCTACACCTTTGCGCAATAATGTTGAATCTGCCGAATTACATGAGCTTAATAAAGCGGCGGCTTTGCAAGAGCGTGAGGAATCTTTAATATTAAGACAGAAAATTAATGTCGAAGAAATGAATACACCACAACCAGATCGCAGCGATTCCTGGGAATATCATGAAGAGCAAGATAGTTCCTCATCAATTGATGAACCTTTATACGCCAACCAAGAACAGACTTATGGAAATGTTTTTGACTTGGCCTCTGGCAATAAAGATATTTTAACACCACGCAATGCATTAATAAATATATCCGAAGAAGATGAATCTTTAGACGAATGCGATATGGGAGCAGTAGGTGGCGTGTTGAGACCTCCTAAAGAGATTATAGAAGAGTTTGATCCATTGCTGTCAAGAAAAACATTAAAGTTCGGTAAATCGGATAAAAGCAACCAATTATTGCTATTGGAGCATCTTCTCGAAGAAGACACTTATGGCAGTGTTAAAGGTGAACATTCCAAATCGGATGATGATATTAGTATGTGTACTTCAGAAGAGGATAATCTACAGGCAGAACCAAAATTACCCTCAGTTAAAGTATTGCCCACACCTCCTCCACAAGCATTAGATCATGCACCATTATCTGTCCCTAAGCCTTTGCAAATAGTCCATCAAAATGCTCAATTATTATCTGACAGCAAGGAAAATATATTGGATAATGATTTTGAAGCCAGAGTTAAACCTTACTTAAGCCAACTAGAAGAAAAACCCATTAAATCGTCAAATATTGACTTATCACGACCTTCACAAAACCGTTCACAATGGTTCGTGAACGATGAAATACAAAAAAGAAATTCTATTCAACGTGCTAATCCCTTTAATAAGGAACAAAACATTGCCGAAGATGGTGAGTGTCCACCTTCCTACCTGGAAGCTATAGGCGCCAATGAAAATGCTCAAAAACAAAACAACAGCAATACAACTTCTCGCACTGGTACTTCCCGCTTTATGAATAATACAATGAGCGTGCTTTCCAATGTTAAAATACGTATGGATGCCTTAAAACGTAAAGCGAGTTTTAAGAATCAATCGAAACCAAGCGATGTAAAAGTTACTTTACAAATGATACCACGTCCTAGCTTGTCACCTTTGTTGGTTCGTTATGAAGGCGCTCTCATACGTTTTCCATCCGGTGTTGTTGAGGATATATTAAAAGAAATGCAAAATCGTAAGGCCATTTTAAGAGACCGCCAATTTCAGACATTTCTCGATCAAGAAATGAAAACACCCAAAGAAGCCATACCATTAGAATATATAACGACAATACAATGTGTAAGCAATAGCAGGGTGACGGACAATTCCACACATTTTTATTGTTTTGAGATAACTACCACAGTACCAAAAAATGGTAATAGCTCATCTAATATCCAGCAATTGTCGAATCCAAATTTAATAATAACTTCAGGCTCTTCAGGAAATATTAAACAACAGAGAATCGCCCATTTGTATGGCGTGGGCAAGGAGTCCGAGAGGTGAGTCAAATGAATATTACAATACTATTTTTTGTTTTTAATTTTAAATGATTTTTTATTATATGCTTAGGGGCATTTGGATGCAGAAACTTTTAGAAAGCCTTACGAATACCATACCCACCAAGTACACATGCCATTATTATAGAGCGGGCTGGTGTTATTTAAAGGTAAGTTAAAAATATTTTTATTCAGCCATGTTTTGGAAATCGAATTCCAGTGAAATTGAAATCGAACAAATCTTCAAAAATATGTATGCTATTTTAAAGATTCATAAAAATATTCCGTTTTATATACGTCATACTTTCAGAAACACTTATATTTATTAGAATTACTGTAAAAATCATGAAAAACTCCTTTCAATTTTAATAAAATTGAACTGAAAATTTCTTTCGATTTCAATTTTACTCGACTTCGATTTCGAGATCATGGCCGCTTGTTTAAATTTTAAAAATAAACATGCAGTAAGAATTTTATTTTAAAATTTAAAAACGGGCGGTACAAAGTACATTTACACAAGGTATACTCATAAGCCGACAGACCTAAACCCCGGTTGACAAATTCGTATTTATTTATTTATTTATTTAATTTAAGTCTATGGACAAATTCCTTACAGACTATCTTAGGGCTAAAAAATCAGAGAAAGTTAAACTCTCTTTTTGGTTTAAAATGTGTTTAAACCAACAAATCTATAAATCACTAAACATATAAACCATCTTTAAGCGCATAAAATTGGGCGTTTAAACTACCAATACAGACCATATATATGAATTTGATAAGATTTATCGTAGTGCTGCCACATGTTATTTTTTTAACCACATATAATACATGGGACACTGATTTACAGTTGTTGAGTTTAAACTATATATAAATTCAAGTTTAGTTCAACTAAACCAGCTTTTAAACCATCAGTGATTTATTAGCCATTAGTGTAGTAACATAATAATTTATTTTATTTATGCAAAGAAAGAAAGATTAGAATAAACATTATTGACTTAAATATAATATGATATTAATGTTCAGAGAATAGTCGATAAAGTTATACATTTTATTGAAACAGCTGCATAATTTTCTTAATGGATCTGACATAGCAAAGTTTGTTCGGCATGTCCTGACATATAGAGGTTTGACAAAACGAAGTGAACGTTGAGGAATATTAAAAGTTACGTTACTCAATAAAAATTCGGAATGCGTACTTCCATTTATAAGATTTCCCATAAATTATATTTTAAGCATCATTCGCCGGCTTTTTAACGTTGGCAAATTTATTTCAGCTAGTCTTGTATGTCTGAACCAACATTTTCGTTTCGTTTTCGTTTTATATGGTGAAAATTTTGACAAGTCGGGTATTTTTGTAATGCTCTCCCAAATGAGTCTACATTGTGTAAATTGGAGCGGTACTTTCGTTCTTCTCAAAGTATTATCAATCGAATGGTACAACTTCTTATCAAATCGAGGGCTATATTATGCAATTTTTTTATAGCAACGTGTGCACTTACTGGATTGTCATATTTCATATTATTTTTGTGGTGCAATATACCACACACGTTCTATGGCTAGTAAAAACATATTTTTGTATAAATACCCAGCGGGAAAAAGAAGGAGTACGGATGCCTTCTAGACGGCCTCTGTACTCCTTCTTTTAGATTTACAAGACCAGCTCGCTCCATTCCATACTCATATCTTTTTTACACACGTTGCCATTGCGGAGTAGGCCTTCCGCTCTCGCTTTTTAAGCAGATACACAAGAATGTTAACGGGAACAAAAAAATAATTATTTTGCTTTTGCTTCTGCAAAAAAAAAAAACAATAGAAAAAATGTTACTACTTCTCTACTTCCTTCTCATAGAAGCGAGTGTGGAATGTGTATCTTATCTTTTATACAAATAAGCCGAGGCCTTTAACAGTTATATAAGAATAGCAATTGAATAAATTTTAAGCAGGAGGCTTATTCTGAGTTGCGATGCGAAAATCAATTGCGATGCTAAAATACTTAAATGCGAACAATTGCTATTCTGTATTGCGATATTCGCAACGTTTTTTTTTAATCGCATTTCAAATGCGAAAAGGTGACAAGTCGGTATTCTACATTGCGAAAACAAATGTCAAATTCGCAAAATTTATTCGACAACAAAATAACATTCTCAAAGTACAAACATGTTAGTGAAAGATAATATTTTATTTATTTATTCATCATATATTTGTTATTTAATTTAGGGAAGCAAGCAATAAGACCACCAATCCGCGTCAATTTGAAAAAATTATAGAATTTATGAATAAGCACAGCCAATTGGCAAGAGGCCATTTGAAAGCACCAAAAGCACGTCAGTTGGCAAATACTTTGTGGCAAACGTTAACTGAAGAACTAAATATCACTGCACCACCTATTAGAGAAGCTGCAGGATGGAAAAAGTATGAAATATATAAACCAGTTCAAAAATATTTGACTTCAACTTTAATTTTAATAGGTTTGGGCCGATTTTAAAGTACAAACAAAACATTTTCTTCGTCCTTGCAACAGAATCCATTTTTATTATTTTTTTTCTTACAGAATGTCCTAAATTAATTTTATAAACAATTTTCACAGCCAAACACAAACAATTTATTTATTTTTAATTTAACGTTTATTAAAAATAATAAAAATGGATTTTTTGGCACTGTGGTTCGACGACGAAGAAAATTAAAATGTTTTGTGTGTACTTTAAAATCGGCCCAAACCTATTAAAATTAAAGTCAAATATTTTTGAACTGGTTTATATATTTCATACTTTTTCCATCCTGCTTCTTCTCTAATAGGTGGTCCATTGATATTTAGTTCTTCAGTTAACGTTAACAAAGTATTTGCAGACTGACGTGCATTTGGTGTTTTCAAATGGCCTCTTGCCAATAAGCTGTGGTCTTATTGCTTGCTTCCCTGAATTAAATAATAAATATATGATGAATAAATAAATAAAATATTATCTTTCACTAACATGTTTGTACTTTGCGAATGTTATTTTGTTGTCGAATAAATTTTGCGAATTTGACATTTGTTTTCGCAATGTAGAATACCGACTTGTCACTTTTTCGCTTTTGAAATGCGATTAAAAAAAAAACTTTGCGAATAACGCAATCAATACAGAATAGCAATTGTTCGCATTTATGCATTTTCGCATCGCAATTCAGAATAAGCCTCCAGGCCTTTAAAAAGTCCTTTAGTAAGAATTTTTTTCTGAGTTTTCACGGTGGGAATATGTACATACAATTTTTGAACAAAAATGAATTCCCTACACCGCACACATAACCCAAAGGCGGCGATTTCATGGATTAATTAAAAAAGAGTTCAAGTACCGTGAAAACTAAAAGTTCTCGAGTGCACAATATTCTACATCGCTAGGCAAATAATAATGTCAAATAACTTTGACTTTGTGACTTTGAAATTAAACATTAAGGGTATTCATTTCAGTTTTTTTATTTGTTGGAAAAATGGAAAAGTGGAAAAATGTAATTTTTGTAACAACAACCACAAGAAAAAAATTTCACCAAAAGTTACATTTTTATCAAACTATAACCAAGTGTAAAAAAATCTGTATAAAAAGATGTAATTTTCCGCTTTAAACGTCAAAGGAAATGATGTTGCTATTCATAATTTATTTATTGTTAATTTTTAATACAAAGTACGAAAAATTGCATCTCTTTTTATAAACTCTTGAATTGTACAACTCTGATTTTAAAAATTATTTTTTATAGTCACAACATTTCACTCGTAAAACTGCTCTAAGTGGAGAAGTAGCTCGCGCTTTTTGTCATTTTTTCTTAAGGGCAAACAGGTCGTTTTTGTTTGTCTGCTTTTGTTGCGTTTTGCGGTGTCACCCCGCATTGGTTAGTGTTTCGGCGTCGTATAACTGTACCGAGTTACAGTTTTTGCGGTATCTGCATTAACTATATGCAATCGTTTTTAACCTCAATTTGAGGTGATAGGGGGATTTATATACCCACGTGTTAAAGAAGAAATTTGCCAGTTATTTTGGCTATAAAACGTGGACTCGGGAAGAAATATGGTTCCTGAAAATGGGTATTTTTCAAAAAAAAAAATTAATATTTTGGTCATAACTTTTTCGTATCTGAACCGATTTTCCCGAGTTTTTAAGAAAATATTTTCTATTAAAAATTTCCGATCTTCTAATATATAAGGCGTAACCATAGGTCATATTACAGTCAAAAATTCAGGTTTTTATAAAATTTTTAATACTTTTTGTATGAGAGGTACCACGCCTACTTCTCCAATCCCGCCCACATTTTGTAGGATGGTGTATATTTATAACCTAAATGTTTGTACCTAATTTTAAAGCTTTGGCTCCTGCCGTTCTCCAGATATACAGAAAAAAGTAATACAAATACAACAACCACAAGGGATTTTTTGGAAAAATTAGAGGCAGTCGTGGTTTTTTGGTCATATCTCAGCCATTGTTGGACCGATCTGGCTGAATTTCAATAGCAAGAAATGGTGGACTATATGTGACATAAATGTAAAACAACGTAGCCGCTATCATGTCTGGAGTCTCCGGAAAACACATATCAAACGTAAGACGTTTGATATGTGTGATTGACCCAGAATATATATACTTTATAGGGTCTAAGATCAATATTGTAGAAATTACAAACGGAATGACGAACTTATATACACCCTTTTCCACCTGTGGTGAAGGGTATACAAATAGTTACAACATTTCAAAAATAACTTCTTTCTCATTTAATCTTTCAAAAAGAAAAATTCATATTAAGAATGTGTGCAATTAAAAAAGTTATTAAAAAAGAATTAAACAAAATTAAAAAGAATTAAATAAAATACTCGACTTTTTGGCAGACAATCGCCATTTTGAGGTAACTTTTTGTAGTGTAATGTTAAGGCTCAGTTAGGCGAACGTTGCTGTACCGTATCTGTACTGTATCCATCAGCTGTTCGCTTTTTGTTATATGAAAACCAATACAAAAGCTTACCGAAATGGAATGTACCGTAGTTGCAACGTACCAATCTGTATAAAATAGAATTTCATGCCGTTGTTACGTGACATTTGTAAGACAGTGATGGGCGGCTTGTATGTTACATTGAATGCGGGTAATTTTGCTCTTTTTTGTTGGTACTTTTTTCAGTATATCTATGGAATTGCGACAAAACAACTTACAATACAACATATTTCCAAATATACAAATATACATATGCTTAGATGTTTAAAATAAACAAATGCATATACACAAACAATGGAAATGTGAAACATATAAAAGACTTTAAATGGTATCAAAACCTTGTTTGGTGTATGCACATTTACAATATATGTATACTAAAAATTTATATATGCTAAAATACAAATTTATTTATTGTAAATCTATAATAAAAATATTAAATTATTAAAATTTTTTTCATACACAAAATACTGTTTTAATACCATTTGAACATTTTTGATTCCCATCACTGTGTGTTTTGTTTTATGTATACTATTGCTTTTTGTTTAAGTATGGGAAAACATATGACACGTTTTTAAACGTTCTATAAGTGCACCAACGTGCTTACAGTACGGTGCGGTACATTACGGGTACAGCAACGTTCGCCTAACTGAGCCTTTATGATGAAAACGACACCATTCACTTCGTTTTAAATTAAATAATCAATTTACTCACTTTTAACACTTTTAAGGCTCAGTTAGTCTTTACTTTCTGTTTTTGTTCCGTGCCGTTTTGTTACGAAATTTTAGTTACTTTTTCTGTTGTAACTTATCAGCCATTTTTGACAAGTTTATTAGTTTTGCACCGTCCATTGCTTTATTTTAATAACTTTAATGCACATAAATTTTAAGAAATTAAATTTTATGAATTCTTAAAATCAAAAAATAGTTTATTTCAACATAAATATGAATTTTTTGTTATTTATTATGCTGTCACTTACAATAACTTAACAAGTTTTTGATTTTAACAAACTGAACCGCAACAGAACAGAAAAACTAATCAATTTCACAGGTTTTTTAATAACAAAAACAAATCAGCTGATTCGTAACAGAACAGAAAGTAAAGACTAATTCTGCCTTTACTCGGCATCTTGAAAAATATCAATAACTTCTACAAATTATTTGACAGATTTATTTTAACAGTTTGTACTTTTTACAAAAGAAAAAAACCCCGTTCACGTCAATAGAAGTGAAATTTTTTTTTTCCATTTTTCCAACCAAAAAAAAAATTTAAGTGAATACCCTTATTGTAAGAAAAAAGTGAAAAAATAGACAAAAAAAAAAGCTAAAAACTTGCCGTAATTAAATCCGATTTATTGAAAGGAATTTTCAAAAGTAATCTTATATATAAATACGGAAGCAATTTTTTATCGTTGATTTTTAAGTACCTTAACGTCCACCGATTTTAATGAAACATATATCGTTTTAAAGGTATTTTTGTGTAGAAATGCACAATATACATTTTTTTTCTAAATATACTTGCAAACACACATGTACACAAATGTATAAACGACGGTTATGCTCTATGTTGTTCTCCCAAAATGTTTTTGTTTTCATTTTGCACTTGCAAACACACATGTATAAACGTATTAGGACAGGGTTACCTTAGACATTTTAAAAAATGAAGTCGCGCAAAAACGTCGTTTAGAAAAATAAAAGTCGGAAACTTTTTAATGACTTTTAACGAAGATCTGTGTTTCTATTTTTAACTTTGATAACATTTCATGAAAATCTTATAAATAAATTACGGGGATATGCACAATATATTTTTTTTCTAAATTTTTGGAATAAAAGTGTTTAAAAAGCATTTAAATTTATCCTATAGACACACGTACAAAGATAGGTGAATAGTGAATTTAGCCGATCACTTAAAATGTGTACGATTTTATTGTACAACGCACAGGTTCTCTCAAAATAAATGTGAAGTGGTCGAATTTCGGCCACCGGGCGATCCTAGTAAATATAACCTTTCAACCATTTCAGCTCAGGTATTATTTCAAATGTGTTGCCTTAATAATTTATAAAAAAGTCATTTGTGGAAGTGCTTTTATTTTTTAAGTTTATATGGGATATGCAAAAAAAAATAATTTTCTCAGTTTCAGAGGACATAAAGTTATTAATTGGGCTCAATTAAGCAGAGATTTCAACTTTAATTTAAAGGTTGAACAAATCAGCGATATTTTAGAAAAAATTATGCTGCGCCTTAGAAGTTATGTATGCACGAATTATTAGGTAGCAACATGGGTTGTGTTTACTAACAAAAAGCGCTTCACGACTTCTGCTATAACTTTTATTGCTGTTGTTGTTGTCATTATTTTATGTGTTTTTATTAGAGATGTGCAAATTTCGTGATTTGTTACGCGGGAACGTGGTTAAATTTATATATTAAAATAATTAAAATAAATGAAGTGCATGAAAATAAAATTTAATTCTACTCGTTCACTTTCATAGGCTTATTAAAAAATCTATTTTTGGGTAATTCGTATCCGAACTCAATAGCAGGCAATTCCGTAGAAGCGTGCGTGAAAAAATTACGTTATTAAATTAAAAATAATTTTTTTTAATTTTTCCCCCTCCTATACCACCAAGATTTTGTTGGAGCATGCAGTTTGTTCTAAGAGTTACCCACATTTAAGTGAGCCTCAATATTTTAGCTCTTCAGAAAAATAATATTTAAAATAATATTTTTTTGTCTCCCGTCTCCCCCTCTTATACCCCAAGATTTTGTTGGAACATAAAGTTTGTTCTAAGAGTTAACCACATCAAATTTAGTGTGTCTCACTATTTTAGTTCTTCAGATATAAGAAAAATAATAGGGTGCGTTCGTAAATGCATCACTGCGCTGCATCAGTGATTTCAAATCGTTATATATTTATCAGTGAAGTAAATGTGGACCAAACAATTGTGAAATACTCCACAAAAATAATAGCGACACAATAAAAACAATTATAATTATTTTTTTATCTGCTTTAAAAAAAGTTTGCTTTTCTGATGCAGCGCAGTGATGCATTTACGAACGCATCCATAACTTTTTTGTATGGTCCCTGTCTCCCCACTCTTATACCCCTAAGATTTTGTTAATATCACTTTTGGAATGTAAAACCTTGAAGTACTTTCTTTCTAATTTAAATACTTGTGTATTTTTTCTAGAATTCAATAACCTCTGAATGGAGTGGAACATGGTTAGTGTTAAAGAAAATTCAAAGACGATTAATATTTGTAACTGAAGCTACGGGCAATGTAGAAAAAATGGATCTAAGAAAGGCCCGTTGTATAGGTAAGTAAATAAAAAACTATTTAAATAAAATTTTTCTTATTATTATTCCCCAATTTTTTCATTTACAGTTCTTAAAGACAGCGATGATAGCGTTAAGAATTTACACGTGGAATCTGGACCTATGCTCATGATAGATGCACCACCATTTACCGTTTATATGATAATGAGTTCATCAAGGGAAACTAAAATATGGCGCCATATTATACGGGAGGTGGCCCACAATAACGGTTTTACTTTAGGCGATCAACAATTGACCAAATTTAATGTACCCGTTATAGTTGATAAATGTATTAATTTTGTTTATATACATGGTTCCATGTCAGAGGGTATCTATCGGAAATCAGGTTCAGAAAATTCAATACTTAAACTTATGTCAGCTTTTCGTTCTGATGCTTTTAATGTTGAAATTACACGCAATGAATATAATGAACATGATGTGGCTAATGTATTAAAACGTTTTATGCGTGATTTACCGGAACGTTTAATGGGTAAATTGTCGGAAAGTTTCATATGCGTATCAGAACTTAAGACTGCAGAGGAAAAGATAACTTTGTATAAAGAATTATTGGCCCGCTTGAGTGTAATAGAACGTGAAACACTGAAGAAAATTGTAGGTCATTTGGCATTTATTAGTTCGCAAAAATCTAAAAATAAAATGAGTATACAAAATTTAACCATGATTTGGGGTCCCACACTAATGCAAAGCCATCAAACAGAGGAAATGGTGTACTCACAAAAGGAAGCTGACGTCCTCTGTGATTTAATAAATTTATATAAAAATTTGTTCCCCTTATCGGCAGATGAAATTGTAAGTAAATAATAAACATAAAAATGCTTTGATTAATTCAAATACCCAATAAAAAATTTTATAATTTTGCGAAGCACTAATGGTACATTTAAAAAAATAAGCGCACAATCATGCGCTACGCAATAAGACATACAGAAATGCAGTAAAGTAAGTGATATCACTCTCAACAGCTTTTATAAAAAAATAACATTTCAAGTGCTACGGCATTCCCTTACTATGAAGCAGGTTTGTAAGGGAGAAAACTAAAAAATAACTGTATCAAAACATTCAGTGTGTAAGGCTGATCGTTACATATAACAATTTTTATATGCGCTGAATAATGCGCTTTATGTGTCAAAAATGTATTGCTTCAAAGTGGGAACTCGCCATATAAAATTCATGTCTTCCGTAAGCGCAATGGTAAGCGAAACGTTTATGTTTCTCCCTTACAAACCTGCTCCGTTAGAAGCTCCATTTTTTATTGGGTATGTACTCCTATATTAAGCAAGAATTACTGACTGGTTCCTATTTGGGACCTATGCACAATTAATGCCACAATATTTTGTAATGACGTTCAGATTTACATATATAAGAGTTATTTGTACCGAATTGTGTAAAAATTCCAAAATATATGTATTTAAAATTTATTTATGCATTTCAGCAGGTGCAATTAAAGTTTGCTCATTAAAATAGTTAGATAGTTGTTTTGGGTAATCGCTTATATGCATATCCCACATTAATGCATCACAATTTTAATAAGTTGCTTAGAAACAAATGTACATCTTTCAATTGGAAAAAAACTACAAGAATTATTCCATTAAGCGCAATTATTCTTTAAGCACTTATGCAAATAAGCGAATTTTTATAGAAGCATTTCTCGTTTACATCAACCAAAAGACGTGTAAATGATGAAGTCCGTGTAAACAATAAATACTGTATTTTATAATTTATTTTTGAAAGGTTTTATGCCCACATCAACACTGATAAAGAATGTATGGCAATGAAGCTAATTTTTAGTAGAATGCTTGTGTTAACATTTTAAATAGTTTTCGACTTTGCGTCATGATTTCTTGTGTACCAAATTTTATTAAATTTTCTTAAAAATTACAAACAGTACTTTGTACATAAGGGTTACACAAACACTTCAGTATTTGAAATAAAATATTTTTTTTTTCATTCTAGAAAAAAGAACAAGAAATGTTAATGTGTTTACAAAAATACTATGCAGCCGCTGAAACCTTATCTGATACAGTTAAGAAGTCTGGCGATTTAAAAGTGTGGATTACACTTAATCCAAATCCCGAAAATACAACAGAGGTAAAAATATTTTATTTATTCTAAAAGTACAGTTTTATTTTTATTTTCAACTTTAGGAAAAGACTCAAATAAATGTCACCATCTCACCCACCAAAACAGCGTATGAAGTTTGCCAAGAATTAGCTTCCAAAATGAAACTCTCCATCCATCAAGTGACCTTGCATGAAATTATTTTAAATGGTACATTAGAGAGACCACTGCACCATGACACCAAAGTTTTTGAGGTTATACTCAATTGGTCATATTGGCCCGAAGATGATCGCAAAAACAACATTCTCGTAGTTAAACCAATCGAAATTCTCAATGAAGTTCAAAGGGCTGTTAAAAACTTAGCAACTGTAACACCGGGTAAAGAATTGAAATTTGCGGACAATAAAACTAAATCGTTCAAGGCATATCAGTGTGAGTTGCGGGATGGGAAAATTGTTGTTTCAAAAAAGGATAAAAACGATAAGACTTCTATAGTTAGAGAGATTTTTTTACACAATGCAACCGCTTATTTGGGATGTGAAAAGAAACGTGATTTTCCCTGGAGTTGGGCAATTACGTTTGTGGAAAAGACAAAAACACAAATATTAAGGTAAGTTTACTCTATGCAAAGAATTGACAGTAATACAAATATGTATATTCTGCGTCCTTGAGTAATTCTAAGTCGATTTAGCCATTTCCGTCTGTTGAAAACACGCACACTCCAAACGACTCAACAGAAAATAAAAATTTGGTTGTTAAAGATTTTATTTTCAGCAGTTTGGAATTAATTCTAATTTAAGCAGTTTGGAATTAAAATTCAGCCCAATCTGCTTAGTAGGAAAAGAGCTATGGACTCAAGAGTCGAAAAACCTCCGAAAAATATTGATACCTTTGCTTAAAAAAAAAAATTGGTGGCGGAAAGCACCGACTCTTATTAAATTTTGTACAAGTTCGTTTTTTAAGACTGGAAATCATTTAACTATACAAACAAAGTCCAAAGTACACCCAAAAACGTAACGAATACCGGTATTGCAGTAAAATTTGGTCTGTCGTAACTTCATAGGCCAGGAAATTACACAAATAAATTTCGTAAAGATTGCTTAATAATTTATCAAAGGCCCCATAAAATGCCCGGTTATTTTGTTGTTTGTACTTATATTTATATGTAGATATTCAGTAAAAAATTGAGCTTTAAATGCAGCAGGTTTGTTGGGGAGAAATGTTTAAGGTCGCTTACCATCACGCTTACGTAAGGCATGCATTTTATATAGCGAGTTCCCACTTTGAAGCAGTACAAGCTTAATTGCTTTGGACCACCCGTTTCGTCTTCCCGCTGTATAATTGAATTTAATCCATCTTTGGCAAATACAATATTCCAAAATATCCAGAATTTCTGACAGTACTACAGATCAGAGAACGGCTTTGTGCAATTGCAAAAAATCGCATTTAATGAACAGCAACAAATACACTCGCTTGCGGTCATACAATCAAACTTGCGCAACTGCAAACATTCGCGGCTGGTTTGCACTCATCCAAATAATGCACATCGTACTTTGTTATTTATACAATCGTTAGCTTCGTTTTTTAATAAAGATGTTTGTGTGCTCGGTGCGACAATGATTGTTTTGGTAAAGAAAAAAAAAAAAAATACAAACAAAGAAGCCAGAAATCAAGCAATTATTACTCATGAAGACATTCAGCAGTAACTATGTAGTACAAGAAAAAAAATTGAAATGAAACTAAACGCACATATGTATGTAGGTAAAAACAATTTCCATAGAAACAGAAGAAGAAGAAGTTCTGTATGTGCAATGTATTCTTGTTATTGGTGTTTTTATTGTTGTTAATGTTAACAAAGCGTCTCATCTAGTGGACAATGACTACTTGAATGCAAAAGTATAAGAATGTGTTTCTTTTGAATTTACACAGTTGTGTTATATTGCGTGCGCAACAAAAATGCAAATAAAGCACTTTCAATAAAAAACGAATACATGCAAAAATCAAATTTGTACGAAACGATGTAAAAATTACCAACGTTGAACTTTGTTTTGCAAGCAAAGAGTGAATGTAAATTTGAGCGTATGAATAAATCAATAAAAATAGCGATTTTGCAGTTCTCTGCTACAGATACCGTGGGCTGTGCAAGTCCTGGTACAATCCCTTCCTTTGTGTTTATTTTTATTAAATACTAAAATGGCCGGCAAGTTGGCGAGTCTGGGCTTGCAAATGGAGGATCCTGACTGTGTGGTGACAGTCAGACCTCCAATAGGATTTTATTTGGGGGATATTAGGGTATGGGTGATTAAACGGGCGTGGAGGAATATATTGGATTGTAGAGTATCGTGGACGTTATGGCCGGGCTTAAGAAGACCGATTCCAGCTCACTACTAGGCAGGAGCCAGGAGCATGAGTTAGAACGTATGATAGGTATTATCACCAGGGTTGTCAGATTGATTTTGACCTTTTTCGCCAAATTCAATGTCAAAAATCGCCAAAATCGCCAAAGCCTTTAATTTCAAGTTTTTAGCAGTTAAATACATATTTTTTAATTTATTAAAAATATTTTTTATAAATCCTAAAAAATTAATTTGTTCCGTATCGCTAAAATACGCCAAAAATTCAAAAAAAATCGCCATGATATATCGAGCCTTTGGTGCAAGATCGTAGTAACTCAAAATTTGAATTTTTTTGAGCTGGGTATGCAGAAATGATCTTTGGGAAAATATCTATCTAAAGAAAAAAAGATTATGGTTCTATCTCTAACTGTTCAGATTTTACAGCTAAAAATGTTTTTATTGCCTCTAGCTATTTTCAACCATATTTATATTAATATAAAAAAAATATTTAATATTATTAATAATTTTTCACCTTTTTTTAATTACAAAACATTCCTCTTTATTAAAAAACTTGTAAAAAAATAACTTAAGTAAACGGAACTACTATTAAAAAGATGGCTGAAAACTTCAAATGCATTTTTCTCAGTTCACGATTTTTTGAATTACTACGGTATTGCACCAAAGGCTCGATATATTTTGCTTAATTTTTATTTAGAAAAAAGTAAAAATAGCTAGTGAACACAAAAATGGTACGATGTTTACTGTAAAATAGTTTAAAGCAGTCTATTAAAAGCAACAAAAAAAGATTTTTTGCAGCTAGTATTTAAACAAACATAATTTAGGTTCTATCTCATCCTTTAGCTCTTGAATTGTTGCTAGCTTATCGTCGTATACCTTTTCTTTCAAATAACCCCAAAGAAAGAAGTCCAACCGTTGCAAATTCTTGGCGGCCAAATGACATCGCCACTACGTGAGATAACACGGCTATTGAATTGGTCGCGCAAAAGAGCCGTTGTTTAGTTAGCGGTGTGGCAAGTGGCACCGTCCTGTTGACACCCCAAATCGGCCACATCCATATCTTCCAATTCAGGCCATAAAAAGTTCGTTATCATCTCACGATACCGAACACCATCCACATTAACTGCCTGACCGGCCTAATTTTGGAAAAAATACGGCCCGATGATGCCGCCAGCACATTAACCGCAGCAAACAGTCACTCTTTGTGGGTGCATTGGTTTTTCGATTATCATTCTTGGATTGTCATTCGCCCAAATGAGGCAATTCTGCTTATTGACGAATCCACTGAGGGGAAAATGTGCCTCATCGCTGAATCACGAAGTGCACGAAATGCATTTTGATTTGAACGCCCATTTTCATAATAAGCCTTAATAACTTCAACGCGTTGCTCGATTGTATATCTTTCCATGGTTCAAATTGAGTTAGTCTGAAATTAACAAATATCAAATGAAGTGCAGAAAAAAACTTGACGTTTAAGTGTGGTTCACATTCAACATCGGCCCTTAAAATATAACCACTTTACAAATTTATATACATATATGTAGTTGCAGCTTTATTATCAATCTAAAACGCTTCACCGACAAAGCTCCCTATTTGTCTTCTTTTTTGGAATACATTGTAAGGGTATTGCATTTATTCAACGATGGTACAAAAAAGTGCAACTTGTAACAGGTATTAACGCGTCTAGAAGTTCGTAATGTATTCTACTTCGAAGGCGAGTTTCAGTAAAGTTCATAACTTAAACACAGGCATTACTAGTAATAATTACCAGCATATAAAGAACAGTCAAAGTAAGTTCCTTAAAATTGTACGTACCTTCCGTACCGTTTCATCTTTAAAGTTTTGCCATAAACTTGTTTATCTTTCCAATTAACTAACGCTAATTTTTTCATTGTGTTTCAAAAATGTCCAAAGATATGTAAGAGTTCATAAAAATATCACTAACAACAACGTATTGTATCTGTGATAACAAATTACCACATACATATAATAAAAAAATGTTCATAGACTTTAAATATTTTTAAGTTTAATTTTATTCATTGACCCCCATATTCACAAACGATTATTAAATTTAACAAACGTTTATTAAGGATAATTTTCATAGTAAATTTGTTCTTTAAACCTTTATTAAATTTAAAAAAATTTTGTGAATACATGCATGATTCTTTCAAAAGCACTTTATTTTCTCGGAGATATTCATTATCTTCATCAACCATTTAAACATACTTTCAAATACTGGCCATACTTCATATGAATGCCTCAAATTTCATACATAAAAATACTATAAGTATAATAAAAATAATATTATTTCTCAGTATTGAATTTAACGAATTTCAAAACAAATGCATAGCTCATCAAAAATAGCCAACAAAATCGCCAACTTTTTTGTTAAATCGCCAAAAATTCGCCATGTCGCCAAATCAAAAATTAGGTCGCCAAACAAGTTTGACAATCGCCACGTTTGGCGAGAAATCGCCACATCTGACAACCCTGATTATCACGGGTCATACTATACGATCTGACTCGTCGGATCTATGTTGAGCATATTCTATTTCACTGCCCTAGGCTAACGTACAGCAGGCTGAGATGGCTAGATAGAAGGTTCATAGGCGAATAGGTGGATTTTTCTGCAATTGGCATGCCCTAGCTGTATAACAGGCAGCTGAGGACTGGGATATTGAGTTAAGTAGGGTTGTTTTTATTTTTCCCCCGGTATTAACTTTCACCTTTTTGTCCTTTCTCTTTTTCTTCTTTATCTCCTTTTATTACCTAAGGTTTCACAATGGAACATTCTGTTCTCTGGCTTAGGAGAGGCTAGTGTAATTGACTTCACACTAGCCGTTCTACCTAAACTAACCTAAATACAATGTGTAGAGAAATTTGTACTATCGCAGAACTGAATGTTTCAACGGCATAATATTCTAAACCAGACTTCAATCCAATCGAGCAATTATGGAAGTATCATGACAAAAAAATTAGGCATATAAATATTTCTTCCAAGGATAACGTTTAACAATATTACATGATTGATGGGACAAAATTCACCAGATTTCACGAAAACACTTGTTGATTTTATGCCAAGCGATTGTTGGTTGGGATAAAGTCAAAAAGAATACAAAAAAAAATATTAAATACAATTTCTTCAATAAATCTGTTTACCTTATTTTAATGGACGAAATCTGATGCATGTCTGTTAAAAGAAAATAATTTTCTTATTTTTTACTGGTTTTTGTTTCTGGGTTGTATTTTGCTTTAGTTACTTTTGCATTATGTTCTATTTTTTGTTTGAGCATAATAATATATTTATTTAAAATTTATGAGGTATTTACTCTATTTTCACGTTCACATTATGTACTACACCGATAATTTCAGTCAGTTGTTAATGCCAAAAGAACTAGATTTTGAGAAAGATATCAAATCAAATCTTGTATTTGATTGCAGTGCAATGCAAAAGAACTAGATTTTGAGAAAGATATCAAATCAAATCTTGTAACAATATCAAAGTTTAAACAAAAACATCAACAATAAAAAGTGTGTTTATCTCTTCTTACATTCCCCACTACAATTGATTGCAATTCTTCCAACATTAATTGTAGTTGTAAGTAGGTTAAGAAAGAACAAAATGAAAACAAAAAACAACTTGCAAAAACATGTTGCGAGTTAAGTTTTTTCAAGCTGTGGACTTGCCAGTTTATTATCAAAGTAATTTTTGGGAATTCAAAATTTTAATTTAAAAGATTTTGTTAATCGTGCTTAATTGCCAAATTTATTCTTGATAAAAGCACTGCAATTTATTGTTGATGGGATAAGCTATTCCTATGCGCATTTTTCTGGTTGCTTAGGCCAGATCGTTATTGATGATTTTGTTTTAACTTTGATATTGTTACAAGTAGAACTGTTGCTTATAATTCTTATACGCTTAACAGTTTTATTTGGTTTTAGTTTTTCTAAAAACTTTGGATGAAGTTTCCTGACAAACTGGCCTAAGCAACCAGTGAAATGCGCATAGGAAAAGCTTGTCCCATCAACAATAAATTTCAGTGTTTTTATCAAGAAAAAAATTGGGAATTAAGCACGACTAACAAAATCTTTTAAATTACAATTTGTATTCCCAAAAATGACTTTTCTAATATATAACTTTTTTTTTACTTATCAAAACCTTTATATGTATAATTTTAGATCCCGAGATTCACCATACATAGGACATGTTTTAGCTGGCAGCGAATGGGTTGATCGTACTATTTGGTATTCCAGTATATGGTATTGTTTATATGGCGATAGTATATTACCGCCAGCAGAAATTATTATTAAATAACTTTAAACTAAATAAATCATTACTAACAACATAAAAATTCTCTATGTATAAGAAAAAATATTTAGTGTATCATTGATAAAACATTTAGAAATGTTTTGAGTTAATGCATTTGTTATCATTTAAGGGTGTTCTTTTCAATTAATTTCATTATTCAAACTAAAACTCCCAAGTCTGGAACTTATTTTCAAAAACATTTTGTATATAGCACAAATTACTCGTAACATTTTAAAATTAGTTAATTTTTTAAAACAAAATCATACAAAAGGGTTTTTTTTAAAAACATAAAAATTTAATTTGTATTTTTTGTTAAAATAAAATGTAATTGTTAAAATTTTAATTAAGTACTAAAGTAAAACTTATTTTAAAACACCATTTAAAAAAAAATATATGTATAAATATGTATTTTAAATTTTGTAAAAAATAAATTTTAATAACGAAATTAAAAATGGTATTGTGTTAAAATTAATTTAAGCTTAAAAGGTACTTGTACGGACGGTTCTGTAAAGCCGTTTCGATGAACTTCGACAACTGGCCAATAAAACAATATACGCGAGAGAAATAATAAACCCCAAAGAATTAAGAACAAACGACAGACCTAATATTGAGGTCCAAGGTCCAGTAACTTCCTGGCAACTTAAGTCGCTAAAATTGCAAAAATTTTTTTTTTTGTTGAAATATATAAGTAATAAAGATATTAATTATATCAACTTACCGGTATTCCACGTTGTAACTTTTGTCTGCATTTTGATTTGTTTCATCTTCGTCGAATATTGATGATTCGTTTAACATGGGTTCTGTTGTATTTACTGTTGGCGGGACATTGAAAGTGCAAACACATGAACCATGTTCTACCAAAAGATGCATACTTTTACATTTTGTATCTGCTGCAGTGAGGCGACAATAATGTATGGCAGCAAATATTAAGGCCACACAACACAGTAACACGGATAGCAAAGAAAGTACATAAGAATCCATACGTAAAAACATAAAACAATGCTCTCGTGTTTTAGCACGCTTAATACGTTGATAACGTATCACAATTAAACCTATTATACCCGTAATAACCAACTACAATTAATAAACAAACAAAAAAAAAAAAAAGAGAATGTTATTATAAATATGTAGCTGTTTTATGATAAATAAAATTATTATTTACCACTAAACCACACCAATATGGATTATCTTGTACTGGTGTATTTGGTGTTAGGAAAAATATCCATACTGATAGACTTAACAATAAAATACCAATAATAATTTGTAATATTAATAGCCAACGGGCAAGATTTGGCTGTTGAAAGCCCATGGGATTGGGATGTTGTACTTCTAAAGGAGGGGTTAAGAAAATATTTATTATATTTTTTCTATTAACTTAGAAATTTACCTTCATAACTTTTGTTATTTACCACCAGCATTCGACTGTGTCTTAAACTACTTCTTGTCGGCGTATGTCGTCCAGCGATTTTGTTACATTTAATATTTTGTGGAACTGTTGTAGCCATATAAACAGTCTGTAATAAACAAAATAAATACAAATGAGTTTAATTAAAAGGTAAGTTTTGTGTATTAAATTGATCTACATATCGTCACCTTAAAGACGAAATAACCTATCTGCAGTTTTCCAAAGTTTACAGGAGAGGGGAAAAACGTTATAAAATTTAAACTATTTACAATATTGAAACGATTTAAATGAAACCAGAATTATATGTGGGCATTTCCATTTTGACGTGTCGTGATATTTGTACCACAAAATGTAAAAAAGTTAATGAAGAAGTCAAATTTGTGAAAAGGGTTTTTATATATACAAAGTAATGAAGTAGCACTATATTCAGAAAAAAATTACAGCAATCGACGCTTAGGATTTGCAGATATAAGCAAAAATATGCGCTGGCGTGACGTTAGTAAACTTTGGACCTATATAGATTTATTTTTCAAGCGTTTTTATTTAAAAATCCTTGCTCGTTTAATGCTATCCCCCCTGTGACAAAACAGTTCACATTTAAACCCAGTTTTTTGTCTTTAGAGGAACCGGTGCGATATCTGTTGTTTTGCATGTACATTACAGTTGTTTTTGCTATATTAATCACAGTTGACACTTGCAATTTGTAGTGAATATACTGTGAATAGCACTCTACTATCGATATTAATCGATTGTTCCGGTTTCACTATCGATACTATCGACTCATTAATTGTACTTGAGTAGGAAAAAATTGAATTTTTTTGTAAAAACACAAGCATGTCTGCCACTTGTAAAAGAAAAACCTAACAGTTTCTCTTGTTATTTAATATTTCACCTGCAGCTAAAAAGCCCCATTTTGGAGGTACCGAAGTAGCAGGTACTATAAGTTATGTTTGAAACTTTAGATTATGCTCTTAATTGATTTTGATATTCCACCTAAAACGTAATCGGTTAAGTGGACTTTTCCTCTACTGTTCGTTCATTGTACATTGCGTTATGCTCGCAATTGCATTTGCTATTTTTTTCTACAACATTACAAAAACATTTGACATTTCAGTCCCTATGTAAACATATACAAATTTTGACAAAAGCGCCTCTAATTAGCAGTACAAAGAAGCACAACTGAGCTATCGATACCACCTGCTATTCTTCTTGTTTGTATACATTACTGTGATTCGGGCTAGTCATTAGTTTACATGTTACATGTTTTTATAGCTGTTGCTTTAATAATAGTATCGATATCGATATTTTAAGACTACCGATTGTATCGGTAATTCTATCGATAGTTTCCCAGCACTAATTTATACCAAATTTTCGAAGTTGGTTTTATTGTTTGTTAATTTTTTGTTGAATTAAAATGGCATAAATAATATAGTATATATGTATATAAAATGAGTTGAGTTTGTATCGAAAGTAATGTCGATTTCAAGCATGTTTTTCTATGCTGGTGCAAAGCGATATAAGTCGAAATATTCATCACTACTTACTTTTCATTTCTGATAGGCGTGAATAATAACTTTTCATCAAAATGTTAAGAAATTATTAAGATTTTTGTATGACGTGCTAAATTCCCAATTTTTTTTTATATTTGATAAATACACTGAAATTTATTGTTGAGGGAAAGCTAGCTTCTATGCGCATTTCACTGGTTGCTTAGGCCAGATCATCAGGAAACCTTTTCCAAAGATTATAGAAAAGCTAAAAATATTATACAAATAAAACCCTAAAGCGAATAAGAATTTCGAACACTCAAAGTCTTACTTGTATTAATATCAAAGCTTAAACAAAACACCAACAATAAACAGTGAGTTTATCTTTTCATAAAAGATAAAAAAAAAGATTGCATAACATGTTTTCAATATTTAATTTTCAAATTTTAAATAAACAGATCGTTATTGAAAATCATTATTGATGGAATTTAAATAAAATAAAATTAACAACTATAGACTCGATAAAGTTGCATAGAATAATGCGTTTACACGAAATACCTATTAAATATTAGCATGTTATTATTAGTTTAAGGATAAATTATACTTTTATAATATAAATTGACTATTATTCGACCTTTACAAAATTTTATTAGTATTATTATTTAAATAAGCTTGAGGTCTCTTTTTTTTATAAAACAAATTAAATTTATTTAATCCAATATTTCGGCACTCCGTTGTGTGCCTTCTTCAGGGTTTTTTTCTTTAATGTTAGACAAAAAATTAAAAATGTTAACAAATTTAACAAATTTAACAAATTAAACAAATTTAACAAAAATTCTGATAACAATTTTCATTTAAATACAAAAAAGGTTTCCCAATTCAAATACAAAAAAGGTTTTCCAATTCAAACCTAATCTATTACAGTTTAAATAAATTTTTAACTTCCGTTTCTATTTTTATAAATTAAATGTCTATAATTTTGTGCTAAACTTTCAGTATCTGACTTAAAATTAATTCTCGATATTGTCGGTACATTTATAATTTGCAACATTTCTAACATAAATCTACGTTTATAATTATTTTCCGTATTTAAAACTGTTGTATTTTCAAAATCTGGATAATGGTTTAGATTAGCACAATGAGTTGATAAAGCTGTTTTTTGTGATGAAATATTTCTATATTTTTGATCTGACTTATGTCCTGCTAACCTTATTTTCATTTTATTTTTTTTTTGTACCAACATACACTTTACCGCATTGTCCATTAACATTTCCCGCACAAGGTATTTTATATACTACATTCGACATTTTAAACTTATTCATTTTGTCTTTCATTTTAGTGAATAATCTACCTATTGTATTATAAGATTTATGCGCAATTTTATACTTTTCCGTATCATAAATATTAGATTTTTCTAACCTCTCCGAAAATTTTGGTACATAAGTTAGCGATTTATAAATTTTTGGTTCCGTACTACCGTTGGAGTTATTTATTCTATGGTTATTAAATTGTATTAATAAATTAGACATAATTTCCTTTGGAAAACTATTTTCTCTTAATGCTTTAGAAATTTTCTCCTTATTATTCTTATGGAAACAAGAATCACTTATTTTCAATACCCTATCTATAAAATTTTTAGCTGTGTTAATTATAATCCTTTTAGGATGCTTTGAAAAATAATTAATTATCCTACCAGATGATGTTGGTTTTTGATACCAATCAATTAATACACTTTCCCCCTTTCGTATTATCAAAGTGTCTAAATAAGACAATTTAGATTCAAACTCTTTTTCCATTGTAAATTTTATATCCGCATGAAAGGAATTAAATGTATCTAAAATTTTAACTATCTCTGATTCCTTAATTAAGCAAAATAAATCATCCACATATTTTGTCATAATTTTAGGTTTAATAGTCAACTGTTCTAAACATCTATCTATTAATCTCTCCATAACAATATCTGCTACAATTGGAGATGCTGGTGATCCCATAGGAAGTCCCCTTAGTTGAACATATACTTACATTACTGTCCAATTGAAAATATCTATTGTCAATTATACAAAATTTCAGAATACGTAAAAATAAGTCCTTTGCTATATTAGTGTGTTCTTCTATTTTATCCCATTGCTCCTCTATTATATCTATAGCAAGATCTATAGGTATACTTGGAAATAATGAAACTACGTCTAGAGATATTAATTTCTCATCATCATTTAACTTGATTTGCCTAATTTTATCTTTAAATTGAAGAGAGTCCCTTACGTTATATTTTGAATTTTCCGTTATATTTTTCAGAATTGTTGTAACATATTAACAAAGTTCATATGATGGAGAATTTATACATGAACATATTGGTCTTAATGGAAAATCAATTTTATGAATTTTTGGGACTCCATATAATCGAGGTGCAATTGCTGTATTAGTTTTAAGTTTGTTCTTCTCCATAACTGTTATTATATTCTTCCTAAAAAGTTCCTGAACAAAGTCATTATTTATCCTTTGTAATCTATTAGTAGGATCTTTACTCAGTTTCTTATAAACTGAGTTATCCCTTATTATATCATTAATCCGTTTAATTTATTAATTTTTTTATAATAAAAATATTAATAAAATTCAAATTTGCTCCATATTTTAAACTAGAAATTCCCGTAAAACTACTGCGTTAAAAAATTCAAAAGTACACAATGAAGGTAATTTCAAGGTCATCTAGAATAAAAATTAAAGTAAGGCTTTTTAAAGCTTTTTTTTATGCGGAAGTAAGCACAATGAGTTTTGTTAACATCCTATTACACAAAATAATTAATATGTACTACAAAATACTTTATTTTGTTGATCAAATTAACTGTACATACTAGATACTAAATATTTGCTTTAATACTTTTTCGTTAGTAACACGAGCATGTAAAATTAATAGCTACAAAATCATATAAATTATTGCTAACAAAATAGTGTCGTAATTAAAATGAAAAGTATTAACAATAACTAAGTTATCATATTATTATTATATAAAGATTATATCAGAAACGTGAATATCAAAGGTGAAAAGTGCAGACAAGCTTTAATAAAATAATAATTATTTATAATGACAAACTTGTTTTAACTGTTCCTACCTGTGATCGTGAAGCTGGTCCATCAATTTCGTTCAACGATATTTGATTGTATGTCGTTGTACCAGTAGGCATTTTTCTATTGTGATCGGGTGTTGTCGTTTGAGTACTTCTGGGCGACGGCTGCTGTAAGCTTTGATATTCGACTGGCTTTGGCGGTAGATCAGGAGGAAGAGGACTACTACTAGCACCACCACTGGCTGTTTGATTACGAAATATTGCACTATTTTCTGGTATATTTTGATATTTTGGTTTTGGTTTTTGTACTTGTTGTTGTAAATGTTGATGTAATTCCGATGGCAGTAGTTGGTGATTTGGAGATTCTTCGCCGTAGTTATCGTCGTAATTATGTTCTTGATCTGGTAACTGTTGATGTCGTTGTTGCTGTGATGATGCATAACCATTTAGGCCAAAGAATTTTGATTTAGCTTCATTTAATGCAGCTTTCACTGCAGCAATGCTATGACTTGTTTCGTTTAGTTCCGATTGTGAATGTTGACTAAGCGGTCGATTAAAACTATTGAATGTATCTAAGTTTATAGCTGCTGTTGCTGCTGCTGCTACAGTTGGTGTGGCTGTTTCTACAGTTGCATTTGTATGGCACAACGATGACGGGGATGACGTTAATGTATTCGTTTCAGTTGGAGAACGCTGTAGTTGTTGTTGCTGTGCTGTTAGAGGTGGTGATGCGGTTGTGATTACTGGCTTTATTGCTGTTGATGTTTTATATGGTGTCGCATATACAGCTGCATTACCTGTATTAGGAGGTATTTCATTCAAGTTCCGATTGCCATTTGTTTGAAGTTGTTGTTGCAGTTGTTGGTGTTTCTGTTGCGGATTGTTGTTTTCATTAAATTTAAATGTAATATCTGTAAAGGGCGTTGAATGTGCTGCTCCATTTGTTTTTGATGACGTTGGTGGTGGCGGTGTTGCTGGTAATGTAACTGTTGGATTTGTGATTGCCATTGTTGGCGCTTTTGTCATTTTAGGTGTGCTACTGTTCATCGGCGACGTCGTTGTTGTTGCATTCATATTTGTGGTCATATTATTTAGATTGTCATACATACTTATCGGTCTATCATCATATGGTTCCATTTTACCATTACTTTTAATATAATTGTTATTAGGGGAATTAATCATGACGATTTAAATACGTTTTTAATACTCTTGTGTTTTAAATTTTTTTGTTTAAGTTTAATTCAAACCGATTTAACTTGTAAGTGATAAAGAATTTACGTTTAATTTCCTTAAACCGTATTATCCGTATTTATTGCTTCATTGCCATTCATATTCAGGTATCTAAAATTTAAAAAAATAATTTGTATTATTTTTTAGAAAAGATTTAGAAATATAAACATTAGTAAAGCTTTGTTAAAATATAAAGTATTAGAAACAATACTTTTTCTAAAAGCAACTTTTTTCTAAAATGAAACTTGTTTCCAAAAAGGCCCTTTTTTAAAAAACGTAGTTTTTATACAACATTTTACAAATCTGTGGTCACAATCCATAACAGCCTAACTCCAGTTAGGGCACAAATGAGTTATTAGTACCATCGTTTTCAGCGTGTCTAAATCTTTTTGCTATAAATTTTGTTTTTTGTGTCTGTTTATAGGAAGGCAATTAACCCTAAAAAACCTAAAAGCTTAAGTTATTTTTCTAAATTCCTGTTTTGGCATAACCGCCTAAGTCAATATGTACAGGATTACGACATATATAAACATTATTTTTTCAATATTGCCTAAATCCACTTAAGTTGGTATTCTTTAAACTTTATGGATTATTATATAGGAATAACAACCTTACTCAACATGAGAGATCGAATCTGAAAAATTTTGGCATAGAATAATAATTTAATTTATTAAGACAAATAAATACATCTTAACGACAAATTGTTTGTTGGGCAATGCCCACTGACATACAAACACTCACACATGTGCTCAATTTTAAAAATGTTTAGAAACATCATTATCATAATAAGTTGATAATGATAATTATATACATATAACGTGGGTTGGCTGGCAGGCTAAAAGTTTTTATACAAAAACATGTGTTTGCATTTACAATAAACATAAAAATAATTATGTATACATACTTATGTTTAACAAATTTTTATAAATTAATAAAAGTGGTTTTGTATATTAAAGATAAATAAAATAAAAAAGAAACAATTTAAATGAAAAACTCATTATATCAAAATAAAATTTTCTATTTAAATAATTGTTCGAAAATAAACAGTACATTATTTAACGTTCGGCTCACACACCCAGGAACGATATCTACACAACCCTTAATACCGTTCGTAACTATTTTCAAGAAAGAACCGAACATTATATAATGTTCGGTTCTTCGTTAAAAAACAGAACAATTGTATTGATACTGATTTTGTTTTTGTAAAAATGTTTTTTTTTACCAGCCAAAAGGGACGAACATTAACGAGCCGAACCGAGCACATTGAAGTTTGTGGATTTTCAAAAAAACCGAACGGAATTAAATGATCACATCTTTTGTTGAATTTGATAAAAACAGTAATATTTTTGTATTCAAAAGATGACTAACAGGGAAACGTTATTTTAATGATTTTCTACACAAACACTTTTAGCGTTTTAGTTTTCCACAAATCTACCGAACCGAACATTAAAAAACGATTTAAATATAACTTAAGTGTGTTAGATAATTTGTATCTAAATGTCTTTTTACATATTTTAACATACTCTATTATTTCGTGTATCTCTGCCAAATAAACGAATGTATGTATTGTAAAAAACAATGCAATTTTTTTACATTTTAGTTTACTTTGTAAATGAAAAAAAAAAAAAAAAAAATTGTTCTACTTTGAATGAATAATAAACCAAAGAGTTTTTATAAAATGAGTTTTCTTAGCCAAAAATACACATTCAAACCACACAATATTAAAATATTTATGTAGTTTGTTTTCATTGATTGTATAGTATTTATGGTTTTCAAGATGGCCAATTGCACCAAGTTCAGTTAAAACTAGCTATTACTTTAACTTCCAATTAACAATATGTTTAACACAGTTATAACTATCTAAAGGTAAGATTTTATTGGCCTTATTACAACTTTGCTTTAACCTAACAGGTAGGTATAATGTCTTTAACTTATCGCCCACTTAAGGTTAAAGTAAAGTTGTTATAACACTGTGCGACAAATGGTAGGGGTCATTGATCGGTAAGGGTTCAAACTACCGGGGAAAGTTATATCGGTAAAAAAGAAGTTATACATGTCCCGGCGTTTCGCTTGGACTCGGGGAGATCTATGGTTCCCGAAAGTGGGTATTTAAAAAAAAAAAATTAATTTTGGTCATAACTTTTTTGTATCTGAACCGATTTTTCCGAGTTTTTTATAAAAGATGTTCTACTAAAAATTTCCAATATTTTGGTATATAAGTCATATCAATAGGACGTATAGCAGCCCTAAAATTTTTTATAAAAATTTTATGTTTTTTAGCCCATTTTTCAAATCAATATATCTCGATACCTAGACGTGACCCAGCGAAACGCCGGGACACGTATAACTTCTTTTTTACCGATATAACTTTCCCCGCATAGTGTAATAAAGACATTTTATACGTTCGATAAAATCCTGCCTTTAACTATCGGTAAGTTGTGAAAACGGGCCTTAGAATATTTAAATTTTTTTACTGACAACATTTGGTTTATTTCACGGTTGGATACTGAAACGAATTTCGGTATTAAACTTTTCTTTATTTCGGTATCGGAATTTTATTTATATGCACGCAGAGAAAAAATATGGTTGGGCATGGTTACGGAAACAACACTATGTTTAATGTAACAATATATTGTTGTCGTACACAAATAATTGTTATTTTTATTTAATATCAACAATATTATAGTTACTGTAAACATATTAATGTTTATCGCAATTATGAATTTGAGTATTGTTGACCGAAAAATAATTATTTTTCTAACCACTTAATTATTATAACTTTCTAAACATATTATATTTCTCACAACCATATCATGATATTTAATAGCCATAACATGATATCTTTCTATACATTTATCATATTATGTTTAAGATGCAATCGAACTATTTTTACTCTTATCATATTATGTTAGCGCCATTTGTAAAATAATTTTGAAGCAGTTGTGTCGTTTTTTTATTTGTGAGCGGTTAAACAATTAAAAGATAAAATTCCATAAAAAAAATAAGTTTAAAGAAATTAAAAAATTAAAATATTAGCGGAGTTCATTCAAGTATTAGCGATGTAATAGTGCAAATGCAAAATATCATAGTTTTTTTGCAAAAATCCAACAACAAAACACAGAGATTTCGTTATATTTTATAAAAGTGCTACGATATTTCATCAACATTTTAAAATCGAAAAAATGGACACACGCGGTTGCCCATGAAAACCACAGATTTTTCATTTGCTCTTTTGCAAGCCTTATATTGAACTCCGCTATTTGATTAACATTAAGAAAAATTTGAAAAAGCCACAAAATAAAAAATCGATGCAAAAATATTTTAATTTATTTTGTATTTTTATGACAGCTATGAAAGGTGCTGTATCATAATACGATTGCTTCTAAATTTATTATGATTAACATGATGATAATATGATTACTTCTTAGCTTATTATGATTAACATGACAATAATATGATTAACTTCTTAGCTTATTATGATTAACATGACAATAATTTGATTACTTCTTAACTTAGTATGATTAACAGAATAATAATATGATTAAGGGAAAAATATTATGATGACATATTACGAGTATATTTAGTCATAATATGATTCAATAATAATCTTAATATGGTGACTACAATCATAATTCTTATCATAATATGTTGCTCTTAGAATATGTTTACCACAACCATGTTTTTTCGTTGCGTGCATATATACACGTGCTTATGTTCTATATTTTATTTATTGATTTCAACTAAAAATATAATCATCACAATGACAATACAAACTTAAATCAGTAAAGCGCCAAATACTCTTGTTAAATGCTTGTCATGCTGGCATCATATACAAATTTTTTGAATTTCCATCCAGCATCGTCGGTGTCTCATATAGAAAAACATTTTCACTAGTACTACCACAATGCTTAATGAGTATTTTGATAAGTGTATTTGTCCCTTCAGAAAACTGAAGGAATGTTTTTATACTTGAACCATTGTATCAAAATGTCAAACATACCTAAACATTTCCTAAAAATGTTGTCGTAGAACTCATGTTACATTCAGCGTTACCGTTCAAAATTTTCAAAAAGGGGCACAATAAGGGGATTTTCCAAAAAAAAGTCTCACAAAAAGGGGAATTCTGAGAAAAAAAGGGGCAACTTTAAAAACAGGAAAATTTTCAAAAAAAAAACAAACATATGTTTTTATTAAATTATTTTCATCGAAAACTAATCGTAACAAAAAATAAACTTCATATTTTTAAAAAAATACATTATTTATAATACAAATTGTTTGGGAAACACACACACACATACATATGTATATATCGAGCCCTTATAGCAAAAAATTATGTATCCAACAAAAATAAAATTTTACAGGAGGTTTTTTTTTAAATTTTTGCTTCAAGTCTAGGGTAGGCCTGCCATACGTCCTGGTTTTCCAGGATTGTCCTGGTTTTAGACTACTTGTCCTGGTGTCCTGGTCCACTATTAAATTGTCCTGGTTTTTTGAACAGGCCAAGACAAAAAATTTGTTTTTGCTGGTCTTAGTTGTTAACAAAGTTTAAGATTTCTGTTATAACACTGCTAACTTAAGGCAATTGTATAAAGCACTTTAATTAAATTCAACTGTTATGTGGTGTAAACGTCGTTTAACTAAAGACTTGCAATAATATTAGATGAGAGCCGAACCTCTTTCAAATGTTGTTTCAACTAGTTGCTGTAAAAAGTTATACTGTGTAAACAGCTTTTATAAGTAATCGAAAACCGAAAACAAATTGCTTTCTCTAAAGAGCCCATACACGTTTCAATTCAATTATCTACTGCGTCGGTTGTAGTCCAAATCAAAGCGTGTATGGCTTTGTCAATTGATGAGTTTGACACTTGCCGAGTTGGTTGAAGAAAAATCAAAAGATTTTGATTTTTTCAAGTTGAATACTTAGTCTGCAATGGACCAAAAAAAGAAACTCGTCAGTGCAAAAAACATTTCTTACACCAGAACTGTAACCAAATTAAATTGTGGGTTACACCACTTCTGCGCTAATAGCCTCATATATTTTTGGATTTAAAAATTAAAAATGGATGGTTTTTACATATACATACACATGTATTAAAAAAACTTTTTTGGTGGTGTAATTTTTTATCTATTTTTTCTATGTGTCCTGGTTGATAGGTTCAAACTCTGGCAGCCCTAGTCTAGGGGTTCGTTTGAAATTGCTTTTGCTCTTATTTCGTAACGGTACTTCCTAGAGATATGAGATTTTTAGAGATGATGCAAATGATCAAAAACTATCGATTTTCATAAAAAAAAACAGAAACCTAAAATGTTGTTGGTTACATAATTTTTGCTATTAGGGCTCGATATATGTATACATACCTATATCGTGAAAATCCATGTCTTGTTTGCAAGTAAACGTTTATGAACTGTTGCATACAATTTTTATTTCAATTATTTTTACAAAAACAGTTACTAATTACTTGTTAATACAACGAGCAGCGTTGCCAGAAGATTAGGAAGGAAAATCTTAAAAAAAACTTATTTTGAAGAGAGAAATCTTGCAATTTTTTTATAATAAGGACAAAAATGTAAATAGTATTAATTTTTTATAAAACCATATGTATTTTTTATTATGGAAACTATTAAAATTGATATACATAATATTTATACAAAATTAAATTGGTTTTTAGTTAAATGTTTTATAAAAATTTTTCTTAAATTACAATTTAAAAAACCAATAAACAACAAGCTGATACAAAACCTTATGGTTTTAAAAATTGACTGTTTAAGAAACTGTGAAAAAATAATTTATTATGGACATATAAACACTTAAAGTTAAAAATCTTAATTTGTGAAAAAAAATCTTTAAATCCTATTGTGGTAAAAAAATCTTCAAAATTAGTTAAAATCTTAATTCTGGGAACGCTGAGAACGAGCTTAAAATAGTGTAATAACAATACTTATAAAAACAAAATATAATTCATAATATGTATGATTTAATACAAAAAAACTTTACATTTAAATAGATAGATATGTATGTGTATATGTAATTATATGTACATAAATATTAAGCACTTGGATTATTTTCATTTTTTTTACCAAAAAAAAAAAAAAAAACAAAAACCCTTGATAGGAGAATATTTAATATCAGGTTTTTTTTTTTTCTGAAAACGTAAATCTATATTTATTAATCAATTCATCACTTAGATTCCAGATTCCAATCTTCCAAGTTATTTTGATACAAATTTAAAGCGGATAACATGGACATCTACTTTCAGTCTATTTGACAATTTATTTTTTAACTAGATGACCCGTGCGACTATTTCGCACCGTAATTTTTATCAATGAAAATATTAATTTTTCAATTTCTAATTATTTTTCGTCATTAGTGTTAGAAATAAGCTTTAAAATGAGATATCATTCATTAAATTTGATGCGGTGGTATGGGAGATATGTGCAACCGACAAAAAAAAGTGCTTTAGAAATAATATATATGATGATAATGCTAACTAAGAAAAAATCCGCTCAGCGGATGCGCGTAAAAACATACGAAGTAAATATATACAACTTTGGATATAAATTGTCACCCAGTTTTTCAAATTGCCAATTTCGTACCAAAATGTTTTAGGCTAAGATATTTTAAAAATTACTTAATAGCTTTTATCGTTTGATCTGTTTTCTAAAAGTTTAAACTCTTTTACAAAATCCTCTGGGTTAGTAATTATATCAATAAAAACGGAAACAAGTTCAAAGTAATTTATGTCTTAAACTGACTTAATAAATACTGGATCTAAAAACTTTAATGAACTCAGTCTCTAATCGCTAATATTAAAAGGGGCACAAAAAACTACAAAATGATACAAAAGGGGATTTAAAACATAGGGGCCAAAAAAGTGGCACGGCAGTCAAAAAGGGGCAAAAATGCGACTTTAGTCGCATAACGGTAACGCTGGTTACATTATATTATCAAAGTAAGTAACCCTGCGGCCACACGTTCAAGTTGTTCTTGATAGTCTTTTACATATATGTACTGCTTGTCAAAATTAACATAAATTGAAAGCTGTGACGTAGGCTGCACTCAATTTGTAAGCAATTTACTTCAAAGATGTCAACAACAACAGAGACAAACTTGTACTCAGCTGTTAAATTGAAAGTAAATTGCCAAACAAATGGAAAGGTGAAATTGAAAGTTATCTCGTGGTCAATTTAAAAAGTGTGAGTGTGTTAGTAAAAAACTGAGAGTGTATTGCAAATTGAAAGGAATTGAAAGGCAAAACTTGATCGTGTGGCCACCAAGTAACAAAACTATAACAGTACTACAACGATATAGCGTCAAGCTAACAAACATATTTTCATTACCACAAGTACTGAAACTTTTAATTTTTTTTATTTAAAAAACTATATTATTTTAATACCGAAGCGATTATACCAGTATATTTTATGCAAAAAGCTAATTTCGGTATTTTACCGATATTAAATTTAAACTATATTTTAACGGTATTGGTAACGGTATCGGTTGCCAACCTTGGTTTATTTCTATTATCTCGTTATTTAATGTACATTTATATACGACACAAAA
Organism: Pollenia angustigena; assembly: GCA_930367215.1. NCBI lineage: Eukaryota > Metazoa > Arthropoda > Insecta > Diptera > Polleniidae > Pollenia > Pollenia angustigena. Next base: position 176,274,918 of record OV884059.1, on the reverse strand, counting down.
CTTTAAAAAAATATTTTGTTTATGTTGCGATAACTTTATTTTGCTGAATATTTTTCTTCTTTTGTGGTTAATGAACTACTACTACTGCGTCAAAGTATTACGAAAATACAATACTTGTGGCTAAAATATAATTATGATTTTGCATAAATTCAACTCAAATGGTTTAAAAAAAGATAAAAAAGTTGAACCAAAACATTAAAATTTTGTATTATCTGGATATAATATATATATTTATGAGGACAGGTGATTGCAAGTTGCACCCGTAAAAGTGTGCTTTTGTGCATAAACAAAAGTAACAGGTAGCCAAAAAATTTCTCTGTACTACTGATTGCAAAAGTGACTAATTCTCTTGTACAAAGATTGTCAATCAGTGTGAAACTTTTTTATTATTCATCTCAGACCCCATAAAGTACATATACATATTTGTATGTATGTTATGGCTCTTTGAGTAATTCTAAGTCGATTTAGCCATGTCCGTCCGTTGAAAACACGCTCACTTTTAAAAAACTCAAACCAAATTGCTTCTAGTAATCCTAAGCAGTTTAGGATTGAAATCCAGCAAAATCGGTTCATCGTTATGGGCCCAAAAGTGGAACCACCACCCTAAATAATTGGTAATTTTGTTACAAAAAGAAACATATATTGTGGTTTAACGCAAGTATTTATATAATATTTTGCACAGATTTGATTTATATGACCAGAAACAAAACTGTTAAATTTGGTCAAGATTGGTCCATAATTTATCATTGGCCCCATATAAGGCCTGCTCCCGGAAAACAATTTAGTGTGCCGAAAACCGTAAAATACTAGCTTTTTAAATAAAATTTGTTACGTCACAATTTTATAAGACTGAAAATCACACTGTCAAATTAAGTGAACATGGACCCATAATTTACCATAGACTCCATATAAAACCTTCTCTCGGAAAAGTTTTTTTTTTGCAGAATTTGGTATTTCGTTATTTCATAAGGCTTCAAATCACTGTACAAAGTATAGTGAAAGTCGGTCCAGAATTAAGCATATTCCCCATAAAATGTCCACTCTGTTAAATTATTTAAATAAGCCTAAAACAGTAGAAGATATAGATATTGTGGTATACTTTGGTCCAATTTAGCTTCATATGGCCAGAAATGATATTATGCAATTTTGGTATAATTGGTCCATAATTTACTTTAGGTCCCATAGTAATCAGTCTTCTGAAACCCAATTTAAAACTATAAAAAACTTTAACAAATTTCACTTTTATATTAAAATTACCCAGGCAGAAAAAGACAATCACCACGACGCTGTGCCGACGTTGCAGGGGGTACTATCAACATCAACACAACGTACTGTTAAAGGCTAGATTACACTATTATACTTTGTATTAATACATGTCAAAAACTCAAGTAATATGACCAAGTGTGATATTGTGAATGCAATGTGTCATGAAAATGACAAGTATTATGAAAAAAGTTTGACATCCCATACGACTTCATCGTTTTTTGAAAAATTTCTAAACAATAATACTTTTCATTGGATCAGGGTTGCATTTTATTTCATGTGTGAGTGTTTATACTTTGTGTGATGGTGTGAATACAAACTGTCATGTTACATTAGAGTTTTTGACAGTCGCATCAAAACTCATTAGATTTCTATCTCACAAAGTATTATGGAATACGTAAGACTTGTGAGATAGTGTACTTGAACTTTGCTATTTGCGGTACAATTTTCAGAAGGCTTGTAAAGATTTTAAGATTTCAAATGATAAAAAAGTGATAAATGAAAGTTACATTCGTTTTACCAAAAACTTTATTTACGAGGTTAGAGCTAGGCTTCCTAGCAATTTGGATATTTTACGAAACGTTGCACATTTTAGCGTTGACAACGTATTTAGTAATCGTAAAAAAACGATGTATTTCGGTAAACATTTTTTTAAAGATTTAGACACTGTTTCAAAAATAGAATATGGATTGGAAAATATTAGGAATTGTTAAAAAAAAAAAAATGCAGTCGGAAACCGTACAAAAAACGCAAAGACTTCAAAAACAAAAAAAGAGCCGTAGCTTGGTTTATGCAAAGTGTTAAATAAATTAAAAACAGCGCTTTAGTTTTCCAAGTGTTGTGCACTTCTACCTCTAGTGCTATTGAAAAAAGGTTTGACAAAGTATCAGATTGCAAACATACATGTTTTTTCTATTTTACACCTTATGTGTGTTCTTTATTCAGAAGCGTACATATGTTAACATAATTTGATAATATCATAAGCCAATTGTTTTATTAAACTTTGCACGATTTTAATTTAGATTTATTTAAAGATAATAATAACACTATGGAACATTTTTGGGATTATTGTCTGGGGGGTGAGAAATTCCAAGTCAGGGTGATGGTACTAGGTCAGTATAGTAAAACCCTCAAAGGGTTTGGCGTTCGTATGTGTCAGTTTTTTTTTATGACATTTTAAATTTTTTCCTTATCTTGATGTTTTTTTGTTTAACATAACTCGAGAACCACTTGTCCGATTTTGCTAAAACAAACTCAAAACAATTTAGAATTACAATTTCTTTAATCCGTTCATATAACGTTTTTCTTTATAATCAACAGTTTTGCCGGTAAAAATAAATTTGTGGAGAATTATATTTGATAAGTGCAAAAAAATGTTCAAGCCTGGATGTATGCAGAAGATTTTATCACAAACCTGCACTGCAATTTTTGTGACTTTTTTTAAGCGATCGGTGAAAATCGTCGGACTTTTGTTTGTTATTTGAAAGAATACACCCACATTCAGTGATGCCAACAGTAGGGGATTTCCCCTTTTCTAGGGATTTTTTTTTCGGATCATTTTTATCTTCAATCGGACCTTAATAACTTCTTTTTATGGTGTAATCATAATATGATGGAGCTGAATCTTGTGAAATGCAAAAGCATGCGTTTTTATAGAAATAACTGTATTGCTGTTAATTATGCTTTTGGTGGTCATCAACTGGAGTTGGTTGATTCGTTTCTTGATATTGGAGTCTTACTGGATCCTAAATTAAACTTTGTTTCTCATATTACATTAACTGTTAATAAAGCTCGAGGCGTTCTTGGCTTTATTAAGCGCTGGGTTAAAAATTCACCGATCCATACATAACGAAGCAACTTTACGTATCACTCATTAGACCAATCTTAGAATATGGGTCAATCATTTGGGATCCATTTTACAACATTCACAATTCTCGTATTGAATCGGTCCAAAAACAATTTTTATTATTCTGTTTACGTGATCTTCATTGGAGTTACTCGACAAACTTGCCTTCCCATGCTAGAAGACTGGCATTAATATAATTACCATCGCTCAAAAGTCGTCGTACAATGTTAAATGTTTCTTTTATGGTTAATCTTATTAATGGTAATGTTTGTTGTGATTTTCTGTAGAGTCTGCTAAATTTAATATACCTTGTCGAAATACGCGTCATTATAATCTGCTTTTTGTTAAATTTTTTTAGAGAAAATTACGCTATTGCTGATCCTTTTTCGAGGTTATGTAGACAATTTAATTCTATGTCACAATTTGTTGATTTTTCTTATTGTTTTCTTTATTCGTAAATTTTTATGTACTACATATATTCTGTAAATTTGTTATTCATTAATTTTAAGTCAATATTGTTATTAGTCAGTAAGGATAATATCCATTGATTAAATAAATAAATAAATAAATATGCCCTAAAATAAAAAATTGTGTGCTCTTTTCCCTACGGTTGAAATTTTCCGAAAAAAAATCCCTAGAAAAGGGGAAATCCCCTACTGTTGGCATCACTGAATGTGGGTGTATTCTTTCAAATAACAAACAAAAGTCCGACGATTTTCACCGATCGCTTAAAAAACGTCACAAAAATTGCAGTGCAGGTTTGTGATACAATCTGCTGCATACATCCAGGCTTGAACATTTTTTTGCACTTATCAATTATAATTCTCCACAAATTTATTTTTACCGGCAAAACTGTTGATTATAAAGAAAAACGTTATATGAACGGATTAAAGAAATTGTAATTCTAAATTTTTTTGAGTTTGTTTTAGCAAAATCGGACAAGTGGTTCTCGAGTTATGGTAAACAAAAAAACATCAAGATAAGGAAAAAATTTAAAATGTCATAAAAAAAAAAAAACTGACACATACGAACGCCAAACCCTTTGAGGGTTTTACTATACTGACCTAGTACCATCACCCTGACTTGGAATTTCTCACCCCCCAGATTGGCTGTTGTACTGTGTAATAGATGTAAAAATTTTTATATACAAATGTAAATATAATTATTATTTAATCTTAAATGAAAATGGTCCCCATCAACGCCGTCGCCTTTTTTTAAATTTTGGAGGTACATATATAATATTAGGCACAGCCGAATGCAACTTGTTTTGTGTTTAATTAAATAGTAAAAATAGCTTAGTGCTTTTTTACGCCTTTTTTGGCTCGAAATAGTGATTTTTAGTGCTTTTTTAAATTTTAAAGTGCTTTTTGCTCTCAAAAAGTTGGCATCACTGATAATCATATACGAATAATACGCCTCTGTATCTGTACTTATTTTAATTTTAAATGTTGCTAAGATATGTTGCCAAGCAATGTTTACGACAAAAAATAAAAATTTTTTTCCTCAAAATGTGATAGATTTTGTACTAAAAAAAAAACCAAATGCAAAATAAAATGACATACATAAAGTTTAAAAAATTTTGTTTTTTTAATATTTAAATTTTTCTTTACACACATGGTATGTGCCAAATTTATTTACATTATTTTATGAATTTTGTAGGCTTTTGTAGGCGTTTCTTTTTTTAAATACAGTATGAACCTTGAAACTTCATTGAGTTAAGGAAAATATTCAAAATAATATAAACAAAGTTTAGACAGAATACTTGCTGTTTTTTAAATCATAAATGTTTTTAAGAAGAAAAAAAAAAACAAGTAAGCAAGTATAGTCCGTCAAGCTAGACCACGTGGTTCTCTAAGTTTTTAGAAATAAATTTTCCTGGGTGTACACTATTTGAGAGTCTTGGAAAATTATGGAGCCACCAGAACAACATTATGGTATGAGATTCAGATTCATGTAAGAGTTCTTTGTGCCGAATATTTTTTAGATATCTTCATCTAGGACCTATGTGCAATTCTGGATATACCATCACAATAGCACCAAAGTAGCGTCAAAGTAATTCGGCGAATGGGCTGAAGCACAACTATTGATTTTGAGTTACCACTCAAAATTTTATTTTCCGATGAAGCCCATTTGTGGTTGAATGGGTACGTAAATCGGCAGAATTGTCGTATTTGGAGTGAGGAGAATCCACAAGCTTTTGTCGAAACACTGTTTGGTAAAGCGCCTGGCTGGCGAAGAAATTGGCCCATATGTCTTAAAAAACGATGATGGTCAGAATGTTACTGTCAATGGTGAACGGATTCGAAATTTTCGTACCTCAATTACGTGGCATTAATCTTGCTGATATGTGGTTCAAACAGGACGGACCTACATGCCACACAGCGGGCGCTACAATTGATTTACTCAAAGAAACTTTTGATGACAAATAATTTCACGTAATGGCCCAATTAATCGGCCACCAAGATCGTCTGATTGAACCCCATTGGATTATTTTCTTTGGGGCCATGTTAAGTCACTTGTCTACGTCGATAAACCACACACAATTGAACACAAGGAAATCAATGTTCGAAGAGTTATCGGCGAAATACGGCCGTAAATGCTGCGAAAAGTTGTGGAAAATAAGTGTTCCAGAGTGCGCCTTCTACGCGCAGAAATCATATTTAAACATTAATTTCATAAAACTTTCTTTCCAACAAAGTGCGTTTCATTGATCCTTGTTTTATTATGATTAAAACTTGTATCACTCTATAAAAACACCCTTTACAAAAAAAACTTCCGCTAAGCCAATTAAGTTATCAGCATACACCATTGGGTCGCAATTTGACCACACCAAGCTAGGAGTTGGTGGCCACTATATATGTCGGCTCTCGTGAATGTTCTGACGTCCATTAAGTATCCTAGAAACTTTCTACTAATCAGGATGTCGTCAATTTTAGTTCGTGTGTCGTTGTCTGGGGAGCGCCATGTGTATTATGTGATTTTTTCCTTGCTCGAGCAAGTTGGGGCGTAACAGTGAAAAATAAGATAATTACGTTACTTTGTATTAAAACTAGCCACAAGTAGTCTCTCTGAGATGGGCCCCGGTAGGCTAGCTAGTAGTGAGCTAGTCTATCAACCCTGGGGTTGCGGGTTCGATTCCCGCCAGAGACTCTGGTTTCTTTCCTGCAGACAAGCGTCAAGCTTCGCGGGGATTAGCATAGGGAATTAAAAAAAAAAAAAAAAGCATAGATCTTTTCATGCTAAGTGTTAACAAGATTGCAACACAGTTTATGTGGTTGTTGTTATTTCCGTTGTACAAAAAATGATGGCCCGCCCATCACATCTAGATTGCTTCACATGGATACGTTTCTGGTTCCGATAATAATTCCAATAACTCGTGCTTTTAAGCCCGGTTAATTTTTAATATTTCCTAAATGCGTTTTTTAGTTAATCATATGCATTTAGAATAAGCGACTGGTTAGGACTCCGCATTTGAAATTAGCATTGGCCTACCAATAACCTCAAGGCAGGCAGGTCGCAATAATCGGCAAGAACAGTAGAGCTTCAGTGACAGTTCGGTTGTCACCTAGTTACCAAAGTTGCATCCATGAAGGCCATTTAAACTACTTAAACCTATTGGCCTTCTCACTTTATCTTCGATTTAGGCGATTGTCCAATGACATCGAACTGGTCTGAGAAAGACCTGAATAATTTTTTGGTGCTAAAAAAAATAGCCAAATTGGAAAACGCTGCCTTTTAATTAAGTACTTCTTAAATTTTGTTAAAAAAAAGATTGAACGGATTGACCGTAAAAAATGCATTTTTCTATGTTCATTTCTTCTGTAGCACAGTTTTATTACAACAGAAATTTTAACATAAAATTTTTTTTTTTAATAAATGAAAATAATAACCCCTATACTCATAAGCGGTTACTAAGTTAACAAACGTTTATTAAGAAAAATTTTCATACAAAATTTGTTTTGTGAACGTTTATTAAATTTAAAATTTTTTTATGAATACAGTGTTCAGAAGATACTTAAAGAAATCGATGATAGTGAACTTAAAAATATACAAAGAATATGTATAAAAAAAAAACAATAACCAACACCTACGTAATTTTTTTTTTTCAAATATTTTGGGCCTAAAAACCAGAGAAAAAACAAAGTTCAACAACTTTTACTAAACAGTTGAAAGAAGAGAAAAGACGCAGCTTCCAAAAGACCAGTTACAAGTAACATTTCTAAAAAAGATATAAAATCAGTGTAGGTGTTTTATTATGAAGTTTTTTTTTGTTATTTAATTATTTGTTCATTTAGTTTTTTTCTTAATGATGAAGACTGACAAGCCTGATATAAAATTAAATAAAAGTAGAACTAAATGTCCGCCCATATAATATGGTTTTCCCTTCTTGGATTTCTTTCAAGTGGTTTGAGATTTTTTTATTGTATTTTTTAGTTGTGTCTTCAAAACTATCCACTTAATGTATTTATTCAATTGCATTAAGGTGTTTTGTGTTTACTGCGTTTGTCTGTCCGTGGTTGCCTGCCTTTGTACTCACACAGTATTTGGCGGAAGTCAATCACAATATTTATGTGTGAACGCGAACAAAAGTTTCTTTTTTGACATTAATTGAGCACGCACATAATTTAAACGCATTTACTTGTGTTTTTTTTATTTGAAATAATAAAATAGTTTGATATGTCTTGCGCCGGCGCGGAATTTGTTTAATACATGATTTTAGAGTTGCCAGGTGGCTAGTAAATTATATTTTATATATAAAACAGTTAATTTTATAACGAACATCCACATTCAAAGTAAAACTTTGCCAGTTTCTTTTTGTAAAACTTAGTACGCATTTGATATTAATCATAGAAAAATTGTAATTTCTACTTAATATAAAAGTTTTTACAAAAACACAATTCAAAATTTTTTATTCAACGAAAAAACCGGTTCTTTTACGAAGTAATGCAGTTGTGGATTAACAAAGTATTTACAAGATTTTTTTTTTTTTTTTTTTTTCATTATTTATTTGTTGAATCTTCATATATTAAATATGAACTAACAATAATTAATCAAATCTTAACCCAATATTATTTTTTGTCCTGCCAGTGCCAGACAAAAATTTTGTTCATCGCGGGTTCTGTTCACTTTTATAGGTGTTTATCGCTCATCTAATTGGACAAGTGCCGCAGTGTCTCTTCTTCTTAAGCGAGTGTGGCCGCTATCATTTAAAATATTTCGTGCTAGTGGGTTCGGGTGCAATTCGAGCCTTTTTAAGTATTTTACTGCATATTTCGTAATCATAGTTTTAACTAATGGAACATTGAGATCCTTGTGAATATTTGAGTTTTTAACATACCAAGGGGCAGCTGTGATTATTCGAAGTAGTTTATTTTGGCGCCTTTGAATTTTTTCGATATTAGAGGCCGAGGCAGTGTCCCATAACTGAATACCATAGCACCAGATTGCACCAGATGGCGTTAATCGCCGATCCAGATGTATACCGAGATATTTTACATGCGAATGTTGAGGAATTATTTGATTATTGATTGAAATAGGGGGGCAAGATTCCCGGCGCAAAGTGAATGTTATATGTACGCATTTTTGCTCATTGACCATTATCCTCCATTGTCGTAACCATATTTCTAGTTGAAATATATGATGCTGTAAGTAACGCGATGCTTCATAACGATTTTCGTGGACGCTTAGAAAAGCTGTATCGTCTGCAAATGTTGAAGTTTGTGTATAGTTGCTTGTTGGCATGTCCGAAATATAAATTAAGTATAATAGGGGGCCCAGGATGCTGCCTTGTGGGACTCCAGCGGCAATGGGCTGAAGTGAACTTAAGAAATTTCCTTCTTTAATAATAAATTGACGACCGACTAAGTAGCTTTCTAGCAGCTTGTGTCTGTTTGCTGGTAAATTTTGTTTCAATTTATGTAATAAGCCTTTACAAGATTGATAATGTAAAAGTAATTAACAGGGAAACCAAAAATATGCAAGTGCATGGTTTTCCTTGTGCGACCAATAAAGGCAGAAACAATATATTTATCCGTTTTAGAGCTTTTTATGAATTTTGGCATCGATTCTTTAATGCATAATTTACCTTTTGCAGCATTTTTTTTGCATAATTTAGTTAAAAGACCTTTTTAACCTTTTTAAGTTTGTAGCGCATATTTTGCCTTTTTGAAGGATATTTTGATAAATTTTTTAGATTTTTGCAAATGATTTCGAAGCAAATAAAAAAATTTTTTTTTACGAAATTTTGGCCAACGCTTATGCCTGTCCATGTTAATTTAACAAACTTGGTAGACACATTTTAATTGTACTAAAAATGAAGTCGATGTAAATGGTGAGAATCGGTTCAAACTAGACTCTGTGTCCGTTAACCATCTTATTGCGTTGGTATCAAGATAAAATTCGCAAAATTATTTTATTGCAAATTAAATTATTTTCGAATCAGTTCACATTTGCCCAAAAAACTCACCTATAAAAAGCTTTAACTTCCTTTTGAATGTAAAAATTAAACAACAATTTAGTGACCGTCCCTAAAATCCCTTTAAGACAAAAAAAAAAAAAAAAAAAAAAATCATATTGATGTCAATATCTAGATAGTATTTTAACATCATAACATAACCTTGTTTTTTTGAGCCGATTACTGCTCATCATTTCTAAATAGGGTAAAATCTTGAAAATTCGTTTGAAAATACTTTAGTGTTTGGGCTTTACAGGTTATAATTTTAGGATTGTTTTTATTAAATGGAACTGTTATTAAATTGTTGAATATTCTGTTTTGAAACTAGAAATTTTTGAATTTTTTGGGTCATATTTTTAACAATTTTCAGGGCATATTTTCAAGTTTTGACTGCATATTTAATGCGCATAAAATGTGTTTTTTAGAGCATATTTCTGGTTTCCCTGGTAATTAATCACCATTTAATAATGATTTAATAATTGTTGGAGCAAAAACAATTTCCGTTAGCCAAAAGGAATTTTTAGTATGAATATGTTTAAACCTCATTGTTATCTATCAGTGATGATAAATGAAAAAACCAATATCGTACCAACGACCTTTTAAAATTGTACTTTTTCGGCACCAATAGTACTAAATAATTTTTTTATAATTTTTTAATTTATTTTTAAAAACAAAAATTTAATACAACAAAAACAAAAGGCACGTAAAATTTATTCGTACATGTAAATTATAGATAGCAAAAACAAATAAATTCATGTTCATTAATTATACATAATAATAGGATGGGTCAAATTTTTTTCGCGTCAAAAGCACATCGCGATTCTTGTTCTATAAGCCACTTTGCCACAGAAACCACAGGTCAAAAATGAATTTCGAGCCCCGGATTTTTCAAAATAGTTAGTTATCCAAAATATTCGAGAATAGAGACAAGAAAATTGTATTTGGTCTAGCCAGACCTGTATCATGCGGTTTTTAGGGTCGAGAAATCCATTTATTTTTAATTGCCGCCAGAGAGCGCTTTCGTACAAATTTTAGAATTTATCGTCTTTTTTCGTCAAATTTTAAACGAAAATAAAATTTATAAGCGGGCCAAATTTATTATGTTTACAATTTTCAATATGTACTGCAGAAACAAAAAAGGAGTAGAAAGTCCGGATAAAATAAAATTTTATTTAGAGCTTGTAAAACCTTCTTCAAAATAATTCGGAGTAAAATAATATTGCAGTGGGTTCCCACTGTTCCAAAATTCTGTTGATTACTGCTTGATGTGACAAACATCTTGTTGACGAATATTTGAAAATATTATGAGTTCGTTTCAAAGTAATCTTGAATTGAGAGGAAGTCGTCTCTTCTACTATAACTTTTACAGAAGTAGTTTCCTATAGTTAAAAAACTTGTCAATATCATCAGAAAATGCACGCCTGTATACTGCCGCTGATACTAAATGTAGAATGTGGCATAAGCAATCGTCCAATAAACAAGTGCAAAAATGTATTTACAATAGCGGAATAAAGCAAATGGTCTTGCAAAAAAGAAAATGCAAATATCATAGAGAAAAATAGGGTTTCCCTTAGATTTCATAAAAAAGCTACAAAATTTTGCATCTTCGCAAGACTATTTGCACCAAACACTAACTTCGCTTATATTCATTGGACAGTCAATCCGAGTTGCCATTTTATATCAATTATAAGTAGGTTTGAAAAATTTGGAATAGTACCAAATGAGTCACGGGGGTACCAGCGTACTTTTAAATTTTGAATTGTACCAAAAAAAGTACAATTGTACCAAAAAAGTACAATTGTACCAAAAAAAGTACAATTGTACCAACTTTATCAACCCTGTTATCTATGCTTAATTTTTTTCCGACAAGAGATCAGTGGTAGTTAACATTAATTTCCTTAGCGGGACTTAATGAGAATCTTTTTGTGTAGGCCGATCTTTTTTAAAAATTTGCTATGTGATGGAAATAAATTTCAAAAATAAAACGATTAAAAAACAGAAATAGGCCGTGCTGTTAATTTTATTTTTCTTTTCGGTATCTGACAGATACTATCTGTCGACTAAATTGTTGCCATTTTTTCACCACTAAAAATGGCAACATTTTTAGTACAAAAAAAAAAAAAAAATTAAAAAATAAAAAAAAAAAAATTAAAAAAATTAAAAAAACTTACAAAATTAATTATTGTACTAAAATTGCACAGAAGAGATTTTTTTGTTTGTATTCCCAGCAAAAACTTTACTTACAATCCTACTTTTAATGACTTCAAGAATTCATTACTTTGTAGCTTTATTCGCCACTTTTTGGATTATTAGTTATTTATTAAATAATAACTTTATTATTATATCTAAAATATACATTACAAAAAAAATTATTATTATTATACGATTTTAAATAAATATTTAAGTAAATTTGCAGTATATTCCGTTAATATTTGTTAGACATTCGGTAATACTACATAATTTTAACAATACTTTTGATGTTTAATCCATGGAAAACCTAAAAATCAATCGAATGTATGTAACTATATACATAAATTTGTTCCAAAATTTCACTCACATTATATTTTTGTTATTAGAACACTAGAAGCAAGGCGAATTCATTTTTCAGGTGTCGTTGAAAGCACAGCTGTGCTACTTTTTTTTTTTTAATTAGAGAGAGGAATGTCAAAAGTTACTTGTGTTTTTGACATATCGGCCAACGAAAGCAGCAACAAAATACATTGTTGTGTTTTTGGTGTTGTTACTTGTTGTAGTATCGACACCACCGTTTACATGAATTCGCCTTGACTAGAAGTTATATCGATCTAATGTTAACGATGTATTTTGAGCAACATAACATTTACATTACACACATTTGTATTACAGTGTTAGAGTTATAAATGATTTTGTGCAGTAACACACTCCTTATTAAATGTTTTCTAACATTTCGAAAAATTGTTATTGTGTGCACTTTCGTGCATATTAGAGCAATTGTAATTAGTGTGTTTTAACATTTTTGAATTAATTTGCAATAGCTTATTTTTTGCCTCTTTTTGTAACTATATATTTTTAAAAAAATTTTAAGTATAAAAAAACATATTCAGCCTTATTCCGGTTGTCGTTGTCGTAATCGATCAAGTCGTTTTTTGTAATAGATTAAAGAACACTGGTTGTGTGTTACTTTAATCTCTTACAAAAAACGTCATGATCGATTACGACAACGACAACCGGAATAAGGCTGATTATTTTTTAGGTTATAATAGGCCAAATTATAAAGGATTACTTTTGGGACATCTCGAACAAAAATAAGTACTTTTTCTAGTAGAAAAGTAAGTAGTCGGCACATCAAATTCTCATTATTTTTCTGCTTATTTTGTAAGCAAAGTTTTTGCTGGGATTATTACATTTTTACCCTGTAAATAACCAAAAAATCCCTGAAGAAGCTATCCATTGAGATAGCGAAATATTGGATAAATTTTAAATAAATATTTTTTATTATCAAAAAGTAATTTCAATTTTTGGGAATAAAAAATTTTAATTTCAAAAGATTTTGTTATTTGTGCTTAATTCCCAGTTTTTATTCTTGATAAAAACACTTGAAATTTATTGTTGATGGGATAAGCTATTCCTATGCATTTCACTGGTTGCTTAGGCCAGATCATCAGGAAACTTCATCCATAAAGATTTTAGACAAACTAAAGATATTAAACCAAATAAAACTGTTAAACGTATAAGACTTATAGCAACAGTTTTACTTGTAACAATATCAAAGCTTGAACAAAATACATCAACAATAAAAAAGTGGGTTTATCTCGTCTTACACTCCCCACTACAATTAGTTGAAATTCTCTCAACATTAATTGTAGTTGTAAGTAGGTTAAGAAAAACAAAATAAAAAACAAACAACAACTTACAAAAGATGTTGTCAATTAAGTGTTTTTTTAGGCCGTGCACTTGCCTGTTTATTATCAAAAAGTAATTTCAATTTTTGGGAATAAAAAATTTTAATTTCAAAAGATTTTGTTATTTGTGCTTAATTCCCAGTTTTTATTCTTGATAAAAACACTTGAAATTTATTGTTGATGGGATAAGCTATTCCTATGCATTTCACTGGTTGCTTAGGCCAGATCATCAGGAAACTTCATCCATAAAGATTTTAGACAAACTAAAGATATTAAACCAAATAAAACTGTTAAACGTATAAGACTTATAGCAACAGTTTTACTTGTAACAATATCAAAGCTTGAACAAAATACATCAACAATAAAAAAGTGGGTTTATCTCGTCTTACACTCCCCACTACAATTAGTTGAAATTCTCTCAACATTAATTGTAGTTGTAAGTAGGTTAAGAAAAACAAAATAAAAAACAAACAACAACTTACAAAAGATGTTGTCAATTAAGTGTTTTTTTAGGCCGTGCACTTGCCTGTTTATTATCAAAAAGTAATTTCAATTTTTGGGAATAAAAAATTTTAATTTCAAAAGATTTTGTTATTTGTGCTTAATTCCCAGTTTTTATTCTTGATAAAAACACTTGAAATTTATTGTTGATGGGATAAGCTATTCCTATGCATTTCACTGGTTGCTTAGGCCAGATCATCAGGAAACTTCATCCATAAAGATTTTAGACAAACTAAAGATATTAAACCAAATAAAACTGTTAAACGTATAAGACTTATAGCAACAGTTTTACTTGTAACAATATCAAAGCTTGAACAAAATACATCAACAATAAAAAAGTGGGTTTATCTCGTCTTACACTCCCCACTACAATTAGTTGAAATTCTCTCAACATTAATTGTAGTTGTAAGTAGGTTAAGAAAAACAAAATAAAAAACAAACAACAACTTACAAAAGATGTTGTCAATTAAGTGTTTTTTTAGGCCGTGCACTTGCCTGTTTATTATCAAAAAGTAATTTCAATTTTTGGGAATAAAAAATTTTAATTTCAAAAGATTTTGTTATTTGTGCTTAATTCCCAGTTTTTATTCTTGATAAAAACACTTGAAATTTATTGTTGATGGGATAAGCTATTCCTATGCATTTCACTGGTTGCTTAGGCCAGATCATCAGGAAACTTCATCCATAAAGATTTTAGACAAACTAAAGATATTAAACCAAATAAAACTGTTAAACGTATAAGACTTATAGCAACAGTAAGACGAGATAAACCCACTTTTTTATTGTTGATGTATTTTGTTCAAGCTTTGATATTGTTACAAGTAAAACTGTTGCTATAAGTCTTATACGTTTAACAGTTTTATTTGGTTTAATATCTTTAGTTTGTCTAAAATCTTTATGGATGAAGTTTCCTGATGATCTGGCCTAAGCAACCAGTGAAATGCATAGGAATAGCTTATCCCATCAACAATAAATTTCAAGTGTTTTTATCAAGAATAAAAACTGGGAATTAAGCACAAATAACAAAATCTTTTGAAATTAAAATTTTTTATTCCCAAAAATTGAAATTACTTTTTGATAATAAACAGGCAAGTGCACGGCCTAAAAAAACACTTAATTGACAACATCTTTTGTAAGTTGTTGTTTGTTTTTTATTTTGTTTTTCTTAACCTACTTACAACTACAATTAATGTTGAGAGAATTTCAACTAATTGTAGTGGGGAGTGTAAGACGAGATAAACCCACTTTTTTATTGTTGATGTATTTTGTTCAAGCTTTGATATTGTTACAAGTAAAACTGTTGCTATAAGTCTTATACGTTTAACAGTTTTATTTGGTTTAATATCTTTAGTTTGTCTAAAATCTTTATGGATGAAGTTTCCTGATGATCTGGCCTAAGCAACCAGTGAAATGCATAGGAATAGCTTATCCCATCAACAATAAATTTCAAGTGTTTTTATCAAGAATAAAAACTGGGAATTAAGCACAAATAACAAAATCTTTTGAAATTAAAATTTTTTATTCCCAAAAATTGAAATTACTTTTTGATAATAAACAGGCAAGTGCACGGCCTAAAAAAACACTTAATTGACAACATCTTTTGTAAGTTGTTGTTTGTTTTTTATTTTGTTTTTCTTAACCTACTTACAACTACAATTAATGTTGAGAGAATTTCAACTAATTGTAGTGGGGAGTGTAAGACGAGATAAACCCACTTTTTTATTGTTGATGTATTTTGTTCAAGCTTTGATATTGTTACAAGTAAAACTGTTGCTATAAGTCTTATACGTTTAACAGTTTTATTTGGTTTAATATCTTTAGTTTGTCTAAAATCTTTATGGATGAAGTTTCCTGATGATCTGGCCTAAGCAACCAGTGAAATGCATAGGAATAGCTTATCCCATCAACAATAAATTTCAAGTGTTTTTATCAAGAATAAAAACTGGGAATTAAGCACAAATAACAAAATCTTTTGAAATTAAAATTTTTTATTCCCAAAAATTGAAATTACTTTTTGATAATAAACAGGCAAGTGCACGGCCTAAAAAAACACTTAATTGACAACATCTTTTGTAAGTTGTTGTTTGTTTTTTATTTTGTTTTTCTTAACCTACTTACAACTACAATTAATGTTGAGAGAATTTCAACTAATTGTAGTGGGGAGTGTAAGACGAGATAAACCCACTTTTTTATTGTTGATGTATTTTGTTCAAGCTTTGATATTGTTACAAGTAAAACTGTTGCTATAAGTCTTATACGTTTAACAGTTTTATTTGGTTTAATATCTTTAGTTTGTCTAAAATCTTTATGGATGAAGTTTCCTGATGATCTGGCCTAAGCAACCAGTGAAATGCATAGGAATAGCTTATCCCATCAACAATAAATTTCAAGTGTTTTTATCAAGAATAAAAACTGGGAATTAAGCACAAATAACAAAATCTTTTGAAATTAAAATTTTTTATTCCCAAAAATTGAAATTACTTTTTGATAATAAACAGGCAAGTGCACGGCCTAAAAAAACACTTAATTGACAACATCTTTTGTAAGTTGTTGTTTGTTTTTTATTTTGTTTTTCTTAACCTACTTACAACTACAATTAATGTTGAGAGAATTTCAACTAATTGTAGTGGGGAGTGTAAGACGAGATAAACCCACTTTTTTATTGTTGATGTATTTTGTTCAAGCTTTGATATTGTTACAAGTAAAACTGTTGCTATAAGTCTTATACGTTTAACAGTTTTATTTGGTTTAATATCTTTAGTTTGTCTAAAATCTTTATGGATGAAGTTTCCTGATGATCTGGCCTAAGCAACCAGTGAAATGCATAGGAATAGCTTATCCCATCAACAATAAATTTCAAGTGTTTTTATCAAGAATAAAAACTGGGAATTAAGCACAAATAACAAAATCTTTTGAAATTAATATTTTTTATATAAAACGAACCTTAAGCTTGAGAAATTATTGAAAGGAAATAAAATAAAAATTATTCTTTTAAAAGAAAAACCGGGAAAAAAATTTTAAAGCTAAGCAAGTTGAAAAAATGGCTAATGGCTAAACCCATTTTTTAATGGCTAAACAGGGTGAAAAATGGCTAAATCTAGCCACTAAATGGCTAAATTGGCAACACTGCCTGGTGGACTTTGATCAAAATGGATCAGGTAGTTTATTTGCAGGTTAGTAACAATAAAATAAACATAAGAAAATTCTTTGAATAAAGAAAAACTGAATAACACACAAAATGTAAACTCCTCCTAGCGTGGAGTTTCTCAAAGTACTTATCGCAACTAACAAAACAATATTTTGTCTTTGATATTTTTGAGGTTACTTTATTGAATTTTCCACGGCTGCATGGACCAACAATTATGAAAAAGGTATACAAATTTAAAAATTTTGGACATTTTAGCAATTTTGATGCACTAAATGCGGTTGAGTTTGTTTAACGCTTTCTTTCTCCCAGTTTTAAGCTAAAGTTCCAATTGGTTTCCGCGATATAGACTTAAGAAAATTAGATGTTCTTCGGAGAAATCAAGTCTGAGTCAAAATGTTCATAATGCAATAAAATCCGAACGAAAAAACCGTATAAGTCTAACATTTTAAAGAAATTAGGCTAAATAAAAATGGTTAAATTGATTTTTTTGATGAAAAATGGGTAATGCTAGCCTCTAAATGGCTAAATTGGCAACACTGGTTGTCTTATTTTAACTTCTTCGTTTCTTTTCTTTTAATATGAGCTTGATTTTGATTGTTGTTTAAAAATGATTTTCGAATATTCAAATAGCATGCAATGTTAAGAATCGATCCAATTTTCTGTACCTACTAGGCAAAATAAAGTGCATTTCAATCGAAAGTGAATTGCATTTTGGTAAAAATAAAATAAAAATCGATTTTTATTTAATGCCAGTACTAAACGTATTTTCCAATGTAGTGAACATGATTTGAAATAGTGTTAATTAATGGACACATTTTTTGTACCTGTAGAAATATAATAATATCTTGGATAATCCTTTTTCAATTGACTTAGTGCCTAATGAGCAAATTATTACGATTGGAAGCAGTTGTGTTTAAGTTATAGATACCAAACGAAAGATCCAAAAATTGACTCAAGCCCAATCAAAAGCTCAAAATTTATTTTTTTGCTAAAAAGCTTTTAATCGAACTTTTAAGAATAACAACTAATTTTTCTGCCGAACACTTCTGAATAGCAGCAATTAAAAAGTATGGACTCACAGTTATTATTTTCAATAGAATTAATTTAAAAGCCTATAAAGACAAAGTTTTATTAACAAAAACTTTTGGTCTATTAACATCCCAATAAAAAATTTTATCATTTTGCGAAGCACTAATGGTACATTTAACAAAATAAGCGCACAATTATGCGCTACGCAATAAGACATACAGAAATGCAGTAAAGTAAGTGAAAAAACTCTCAACAACTTTTATTAAAAAAAAAAATAACATTTCAAGTGCTACGGCATTCCCTTACTACGAAGCAGGTTTGTAAGGGAGAATACTAAAAAATAACTGTATCAAAACATCCAGTGTGTAAAGCTGATCGTTGCATCCAACAATTTTTTTATGAGCTGAATAATGCGCTTCATGTGTCAAAAATGTATTGCTTCAAAGTGGGAACTCGCCATATAAAATTCATGTCTTCCGTATGCGCAATGGTAAGCGCAACTCTTACGTTTCTCCCTTACGAACCTGCTTCGTTGGAAGCTCCATTTTTTACTGGGATAATTTCCTAAATTTTACAACGTTAGGTGATTGAATTAAAATAACCACTACCTGGCAACTCTTTTACCTAAGCGGTAGTATTGAATAAATATTTTGTTGTATGAAAGTTGTCTATTTAACTACTTATAAGTTAATGCTATATATGTATTAACAAAGCTCCCACACGCGAGTGCAATTAAAAAAATATATTTTAAGCTGTTTTTTTTTAATTTTGGTTTTATTATGAAATAAATAATTTTAGTGTTCGTTCAAGCCACAAAAAAAAAAAAACATTCGCAAATGGAGCTTAAATAGTTTTATTTGTAAGCTTGTAAATATAATCAATAACTTGAAACCAGAAATGAATTAACACATAAAAAATAGCCAAGTTCAATTAAAAAGTTTTTAAAGTTTATTTAAAAAAAAAAATCACTTCCCACATCGGCAACTTTTTATTTTTGTTTGCTTTTGACCATAACAGTGCAACATAAATATCATTTACAATACTTATAATATGACGGGTGATCCATTTAGACGATTTTTTTTTAATTTTAAATAAAATACTTAAATAGATGTCGACATCTTTATTACTGCCCGAAAGAACAATCATTTACATTTGCTTTTTAAAAAAAATTTCATTCAAATGTTGGTCGCGAATTAGCTGTAGGTGGTCCGTTCGGAAGGTGAAATTTGCGATTACTTTTTCCAGCCTTGATATCCGGTATCTTGCGAATTATGTAATTAATTTTAGCTTCCAAGTGTTGAATCGTAGCTGGGTTATAGACGAAGACGAACTAGGAATGCGGCAAATGTTCGGTTTAGCATTCGCATTTGCGAACTAATCGCTATTCGCAAACATGTTTTCGAATATTTTTGCCGTTTGTTGGAAATAACTTGTAAAAAACATCAAAAACACAAAAATACACGTAAGAAAGCATCAAAAAGCTTATTTAATTTACGATTCTTTACGCACTTATCTTGAGATTAATTAAGCATTAAAATTTAAGGGCCAAATACACTTTTCAAATGTTTGTCCAGCGGGCGAATTCATCGTGTACGTGTGCTGGACGTAACATTCGCCGTCATATATAAATTTTTTGATTTTCCATCCAGCATCGTCGGTGTGTTTCTAGGTTTTAACAAAAAGTTCCAATATTTTTCCTTAGGACCCTGCACCTATAGTTTTATGCTTTTAAGTTCAATATTTAGAAAATTGAAAAAGTACTACATGTAGAAAGGAAAATCAACAAACAGAAAGAACCCAGCCAGCAAAATACTTCGACATTGTCTGAATCAGCCATTTCGTGCAAATGTCTGACTTCATTCTTAAAGACTTCGTTCCGATTTCTGTCAGACATTGAATATACTTACTGTCTGGCCGATTTCTGATCGAATTCGCATGGATATATCGGGGAAATTCATGTACAGATATGTCCAATAGAATTCCGACGGAATTCATTCAGATTTGTCTAACGAGACTTATTATTTTTTTAAAATAATGACATTTGTCATTCAGTTGAAAATAATTTTAATTTTATTTTATTTGTTCAAGATAAAAAGCATAAAAAAGGTACGTATGTAGGTGTAAAATTTATAATTATGTACATATTTTGCAATAAAATTATCTCTTTCAGCTATCAGTTAGAAAGTAAAAAATCTCGGCTAACACATCAGAACTTCCCATGCCTTTTTCATTAGATTTCTGTAAGATATCTATCAGAAATGCCGACATAAAATCAGAATTTCCTACGACATGTCTGTCAGAATTCGTGTCAACCACTTTACACATTTTTGGGTCAGAAATCTGACAGAATTCGTATACGATTCCGACTTTTTTTCGACTTTTCTCTCAGATATCTGAACGATGTCGGATTATTTTGCTGGCTGGGAAATTTCATTTTCCATAATTCCCCATTTTGATACTTTTAATCTTCCCATTGAAGTATCCAAAATTTCTATATGTATATATATAGTATGTTTACATACGTATATGTATGTCAATGATTAGGGAAAATAGTTGGCTAAAAAGTACCAAAAAAGGTACGATTTTCACCCCTTAAAGGGTCTGTAAACGGTCAAAAAGCTTGTTATGCCAGCGAATTCACTTGTGTACGTGTGATGGACATAATATTCGCCGTCATAGTTGAATTTTTTGATTTCCCATTCAGCATCACACATTCAAACACATTTTCACTAAAACTATCTTAGCGCTTTAGCAGAAACTTATATTTATATTTTTGAGATAAATTACGAATGTGAAATAATTTAAATTTCTATGTTTATTGGTTTTAAAGACAGATGCGGTGACAAAAAATTCCAAAATACAGGTTTTACCCGTTAACTCCTAAAAAGGGCCGAATTTCCAAAAAGTACCTTTATTTTTTATAAACTGCGAAAGTTGTTATATTTTTTTTGTAACTGTTTTAGTTAAGGAGAAACGAGGTTAGAAAATATACACCTTTTTCGATTCCAAAACATTCGAATCTTTAAAAATCCCGTTTTAATGGATCGATTTGTCGAGAGACTAACCGCCGGTCCAGATTTAAACTTTTTAGCTTCAGACGTTTAGGTTTCAATTTATATTTTACATTCTCATTGGCTTTCGCAAAATGGTAATTTGATTCTCCCATGATCCACACCATATTTTAATCGAAGTGCACGAATTTTTTTTTGAAACGTTGATTTTAATTATACAGCTGAAGAATTTGTAGAGCTTATCCATGATAAATCGCTTAGTGATACGCGAAAAATAAGGCGACAGTATGCGACCAGTCACGCATGATCTGTAAAAAAAAAAACAAATACAGAAAAAGCGTCTTAATGGATCACTCTTTACTTATAAAACAATAGCCACATTTTCAAACTATTGAACCAAATCGATCTACGACTTTATTCAAATATATTATTTTTTTTTTTGATTATATACACGGGTGTGTATTAAAATAAACACCCCTCGTACAACAACCATTTTTTTATGTGTTTATATTTCGATCGTTAAGTTTTTTGTAGCTTTTTCTTTTAACTCATTTCAATATCTTGTCTTAACTTAAATGCCTCTTAAAGATTATCGTTTGCATTTGAAGTCGGTTGGTTGAATTTCTTTTCTTTGTAAACAGCAAAACCACATTCCATTCCAGATTTTTTTAGTTACGTTTGAGTATTTTTGTATTTATGTGTGTTCACAACTGTTTTGTACCAAATACTTGGGTCATTATTTTCATGGAAAATTACCTTACCTCTTCAAAAAGAACATTCAATGGATTTGTTTTTTTCAATAATAAGAGGTTGGTAATTTGTTTTCTTATTTTCCTCTGTAGTACTGTATGCGTGAGTAAAAAAAAATTGTGGTTGAACATTTGGCATTTAGCAGTTAACTGTTTTTTAAATACCCTACCCTAAGGTTGTTAAATACCTTTAATAAGTGCTGTATATAAGACATAATTTGTTTAGCATACATACAGAAATTTTATGTGGTGTTTATGTGGCCTTTCGAAATTTTGTTTTAAATGTAAGTTGAAAGGACGATTAAGGCGCTCGTGTTCTAAAGGGTGGTTAAATTTCAAGGGCCGATGTTGATTTTGAATAAAACACAAACTATTTAGGAAATTATTGTAATTTTATTTTATTATGATATATTGGTATTACTCAATTATGTATGAAACAAAATATCGGCCAAATGGGCGCCGCGACCTCGGCGGCACACCTCCATCCGATGGTCCAAATTTTCGATGACCCTGAGGCATAATGGAGGTTCTATTCCGTTAATGTGCCGAATTATCTCATCCTTTAGCTCTTGAATTGTTGCTGGCTTATCGACGTACACCTTTTCTTTCAAATAACCCCAAAGAAAAAAGTCCAACGGTGTCAAATCACATGATCTTGGCGGCCAATTGACATCGCCATTACGTGAGATAACACGGCCATTGAATTTGTTGCGCAAAAGAGCCATTGTTTCGTTAGCTGTGTGGCAAGTGGCACCGTCCTGCTGAAACCACATATCGTCCACATCCATATCTTCCAATTCGGGCCATAAAAAGTTCGTTATCATCTCACGATAGCGAACACCATTCACAGTAACTGCCTGACCGGCCTCATTTTGGAAAAAATACGGCCCGATGATGCCGCCAGCCCATAAACCGCACCAAACAGTCACTCTTTGTGGGTGCATTGGTTTTTCGATAATCACTCTTGGATTATCATTCGCCCAAGTGCGGCAATTCTGCTTATTGACGAATCCACTGAGGTGAAAATGTGCCTCATCACTGAATCACGAAGTGCACGATATGCATTTTGATTTGAACGCCCATTTTCATAATAAGTCTGGATAACTTTAACACGTTGTTGGATTGTGTATCTCTCCATGGTTCAAATTGAGTAAGTCTGAAATAGAGAAATGTCAAATAAAATTCGGAAAAAAACTTGGCGTTTAGGTGTGGTTCACATTCAACATCGGCCCTTACAATTTAACTACCCTTTATAAACTACACATTAATATTTTTTAAATCAAATTTTTCACAGAAAAAAATATCTCAAGAAAATTTTTAACAACACAGTTTGTTAAAAATAAAATTTTAGGTCAACAAACTTTTTATTTGATTCAATGAAAACATTTATCATAATTACACTTTGGAAAATAGCACTCAATAAAACATATTTAATAATGAATTAATTAAATATTTCTTCATATTCAGTAAAAAAAAAAAATATTTGACTCAATGAAACACAGTATTTGTGCAACTCTTGTAAATTTTTTGATAGCTTTCATAGCGTGTGAGTGCTTGTTATTCTCTTTCGCCTTACAGTTTTATTTGTGTAATTAGTTAAGATTTTCCAAAGTCTTTGGAAAAATGTTTCCAGATGATCTGGCCTAAGGAAACAGCGAAATGCACATAGGAACTAGCTTATTTACCCACAATAATTTTAGTGTATTCATTCGGTTAAAGGTTAATCGGTTAACCGATTAATTACTACTCGATTAACTGATCGGTTAATTTAAAATTGGCTTTTTTCGATTAACGATTAAACCGGTTAATTTCAGTCGATTAACCGATGTAACAAAATTTTTAATTTTTTATAGTATTAAACCATATTTTTCTGTGCCTTTAATTATGGGTGAATTCCAAAACGTCAGTAGCACATCTCGCATTTTTAAATGTATTCTACAATGCAACCATGTAGAATTTTACAATGTTATCTGTACAAAAGTGCACCAAAAAAGCTGTGTTCTCAAAATACTGTACAAAAACAGAAATTAAGGAATTGAGAAATGAAATTTTTTCGAAAATGTGTGCAGATCTTTGCTAGGATGAGTTAGATGATGACATGACAACAGAAGAAACTCTCGATAAAACACAACAACAGAATTATCCCAAACAATTAGAAATGTTAAAAATTAAAAAAAAAAAAAATTAAATCAGGACTCTAATGGCATAATGGAAGATTTTTTAAGTTAAGAGAAATCCAGGAAAAGGACTTAGAAATTATATATTCTGTATTACGGGTTGCTTTCGATTTCTCCACTCTTCGGTGAGTGAAAGAATATTTTCCAAGTCAAATTTTACCGAAACTAAAGAAAAGAGTCGCTAAAATCCTAAACATTTTAGCCAAATTTTTTCTCAAAGATTGTTTTATAAGATCTCTTTAAACTATTGAAATTACTAATAAAATGATCTCACAGTTTATTTTTTAATAAAAACATAATATGTATTAATTAAAAAATATGTATTACAAAGTTATGAATTATTTTTTTTTTGTTTGCTCGTTTTAGTTCAAGAATTGTTATGTTACTGTTTTTTGTACTAATAAACCCCAAATTATAGATAATTTTTCTTTTTTATTTATTGAAATAACTTAATTTATTAAAAAAAATTATTAATCGGTTAACCGATCAATAACAAAATTAGCCGATTATTAACCGATTAAACCAAAACATCGACTAATTAATCGAACGATTAACCGATTAAAGTAAAAGCCCGATTAAATGAATACCCTAGTATTTATCAACGAATAAGAATTGGGAATTTAGCAAATTATAATTATTAAATATAAAAAAAGATTCAATAAACATTTTGTTGTTCCCAACAATTTATTTTAACAAATCACGTAAAAATTTTGTTGAAAAAAATTATTTTGGGCAACAACTTTTTTATTGACTCAATAAACTTGGTTGTTGACTAAAAATTCAATAACTATACCTACAAACTTTTTTTTATCAATACCGCAAAAATCGTCATCGCAGAAAATTCAAAATTTTCTTAATTAAATATGAGATTTTTCTATTCAAATATGAAAACAATTTTTTTCTGTGTTCTTAAGTTTTCTTATTTTTATATGAATAACCTACAAAATTTTCTTCACTAAAAACTTTGTGGCAAAAAGGAAAAAGTGCTTAAGACGACTTAAGCTAAATTTGAGGGCGCTGCGAAATATGGCCCCAGGAAATATGGCCCCAAAAAATAAATGAAAATTGACCCCAAATTTGGGGCTATTTTTCATAATGAAATATGGCCCCATTTTTTTAATGAAAAATTACCCCAAAAAATTAAAAATAACCCTAAAAATAAAATGAAATATGACCCTAAATTTGGGGTTATTCTTCATTATGAAAAATCACCTCAAAATTTATAATGAATTGTAACCCCAAAAAAGAACACAAAGAAAGTGACATTAAACATATTCGGTGGAGTTCATATGCCCAAAACTTAAAATCCCAAATTTAGAATCCCGATTTCAAAATCCGGATAATTATACAGTTTTGGTTTTAAAAATCGTACGATTGATAGCATATTTGGGCTTTCGGCCATGCGCAAGGATTTTTTTCTCTATGGTATAACGAACACTGGCTTTGCTTTCTACGTTATAGCCGGCCTTCGGCCGGGCGCAAGGATTTTTTTCTCTATCATATAACGAACACTTGCTTCGCTAACTAAAGCTTCTCTGTATAGCCGGCCTTTGGCCGGGTGAAAGGATTTTCTTCTCTTTGGTATAACGAACACTGGCTTCGCTTACTAAAGCTTCACTACATAGCGCAAGGATTTTCTTTTCTATGGTATAACGAACTCTTCTCGTAATAGCCGGCCTTCGGCCGGGCTCAAGGATTTTTTCCTCTATGGTATAACAAACACCGGCTTCGCTAACTAAAGCATCTCTGCATAACCGGCAAGGATTTTCTCTACTTTGGTATAAGAATTCGGGTTTTTTATGTTATCCCTAGAAACTTTTACATAGAATTTTATAAAATTTGTGTAAACATGTTTGGGGTGATTTTTCATTTCTTTAAACTTGCATTTTTTATTAGTAGATGAAAAATAGCCCCAAAGTAAAAATTGTGATTTTATTTGGGGCCATTTTTCATTCCTTGATATTGGGTTCATTTTTCATTTCACTTAAAATGCAAAAACACCCTAACGAAAAAATGAAAAATAACCCCAAAAAAAAAACAAAAAACATTGCGGCAAAACTGCGTGTTGTTGTGTCTCATTTAAAATTTTGGGGCCGTTTTTCATTTTCCTTTTGGGGCCATATTTCCTGGGGTCATTTTGCGCACCGCCAAATTTGAGTTCATAGCACCATTAAGGTCATTATGTTCAAAAATACTCGTTGGCAAAGTCTCAATTATGTATTTTGTACGATTTTTCAGGAAGTTTTAGCAAAATAATTTTGGCTTATCTTTTTCTAATGTGCAATATCATTTCATAAATAACTTCCGATCTGTATAATATATATACTTTATACACTCGATCAAATTTTGTGATGATCTTTTCATAATTTAGCATAGCTCCAATGTAAAAATCAAAATTACTTTGATACCGCTAAAACTGATACGAATCATGATATTTTATTCAAATCAGGTCAGATTAAGTCTTAGATGACTAGAAAAAGCATAAAATGTATCGTCCATAATGTATCGTAGGTCTAAAACTGCAACAAGTTATAATGTTGTGAGATCAGCTTTTATAACGATTGGTTGATTATTTATAGATCCCGAAAAAAATCCACTTCTGAAATATTCTAACTCTCGGTGGTGGGTATAGAGATACGGCACATTCAAATATATCACTCTTACTTGATTTCACTATTTGCCCATTTCTAAAAATTATGAAAAAAAATTACTAACATTTTTCTAAAATTAATATAAGAACATTTAAATAAAATTTTTTTAAGAAACGCTTTCAATAAAAAAGAACATTTAAAAAAAATTTGCCCCCCCTAGATTTTATCCTGGCTACGCCCATGTATTCGTGTATTGTCATCGGCAATATGTATGCCTGCAAAGTTTCATCCATTTGCATTGAGTAAAAAGCGGGCAAAAAAGCATTTTACCAAAAAAAATGTTTGCCCTACCCCCCTAGATTTTATCCTGGCTACGCCCATGTATTCGTGTATTGTCATCGGGAATATGTATGCCTGCAAAGTTTCATCCATTTGCATTGAGTATAAGGCGGTTAAATTAACGTTACAAGATTTGATTTTCCGAAGTGAAGCTAAAGAAAAGAATTAACAAACAAGTTAGAGTGCTATATTCGGCTGTGCCGAATCTTTGATACCCTCCACCGACAGTTCGAATGTTTATGATGTTATTATAATCTTAAACGGTGACGATTTGTTATTAATTATGGTTTAAGGCAACCAAACTGTTTTCCGGTAGAAGGGTTTATATGGGGCCTAGGGTAAATTATGGACCGATCATCACGAAATTTCACAGCGTCATTTCTTGTCCTATAAAACTTTGATGTACCAAATTTTGTTACGCTAGCGGTATTTTTTACGGTTTTAGGCGTACTAAACTGTTTTCCGGGAGTAGGGTTTATATGGGGCCCAGGGTAAATTATGGACCGATCTTCACGAAATTACACAGTTTTATTTCTTGTCCTTTGATGTACCAAATTTTGTTATGATATCATTATTTTTTACGGATTTAGGCGTACTAAACTGTTTTCCGGGAGTAAGGTTTATATGGGGCCCAGGGTAAGTTATGGACCGATCTTCACGAAATAACACAATTTTATTTCTTGTCCAATAAAACTTTGATGTACCAAATTTTGTTATGATAGCATTATTTTTTACGTTTTTAGGCGTACTAAGTCGTTTTCCGGGAGTAAAGTTTATATGGGGCCTATGGTAAATTATGAACCGATCTTCACGAAATTTCAAAGATTTATTTTTAGTTCTATAAAACTTTGATGTACCAAATTTTGTTATGATAGCATTATTTTTTACGTTTTTAGGCGTACTAAGTTGTTTTCCGGAAGTAGGTTTTATATGGGGCCTATGGTAAATTATGGACCGATCTTCACGAAACTTAACAGTTTAATTTCTAGTCCTATGTAACTGTGACTTGCCAAAATTTGTAATGATAGAATTGTTAGTTAGGGTTTTAGGCTTAATATACTGTTTTCCGGGAGTAGGGCTTATATGGAGCCTAGGGTAAATTATTGCCGGATCTTCACGAAATTTCACAGCGTGATTTCCAGGTGAATAAAACGAATTGTTGCGAAATCTTATATCATTCTGTGCATTTTTCCACCATTTATGTTAGTTTTTGTAACAAAATTATCAATTTTTTTTAGGTGGTGGTTCCACATTTTGATTCATAGCTCAGATTCTATTGAACCGATTTTGCTGAATTTCAATCCCAAACTGCTTAGGATAACTGCAAGCAATTTGACACCAAGTTTGTTGATTTCTTTGGAGTTTTTCGAAAGTGAGCGT
Organism: Pollenia angustigena; assembly: GCA_930367215.1. NCBI lineage: Eukaryota > Metazoa > Arthropoda > Insecta > Diptera > Polleniidae > Pollenia > Pollenia angustigena. The sequence continues at coordinate 176,246,549 of OV884059.1, read as the reverse complement.
GCTTTCAACAGACGGACAGACGGACAGACAGACGGACATGGCTAAATCGACTTTAAATTACTCAAGGACCCAGAATATATATACTTTATGGGTCTGAGATGAATAGTAAAAACGTTTCACACGGAATGACAAACTGAATATACCCTCTTCACAACTAATTGTGGTGGAGGGTATAAAAAGAAAAGATATTGGAAGTAATATTCTTAGGGTTTTACTACGATAAATATTTCGGCAATTCACAAAGTGTTGTTGTCTCATTTTGGTTGTAATTGCAATACTTTTATGAATCTCACATTCAAAATATTAAAGCTGATTTAAGCTCGTTGATGGCCCGTATAAAATAATTTGAGCGAATTAGAGAAATACTTTTGATCATTTGTGATCACTATAGTAATGTAGGAATCATTATTTCTGAGTCTTATGAATCAGTGTTAATGTAGGGAACAATGACGTTTTTTGTTCGCTCAGAAAAACTCCTAGTGGCACTCATTTATTTTTCCAAAGATTTTAAAAAAGCTTAAAATATTATACAAATAAAACCTTAAAGCGAATAAGAATTATAAGCACTCCATGTCTTACTTGTAACAATATCAAAACTAAACCAAAACACCAACAATAAACATTTATTAATATTTTATATTTTTATTTTTTTTCGAAAACTTACTAAACGTTATACTTAGAAATGTAACTGTACACATATCCGCCAACTTTAAATAACAAATACCAATCGTCATTTAAATTCAAATATTTAAAAATGACTGTACAGAAAAGTATTTGAAACTCGTTGCAAACTATTTTGTGGTTATTCCCATTTTACATATTTTAGATATTCTCTTTTGCAATGTATTTGTTAAAAAAAAAAAAAATTAAGAAAAAACTTGGCTTATTCTTATAAAATATTTCCATATAAAATACATTATTAGGCGGTAATTTTTCAGACAATTCTAAGAAGTAAAAAATGTTTATTCTCAATAAAATATTTGTTCGATTGGTAAAAATAACTACAAAATGTTAATAAAAAAAATAACAGTTGAAATCGTGACGTCTGGCAGGCAAATAACGTAAAAGACTAAACAATTTTTAAAATATGAGTCATTTGAGAATGTCTTACGTAGATGTTGCTATATTAAACTAGAATTTCTAGATTATTTAATACAAAAAATGTATGACAGACATAGATGCAAAAGCAAATTCAACACCTACAAATGTAAAAAATCTCTGAAATAGAAAAAAAATCCAAGTTAAAAAAATACGAGTGTAAAAATATTAAATGAGATGAGTTTTTTTATTCTATTTTAGCTTTTAACTTAATTTTAAAAATAGTAAAAAAATAACAATTATGACAATATAATAATAACATTTTTGTTCCGCCATCTGACCCACATACGTCTACAATTGCAATTGTTTGTTCAACTTAATTAAATTTTATTTTTTCATACTTTTTTTTTTAACAATTTTTATTTACAAGACATAAACAAAATTTATAATCACATCATAATTATTTTGTGGATTTCCTCTTGCGGATTTATTATGTTCATTTATGCGATAAATATTTAAAGTTTTGTTTTATAATTTATTTTTTTTTCACTTCAAAAATGTGATAAACGTTTTTACGTGATTTTAAGCAACAATTTAACCGACGAAGCGAACAACTTACAAAACATTTTGTTTTTTTTTTTTAATGATTTTGATGTTTTTTGTTGTTAATTCGTAATGAGTAGCGTAATTTTTAGTGTGAAAATAGTGTAGATACAGAATACATACATTAATTGTTAAAGATATGGATGCAGTTAGAGAAACATGCAATATTTAAATGAAGATTAATGCAGATAAGTTGTTTGGAAAATGGTGGTATATGTTAAAAAGACTAGCTAAGTACCTTTTTGTTTATTTCTTGAAAAAATAACTTATTTCAATTTTCTTTGGTAACGACCTTTTTTAAAAGAGGCAATTAAAAAAGTCTACATTTTATTTAAAAGAAATATTACAAATTCATACCGTTAGCTAAAATGCAAAAAGGCGTAATTAACAAATAATTGAAAATCAATAAATGGGATTTAACTTCATGTCTTGACAAAATTTTACACTTCTGCGATCAAAAATTACGCTTTAATTAACAAAAAAACAAAGGGACGTAACTACTAGCGTGTTTATTTGATAAATGAAAAACGACGTAATTACATATTTTTTTCTAACAAAATATAATGAAATGGTTTTCTTTAAACATTGTTTCAAGAATTCCATGGACGACTTATCAACGCATGGTTTTCTGCATTTTCTTCTACTGTAAAGTTATATTTGTGTAAGTAACGTCTGTTTGCATTCTAGCTAGTGATACTTACAATTACAAATTAGTTTCTATACACTCAGAATTAAAATCAATCCATCAGTACTTGAATCAAGCTGAAGCGATGCCAAAAGTACGTTAAGTACGGATTTCCTTAAAGCAAGCATATAATGCTAGTGATTCAACTACGGATTATTCAACTGGTCGTTCTTAAAATAATCTGAAAAAGGGATTGACTTAAGAAAAAGTGAGAAAAAAATCTACCTCAAATTGTGCTTGATTACAAAATTATTTGTAAGTTGGCTTAATCCCGAATTCGTACTTGAAATCATCCGAAAGTGGATTTTGATTCTAACCTAAACACTTACGTTAGAGAACCAGGGGCGAATAATTTTATTTATTTACATACTTTTTCCCACCCGTTCGTTACACATGTTTGTTTCACCTTTGTTGTATTCCCCCTTTGTTGTCATTCTGTTTTGAAAGATTGATGTATTTAACTAAATAATTTAAACAAAAAGAATTCGGGAATTTTGCCTTTTTATTTTACTTTGAAAACATGAAAATAATGACTTTTCCTTCTTGTTGTTTATACACAAAAATAGCCAGCCGTTTTTACCTGCTTTTCTAGTGTTGTTGTTGTTTTTCCAACAAACTTTTACAAACACACGCGTATGCACGCATAAAGAATTAAGAGCGCACGACCAACGAAAAGTTTTAGCTTTTATTTACTTGATTTAAGAATTTCAAACTAATTTTAGGAAATTCCAAGGGTTCAAAGCAATTTTACTTCTAATTCTTTCTGTCCATACTTAACGGATCGAAATTATTTTTTAGTGTAAAAAAAGCACTTATTTGAGTCTTCACAACTCTGAAAAAAACTAAAAGTAAGTACGAGCCGTAACATATACCTTACGAGCTATAGTAAGGTAGACCTTCAGCCCGTTGTAGTGAAACACACTAGTCTCTGGCGGGAAATCGAACCTCAACCCTCGCAACATTTTTTGAAAAAAAGTAACTTTTCATAAATGGTTTAACTGTAAAGTTACTTTTTTTTTTAACTTAAAATTAAAATATGGTTAAAAACATAATTTTTGTCAAAAAAAAAGTACCAAATCTAATTGTTGAATATCAAATGCACCCACTGAGTGTCACAGTATGTTGTGAATAACTTCAAGAGGAATGATTGGACCGCATTTCTTAAAAACGGCAAAAATGATGAACATTTGTAAGGGCTATAACATAAAGGATACACAACTATGGCTCTCCTGTAATTTTAACTGCCCACTGCTTTTACGTCCGTACCCAAAATTCTAAGAAATGTTTTGGGAATGGCTACGAAAAGTGCAGGTTGAGTTAAAGGAAACAAAAAGTACCGTTACCGTGGATATTTTCTTCAAAACATAGTGTTAACATTCGTCTTTAATCAACATTTTAATAAATTTCAACAATGAATAAAATTAGAAAAGTAAAGGTATTCATTAAATCAATGATAACGTTACTAATGCAGCACCCTTTATGTGTTTATTGTTTATTGAATTGTATCACTTTACAATATGCCCTCAATTAATTCAATAAAAATGCGTATACGAGTGAAGTATACTGATGAGAATTCAAGGTTTTCTAAATTTAGAAGAAAATATGAGCTGAATTAACTATTAAACATTTTTTTTTGAAGAAACCATAAAAAACAAGTGTTTTTATTTAATTTCATATATTAAAAGTAAATAAAAACATCAAAGTAATACAGCAGACATGTTGAAAAAATATTTGTAAATTTATCTTTATAAAAACAAATAATGCTAAAATAAAACAAATAAACGCAACCTGTTTTCGAAAGATACATAATAGTGCTATCAAACTCTACTATTCTTCATTACTCAATATATTTCATATGGGTACTCAAAACTTTCAACGATTCAGATGTTGTAGTGTTAGGTAGTTTTGCACATACTTTTAAACATAGTTGTATTTTAAAATTCAGCTGTTAAACTTTCTAGAAGTATTAAGTAACTAATTTTAAGCATTGAGTGCTTAAAACCAAATTAAAATACTCAATACTCAGCACCAACTCTTCAATACTTTTCAAGCACTAATACGTTAATATAGGACCCAAACAAAGGCCAAACAAAACAAATGCCTGTAATATTTAGTAACAATTTTTTATTTTATAACATAATGTAATTTTTATAGCATAATGAAATTCCCACAAATCAAATTAACAAGTTGTTGCAATTTAAAACTTATTAAAGACTTGTTGTAGACTTTCGAATATTTGCAGTTAAAACAATATCAATAAAATATTTAATTTCTCCTTCTCATTCATCTTACAATTTTAAAGAAAAATATTTATTATTTTTACAATACAAATGCGTAGCTAAATATAGATAATGTGGCGTCATTGATATGCCCCAAATGAAATTAAACATGGACCCAATAGCAAATCTAGCCAAACCAATAAAATGCCAAACACTTGTTGTTTCTTTTTTTTGAAAAAACATCTGAAACATTTAAAAAATATTTATTGGAGAAAATATATAATATCTTGTCTAGTGTGCGACTGAAAATAAAAAAAAGGGAAGAAAACATAAAAATTTAAAATTTTTTTCGTTTAAATTATCACAACTAATGTGGGAACGAAGAGTCGACTGCAACCAATCGTTAGACCAAGTCTAAATGTATTAAATACACTCACTCCTATAGTTTTATTGTATCGTAAAATAGAACATGTAATCTATCAAATGCAAACAGATCTTAATTTAAAATTAATTAAGAAATTTTGAGCAGTTTCCTGACAGGAAAAGTTTTGGAGAAAATGCATTAGTGAGATAAATGGATGGATTGACGTTCGATAATGGTGTCGATGATAATGTATTTACTTTAATGACACCCCGAAGCGAACTTGAATATTTGTTTATATAAATACGAAATTTTATGATATAAGTAGAATACAAAATTTGATTTATATATACAAATGTTCGTAATGACATACAGTATGTAAGTTTTAAAATCAAAGATTTTCAAAATATTGTATAAACAAAAATATGTATTTGAAATTGCCTAAATTTTTTTATGAACATTTTTGGCTGTAGGAAATATCGCCCAAAGAAAAATGGCCCAAAAAAAAAAATGAAAAATCGCCCAAATGAAGAATCGCCCAAGCGAACATGAAAAATGACCCAAAAAGGTAAATATGAAATTTTGGCCAAAAAAAAACGAAAAAGGGCCCAAAAAGAAAATGAAAAATGACCCAAAAAGCAAAAACAAATTTTTTCCCAAAAAAAAATTACTCAATTTGCAAAAAAGTGTTTATTATTCATATAAATTTAGGTGACATGTCATAACGTCCAGTGTCGTAGTGTCCTTGGACTTTATGACACTTTTAAAAGTGTCATAATGTCCATCGAAGAATTGTCATAACGTCCGTGGTCGTTATGACACTTTGCAAAGTGTCATAACGTCCGCAACTTAACTTATAATCAAAAATGTGTAAATTTTTTTTAAAAATACCGTTGAAATTTCAAGTGATTTCCTTAAAGATACTAATTTAACCATAATATGGTTGTCGGTGACAATGATTTGGTTAAATTAAACATAATATGGATAAAATATTTTTATAGCTTTTACTCCGGGTGTATATATTAAATATATATATCCAAAATAAGGATTTCATCTTCTATGGTATAACAAATACTGGCTTCGCTAACTAAAGCTTCTCTGTATCGCCGGCCTTCGGCCGGGCGCATGGATTTTCTCCTCTATGGTATAGCAAAGACCGGCTTCGCTAACTACAGCTTCTCTGTATAGCCGGCCTTCGGCCGGGCGCAAGGATTTTCTCCTTTATGGTCTAACAAAAACCGGTTTCGCTAAGTAAAGCTTCGAAAAACTGCCTTGTTTTCGAACAAGGCCGACTACGCAGAGAAGCTTTAGTTAGCGAAGCCGGTGTTTGTTATTCCATAGAGGAGAAAATCTTTGCGCCCGGCCGAAGGCCGGCTATACAGAGAGCTTTAGTTAGCGAAGCCGGTCTTTGTTATACCATAGAGGAGATAATCCTTGCGCCCGGCCGAAGGCCGGCTATACAGAGAAGCTTTAGTTAGCGAAGCCAGTATTTGTTATACCATAGAAGAGAAAATCCTTATTTTCGATATACATATATATATATTTAATATATACACCCAGAGAAAAAGCTACAAAACCATTTTTAAAAAAATTCTACACATATTATGTTTAATTTAACCAAATCATTGTCGCCGACAACCATATTATGGTTAAATTAGTTTCTTGAAAAATAGTTTTGTTGTTTGCAACCATAATAAAACACGGTTTTCTCTGCTATGTAAGATTATGGTAGAATTTTAAAAATGAAAAATGGCCCAAAAAAAAGGGCTATTTTTCATATGAAAAATCACCCAAATTTAAAAAACGAAAAATCACCCAACAATAACGAAAAATAGCCGAAAAATTTTGGGCCATTTTTCATATGAAATCAGGCCCAATTTTACATGCAATTTTTTTGGGCGATTTTTCATTTTTTTTTTTGGGCGATTTTTCTTTGGGCGATATTTCCTACAGCCAACATTTTTATTTGAATTCGTGGATAATAAAATTTCTCGATCTTTTAGGAACATACGTTTTTAAGTTTTTTTTTGTTTTGAAACAGGAAATTGTTTGTTACGAAAACAAATAAGAAAGTATCGAACCCGACCATTTGATACCATATACAGCAATATTTATAGACAAATATTCGAGATTGTATCCTATTTGGGATCCATGAACAATCATGGACCCGTCAAACCAAAATCATATTATGAGGTTGAGATTCATGTAAAAGTGTTTTGTGCTAATTATTATTTAGATATCTTCATCTATATGAGAGTAATTTGCCTTAAAGTGGATTTTGTAAGGGGGTATACCATGTTTGCCAGATTTGACGACTTATCGTAATTTTGACGATTTTTTTTTCGGAAATTAGCAAAGTGCCGATTTGCTGATTTTTTTTTAAAAAAGTGACGATTTTTTTTCAGTCTCCAAAGTCTGAATAAAATATTTACATTTTCTGACAACCCACAAAAAAATCTAAATAAAAATAGCGATAAAAACGCTTGATTGACAAAAAAAATAGCTAAATTACAATTATTAATTAACAATAGCGGCAAACTTCACTTTTAAACGAGCTGTCAAAATCGTTTTTTCAATTTCAAAGCGTTCAGGCCGCTCTATTCAAAAACTAGGAAACGCGTGCCGCTTTTTTTAGGTACAGCTGTAATATGCAAGTCTTAAGAAAATCTTGGATTATTTACCCATGTCTTAAACGATTCCCACAACGATTGAAGAAGCGTATTTCGCTGTGCTATGGAAGTATCTCACTCGATTTACAGTTTTTCCCGTGTGAGGAATCTTCTATGAGACTCCCAGTAGCTCTTACACGATTGAAAATGCTAGCTGGGTGTGATGTAAATATGTTTTTGTTTGAATGTTTTTTTTTAAACAAAAATCAAACAAAAATTTAAAAAAAAACTAAATTTTAAATTGTCCGATTTTTTTGACGATTTTTCGAAACGATAAAGACGATTTTTAATTTTTTCTCAGGAAACTGACCATTTCCTCACAAATTTATCTGGCAGCCCTTGGGTATACATATATGGGAACTATACTTAATTTTGGATCTATCAGCACAACATACGGCCATGTCATAGTGGCTATTGTAGAAGTAATTGTTGCCAGTTTTTATATCAATACCAGCATTTGAATTGAAAATTTGGCATTAAAAGCTATTATCGGGGGGAGTATTTGTAAAGGAGCTATGGTCAAATACGGACCCATTCTTTCATTAGTTTTCAAAAAAATGTTTAAGTCTTACACACATGAGCACAAACGCATAATACCCTCTCCACTATTGTGATGTGGGTAGAAACAAGAATGATATATCATTAATTTCTATAGAAATAAAGATTACGACATGCGCATGATTTGCTTTTAGAATTTCTATTGAAATAAAGATTACGACATGCGCATCATTTGCCGTTAGATGACTTAGTCTGTGCCCTGCAAGGGTTGCCAAGTTTAAAACTCCTTTAGATTTTCGAATTTCTTATAAGATATGTATGCACTTTATAAGAGCTGGCAGTGCGCAATTAAACAACAACTGTCTTGAGTTTTTCAGCTCAAAATTATTAGACGTCATTTGAAAACATGCGCTATCGAATTGGCGTTATCTTTATTTATATCATGATAGTTTTAGTCTGAATTCACACTATGAAAGTTTTCTTTCAGAAAGTCCCCGTTTATTGGTGAGAGGGGAGTGAAGAATAGCATGTTCTCTTTCTCCTTCAACAACAAACTCAGACTGTTTGAAGGTAAAAGTTCATAGTGTGAACCCAGATTTAGATTCAAATGCAAACAGTTGCAAGCAGTTATTTTGAAACGAGTACAAAATGTTTTTTTGTTGCAAATGAATTTTCCGTTAAAAAGGAATATATGGTTACTAAGGAAAGTTTTTAAAAAATTACTCTTAAAAGATACTTTTAGGGCCTTTATTACAGCTTGCCGTTGGTTAAAGGTGATTCTTAAGACATACTTTTATTTTTAGACGAAACCGGTAGAGAAGAAAGAGGGATACAAAATACATTACTGCTGTCCTTCGTTTTTAATTCTAATTTTCGTTTACTGTCATTTAAAATTTTGCTATTATGTTTAAAAACAGCAATAAAAAAATGTCTCAAAAGTCATCATGCAAATGGGGGATGATTTCATGTCAAATGACCCAACTTTTGAAATCGATGTCTTCCGATTTGGATGAAATTTGCATCAAGGTTAGTCCTATTGGATAATTAAGACACAAATTTTCAACAAGATCGGCCAAAAAGTTTCTGAATGGGAGGGGGTCAAGTTTGACATTTTGTAACTTATTACCTATTGGTGTTAGCAAAATGTGTCCCAAGTGGCTTAGATAGCAAATTTTATCAATCTTTCGATTTTTTTTTGCTTAAAATAAAGCTTATGTCTTTTCCTTTAACGTAGTTTTGGTCGCTTATTGGGCTGCGAGCCCACTTCTATCCAATAGGACTAGCCTTGGTGCAAATTTTATCCAAATCGGATGACATCGATTTAAAATTTGGGTCACTTGACATGAAATTCCCCAAATGTATAAACATTTTCGTAGCGTCTTTGAAAGAAAATTAAAGGTTTAAAAATGTTCGTAAAACTGATACCATAAAAAATAGTGTAGAATAAACACTATATTTTATTATACAAAATTTCTAAAACTTTCACGGCAAGTGTGAATGCATACCAATTATATACAATTTTCTACCAACAACTAACGTAAATAGATTAAAACAAGTACAGTATACAAATTAACTTTACGTAAATAATTGTAAAATATGATTCCAATGAATATGTATGTGCTAATGTAAGTATGCAAATGCACAATAGCTTTATTGCAATCAGATATTTTTATTTTCTTTAGAAATCTAAGCTATAAAATATATAAAATCCAAAAGAAGTTGTTACTAAAAGTACGTGAAACTGGATAGTTGAATGAGTTCATGTTTGAGTGTTAACATTGTAATTTACAATGTGTGGACTCTAGTACAAAGATGTTTTTAATTTTACAATGTGTCATTAAAGTTCGTAAACAAAATTAAAACTGGTAACTCATGTACATAAGTGCGAAAAATATGTGTAAAACAAAACTTAAAAAAAAAAATATAAAAATATATTTGTAAAACTTTTTTTAAATTTTTTTGAAAATATAGTTGTTAAAATTTTTTAAAGAAAAGGAGACCTTTAGACTACAAACAGATAAAGCTTGTTTGAATGCATGACCTTGTTTTTTAATAACTTAATACTACGGCTTAAACTGCCTATACCTTGATATCGAATGCAAATTTCCTTTGCTTAACTCATATTTAAAACAAAAACAATATTTTAAATTTTGTTTATGTTTTTAATGTAAGTTGAGCGAATGAAATTTTAGTTCGAAATCAAGGCACAGGCAGTTAATGTAGTTTTGGGCTGAAAAAGGTATATTTATAATTTAATGTTTATCTACGTAAAATAAAAAATATATATTGTAAAAACATAGCAAACACAATTTGGCACATGTTATTTCGATCGTATTATTCGGTTTTACTACATACAACGAATGACACCCACCATTATGCCGCAGTTGATTCAAATTTACAGGGGTAACCTAAATTACGGGCACATTCCTAAAGAATGGAAAAAGAGATACCGTCAAAGACTGTACACCAATAAGGCTTGTTCTGGTTTTGTTAAAAATTAAATTATAAGAGAGCTCATGTTTTCCAATAAACATATTAAGACCAAATTACTATCAGAAGTCATATTATGTTATTTATTTCTATTTCAAAGGGCTATCCAATATGATTGAGAAATTGTCAGTCAAGAACTCGGAACAAAGATCAATTATAGCTTACGTAAAATCTTAACTTCAAATTGATTTAATCATGACAACTACTCTCTTGACTTTTACTACCCAGTAAAAACTTCGCTTACTTTTTCAAAACGAAGAGCTTCTTTAAGTAATTATTTAGTAGCTTTCTTCTATAACTTCATGTATAACAACTTCTGTAACTACTTTTTTCTGGATGTATTTAAGTAAAAAAATAATGACTTACTTTTAAATGCGTTCATTTTGCGACATGCCTTGTAAAGTTCATTGGTTCTTTCAGTGGAATTGTAAGTAGTTCCTTCATGTTTTTCTGATTACTCAACACATTATTTTGTAGGCGAAGTTTTTACTGGGTAGGAACTCAATCAGGTAGTCATTTAGCACATATGTTTTTCTATCAAACGTCATTGGTTTTATCTTTAGCTAAGCGTTTTCGCCTCCATGCATTGGATAATTTTTATACCTTCCATGCGTTCACACAGCGAAAATGTGTGTAACGCGTGGTGTGGACCTCCAGCATTATTCTAGGATACACCATGTTGTTGCAGTTCAATCTGACGCTTTAACATTTTGGCAAGCCTGTCCGGCTTCCTGGAACCTTGAGAGTTGATTTCGACGGCTTGCCTTGCAGGCTTTCGCAATGTTTATTCCAACCAACGAAATTTGCGGAAACATATGGTGACATCAAAAGGAATTTACAAAAGCTTGCATACTGCTCATTTCGCGACTCGCGAAAAGCAAAGCAGGAATTTCACGTTGCGATTAAATACTCTGACTTCGGTTTGCATTCAGATAATTTACGATCTCCCGAATTTATTGACAGTGCCGCAAGCCTTTTTTGAATTAAAAAGTCTGTCCTGTTTGCTGCCTCCGATTTAAGATATGATACTTCCCAGATAACAGAAGTTTTCAACGTCTTCAACGGGTGGCATCTTAATCTGGAAGTTAATAGTGCAGGATGTGCTTAAGCGCACTGAGTTCGTTTAAACGATGCTAATTTGTAAGCCTGCTTCAGCCACGCGATATATGCGTCACGTGCATAATCAATGTCATTTAAATTGTCGTGGAGACCCTAAGTAATACCATACAGCCTGGAAATAGATGGGCTCATTACTACGTCAAGAACTATGTAAAACTATACCCCTTTTTGTTATTTTTATCACAAGTCCTTCTCTGATATCTTCTGTAACCTACCTACGTTATGGTAACGTGAAACTCTTAAGGCAAAGAATAAGAGAAGAGCTCAATTAGGATAAATACTATCCCAATTTCAAGAAGAAACTTAATCCTATAGATATATTAATCAATCACAGAATTATTGAACAAAAGTTTGCATATATAACCACTTTTGCACAGGCAGTAAAAGAATTACTTGGAATTGTGTCAGAAGTCGTTTTTTTAAACGCTAAGAATATCGCAATTGTAAACTATTAAATGAACTAAGTTTTAAAAGTCATCCCGCCATATTCGGACGTAGTATTTTGAAATTTTTGTCCACAGCAATTTAAATTAACGACAATGGCAATGTAAAACACATTCAAGGTTTGTCGTATTTGTGTCGTTGACGACAATTATAATACAAATTTTTAAAAACGACTAGCTTTCGACGACGTAAACGACACTCATAATAAGGGTGAATATCTCATTAATAATATTATCTGTGTACATAGTGTGCCCAATTAAGTTCTCGGCAAAACAGCTGTGTTGTTCGGTTTAACAAATCATTATATCAACAACCAAAATTATCTCACAAATTTTCCCTCATGAGAGTTTTCCCAGTTTTATTTTATATATTGTCCCCAATTTGCGAGTTTTTATCCCCTAAACTTTCCAAAATAGCGATTTTCTTATTCCCAAAAATTCAAAACGATCGTTTTTAACAGGTGTGATGAATTTCGATCGATTTAAAAATCCAGGGGTCTAATCACCACATACGATATCGAGCAAAATTGGTCGAAATAATTTATTTTGGTGTCATGAAACTCGATGTCGAATGAAATGTATTGAATTTGAATTAATAGCATTCGATATCGGGTAACTCGACATTACATTTATCGCGTTTTCATTCGATACGGCAGTGTCTATCGTATGCAAAACAATTCGATAGTTTATTTGATACGATAGTATCGAATGCGGTGATTAGACCCCAGTTCTAAATAAAGGCTCAGTTAGTCGGGAGTAACAGCAACTTAACCTTACAGTAAAAAAGTAAGACCAATCTATTTCTTACAGATTGAGACGTAACTTAGTTGCTATCTATAATCGTTCTAATTGCTTTACATACAACAAAATGAAGCAGCTGATTTGCAGCGTTACTGTTACTCCACGCTAACTGAGCTTTAATAGTCCTTATTTTTTGATAAAAATACATCTCAATTAACATATATAAAATAAATCTAAAAAAATCTAGACAGGAAAAAAGAGAAAAATGTAAAATAACTTAATAAACGACATTATCAAGGCGAATTCATATTTCATTGAAAGCACAGCTGTGGTACTTTTTTTCGTACTTATGGCTAAACATCAATGAATGTGTAAACGTTGGTTTAGTTGAACTAAACTTAAATTTATATGTAGTTTAAAATAAACAGCTGTAAATCAGTGCCCCATATATTATACGTTGTGCAAAAAATAATAAATTGCCAGCTTTACGATAAATGTTGACAAATTCATATGGTTTGTATTGGTAGTATAAACGCCCGATTTCATGCGCTTAGGTAGTTTATATATTTACTGAATTTTAAATTTGCTGGTTTAAGCACATTTTAAACTAAAAATAGGGTTTAAATTGCACTGATTTATTAGCCATTTAGGGGTCAGTACATGGTCAAGTATTTACTTACAGATAATATTGGACTAAGTGGTCCATTGTGGCTTAAATGGACTACTTACAACATGGTCCAATGTACTGTAGTATGGACCATGTTGTAAGAAATTAACATGCAGTGCTGCCAACAACTGCATGATGTATACTTTTCTATAGTTTACAGTGTTAAACATTGGTAGCCCTGATGGTGTCCATTATTAATTGTTTATTTAAAAGTGAAAGTTTGTGGAAAAAAGGTAAAAATTAAAAATACAAAGTAAATATATTTAATAATAGCAATAGTAGACTACAGTACACACCATAAAAGGTGATTAGTAAAAAATTAAAAAGAAAAATGCCTAAACTTAAGTGTACTCCATACTGTAGTAACATGGAGTACTTTTAAAACTAACCCACTTTAGTACTCCATGGAGTAGTTTAGGGACTACTTCGGTGGGTTATATTGTCTCCTCCTAGGACATCGTTATGTTAAATGGACCACCTTTTACCCATATATTTGGAGTACTCCTACTCATTTATGGACTACTCTTTACATGCATGTATGTACTAGTCTCGTTATCTGCAGGGTTCTCATCAAGCGCTATGGTAGTATTAGTGAAAATGTGTTTGTAGGTCTGAGTTCATACGGCTCATGTCTTATTGACAAGATTCTTCCTTTTTCTTCTTTCAACATGAATTGGCGTTCAAATAATTCATGTCATGCCGATGACATGTTTTTTGTCATCAAGGAATAAGAAAGCAAAACGTAAAGACAGTACTTAATCTGTGTACACGTTTCTTTTCTCCTCGTCCCTCTCGCCTATAAAGTAGCAATCTTCTCAATAAAACATGAGCCGTATGAACACAGACTATGTGTGACACCGACGATGCTGGATGCAAAATCAAAAAAATTCGTAATGATGGCGAATATAACGTCAAGCACACGTACACGAATGACTTCGCCGTGATGTCACATTTTGACCTTTCGAACTACACAACAGTGTCTAGGTATAAAAAAACTTTGTATCAAAAAAAAAAAACTTAAATTTGTTCCCACGTCTTCACCAAATCGGTCTTGCCATTGCACAAATGGCATTTATAATAATATATCATTCTCAAAAATCCCCAGCGAGAAAGTGTTATATCCCAAAAAAATCTCCTGGACATTTTCACGAAATGTCTATCACCAATTACAAAAAAAAAAAAAAAATCCCCTACTTGGGGCCAAATTCCCAAAGAAGAGAACGGCTTTATGCGCTCAACGACAATTTCGCAGATAAGAACGTCGTGCTAAGCTAAAATTCTTAATATTTTTTTGAGGTTATGATTATCTGTTTAACCAACAACAAGTTTTGATAAACCAGCCAGGGTTACCGTTGGAAATTTTCGAAAAGGGTCACAAAAAGGGTATTTTCCAGAAAAAGGGGTCAAAAAAAGGGTATTTCAATAAAAAAAGGGTCAAGTTTTTTATTAGCAGTATTTCCCATTTTAATGAACATAATAAGATCAAGTTTTTTTATAAGCAAACAAACAAATAATATTTCAGGTAGGAAGAGCTCAAAAAACTAAATTTTTTTTATGGAATGCTCTGTCCTATTTTAAACACCTGACAAAATGATTATTCTTTATCATTATACATAGCTAATTTTTCAATATTTTTTATGTAATTTTCCGATTTAGTGATGTCAAAAAATTTTAGCGTTTGTTTTAAATTTTGCAATCGTTCGCAAATTGTAACCATTTTCTCGATTAAAGCGATTTTTTCCTGTAAGTGTCAGATTTTTTAAAGCTTTTACGATTTTTAATAAATATAAGACTTTGCTATCATACTGCTGTTACCAAATATATGGGAATTTCCGCTAATTTAACAATTTTTACCTCTTGTTTTCATTCCTGTTAGGGCAATCTCAACAGTGTTGATTCAAAAGAAGGCGAACAGTTCAATACCTTTTGCCATTATTAAGGGCGAATTTTTTTGAATAAAACATGCTACTCTTTAAGAGAGCAAAACACCAAATTGCATTTTTTTAATAAAATGTAAAATTTTTGTTTTGAAAAGAAACCACCTTAAAAAATTACAAATATTTATATGAGTTATGTTTGCTTTTAGGGAAATTGTACTTTACTATCAAAAATCAAGGAGAAGAAAGCATGGAATTGTAAGTTTATACTTTGAGTCTGTTCCATATCAAGCAATGCTTATTTCGAAAACATTTGTTTAGCACTTCTGTTCCGCAGTGTTGACAAACAACAAAATGTGAGAGCTATTTCCGTAAAAGGGTCAAAAAGTGTCACCAAATAGGTGATAATGATACAAAAGTATAATTTAAAAAAAGGGTCATAAAAGGTATCAACACGGTCGAAAAAGGGTCAAATTGATACTTTAGTATCACAACGGTAACGCTGAAACCAGCGGTGAATTTTAATGAAAATTGACATTTAAGAATAGAAAATGTTTATAAAAGTGTTAATACTTTTTGAGCACACTTTTCAGATATATATTTTTAAAAGTATTACATCTTCAAGTTTTAATCAATTTTTTATATTTATTTTAAGGTTTTTATTTCCCTTTGTAAATTTTAGTGTCAGCATGATAACTAACCAGCATAAACAGTTTATTAAATACAACTGTTTGTATACATATGTACATACATATGAATACAAAAGTAGACTTTTAAGTTAATTATGCTACATTTATTTTTATTAACTAAAAAAAGTCATGTTAGTTACAAAACTGCGAGTACACCGCACAAAAGGAATACACATAAATGATAATAATATGAAATTGTATTTTTTTTCTAAATTTTGTTGAGAAACATTACAGAAAAATCGAAGAAGAAAATCGGAACAAATTGTTTAAATACCTATGAGAATTACATAAATAGACAAGAAAAATAGGAAGAAAACAAATCAAAGACAAATATGCAGATTCAAGTTAATTGCTCAATATGGCGCAGATTAATTAAACAGATATTTACAACTTTAAAATCCTAAAAACGCAAACAAAAATTTCAAAACCTATTTTTTAACTTTGCAAATTAAAAATTTTAAAGTACTTACGTATGTACCTTTTTTGAGAATCCAAAACTCAAACATAAGTACATACTTACATACTACTTGAAAATAAACACTAGGTATAAAAAAAAAACTTAAATTAATAAGTGATTTTAATAAACAATTTTGTTTTCAATTCTTCAAGTATAGCGTACAGTACTGTTTTATAACAAGAACAACAATTAAGTTGATTTAACACTCACACGCGATTTTGTTTGTGCTCACGTTTTGTTTGTCACGACGATCTGCCATACCTTCCCCAAAATTATTTTGTTTTTATCGAACAATAACAATCCAACTGAGTAGGTTTTCGTTAAAAAAGCGTTTATTATTGTTAAAATATATTTTTATTGTACATTGAACGAATCAAACTTGTTTTTTACTTTTTTTTTCTATTCCTTCGTGTGATATTATTCCAGTTGTTGTTAATTTTTTTCCACTTTATGTTTCTGTTTTGTTTTAATTTTTGTTAAAAATTCGATACAACGACTTTTTCACGAACTCACGCAAAGAAAAGCTAAAAAGCAACTGAATGAAAATGCGGCATCCACAAAATATTTTCGCTGTTGCTGCCTTTGTATGGCTGGCGCTGCTTTTATGTTGATCACTTCTGCTGTCATTGTACACACTTCACTGATCATAAAGCCAGTGTTCTCAGTTTTGTGGATTTATCCCCATATAAGGGATTTTTTGTAATTGGGGTTCAAAATTTGTGAAAATCCCCAGGGGATTTTTTGGGGAGGATTTCTAATTATATATGCCATTTGTGCAATGGCAAGACCAGTTTGGTCAAGACGTGGGTACAAATTAAAATCGTTTTTGGTTCGAAACCTTTTCAAGAGCTTGCTGAAATAGTTTTAAATGTGCTTTCTATACCAACATGTAACGCTTGTTATGAGCGAGTCTTTTTTATAACAAATAGAATTGAAAGCAACATAATGCAGTATGAGAAGCTCTTCTAAGAGTTAATAAATAGACACATTTTAAATAATTCAGTTTTCTGTCACAAATTTATTGCATCTTTTCAAATGCCAACACTTTTTAATACAAACAATATGTAAAACAAAATTGCATTGGCTGATGTGCCAGAAGATTTAATCAGAAGTTTTTGAAATGATGATTGATGCATAATTATTTTTTTGTGCGTTTTTTTGTGTAACATACTCTTTAAATATACCTGTGTAGGTAGAACTCAAAGTACAAATAAAATTAGTTTTAATAATATTACACAAATGAATTAAATAAATAGATGTTAAATAGGATCTGTGGGGATTTTTGGGGATGAAAAATGGGCATAAGGTATCAAATAAAACTGGAAGCCCTGCATAAAGCTCCCATATTTTTACGTTTGATTTTAATTGTTTTGCCGTCGTCTTTTTGTTTTTGCTGCTATTATCACTAATTTCGTTTGGTTAAGAGAGAATAAATAAATGAGTGTAGTAGAGAACACATAAAGACAAAAAAGTTAAAAAGGTGTGTTTGTTGCAGGGATGGTGGTAGAGTTTTCATCCAACATTTTACTTTTTTTAGCTTAATTTTATATATCACAAGGTAGTCATAAAGTTGTAAAGTTATACTTATGTTTTAAAATAGTAACAAGAAATATAGTCATATGTATGTATGTATATGTATGTATATTGTGGCCAACCACTTATAATTTTGATTTCTACTGCACAGTTATGACGAATAAATGAACACAGCATTACAATTTTTATTTTGAACAATTTTGATTTTAGTTGAACTGTTAATTTTTGATATTCTTAAATTAGGCTTGAGTTCATCAAATTTAATTTTCACTAAATTATTTTTCACTGAGGGAAGGAATTTTTTTTTTTTTACAACTTGGAATTTTTATTAAAATTTATTGATAATTTTTTTTCGCTGAGCGGGGATTTGATTTTTGCATGTTTCAAGAATCCCCCCATTCTATCGTCGGAAGATCTTTGAGTTCTACCCACTGCACCACTGCGGTGCCCGTTAGCCAACAGTTATTATCACTTAAATTTCAAATTACATGTTGCCTCCTTGACTCTGTTTATTTTTCCGTATTCTTTCTGTCATGACTTTGTCTCGAAAACCTGAATACATTCATTTATTATGTTTTTTTGTCCACTTTCGTCAGTGAAAAATAATTTAATGAAAATTAAATTTGATGAACTTAAGCCTAATTAAAGAATATCAAAAATTAATTTTTATTTTGTTTAAAATGCAACAAAATTTTTTTTAAACAATTGTTAAATATTATTTAGGACATTATGACAATATGGCTTGATAGCATACCTTGTGAATCCCCCAAGAGTGTTGTTTATGATAATAGAACAAAATTGAGCAAATGACCCTTATACAGCGTTTATATTTGACAGTACTGGACTGTATGAAAATACATATTAGTTGTCAAAAAAACCACTTACTGTCTTTGGGAAGTAGGCGTCCAGACAATAATCAAGACAGTTCACTTTAAAAAAAATGGCGAACATGAACATTGCAGTGCAAGGTGCAGCTTAACAAGTTTTATATGAACTAAACAGATTAAAAACAAACAAAAAATTAAAAAAGTAGTATAAAACAACTATATTGTGTGCATATATTTAACTCTTAACTAAAACATGTAAAATCAAAGCAGAATATATTTATTTTTTTCACTTTTAGATTTTGTTCTTTTGAGGACAGAACTTCAAAATACTTTCAGCAAATGTTAGATCAATATTCAATTTTACTGTTTCAAAATTATAAAGACAGTGTGGAAGTGTGCATGTATTAGTTAAAAAGTTTGCAAGTATTGCTACTGTCTTGTTAATACTGGCAAATGTTAGCGCCCCAGCTTTTTAGATTACCAGAAGCATTAACAAGAATTTCAGTTAACTGTACGGACGTCTTTTGATATACGGATTTCCTAGTTGTTGCTGATTTACATATTTTTCTTCTTAGCCCATATTTGTACGTAAATTGTTATTATTCTACGAAGTACGAGTAGTGTCCAAAATTATGTCAAGGTATATTAGACATCATGGTGGATTTCTCCTAAAAAGAAAAGGCATACTTTACTAAATTTACACATTTCGTCATTGGTGTATCATTTTAAATTTGAACATCAAATAGTACCAAAAAAAGTACGATTGTTCCAACTTTGGCAGACCAGGTTTGTTGTGTAATTTTGTTGTTGTTTAAACTTAAAGTTGTAATAAAATGAGAGAACCGTTATAAACAAATAAGTTAGGTGAGAGAGTTTCAGGTATAAAAATATACACTGTGCAAATTAATTGTATAATAAAGATAAAGTGGATTTTTATATATTTATTATAAAATTGGTTAAGGACTGGGCTGAACGAATTTCAACAACTTGTGTGAAATCAATCCAGTTAGAAAGTTGAGTGTTATATATACATACCAACATTTAAAAGAGTGAGAATAGCGAAAAGAGATTTAAACATAATTTACCAAATCAATTTTCGAGCTTTTTATTTGGAATTAGGAAAATATGTTGTGGGAAGAAAATTCATGTAATTTTTGGCGTTGCGTTTTACACAATTAGGGCCTTAAACTTACGGAGACCCCATTTCCAAACTTGTACACTACAATGAGGACACCCTAGGCTAACTTTGGTAAGCAAATGAAATACAAAAAACGGGTCGAAGTTAGACAAATTTTATTTTAAATTGGATAAGAATGACTTTTTTTAGTTTTTGGTTTGACATACATATTTGCTTCTACTACGAAGCAATCAGTGGCGGATTTAGGCCTGCTTCCTACCTAGGCACTCTTTAATATGCCGCCCTTTTTGATTATATAGGAGTGATTATCCAAAAAAAATGTAAATACTAAAATTATTGTGTAATCATGTTTATTAATTTATATAAATACTTATAAGGGTGCTTCAAAATCGTCTGAAGAAGTCCGATTTATTCTCTTCAAGGCTGGATCATTGCGTATGAACCACACCAACATATGTTCCAAATTTAAGCGAAATCGAATGACGTTTTAAGATCTCTAAAAATTTTAGTTTTTCGAACTTTTTGAGTGGAAATGTACATAGAAATTAAAAAAAAAGTGTAAATTATGTATGTAATGTATTACAATTACGTCCTTTAGGACTTCTCCATGAATTGTGAATAAAACTGTTATTGCCTCTAAAATTGTAGAACAAACAAAAAATTGTTATAATTTTTTATTTTTATAGCCAGTGTGCACATACAAGACGACAAGCTGCTAAACTTTACAAAAAAAAAAAACAAATTTTGAATCCGCATTATCATAAAATCCGCTATTTTATTTAAAAATTTGACTTCATAATTGTAATTATCGCCAAAATATTTTACAGATTTTGTGTATCGTGCTCTATGGTAATAAATTCAATATTATTCAGTTTTAAAAATTTTGAATTTTTATTAACCTATAGTCGAAACTTAATCGCTATATAAAGACCTTCAAATTAAATTTTTTGTTAAGCGATTTTTGGTTATTTACACTTTTAATATGTCACATTGAAATGGCCTTGGAGAGGTGGAAAATTTCGACGTCGAGTTTTGAAAAACCTAATACATTGTATATGTAGATATATACATACATACGTTTTTTTAATTCACATATAATTATTCCAATATTTTAGGTAAGTATGTATTACCAAAATAAAAAGATTAGATAGACAGGATTTTTAAGAATATTATTTCATTTCCTTTTTTCAATCTGTGATCAGAATCGATAACCATCTAAATCGACTTACTAATTAAGAAGTAAATTGAAGTAAAACTTGGCCAATTCAATTTAAGAATTTGAATTCCCCTAACATTCTTTTACCTTTAAATTTTGGCGCCCATTAAATTGTGCCGCCCTAGTCCCGGGCCTCACGGGCCTAGGCGTAAATCCCCCACTGGAAGCAATAATTAAAAAAAAAAAATTTTAAACGGCAACACTTTAGCACCTCATAGCTCAACAAATAAACACAAAAATGCTTGGACAAGCATTCATATCTAAATGAAGTATAGTGATGCAAAATATAAAGTAATTTCGACAAAATTTTTTTTTTGGGGTTGTTCGCTTTACTCATAAGATAAGTTTGGATGCAGAAATTATATTTCCCTTAGAGTTTCAGAATAAGATCCGAATTAAACAATATTTTTATACGTTTATTGATTTTATTGATGCTATTGGCGTCAAAAATAGCCTCTTAAATGTCTTAAGATAAATTTAATGCTACATTTTTATTTTATGTAATGTACTAAAGTATCTTGATTTACATATTTAGTTTAAGCATACTTACCAGTAAGAATTTTAAGTTTCATTAGCGAATTAGGAAAATAAAAAATTAAAATAAATAAATACATACTGTCGGCTTAATATGCAAACCTGCTTAATTCATAATAACAACTTCTTATTAAACTATTTTTATGTAAAATTAATATTTTCCAAGTAATGAGACATAAAGTTCGGACTTTACAAATTTTCTCAAACTTTGGCGGGCTTGAGGGACGGCTTAGCCTTCGCCCTAATGTACCATACTTTCTTTTATTGTTGTGAAATTTTAGTTTTTTTTTTTGCATAGCCGAATAAACAAATTTTCATAGAAAACTCGTATTATAAAATTGTTATAAACCTAAAATATTTTTAATGAATAAGGCTTTAAAAAACATATCGATGGCCATCTGTTGGAACCTCGTAACTGATTGTTAGTAAGCATTGTTAATTAATTTCGGTTTTCATTACCACACTACAATAGTGGAGAGGCTATTGTGCTGATGTGTGTAACACAAAAAAAAATCCTGGACCCACCTTTTAGAATACCGATAAGA
The DNA here is from genome assembly GCA_930367215.1 of Pollenia angustigena. NCBI lineage: Eukaryota > Metazoa > Arthropoda > Insecta > Diptera > Polleniidae > Pollenia > Pollenia angustigena. The sequence goes on along the minus strand of OV884059.1, from coordinate 176,224,200 downwards.
ATCACTTTTTGAATCGATCTAATGATATTCGTCTTTCCGTCCAGCTCGCTGACTGGCTGTCCATGTAAACCTTGAGCGCAAAGAAGTCACATGGACAAAGCCTATGGAAATAGGTGAGAATCGCTTATACCTCATAACATTATTTTGTTCGGATGGGTATATAATTACCATTGGTCCCTGTATCAGGGTATCAAATCGTCGTTCCGGAGTTATCTTGTCGTATATCACAAAATCGAAAAAAATGAGATAAGACCGTTTCCTTTGGTAAATTTAACAGATCTATCGATCTGCGCAATCCTCACGTCTCTATCTCTTATGGTTAATGAGATATTACGAAGCCATTTTGTTGTATATCCACTTTTGCGAAAAAATTAATGCGTTATATTATCGTATGTAGCATAATTGTGGATATACGACAAAAAACGTATGAAAATTTTCAATTAAAAAAATCTTGCGTTATCTTGTTGTATGTGAACAAAGTTTATTAGGCATGTTACAAAAAAGAGACTATCTTATTAATATTACTGTTATTTTAACATTTTTGTTTTTATATGTAAAGATATTTTACGGACGAAGTACACAACGGCTATTTATATTGATGAAATATTGCCGTAATTCACTTTATTGTTAGGCAGTTAAATGTTAAATATTCAGGATGGTCCAACCATAGTGCACAATGTTAATTGTGAATAAAACAAAAAGTTTTTAGAGAATTATCTGAATTTTTTATTATTATAGAAGGAGCTATGATAACAAGGTGTGAGACAAAATATCGGCCAAATGCTCGTCGCGGCTTCGGTAGCATACCTTTGTTTTATGGTCCATATTTGCAATGCCTCTGAGACCTAATTGAGGTTCAATGTCCTTAATGTGTCAAATTATCTAATCCTTTAGCTCTTGAATTGTTCTTGTCTTATTGACGTACACTTTTTATTTTAAATATTACCAAAGAAAGAAGGCCAACGGTGTCAAATCATATGATCGTGACGGCGAGTTAACATGGCCATTGAATTTCTCGTGCAGAGGAGCCATTGTTTCGTTGGCAGTGTGACACATTCTTTTGGAACTAGGTACTTATCGCCCAGGTCCATATCCTCAATTTCTGGCAAAAAGAAATCCGTTATCAGCTCGCGATAGCGAACACCATTCACAGTAAATGCTTGGCATAACTCATTTTCGAAGAAGTAAGGCCCGATGATGCCACATGGCCATTAACCGCACCAAGCATGCATGCACAGGCGTTTTCACATTTTCTACAGAGCCGGTTTGCGGACTCATTTGATCGATTATGTTGACCAAAAAAATCAAGATGTGCACAAAATGTATTTTTGATCTGAACGCCCATTTTCGTAAAAGGCTTCAGCAATCTTAACGCGCTGTTCAATGGTGCACCTCTCCATGGTTGAATTTGGCACTGATACCAAGAAATGTCAAATTAAGTTGGACAAAAATTTGACGTTACGGTGTGACACACAGTTTTCATCGTGCAATATGGTTAGACCACCCTTAAGTAGTAATAAACCTTAAAATTATTCATACATAAGCAAACTCGAATATAAAAACTATAACTATACGTAAATATATTTGTCACTTGCATGAATTTTCGTTTCGAAAATTATTATAACTTAATTTTTAATGTAGGTTTTTAATACCTTATTTTGACTTATATCCCACAAACTAAAAAATATATCGCAAAAAGTGGCGTATACGACAAAATTGAAAAATTTTTTCAAACGTGATAATGGCTATAACTTAAAAATTTTTTTCCATGACTTGAGATATTTTTACATAAATCGATAAAGAACTTCAAACACAATATCTGACAAAAATATTAGACGACTTTTTTCACGTAAATTTTTGTGTATAAAAATTTGAACCTTAAGATTCGATTTCCCAAAAAAAGATTTTTGTGATATACGGCAAGATAACTTCGGCACGACGAAATGATGAACGCATGTTTGCTGATAATCTTTTATAGCAGAAGGTAATTCTCTTCTAACTAATTGACACTTGTTTGTGCGGCATCTATTTAAGTAAGATATCTTAAGACAATTGAATTTTGATTTGCAAACCAGTGATGCATCTCCAAACATTTGTTTTTGGCTTATGAAAAATTGTTAAAAAAATATCAGTGACGAGGTCAGTGATGTTAACTTTTATTTTATTACTCAATTACCGCTTTTGAGAAGAAATTACCTAACGCAAAAATTTTTAATCAAAACATTAATGTGCTGTTTCCAAATGACAGGCGATTAATTGTATAGTAAAATTTAATTTTAGATGTGTTTTAAGAAAATTCTGAATAGAAATTTTTGTCTTCAAATACATATTTATGTGATAAACGTTAAAAAAATAATGTATTGTTTAATTCATTTAACTACATACATAAAAAAAATATGTACCTATGTACTATAATAACTTTTGAATTAATTTAAGAAAAATCAATCCATCCGTACTTAAACCAAAGCAAATCGTTATCAATAGTGTGGTAATTACGAATTACATTTAAAAACCCTTCCCTAGAGGGAAGCGAACTGATACCAAAGTAGTCCCGTGATAGGTCTTTGGTGGTAGTGACCGGTTCTAGTTTTAACACTTTCTATGAATAAGACCTATCACTTTTACATGGGGTTGTCATTAGAGGGGGTCAATTGACACCATTTGTCCAGTCACATATCTGTTCTCAATGGACGTGTTTAGTGACAGTTACTACAATGTAGTATTATTTTAATACAATGAAGTATTTTTTCAATAAAACAAGTCCTAGAATTAAATTAAAGGACCAAATTTTAGAAAGTGACAAAAAAAATGTGTCATACTGTATCGCAATTCATTTCCTATTCTACATTTTTGTTCTTCATAAACCTGTTACATGATTGGTACTCCTTTCACTGGTCATGAGTTCTTCCTTTTTGTACCTGTTCTATTTGCACAACTCCCAGGACCAGTCTGTTGGACCAATTGACACAAATTTCCCGCAGGGTTATGTGTTATTTCCAGGTGACAAACAATTGATTGTGTAGAAAAATTTATATAAAAATCACTCACATTTTTGAGTGCTTTTCATATACATTTTACTACACAATCAATTGCTTGTCACCTGGAACCAGCACATTAATCCCCGATCCGTACATAAAATAATCCAAAAACTATAGTTTAATTTAAAATAGTGCGGCTACTTAATATGTTTAAGAAGTATTGGTTTTTAAAAGTTTAATATAAAATTAATAATTAATTAATTTAATTTTTTTTTAACACTTATCGATGTTACAAAAACATTTACAGAACATAAAGTTCTTAATTTTTTTGTTATAACATTTATTCATGTATTTTTAAATTGAAAATCATCTCTCAAGTAAAGTTATAATTATAAACAAAAAATCCAATTTTCTTTAAATTACCGTATTTAAAATAAAATTACCTTGCAACCTTTTGCGGCCCAAAATTACCCTAAAAAAGGGTAATTAATAACCTTACGGTTAACATCACTGGACGAGGTGTCAACGTATGACAACCGATGTGTATTTGCTTATGAAATAAAAAGTATAAGAAATATGTATATATATCAGGCGCGGATTCAGGGGGGGTGAAATAAGGAAATTTCCCCCCCGTAAATTATAAAAATATGTTTTGTTAATTTCGATAATACAAGAATACCCATTAATATTATCTTTTTTTAATGTACACAATTTTTGGAAATCCCAGCAAGGTTTTTTTTTGTTTTTTTTATTGAATCTCTAACGAAATTTTCAATAAGTATTTTTTTGTTTTTTTATTGAATCTCTAACCAAATTTTCAATAAGTATCCAAATCTTCATCCTAATAGTTATTTATTAGATATTTTCAATGAAACATCTAGTTTAATGTATTCAAATACTTATTATTCTACATTCAATCCCAGCAGGTGCCATCTATGTATAACCAAAGAGTAAACGTTTAACTTGATAGTGCGTGCGGTTGAATTATTAAAAAGCCTTAGTATTTGTAATATTTATGTACATACATATATATGAGTTATATGAAAAAAATTCCTATTTGATAATTTTTGACGAACGCAAGGATTTGTCGGGGAAAAGCCAGATTTCCTTATCTTTAAAATATTTCAACATACAACAAAAAGTTGTTAGGGAAGAATTGTTTTGGCTTTGTTGTAAAAGCATTTGAAGAGCCTTCACAGGATATTGATTATGACGCTGATGTGTCAATTGATGCGATGGCACTATCATCAACAGTTCTTAAAACTTTGACAAATTTTAGTCTTGACCTAAAAAACTGTATAGGAGTTGAAACTGATGGGTGTCGTTTGATGTCAGCAGAAAATGGAGCTGTTTAAAAATTCTGGAAACCGCGACAAATGCGAAACAAACGCCTTGCTATTTCCCGTAAATCAGGCAAAACACGTTTTTACTGAAGTATTTGGGAGCCAAACTCTCTACATTATGCGAGACAAGATGGGTGGACCGTCATGACTCAGCTTTACACTTTGCAACAAGTGTACATCATATAGTAGAAGCTTTGGAAAACATATCTGAGTGGAAAGGTAGAGATACTTCATCAAGAGCCTTATATTAAGGAACTCACTTAGAACTTTTGAATTTATTTGCGGAATAAACATATTAAGTGTGATACTTATTGTAACACAGCCGCTTAGTATCATTTTACAAAAGCACGATATAGATCTTCAAAAAGGATCAAGCCTTATCAAAACTTTAATCATGTGCCTTGAAGAAAAAAGAAATAAAGCCGAAGAACAATTTAAAGTGATTTTAAAAAAAGTTAAAGTTATTTGCGTTCAAATCGAGGTTCCAACCTAAAAAACAAGATTTGAACGAAATAATTACATCCAAATTGTTGAAGATTTCTACCGAGTTGTAGGTTTCATTCTCTTATTGAATTTATTTTAGAAGATCTCAAAACACCTTTCCAATAGATATCTTTAATGTATTGAACATACCAAAACTTCTACTCAAAGTGTAATCAAGTCATATACAGATATAAAACTTTTAAAACCACAACTCGAGATAAACACTTACTAACATCTTAACTTGAGCCTGAACTGTAGCATTGGCAACAAACATGGAAATTATCTGAAAATCTATCAGATAACGTTGTAGATGCTTAAATAAACTGTGATGAAGATATCTACCCAAATCTAAGAAAAATATTTCAAATTTTCGTTTCAATGCTCGTAAGTAATGCTACGAGCGAGAGGTCATTTCCTACCCTTCGTCGAATAAAAACATGGCTCGGATCAACAATGACAAACTGAACATAGACTGTACTATCTAAATTTGCCTCACAAGGAAATCATAAATTGCTTATTTAAAAAGACTAGATGACCCGTGCGAATATTTCGCACCGTAATTTTTATCAATGAAAATATTAATTTTTCAATTTCTAATTATTTTTCGTCATTAGTGTTAGAAATAAGCTTTAAAATGAGATATCATTCATTAAATTTGATGCGGTGGTATGGGAGATATTTGCAACCGACAAAAAAAAGTGCTTTAGAAATAATATATACTAGATGACCCGTGCGAATATTTTGCACCGTTAGTTGTAATTTTTGTAACATAAAATGAAAATAATTAATAGAAATTTTAGTAACTTCAATACATTTTAAAATATAATTTTTATCAATGAAAATATTAATTTTTCAATTTCTAATTATTTTTCGTCATTAGTGTTAGAAATAAGCTTTATAATGAGATATCATTCATTAAATTTGATGCGGTGGTATGGGAGATATTTGCAACCGACAAAAAAAAGTGCTTTAGAAATAATATATATGATGACCCGTGCGAATATTTTGCACCGTTAGTTGTCATTTTTGTAACATAAAATGAAAATAATTAATAGAAATTTTAGTAACTTCAATACATTTTAAAATATAATTTTTATCAATGAAAATATTAATTTTTCAATTTCTAATTATTTTTCGTCATTAGTGTTAGAAATAAGCTTTAAAATGAGATATCATTCATTAAATTTGATGCGGTGGTATGGGAGATATTTGCAACCGACAAAAAAAAGTGCTTTAGAAATAATATATATGATGATTAGTTTATTTTAATTTATATTGAATAGGTATTTTATTTAACCTTATTGTTGAGTTTTTTTAATATAATATACACAAATTGCTTTTAATAAACTTTTAAAAACAAATTTTTTTTTGTATCATAAAAAATTCCCCCCCCTAAGGCTCAAGCTATATATATATATATATATTTAATTTTAAAATATTTTTGAAAATTCCAATAAATTAAAATTCCAATAAATAACTAAATTAGAAGTAAGAAAATCTATTTTTTTTGTTTAATAAACTATTTATGCTATTTAAATATTATTGCGTGTGTTTAAAGATTATTTTTATAATATAATAGAAAATGAATAAAAACGTTTTTACCTTATTTTTCTTATTTAGAGAATTCTCCTAACATTTTTTCACCTTAGCACTAACAGTACGTTCATAAACGATTTAAACTTTAAAGCATAAAGAAACCAACTTTATGTTGTCTGAAGCGTAAATTTAGCTTTCGTTACAGAAATTTAAACGATCCATAAGCTTTCTGTACACTTTTAACATAACTCTACAAAAAGTTTAAAATAATAGCTTTTTAAATAGAGAGCGAGAGTAAATAGCTGTTAACTCTTGTTTTTCAATCAGGTTTCCCAGATGTAAATTTGTGTGCCCAAAAATTATTTTTTTGCTTCCCAAAAATCCCCACTAAATACTCTTAAATTTTAAGTAAATTTTGTTTAGAATTTGTCATAAAATATTTTATTTGTACAAAACCAGTTAGCCAGATTGCCGTTGATGTATGCACGACTTCTTCCTACCGTTTCTAGAAGACATACGACAGTATGAGAAAACTCGAATATATAACATGTAAAAGAAATAAAACAATCAAAATTAAATTGCAACTATACTAACTTTATTTATAAAACGGGGATACAAAGTTTTTCTGAGGATTTTGTTAGGGACTTTTTGTGGAATTTTTTGGGACTTTTTTCTTATTTTTATTATTGTATATTCATTTTCATGATCATGATCTGGCCTAAGCAACCAGTGAAATGCGCATAGAAGCTAGCTTTCCCTCAACAATAAATTTTAGTGTATTTATCATATATGAAAAATTGGGAATTTAGCACGTCATACAAAAATCTTAATAATAAATTTTGTATTCCCGTAAATAACTTTGATAACAAAAACAATCTTTGGAATAAAAATTTAAGACTTGCAGTCTTTTGCTGAGTAATGATATTTTTCATGTTGAGTGTATTTACTGAAGACATAACAATTGAGGTGATACACACAGATTATTCTACTTAGCATTAGATGCAATGAATTCGGAATACAGTTTTGAGGAATAAATAAAATCAATTGATTTATTTATTTTTTTTTTTTTTTAATTTTTTTTTATTATTGAATCTTCCTTATCGAAATTTATAATATGTATTCAAATCTTAATTCTACTTGTTGTTTATTAGTTGTTACCAGTGTAACCACTAACTGCTGTATTCAAATTTTAAAAATGTCTTCTAGTTAGGCTCAAAGTATCGGTTCTTTTTAGCCTCTGGTGCTCTGGACCTTCGAACTGAAGCAGACCCCGAGCGAGGTAGTTAGGGTGGGCCATTAGTTTATCGATGTAACTTATTGAATATTTTTTAATTTCCTCCTGGATAGTGGGGACGTTGAGATCTCTGTGGATAATATCATTACGTATATACCATGGGGCGCAGACAATTTGTCGTAATATTCTAGACTGTCTTCTTTGAAGCTTTTGGATGTTAGATGCACATGCAGTACCCCATAATTGGATGCCATATGTCCATATTGGTTTTATGATGGACTTGTATAAAAGAATTTTGTTGTCTAAAGACAAGTTTGAGTTTCCACCGAGAAGCCAATGTAGTTGAGCTGCTTAAGTTTCATAGCCGTTATTTTCGCTTCAATATGGCGAGACCAGGTCAAGCGTCTATCTATATGAATTCCCAAGTACTTAACATGGTTTTCTATCGGAAGAGTTATGTTATTTATTTTTACAGCTGGGCACGTTTGTCTTTTGAGCGTGAAAGTTAAGTGAGCACATTTAGCCGGGTTAACCTTTATTCTCCATTTTTCTAGCCAGGCCTCTAGTTCATTGATGTGGGACTTCAGATTTTGCGATGCGACTTTTGGGTCATGGTTAACGATAATAAATGCTGTGTCGTCTGCAAATGTAGAGGTATGCGTGCTCAGGTTTGTTGGCATATCCGCTGTGTCTATTATATATAGAAGCGGTCCTAATATGCTGCCTTGGAGGACACCAGCAGTAATTTTCTTGAGGGGGAAGTATTTATCTTGCGACCTTACTATGAATCTTCTGCCTGTTAGATAGCTCTCCAGAAGCTTGTGAGTGTTTTGAGGAAGCATTCGTGTTATTTTGATGAGTAGCCCATCATGCCAAACTTTGTCAAATGCTTGGGAAATGTCTATAAACAGGGCTGAGCAGTATTGCTTTTTCTCAAACGCCGATCTTTTAAGGGTGACAATTCTATGCACTTGTTCTATTGTACCATGTTTCGCTCTGAATCCGAACTGGTGATCCGGGATGATGTCGTGTTCATTAAGATGAGGAGTTATACTTAAAACGAATATTTTTTCGAAAAGCTTCGATAGGATTGACAATAAGCTTATCGGTCTGTACGACGCAACCTGGCTAGCATCTTTTCCTGGCTTGGGAATCATAACAATTATAGACCTCTTCCATGAGGATGGGATTGATTTAGTGTTGTCATTAAAAGTAAAGATGAAATCCATTAGGACTGCGCCCAATTTCAACTTAATTCAATGTTTCAACAGACATTTGTGAATCACAATAGATAAAACTGCCGTTTGTTTAATGCAAAGATTTATTTGACGTACAAAAATTTTTTTGTTTAAGCTTATTTTGGACAGAAGGTTATTAATATCAAGATGACGAAGAATCACGGCCATTTGAATTTAGTCAAGTTGTTATAAATCGTCGGTCTCATGTAGAAAGGCCCTAACTCGATTTTTTTCGAAATTGAGTTTTTTAGTGATTCAAATACATTTCCCACAAATACACCTCGTCACAAAAATTTTAAACAATAAAAGTTTAACAAGCAATTGAAGAAGCCATTTTACATTATGATACATACAGTTTCTATTATGTTTTTGCCTTCTCCTGTAAAGTTGCATTTATGTGAGTTAGGGCCTTTCTACATGAGACCAACGAAATACTGCTTTGTATGTGGAATGCTTTTCCGCAGTGAACCTTATTAACAAAAATAAAAAAGGGGTTTTTGGTGATAACGACATAATTTTTGGGTTTAAAAATTTAAAATTTGTGGATAAAATTGGAAAAATATCTGACAAAACTGCATGTGCCATACAATTATGAAACTCGGTTGTTCAAGGTGGCTAAGGAAGTACTGGCGATTTGGGATCAACCATAAAGTTGTAATATTGAGCCAGCGATTTGTTGCAATAAACTTTTTGGATATAATAATGTTGAATGTGAACCACACCTACACGTCAAGTTTTTTTCTGCATTTCATTTGACATTTCTCAATTTCAGAGTAACTCAATTTGAACCATGGAAAGATACACAACTGAGCATCGCGTTAAAGTTATTCAGGCTTATTATGAAAAAGGCGTTCAAATAAAAATGCATATCATGCACTTCGTGATTTTTTCGGTCAATTTAATCGCCCAAATGTGCGCACAATCGGAAAAATCGTGCAAAATTTGGGCAAACAGGGTCTGTAGGAGATGTGATAACACCAGTGCATGCTCGTTCTGCAGATAATATTGCTGCTGCTCGAGACAGTGTGGCTGCCGAGCCGTCCACCTCAACTCATCTCACGCTCGTCGTTGATGAACATTATGCATAAAGACTTACATTTACATGCTTACAAGGTGCAACTGACTCAAGAACTAAAGCCTCTTGACCATTCCAAACGTCGTCAATGGTCAGAATGGTGGCAAGAAATGACAACAGTGGATGATAAATTTTTGAAGAAAATCATCTTCAGTGATGAGGCACATTTACAGGGGGTGTGCTTCAATACCATGTGAGATAAGGCCATGATGGCTTCATCTGTAATTCAATAGATAGATGAAGCCTTTTTTCAATTGAACGGGAGATAAAGCTATCATGGCCTTAGTTCACATTAGCAATATTAGAAAATGGCTTTATCTCTCATTTCAGTTCCGGAGACACTAAAGTTAAGTATTGAAATCTGGTTTCGCATACTAAAGTTTTTCTGCGTGGCTTAGGGGTTTTTTCCTCCAGTAGGACGCGGCAAGTAGCTTTGCTGAATAAAGTTAACTAAGGATTTTCCCTTTTACAGAATGTTTACAACATGCATAACAATTTTCTGAAAAAATATGGCTTTATCTCTCATTTGCGAAAAAAATAAATATATGGCTATATCTCTCATTTCGCCAAATTTTATATATGACCTTACCTCTCAATGATTGGGCAATAAGGCCATTATGGCTTTATCTCCCATTCAATTGAGCAATAAAGCCATCATGGTCTTATCTCACATGGTTTTAAAGCACCCCTCCCCCCCCCCCCCCATTAACACCTCAGTGGATTCGTCAATAAGCAGAATTGCCGCATTTGGGCGCATGAAAATCCAAGAGTGATTGTCGAAAAACCAATGCACCCACAAAGGTATTTTTTCCAAAATGAGGCCGGGCAGGCAGTTACTGTGAATGGTGTTCGCTATCGTAAGATGACAACGAACTTTTTATGGCCCAAATTGGAAGATATGGATGTGGACGATATGTGGTTTCAACAGGACGGTGCCACTTGCCACACAGCTAACAAAACAATGGCTCTCACGTGGTGGTGATGTCAATTAGCCGCCAAGATCATGTGATTTGACACCGGTGGATTTCTTTCTTTGGGGTTATTTGAATTATCTCATCAAGAGGTAAAGGATGAGATAATTCGGCACATTAACAGCATAGAACCTCAATTATGCCTCAGCGTCATTGAAAATATGGACCATCGGCCGAATTTTTATTCCATACATAATTGAACCATACCAATATTATAATAATAAAAAGAAATGGTAGTAATTTCCTAAATATTTTAAGTTTTATTCAAAATCAACATCGTCGCTTAAAATTTAACCCTTTTGTCGAATCGAATTAATTAAAAATCTTTCAATGTCATGATTTAGCAATGTTGTCAACCGAACCAAATTTCGGTATCGGTATTAAAGAATTTGTTGTTTCAGTATTAGAATTTAACTTTTTAATATTTCGGTGTCGTCGGCGATATTTATATTATATCGATAAAGGTATACCGAATCAGAAACTTTTATAACGGTATAGGTTTATCGGTTATAAGATTAAATTAACCAAATCAAATAAGAATTTAAAACAAAACATAAAAGGGGGTCTAAGTAGATATTTTCCATTGTGGGAATAGAAAATATCTTTGCGAGAAACTGAAACAGATAACGGGTTTTCTATCAATGCCGGTTTACTATTTGGGAATCGGTATCAACACTGGTATTCAGTTTTAAACGGTATGTAAGAGGTATCGGTTTGAATAACGGTATCGGTTTCCAACCTTGTGACTTAGTAAAAGATCTGTCAAACATAAAATTTAATTGCAAATATTGTTTTAGCTGCCATTAAAAGTTAAACTTTTATAAAAATTTTCCACAGTTAAAAGTATGTCCCTAACAAAATTCCCAAATCAGCTATTTTATCCCCGCTTTCAAAATAAAATCAAAATTTGGGGATAAATCCTCTAATTTAATAATTCTGGTTTTAATGAAAACAAAATTGATACTCAAAAAACAATAATGAAGATCTTAAGGCGGATGCTAAGACCATAACAAAGAAAACAAAATTTTCAACATGTTTGTCTTAGGTTAGTTCTGTCTGCATTTTAGTATCCATCATCATCCGAACAACTAACCAACTACATACAAATAGGTATGTATGTATGTTTGTATTTGTTTTTGTTTTCTAAAAATGCAGTTGTTCTGTTCTTTCTATAAAAAGACATGTTGCTGCTGCTGCTTATTTTTGGTTGCAGTTGTTGACTGCATTGCAATTTTCTTTTTATCTGCTTGTTGTGGTTGTTGTTTGCGCTAATTTGTAACAATAAACAATAAATTGTTGTTTTTTCATCTTCTTTTTTTCTTAAATGGTGTGCCACGAGTGACCCATTTTCAGTTCCTAGTTATAAATAAATGCTCTCACATTGTTGCAAAGAGTTCTTTGCATTTCATTGTGTTCGAGTTGATGATGCTGATTTTCACAACTTTTTATTTAAAGTTTATGACACTTTGAGATGTTTTTCGTGTCAAAAATTTATTTTATTAAGGAAAAGCTAGTTAACTTGTTTTTTTAAGTTTAAGTACAAAAGTTTCTGCCTTATTGTTAAACCGAACTGGTAATGTTGCAATTTTAAGCTTTATTTTCTGTTTGTTATTGTTTAAAGAACACCTTTCTTATTTTTAGCAGTAGCGGTTATTTTAGTTGTACTTTAGTTTGGTTTGTTGATTGTTTTTTGTGACTCTTTTTTAAAACAAGTTCTTGTTCTTTTGAATAAATTATATGAGAATGTAAATGTTTGCATGTTTATTTATACAATTGTTTGACTGCACTTAATGTACCTATAGGTACGTGTGTATGCATATAAAACTGACTCCTCTACTACTCTACTACTCTGTTATTAGTTTTGCTATAAAAACATACTTACGAGTATTAATGTCGCATATTCGTTTGTTTTAATTGTTAATTGTTTTTCGTTATGTTTTGTTTTGTGTGTTTGTATGTTTGTACTTTAAAAGTAATTTTTATTCTGTGAGTGTGTCTGTTTTATTAAGACTTGTCTTTTATTAAAACTGGTTTTTAACTGTCTCATTGCAAAAACTCCCTTGAATTCGTTTTTATTTTTTTTTATTTTTACTTGTTATATGTTTGCACATTAGGGCGGATCCATTTGTGTGTTTAAAAAGTTTCTTCAAAATTCTTTAAATATTGTATTTCTTCCTAAGAATTACTCTAGAATGACCCTCAAATAATTTTTTTTTATCAGAGTGTGTAATTTTTGTTACTATGTAGTTTGAACTACAGATTGCGATAAAATAACATTTCATTTAAATGTGGTAAAAATTAATAAAATTTTTTTAATTTGCTTAATTGAATGTGGGCTGTAGTATTTGATTTATATCTTCTAAATTAAACTTAAGGCCAAGTTACTCATATGTAAATCTTGCGGACACCTAAACTTGTTGATTGTCTTCAATGGTTGTTAGTGACTAAAAAAAGAAAAAGAAAATTTGTCTTAATTTGTATATAATTTATAGATATTTGATTTTGTTATCTGTGACTTTTGTATAAAAATGTATAAAAAAATTTCATGTGCGTCGATGGAATGTTCGCTTTGTCCATCAACATAAACAAACGTAAAGCTCTTTAACAGCTGATACTTAAAAACGGTGAAACATTTTAGTTTTATAAAATTCATTCACAACCCAACATCACGTTTACGTTAGAGCTCCTATTTATACACAAGCTTGGTAAGGAAAATGGAACAGCTGATCTTCAACGTTTACGAAAGAGTAACGAGTCTTTGAATCTTTTTCCGCCTTTGCTCTTTTTTAGGTTTGGATTTGTGATTTTCGGGATAGTCGACCCCAATGATCCCAAGTTGTATTATTTTTATGGCTGTTAACATGGTTCTTAACAAGAGTTTTTCCCCTCACTTTTTGGATGGCCGGAAAAGCAGGAAATAAAAAAATAAAAAACGAAAAATTCCCGGGGTCCCGGGATTTACGCCCAAAATTTTTTATTTATTTATTTCCTAATAAAACTTATATTTATTACTAGCTAGTAGGGTATTCATTTAATCGGGCTTTTGCTTTAATCGGTTGATCATTCGATTAATTAACGGAGGTTTTGGTTAAATTGGTTAATTTTTTTTTTTGATCGGTTAACCGATTAATACATTTTTTTATAAATTAAGTAATTTCAATAAATAAAAATGCATCAATTATTTATTAGTTATGTGATAGAAATTTTAAAAACGAAACGATTTGAAACCGAAAATACCGTTTTCAGTATCTTTTAAAATGGATTTTATTTTAAGTCTTTATTCTTTATATACGTTAACTGAAGTGTATTCTGAACGAAAATATTAAAAATGGATTTTAAAATCCCCCGAAATTCATCACACCTTTTAAACACGTTCGTTTTGAAATCGATCGGTTTTCATCACATACCTGATTATTTAGAGTTTATTAGTAAAAAAAAACAATAACATAACAGTTCATTAACTAAAACAGGCAAACAGAAAAATAATTCATAAATATGTCATACATATCATTTATTAGCTACATATGTGAGATCATTTTATTAGTTACTTTAACAATTAAAGGAGATTTTATAACATAATCTTTTATAAAACTAATTTTGTTTGGATTAAAGCGTTTTTTTTTGCATAAGTTTTGACAAAACTTGACTTGGCAAATTTGTTTTCCCTTATCGTAGATATTGGAGAAATCGAAAGCAACCCATAATACAGAATATCTGATTTCTCAGTCCTTTTCCAGGATTTCTCTAAACATATAAAAAATTCCATTATGCCATTAGAGTCCTGTTTTATTTTTTTTAAACTTTTGAACACTTCTAATTGTTTCGGTTAATTCTGTTTAAAGACTAATATGAGAAGAATTGAGAAGAAACAAATAACGAAACACATATGCACTTATTAAAAGTACGTGAAACAAAAAAAGGTGTAGGCAGAAACACTTATTTAACCCATTTTCGCTACATTCCTGTTGATCGAAAAAAGTGAAGGTGCTTGTAACTTTAGTCACCGGTCGGCAAAAAATGGGTTAAAATGAAGATCATCTCTGTTTGTGTAAAAAAATATATTCTAAACTAATACCTTTTGTATATACATACATAATACGAAACAAATAATTAAAAACCCAAAAAAAAAATACAAAAAATTTAAGCAATTTGTTACAACGGTTAATCGGTTAATCGACTGAAATTAACCGGTTTAATCGTTAATCAAAACCAGCTAATATTAAATTTACCGGTCAGTTAATCGGGTGGTAATAATCGCTTAACCGATTGACGGTTAACCGAATGAATACCCTACTAGCTAGTATTCTTAAAATCACTAAGTCTAGTATCTATTATCAGCCATGTCACAGAGTACAATACCGTTCGGAAACGGAATTCATTCCGTATTTTGGTGCTTCAGAAAATGACGAAAAAATTTTTCGGAATGAAACCATTTTTGTTTTCATGAACGGTATGGGAGTTGTCTGTATCTGAATGGCCATAAAACTATCAAAATACACTTTCCATCAACAAACAAATATGTTTTTTTCAATTCCGAACGGAATTGTACTCTGTGACATGGCCATATATAACAAATACGAAAACATTTAAGATTAAAGTTATTTTAGGAAAACTAAGAGGTCCTTTTTGCCAAAAGTAGTAGTAGTAGCAGTAATTCTTTATTTTTTTAATAATCCATTACAAACATTTTTATTTTTATAATTTTTATAATAAATAAATAGATAAATAAAATAAAATAAAAGAAATTTACGTACGGCTTTGACATTGTCGTTAGCCGGAAAAGTAGGCTTAATATGAAGATATAAAATGTTCTGTATAAACTATTTCAATGATTAAATTCATTTATTAAATTTAAAAACATTTTCTTCTGGTATTGCTATGGTATGAAACTGTTGCAATCTGATGGAATTTAGAACAGGACATAAGGAGCATTCTTTATTGCTGCTTCTCGAGAACCTAGCGCAATTTAAATTTATTAAGTCACTGCGAGCTTTTAGAATCAGTGTTACATAACTTTGGTCATGCAAAATCATAAAATAAAATTGGCCAGCTGTGGATCTTAGGTTTTTATAAAATGTTTGGCTTTGAGAGGCTCTCATGAGGCGTCCGTTACGGTATTAAATTTCCAAGGCAGTCAGGAAATAGTTTTGATTTTCGACCCATTGGTGTGATGTTGTGCTCATTTGCCAATATATGTTTAACTCGTTTCCTAGTTCATTAATTCTCTTTGCCCACAATATGTTTTTTCTAGAATTTTAAGCCTTAATTGACGAGTTAATCGCGATGAATTTAATTTAGTGTAATTTAAGGGTGTAGAAATGACCGCCTTGCAAACCAGTCTCCAGCATTAAAACATAGTTTGGTGTGAAATTGGGTAGTTTTAATATCCGTTTTATAAAATATCTCTGCAGCTTGTCCACATCTTTAAAGTGCATATTTCCCCACATTTGGGCACCATATGATTGTACAGAGCGTCTCACAGCTTCAAATAATTTGTATTTTGTTTTAAAAGATATATTTCTTTTGTTCAGAAATTTCTACTTTGTACATTTTTCGAGAATGCCATTTTTGAGGTTAAGATCATACCTTAGTAGTTATATTCGTTAACTATTTCTACAACTTCGTCTTAAAATAGCCATTTTTCACGACAAGATAATCTACCTCCATTTCTAAACACCATTATTTGAGACTTTGTAAGTCTCTTCTAATCTTTCCATCATTTTCTGCAACACTTCTATTTCATCTGCCAATATTACAATGTCATCTGCATTCAAAAGCAATCTAATATTCAATTCATCTATTACGATGCCTCCGCCTAAATGTTCGTGCAGATCATTTATGTAAAGAGAAAATAATAGGGGAGATAACAAGCACCCTTGCTTGACGCCTGAATATGTTTCAAATGGTTCAGAAAGTTCGGTTCCATTCCAAACAGTTGAGTATGTTCTAGAGCATACACTGCATAACAAATTTACCATTTTTGTAGATACACCAAGACTATGTAGCTTAAACATAAGAGAGTGTCGAAAGATTTTGTCAAAAGCTGCTTTAAAATCTACAAAAAAAGCATAAACTTTTTTCTTTTCTTCCATTTTTAAATTTACAACAGCTGCCAAGTTATAAATGTTATCCAATGTAGAATAACCTTTTCGAAATCCACCTTGATATTCCGTGATGATATTATTCTGTTCAGTCCATTGATGTAAGCGATTGTTTATGATACCCATCATAATTTTTGCAACACAATTCATAAATGAAATTCCACTATAATTGCATGCTAAGTTGGGGTCGCCTTTTTTGAATATAGGAAAAATTACGCTTGATATAAATGTTTCGTCAACTTCCATTGAGTTGTATAAATAGTTATAGCATTTGGTAAATTCTTTCAGCAATTCAGTTGGAGCATTCTTATAAAATTCATTGGGAACTCTGTCTTCCCCAGGGGCTTTATTTATTTTGGCTTTATTTAGCACTTGAATAATTTCCAAGGTAGTTATTTTTGAATCATGAAAAGTTGCAAGTTACACAACGCGCGTTACAAACCCATTCCTGTGAGATGTTTTTTTATTTGTTTACTTATTTGTGCATTGAAAATATTGTATGTTTTTTAAGCTCTTCAATAAGTTGTTATTTTATGATTCACAAATTTGTTAAATTATTCTTTGTATTGTCAGCTGATTACTTGTCACAAATACACAACGCGTTAAAAAGTTCGAAGTAAACCAACTTTCTAGCGCAAACGTGTCAAATTACTTTGCATGTAGCTTGTTCTATGAAAACACGCTAGTTTAACTTTTTTCGACAGAAGTCTACAGAGCGCGCGCGCACTAACGTGTGCTATGTACTTCTACCTTTAGATGGCTAAAAGATAGGCAATTTGTAATGGGCGTGGGATTATTAGAATCTTTCCATTGCATCTGACTTAAATTTAGCTTAACCATATTTCGCCATAATAGGTAATAAATGAAAAGACATTTTGGCGATACTTGAAAAACATGGCTTTATTGCGGAAGCTTAAATTTGACATAATCGATCTAGAAGTATGATATACTTAAAACTGCTTGGGGACTACGTCATTTGAGTTTTATTTGATTAATTTTTCTAAATATTTTTAAGCGTTGTACACGCAAAGAAAAAACATGGTTGTGGTAAACATATTCTAAGAGCAACATATTATGATAAGATTCATGATTGTAGTCACCATATTAAGATTATTATTTAATCATATTATGACTAAATATACTCGTACTATTACATCATAATATTTTTCCCTTAATCATATTATTATTCTGTTAATCATACTAAGTTAAGAAGTAATCAAATTATTGTCATGTTAATCATAATAAGCTAAAAAATAATCATATTATTGTCATGTTAATCATAATAAGCTAATAAGTAATCATATTATCATCATGTTAATCATAATAAATTTAGAAGCAATCATATTATGATACAGCACCTTTCATAGCTGTCATAAAAATACAAAATAAATTAAAATATTTTTGCATCGATTTTTTATTTTGTGGCTTTTTACAATTTTTCTTAATGTTAATCAAATAGCGGAGTTCAATATAAGGCTTGCAAAAGAGCAAATGAAAAATCTGTTGTTTTCATGGGCAACCGCGTGTGTCCATTTTTTCGATTTTAAGATGTTGATGAAATATCGTAGCACTTTTATAAAATATAACGAAATCTCTGTGTGTTTTGTTGTTGGATTTTACAAAAAAACTATGATATTTTGCATTTGCACTATTACATCACTAATACTTGAATGAATTCCGCTAATATTTTAATTTTTCAATTTCTTTAAACTTATTTTTTTTATGGAATTTTATCTTTTAATTGTTTAACCGCTCACAAATAAAAAAAACGACACAACTGCTTCAAAATTATTTTACAAATGGCGCTAACATAATATGATTAGAGTAAAAATAGTTTGATTGCATCTTTAACATAATATGATAAATGTATAGAAAGTTATCATGTTATGGCTATTAAATATCATGATATGGTTGTGAGAAATATAATATGTTTAGAAAGTTATCATAATTAAGTTGTTAGAAAAATAATTATTTTTCGGTCAACAATACTCAAATTCATAATTGCGATAAACATTGATATGTTTACAGCAACTATAATATTGTTGATATTAAATAAAAATAACAATTATTTGTGTACGACAACAATATATTGTTACATTAAACATAGTGTTGTTGCCGTAACCATGCCCAACCATATTTTTTCTCTGCGTGTAGTAATATTTTTTACCCAGTTCTTCAAAATAAAGCAAATAAAATATGTTATTGTTTGTTCACAGCATTTAGGGGTATAAACTACTGAGGTACTTTAGTCCCTGAAGTTTTCTTAATTATTTTAAAAATCATATAAATATGTTATATATTTAGTTTTCAATATTTATAAGAATACGTTAACTCCGAACAATTTTGTGAGGTTTGTAAAGTTGTCCATTATTTCTGTACTGACACTTTTTGAAAGTTGTCTTTTTTTTTTGTTACAATAATATTTAAAATCTACTTTAAGGGGATACATAGCAACATTAAATATTGTTTCAGGAGTGAATAAAACAAGTTTTCAAAATCTTAAATTTATTCGAATTCATACGAAATGTGTTCACCCTATTACAACATGTTATAAGCTTAACTTACATATGCATGTAAATGCTGAGCGTGTGTGGCGTTGGTGTATAGAATAACAGTTGGCAAAAGGGGCTTTTAAGAAGTTTAGCAATTATCTTTCTTTTCTTTTGACATTGTTTTTTCTTTATTGTTTAATTTCACTAGAAAATATATGATAAAATAGTATTAAGTATCATTGATGTAAATACTATGAAAAACGGTTATTTTTCTTATAAAAAATAAACAATTGACAATATGAGTTTACACAATTAAGATCGAAAAGGGTTGCCATTAGAGTTTGTTTTCAATTGCCGCTTCCCAGGGAATAAATTGCAGGATTCCCGGGAAATTTCTAACTAAAACTAACCTAAGTAAGTCTATGGGGGACTTTAGCCTTTAGTTGTTGTTCACGATGTTCACCATGACAGTTCGTATCAGCCTACATCTGTCGTGGTGAATATCTAATGGGTCACAGTGCTTATTGCCAAGTCTTTGATACACTCCAGCAAGAATAAGAAAACCACAAAATTTGGTAGTGTCATATCTAGTCTAAGTCTAAGTCAAATTTCTTTATTGAGTAATTATGTATTTGTTAACGTTAAAGTCTTCGTTAAAGTGTTTGTAGTAGCCATCTTATTAGGGTGGTATTTAGATAGAGGCCAAACATATTTTTTAACTTGCCATAACTTCCTGATAAATGTCGGTATTGACATACAAATCGGCGACAATAACTTCCATGGTAGCTTCTACATCATGACAAAATATTGTTAGACCCAAAATTAACCAGAGCTCCCATAAAAGCCCATTTCCTAAAATAACTTAAGGATAGATTACAAATTATTACAAGCACAAATTACTTATATATAAATCTTTACCTTCTAACATAATTTTGTTTTGGCGGGTCCATGATTGACCCAAATAGGGTACACTCTAGAAAATTTTTCTTTATATACTGTGGTGTAGGGTATCAAAGGGTCAGTCTTGATCGACTATACTTTCTTACTTGATCTGTTGAATACAAAATTTAATATTATTATTATTATTATATAGCCCAAATTTGGAACAATTTATGTCAATTTGGTACAATTTTGTCTTTGCGATTGCACAATTTGAGAATTGTCTGAACCCAACAGTGTCGTGTCATGTACAAGTTATGGTGAGTCTGTTATGAAGAGGAAGAAGAAGAAAACGAGAATGTATCCAAAATATTTAAAGCTAGAGATCCACAAAAAGCGTTCAATGCGTTTATGCATCTGTAAGAAAATTTGAATCAGTGTAATATGACAAGTTACACAGAAAACATTTTCGACAATAACTAAACCATTTGTCAAAAATAAATAATCAGAAATAAATATTTGTTTGAATTATTAGTATTGTGGTTATTTTATTGAACTATTTATGGTTTTTAATCCAAATTTTTAATATTTTTAATTAGGCTTAAGTTCATTAAATTTAATTTTGAATTAAAGATTGAATCAAGTTAAATAAACTTACTTATATCAAGAACTTTACTGCATGAAATGTTGTTTTCATTTTTATTTATTAATATCTAAAATAAATTAATAAAATAATAATTGTGGCTATCAGTGCAGAAGTAGTGTAACCCACAATTTAATTTGGTTACGGTTCTGTTGTAAGATATGTTCTTTGCACTGTTCTTACCAGTGGAATAGTCAAGTAAGCCAACTGTTTGTATCCAAAATAGATGGCGCTAGAAACAGTTTTTGCACGGGCCGTTCTGTAATAAAAGAGTTTTATGACGATTATTATACAAATATTTCTCTATAAAAAAGAATTGTATAACAAAAACAAGTAAGAAAGTATAGTCGGTCAAGCCCGACCATATGATACCCTACACCACAGTATTAAAAAACACATCATGCTTATATGTCATATAAATATGGATTTATCTATGTTTATAAAAGTTATAAAAATCGGTTTAAAAGCTTGTGAGAGGCAGAAATTGCCCCCTACCTCCCCTTGTGGTCCTATTTTTGAAAAACTGTATAGCTTATGTGTCCATATAGATATGGATCTATCTATGTTTTGAATTTCATTAAAATCGGTTTGAGAGGCAGAAATTGGCCCTATCTCCCCTCGTGGTCCTATTTTTTAAAAAATGCATTCCTTTTGTGTCCATAAAGATATGATTCTATGTATGTTTTAAATATCATTGAAATCGGTTCGATAGTTTCTGAGAGGAAGAAATTTCCCCCTATCTTCCCTCGTGGTACTACGATTTGGCCGGACGGACATCGTTAGTTCGACTCAGAAAGTGATTCTAAATCGATCGGTATACTTTAAGGTGGGTCTAGGACCAATATTTTAAGGCGTTATACACATCAGCACAAATGCATAATACCCTCTCCACTATTGTGGTGTGGGTATAATTATAAAAATTAGATTAAAAGTGTACAAAAACAACTTCCAAATTCTTGCGTTTTACGATTGCGATTTCCAGCACATCCCTGAAAACTCAAAACGTATGTGTGAAAGCAAAAATTATAAACCGTCTACAAATTTTCAATTTTGAAAGACATATGCACTTACAGATGGATCGTACAATTGAAGCACAGCCACGAATAACGTTTTAAGTTACAAAATAATAATTTTTCAGGAGAGAAAAAAAAACGTTTTTTGACAGGCAGGATTATTTGTTTTAAAAATCGTTTTTTTCTATTATTAGGGTGTGTGTGAAACGGCAGCAAAGTTTTATGGTGAATTAAAATTTCTACGCTAATGTCAAAATTTTAACTAGCCCCCAGGGCTAGTTAAATTTTATTCACCTGAACAGTGTCAAAATTTTACTTCCATGAGTACTTTGCTACCGTTTCACACACACCCTTAAAATTAATGATAATAAAAACTTTTATACAAAAGGCTTTTAAAACATTATTCCGCACTGAAAGACACTTTCGGTTACATCATTTTAATAGTAACTTACAACGTTCTTCCACTGGCTGACACTTTGTATGCCACTTTGAAGACGTTAAGGTGATTAATTTTTGGTGATTTGATGTTTAAACTGTGTAAGAGAGTATTCTAACATTAATAAAAAGGATATTTCAAAACTATGGAGATGTATGTACGTATTATTGCTTTTTTGTGACCATTTCTTTCTTTTTAAATTATAAATTTTACTTTTTCATAAATATCATTTTCAAATGATTAAACCGTTGTACTCTTATGATTTTATGTATGTGTACAATATAAAGTAAAATAGTTATGAGGGGCTTAAAGCACAAGGGGTTCAAGTGACTTTTGTTAAATAATGAGGAAAAAACAGTTAAAGCTAAATTGCAGTAAAAAATTTAACATGTTATCTGGAATATAACTTTTTGATTAATAGCGATCCTGACATATATTTTAATCTTACAAGATTTTTAAATACCGTATTTTGCATGTTCAAATACGCAAATATTAACTTTGAAGTAAGGAAAGTCGCACTTATACCCCTTGTGTTTTAACTTTTTGTAAATTTTTTCAACAAATGAACTTGTAGCTCAAAAAATGTTAGTTATTAATTAGCATTTTATTAAGAAGAGCTTTTATGGTTCTTTCGACATTTTTTAGTCGTCATAATCAGCTTCTATTACATCGTCAAGCTCATCTTCACCCTCACCTTGACTTTCAGCTCTTTCCGGAGTTTTTTCCATTCTTTCGTGAGGAAGTGCTTTAAACCATTCATGGTAAATTTTTGGTATATAGCAAAGATCCTGTAGGTTCATAAATTTCTAAGCTTTATTGATATGACGTTGTTTTTTAGAGGAAGTTGTGGGAGTATCTGCACGGCTCGGCCAACATTTCGAGCTTTTATGTTACCTGTGGTGAAGTTCTTTTGCTCCTTCATAAATTCATCTTTGTACTTGTGACTTGTCATCTTTTCAAGTCACTTTCAAGTCCCCCTACATTTTTTATAAACATACTAGCCCCCTATCTGTGCTCTTTAAGGGGGCACTAACTAAATATTTTTTTTTATAAAATTACCCGCCACAGCCCTAACTAGCCCCAGAGTGCCCCTAGAGGAGGCAAATATATGACAGACCCCCAATACAAAAATTTCGAAAATGGCGGAGTTGCACAACATAACGCTTTAGCATAACTCAAAACGCTTTAGCTTATTGTGAAAACTAAAAAAACCGAGTTAAAAAGGTAATAAATTTCCACAGGCAGCCACTTGAAGCTTGGCTTTATTTCCACATAAACATATTGGCGTCTCCCGTTGATAAATTGTGGACCCAAAAGTTATACGTCCAAAGTTGACGGGCATAGTATACTTGAGTGCATGGCAGTACAGGAATTAGCAACATTTATTGCAAGTCCTGATAATCTTTTTTTTGAATAGCATTATACGCCCTCTTTGTTTTCATAAAAAACATTTTACAGACTCTAAATTCTACCGGTTCATAAGCCGCACTTAAAGCTTTGTAGTTTGTTCTTTGCGCTTTCACTTTAATTGGAGCAGAAAGAGTGATGATGAGCTCAGAAAAGAATATTGAAAATTGTGATCTTGAAGGCCCCAATCTATATATATATCTATAAATATAAAATGAAAAATGTTAGTATGTTTGTTTGTTTGTTGGCTTATAGACTCCTAAACTACTGAACCGATTTTCTTGAAATTTTTACAGTAATATCACGTGAGCGCTAAAAATAAAATGGGTTACTTATTTTTTCGATAGGGGCAGGGGAATCGGTACCCCGCATAGGATGTCAATATTAAATATCGCATATCTTAAGAGCCGCTGCACGCATTTTGTTGAACTTTTGGTAGTAGGATCTTCTGAGTTTCAAAATTGAAATAAAATAGCAGCGGGGGAAGTGGTACCCCCATAGGACGCCAATGTTTAATATCGCATATCTTAAGAACTGTTATGGTGAGAATGTTCAAACTTTGTAGAAGTCGCTCTTATGGTATACTACACTTTTGAAAATAAAAATAAAGTGGGTAGGCGCAAGGGGGGAAATACCTCCCATAGGATGCATATATTAAATATCGCTCAATTGAAGAAATATTAAAGGGAGAATCTTCAAACGTGGTTAAAGCTACTATTATGGTAAACTATAAATTTCAATATAAATATGGGCGGGGTAGACAGGGGAGGAGCAGTACCCCTCATAGATAGAAAAATTAATAAGAGCCACTGCACGCATTTTGTTGAAGTTTTGGTAGTAGGATCTTCTGAGCCCCAAAATTGAAATAAAATAGCAGAGGGGGAAGTGGTACCCACCATAGGACGCCAATGTTTAACATCGCATATCTAAAGAAGTGTCATAGTAAGAATGTTCAAACTTTGTAGAAGTCACTCTTGTGGTATACTACACTTTTGAAAATAAAAATAAAGCGGGTAGGCACAGGGTGGGGAATACCTCTCATAGGATGCATATATTATATATCTCTAGTCTATAAAAATTTTATTCCGTAGTTGCTCAGATATGTTTTCATTGAACTTGAATCTGCATGTATGTTTGTATGATTTAACGCGTTTCTTCTGGTGAAGTTACCTTTTTTTTCTAACTTTTCCTTATCTAAGGAATTTTGAAACAGATGTTTGATAAAAAGTGAAACAATTACTCTGAATCTGAATTCATTGACTCGGTCCGTGTAAAAAAATAAATTTTAACAGGTATTTTAATGACAAGTGCTATAGTTGGTTGCCATATCTCACTAACGGATGAGAATCCCACATTCACCTCTTGTGCTCTGAAATTCTCTGAACATCACCCACTAATTCCATATGTAAACTGAATTTTAAAAAAAAGTCACTTAAGCCCTTTGTGCTCTAAGCCACTCATATGGAAACAATACAGTGCGTGATACTAGAACAACAATATTTACTGACTTTTCTTATGGTTCCCATGGAATTTTTTTAGAAAACTGTAACACAACATGAACAACATTATTTTGGAAATATTTCTAACGTAAAGAACGATCAAGTATTTATAAGCGTCAAGTTCGTTAACTGTAAAAATTAACAAATTCATACGAAGTTCTTTTTTAATTAAAAGAATTAGATACTGGCAACCTTGTCTTTGTTGTTATTGTTTTTGCTCTTTTTATTGTCGTTATTCTTGTTGACGTTATTTTTACACAATAACCCTAAAAAATACTTCTATTATGGGAAATTTAAACCAATTAAAATTGTAAAGCAAAAATCAACTCCTGCCAAAGCATTTAACACTACACACTCTACGAGTGTATATTATTATTATTGCTTTTTGCTACTGCATGTGTTAAACAAAACGAGTGTTGCTAATTTTTCGTTTACAAGCGTTAAAAAACGTTAAAATTCAAAAGCATATTTTCAAGATTAAAATATGTATATCAAGTTTTGTTAAAGCCCTCCAAGGTCAAAATGTCAATAATTATCTTAAAGCATTTACAAATTTGAGTTATTTCGCATACTTGATTACAAATTGGTTTAAGTTTACCAGGCTTGAAATTAAGATTTTAGCACAAAAAAAAAAAAAAAAAAAAATAAAAACAATTATGTGACGCTAATAAAAAGAAGTTGCGACCATTCTATGTTTTGATGTTATTAAATGTGCTTTCAATATATGACTTTAATTATCACTAAATAATATTTTTTTCAGCTGAAATTGTCCAATAAAACTGTGCACCAATTTTCAAAAAAGTTATGACCAAATGAATCTGACACCTCATCTTTATGTCAAATTGTCCGCTTAATCCGAATATGAAGTCAGAATGATCAAAAGTATAACAGTTTTCGAGACATTATTTGCGTTTTAATAAAAAATGATGTCACTTTAATAAGAGCATTTTCAAAACTATTCAATGAATTTTTTTTTTCTTTCTTTAAAATATAATAAAATTACCAGCCACGGGTTGTTTGTAAAATTTTTTAAAAAAACAAAGTTCAAATTTCACAAAAATGTTAATGATTTTTTGCAATTTTGCTATTTTAAATTTTTTTTTTTAAAACCAAACGATACATTTTTGTCATGTTTTATAACTGAAGTTTTTATACGAACATTTTGCGCTCTAGATCGGTGCAAAATGCAAAAATGACAAAGTAACAGTAGATTATTTCAATTTTTTCACTTTTCGATTTTTAACATAAAAAAGAAAAACAAAACGATTAAATATACAAAGTTGGCTAATGTTAGTAACAATAAATATTAAAAATGGCTTAAAATGGCTTTGCCTATTTTGACTATTTTCTTTCTCTCGCACAAGAAACCAAAAATAGTCGCCTAACATCGCCTTATCATACGCCTCTTGACACCGAAGTTCCATTTCTTGTATTTGTTAGTGAAAACGCTTTATCCTCCACTGCCTTTTACTAAAATTTCCCCTAAACTCTGTAAATTCTTCCTTCTTTATTGAATGGACATCATTGGCCTCCGAGAGGACGTGATAATACGCAAATGCAATCATAAACCTTTTCGGTCTTAACCGAACCTAAAACTAACCTTTTATTTTGCCATATTTCAAAGTTTTGATTAACCTTATCTAAAAGAGCATCGAACAGCCAGTTGCATCATAAAATTTGGGATTTGTAAGAACTAAATTTAAACTTAATTTTCCATAAAAACTCTAAAAACTTCTAGCAAAACACGCTTTATTAACAACCTCCCTAAACGATTGGGTATGTGAACATATACTAGTGTTAAACTAATTTTTTTTTAACTTTAGCTTAAAAAAATATATTGACTAAATACACAAACAGCAGTATCTTTTGCGATTGCGCTGTCTGTGTGGAAAATCTACAAAGAAACAACAATAAAATAAAAAAGCTCTTTACTGAGAAGCGAGTAGTAGTAGCCGACGTAAAACATGTGCAAAACTTAAACCAGTTATGAGACAACTTTCATTATGTGCTGACGTTTCGAACGAACAACAACTAAACGCGTCGAAGAGCGGTTAAATTTTATTTTTTGTTACCATTTAACGAGTTTTACGTCGCCAAGTTTTAATGTTTTTCGGGGGGCTTTTTTTTGTGAAATCAAATGTTTAAAATACTTTGGCATTTAAAATAAATTTTTTTAAATAAATAAAAAGTTAATAAGAAAAGGTGATGACAGTGACAGTGTTTTACTTTGAAAAAAGAAAAGAAAGGTGTGATAATTGTTTAAAGAAGAAAATAGCTACATAATTATTTAAAAAAAAAAAAAAAAGTATTGAATTCTAAATCTAGTTTTATGTGCTTAGTCTAGATCATTTTTTTTTAAATAATAATAATAAAATAAAATAATAACAAAGCGAGGTCAGCCAGTTGTGCTGTTGTGTTAAGTGTTATTTATTAACTTTGTTGTTACTAGCTGGTTATCGGTTTCCAGCTATCAACTTGGTCGTTTCTACAATGGTTTTTAATTCACTTTTTTTGGCTATTAAAAAAAAAAAAACAGCGAACGCTAGCAACCGATGGACTGGCTAACACGTTCATAACCATATGCCAGCAGTCAAAGTCTACGGCTGTCTGCAGCGCTTTATTGCATTCAAATAAAATAAAGAGAAAGGAATTTTGTTGCTATTATTAAAGTTATTACGTAGAATAAATATCGTATGTTTCAAGTCAATATAAAATAATTTGGTTTTGTAAACACTAAAATATAAAATACTGTTTTACAAACAAAATTAAAGAAATAAAACAAACTTTTTTTTAATTGCGGGCCTTTAAAAATATTTGTTTTTTATTCGTTTAATTTAAAGTATTCTAGAAGTTTCATAAAATGTGTTAAAAAATATTAATTAAATTCCGGCTTAAACAAATTTGCAATAAATTTAAAAAAGCAAAAAAAAAAAAAAAATTTATAAAAAATTATTCTTGAGTTTTGAAATGTCAACTTTTTAAAATAACGAAAGACTTAAGAAACAAACTTGTTTATTTAATTTGTACTGGTAAAATATAAAAAAAAATTTGTTGTTATTAGGTGGTTGTTGGTATTCTTGTTGTTTTAAATTAACAATTATTTTTGTAAAATTTGCCAACTTTTTGTGGTTTGTTTGTTCTTATTTTTTAAGCGGGTATTCTAAAATGTTCTTTGCAATTTTGCAGAAAATAAGAATCTTAAAAAAATTTTATACAAAGCTGATTTTTCGATAGGGGTAATAATGTTTAAGTTATATTATCTTAAATATTTTATGGTTAAACTAAAATATTTCTCTAAGGGCCAAGTTCAGTTATAATTAACTATCTGTTATAGCTGTCAAAACATATTGTTAACTGAAAATCGAAAACGCAAAACGCAAGTATTTTAAACGTAGTTTTTTAAGCAGATTTCTGCAATAAAAGAATTTTATGACCAATATTATACAAATATTTACCTTTTAAACAGGGTTTTATAACCAAAATTAAAACAATTGGATTAAAAGTGTATAAAAACAACTTCCAAATTCTTGCGTTTTCGATTTCCAGAACACCCCTGATAGTTCGTCTTAACAGAACTTGTGGTGAAATTGGCCATTATTCATGTTATCTTTAAATTCATTAATTGTTTGTAGAAATAGACAATATTCTACAATATCGCGAATATTATTAAAGTCAAAAGTCTTAAATTAGAAGTTTTAATGGTTAACTATCGGCACCTTTTATGACCGAGTGCTGAAGGGCCCATTCAAATGTGTCGAATTCAATGTAACTGCCTGCTATGTCCAGGACGTCTATGGCTTGATGAAACATAAAATTACTGGCCCGGTAATTCCTTATTAAAATACGTTTCATCGTCCGTAATAATCAGTGTTGAAAAAATGTTTAGCAAAAAAACAAGCGCGGTCTATGAAAAAAATCTTATTTTTTTCTTCACTTCAAACAAATTTTTATAACAAATATTGAACCAAAAGTTTAATAAAAAAAACCAATATTAAGGCTAGTTTCACCGAGCTCAGTTATAATTTACGCATACCAGTTAACAATATGTTTTTGTCCGTTATAGTGGGATTATAACTGAACTTGGTAGAATTGGCCGTTAATCTAAACAACTTTTTATAATTTCCATATATATCGACAGCCTATAATCAAAATATGTCAACTCCAATTTTGTCAAAATAAGTTTTCGATGGTAAATACTTCCCTATGTAATACCTATCTGTATTATATAATTCAAAGCAAAATAAATAAATAGTTTTTATTTTAAATATATGAATTTTTGTGATTCTGCTATCTCAAAGAACATTTTTTTTGGTGAAAATAAATGCTAACTCCCATAGTAAATTTTCCAAATTATTGAAAAGGGATTATCTCATATCATATTGAAGTTGGAATTTTAAACAAGAAACTGGTAAAGACTTTGATGTCCAATGGCAAGTTTTTGAGTTATGGACATTTTAAACAAGTTGTTCAGAGTGGTTTAAGCCGAAAAAAATAGTGATTTATATGTATGCTTCTTTAAAAATATGTATCCTATTGAAATATAATGTATCGGACGATTATAGTCAATGAGACCCTTTTACAATACAGAGTGAATTAGAGTCAATTTTGGAAGAATATGCTCGTTTGTATTTTTTTCAAGTATATTGTTTTTAGTTTTTAAATTTTTATTCCAATATTAAATAAAGCATCTCATAAAATGTTTATTTAAAAAAAATTATATTTGTTTTCCGACAAAATATGCTAACTCTGAAAAACCATTTGTTGGTTGATCGGCTTAAAATTGCTATCCTAAAAAAAAAAAAAATACGCAAACAGGTGCAAAAAAAGGAATTTCTTTGCAAAAACATAATTTAGTAAGGATATTTAAACAATCTTGTGGAAAGCCATTGTTTATTTTTGCAATAATTAGAAAAATTACTAGTTTTTAAGCTCTCCTGAAAAGTCAAGGGTTTTCATTTGGCATTTATTAAATATTTCCTGCAGGAAATTTCACTAGTGAATCTGTACTGATTCACTATTGACACAGTCAACAGTACTAGTGACTTATTATACCCCAGGAAATGTTATTTACAATAGACATTTAACATGTTCGCGTCATTGGAAATCTACTACTGACATTGGTACTACTGACTAAGTACTGACTAGGTAGGTTTTTGGGAACATATAGAGTTTGCTAAAAACCGTAAAAATGTGAAACCGCGGTTTCGGTTTTAAAATGATTAAAACCGGTCGGTTTCGGTTCGGTTTTCGGTTTTGAAATATCAAAGTTAAACATCATACAAAAACATACTTTTTTCAGTGCTTTTTTTTATATAATTATTAAGTATATTAGAACGAAACTTTATGTGTTCCTCAATCAAAGTGTTTTTTACAAGAAAATGAGAAAAAACTGTAAATTTAAACACCGTGGGCGTCGCAATTGGCCAAATGAAAATTTTGTGAAAGTTGTATCCACCTTGGCCAGGCCAGGTCCAGGCCTATTATATATGTGCTGCAGTAAATAAAATCAAAATGAAACGTATCAAAAAGCATACACAATACAAGAATTCTTTCTTTTCTGTTTTTTTTTCGAAGGATTTTTCTATTTCCAAACAAAATGTTCCTGCTGTAGCCATAAAACTCCATACATATGCAAGTAGTCCCAATCTTGCCTAGGCGCTAGTTAGTGTGAGTTTTTTCTATTGTCACGAAAACTCCATACAAAATACTAGTGGTCCTAGACAGGCCCAGGTGGTAGTTTGTGCCACTCAAATTCGGTGTCTACTTAAGAGTTAAAAAGGTAACATTTGTTCTTCTTAGTACTTTTTTTGAATTTTAAGAACTTTGAAATACCTTGTCATTGTTGCAGGCTCTTATCTATAACTTTTTTGTAAATGAAGTACGATTATTATGTATAATTTGCAATTTCTTCAAGCATAAATTTATTGTTGAAGTAAAACCTAAAACCGAGGTTTTTTTGTCGGTTTTCGGTTTCGGGTTTGAAGCACTTAAAACCGCGGTTTCGATTTCGGTTAAAACCGAACAGCAATCCCTAGGAACATATATAGACAATGGAACCAAAGAATCGCTAGTACATTTTAGTAAAAGTAGTCTACACTTTTTGTAAGAATAGGAAATCATAACAATCTCTTTTTTATTTCTTTAACTTTCATTACTTCTCAGTTGTTATTGATAAAATCTTTTTCGTATTAAAGCCAAATAAAGTGGCAAATGTAAAGTAGTGTAGACACTTCGTTGACAATGTCACCAATATTGTCGACAAAACTGATGACTTGGAGACACTTGCACCCAGGTTTCCTTCAGGGTTGGTGCTCAAAATGTATGGTTTATGCAAATCCTCAAGAAAAATCAAAAACCATGCACATACAAAGATACATTTTTTAAATTTAAATGAGACATTATTTGTATGCACCTTTTTTTAATGCAAGTTTAAATTTTGCACTATTTGAATTGAGTGCAGATTTTTGCATCCAATCTTCGTTTAGTGATAGTGAAAAAATTTGCAATATCACTTAATTTTTTTAGTGGTAGTTAAAAATATAACAACCATCACTAAATCTGTTAAAAAAAGAGTGCAAACTAATTTTTTTGCAGTTTTATTTAGTGATACTGCACTGTTAATTTAAATCAACATTTAGTGCACTATCCGCAACTTTGGACACTACCTATAATTTAAAGAATTAAAAATCATCGATTTTTTCCACGCTACAATTATTTATGCCAACTTAGCCTTTTTTGGGTTAAATTTAACCTGTTTTTACCCATTTTTCGCCGACCGGGGAGTATGTGGTGAGACTGTGCAAGCTCGGCTCGGTGAAAAATGGCTTAAAAGACTAAAACGCGATAAACATTTTTCAGCACTTAACTAAAAACGTTCATTTTTGGCCCTTTTCGTAATTTTAATTTAGCCGTTTTATCCCGGTTGTGCTTTTGCACAAAAGTGCAAATAAGTTTGCAATTGGTAACAATAATTTTAATAATATGAATAGTTTTGCTAAACATATATTATTTCATGTATTTCTAATTAAAAACAGAAGTTTAAAGGACTGTTAGGGCTAATTAATCCGAGCAAGTTAAACTCTCTTTTTGGTTTAAGATGTGTTTAAACCAACAAATCTTTAAATCCGTAAGTATATAAACCACCTTTAAACGCTTAAATTTGGGCATTTAAACTACCAATACAAGCCATATGAATTTGACATTTATCGAAGTGCTGCCACATGTTATTTTTTAAGCTACATATAATACATTTGATAGTGATTTACTGCTGTTGAGCTTAAACTACATATAAATTTTAGTTTGGTTCAACTAAACCAGCGTTTTAACGTTCACTGTTTTTTTTAGCCGTTAGTGTCTTTAACGAAATAATCGTTGTTGTTCAAGCTATAAAGAACTTGCCAAAATGGCCGAGTCCTTCAACTTCAGGAAAAATTCGAAAGCCCATAATTAAAATTCTTATTTTATTGTTTTAATTTTTTATTTTCATTTTCTTCATTTTCATTTTCTCTATACAAAATATATGA
Organism: Pollenia angustigena; assembly: GCA_930367215.1. Lineage (NCBI taxonomy): Eukaryota > Metazoa > Arthropoda > Insecta > Diptera > Polleniidae > Pollenia > Pollenia angustigena. The sequence goes on along the minus strand of OV884059.1, from coordinate 176,191,349 downwards.
AACTTAATGAAAGTATGGTAGCATTGTTGGAAGGATAAGTGTCTATATGTGAGAGCATTAGAAAATACGTTCTCAAAATAAAATAGATTTTATTTCAAGACAGCTTTCTGCGACAAATTTTTATGTCAAATTGTATTGAAAATGTGGCCTCGACGCAGTTTTGTTTGGAAACATAAAAAAAGTCAAAATATAAAATAGACAGTGATTTATAGAATGAAGACGAGGATAATTAATGTAAATTTTGTTTAACAATTTTAAAATCGGCATACAAATATTAGCAGTGAAAATATCTTAAAATTTGCATTAGATTTTTTTAGAACAAAAATTGGTTTTTACAAAAACCAATAATGGATTTCTCTTAGTTAAACAGTTCTCTTTAGAACTGCATCATTAGATTTTCGGAAAGCAAAAGTCGAAAAACTGCTTTTTTGCAAACAAAATGCCTCTGTTAATATTAATATTCATATTAAATACATACATACACACAATTATACCAGTTTTATTTTTTATATTTTCGCTAGTCAGCACTCATAAAACCATATTAATTTTAAGATCAATAAAATATCCATAGAAATTTGGTTTAAAAGTTTATGTTATTTGGTATGAAGTAAAAAAAAAGAAATTCTAAATCTTGTAAAAAAAATTAACTAAATATAAAAATTTGCATATAAATAAGGACTGAATGTTAGATTTGGTACTGGGCTTAAAGTATTTTGGGAATTGTTATATAGATATGAACACGTGTGGGGCAATAAGTACCCAGATGGTATTTTGTGCAGCTTGTATATCTCACAATGACAAATTTTTTCTACGTATGCTCTTGCCTGGTGAAAGATTAATTTCATTTGGGCACATCAGTTGATCCACCGAAAAATTTCCGGCTGGCTGTTTCCAAAAAGGGACAGTAGCAAAAGTTTGTGGGAATTTTTATAAAACCAACTAAGGTATATGTAAAAGGGTGTAACGCAATTCTTTTTTCTTTAGGTCTGTACTTTCAAAAGTGTTTGACAAAACCTTTGACAGATACTCTTTTAATCTCAAATTATTTGTGTCCCGGTGATCAATTCCTATTAATGTTTTAAGTTTTTTTTATTTAGCAATTATGGCCAATTCGAAATAGTGTTAGAACATAATTTATAACATTATTTATTAGCCACAAAAATTTAAAGTTTACTATATCTAAAAAAAACTTTTCCGCCAACAAATTTAATTTAATTATGAATGTAGTTGAACTATTCAAGCTTCAATCTTAAAAAGCTCCACTTAAAGCATATTTGACAAAACAAAAACCGAAAATTATGCAACTCTTCCTAAAACAAAAACCACCAACTAACGAAAATGAAAGACCTAAGACACAAACTTAAAAGTTTTGTTTTAAGGCCGATTTCCTAAAGCAGCTGCGAAGTTTAAATATTTAATAAATGAAAAGAAAAAATACAAAATGACATAACAAAAAAAAAAAAAAAAAGATAAATGAACGTGAGAAATTATAACCTTAATTTTTAATGCAATAATAACAAAATTTTAATACGTTTTACAGATTTACAAAAAAAAAGTTTAAACAAATTTTACGCGTTTTTTAAATGTGATTAATTATTTAAGAAACACATGCGATTGAATTAACGATAGAAATGCATATAAAGAAAAACTAACAGCAAAAGGAAAATGCTTTAACACTAAACCAAAGTCTATTTATTAACAATTGAAAACCGTAAAACAACGCAAATGTACGAAAACCAACAACATAATCAACACCACTGTGAATTTTTAAAAACACCAACAACTGAAGTGAATTGAATTTAAAGTGAATAGAAAAAAATCCATCATTATTAAACAAAAAAAAAAAAAAAAAAAACTGAAAATTTATAAAATCTATTAAAATCACGAATCCATCAACTTGTTTTGAGCAGATAAAGAAAATTTTAAATATTTTAAATAATAAATCAAACAAAAAAAGTAAAAACCAAAATACGCTTCATGTGCCAACTGTGTGTTAAATGTTTAGCAACAGCAACAGCTGCCTTGGTTCAACAACATTTGTGTCGTGTTTTACCGCAATATGCAACAAATGTTTTTCAAATAAACAAATTTACATAATTTCAAAATTTGTGTTTTTTGCTATTTTATTATTTTTTTTTTTAATCTATAGTGAAAATTTTCTCTGGAAATCATAAATAATAATACAAAACCAATCATAATAGGAGAATCATAAAAAAGAAATTAAAAAATTTTTATGAATATACAAGAAATTATAATGCTAACACCCATATCTACTACCACAGTAACATCAGGAGCAGCAGAAGCGGCAGCCTCGGCCTCAACATCTAAAAAAGCACCAACAAAATTAACACCAACTGGTGGGCATAAACGAAAATTTTTTAATTCAAGAGAAATGTCACAATCTACGTCGCCAGAGTCATTCCAAAAATCTTCAGTGAAACCGAAAAGGTTTAAAAAACTAAATGAAGTTTGGCTGATGTGGTCGCTATTATTAATATCTTTATTGCATGTAACTAACAGTCAAGGTAAGTGGATTCGCAAGTTTGTATAAAAAAACGCAACACAATTGCGAATAAAAAGTGTTTAAATAAATTTAATTTTTTAATTGCATTAAATTCATATTTTACAATAAAATAATTGTATTATTACTTAACCAAGTGGTAAAATTATAACAATAATTATAAATTGCTCTTGTTTAGACTTTACGAAATTTCATTAAAAAAAAGGCAGAGGCGTATTTGCGTTCAAACAGAGTTCTTTAAATATCTATTTAAAAGAATAGTTTACTATGGTAAATTGATTTTTTGTTCTTGTTTATGATAAATAAGAAAACAAACAACTTTTGTTTGAGGGGCTTAAAGCACAAGGGGTTCAAGGGTTCAAGGGTTCAAGTCACTTATGTTAAATAAAAAGATAAAAGCGGTTGTTTCGCTAGCCTCCAAGCGAAACTGGTATTTTAATGTCAAGTGCTTTGTTCACCATATCTATCGTCCGGATGAGAATCCTTTATTCACCTCTTGTGCTCTGAACAACTTCTCCGAACTTCACCTATAATTCCATATGTAAACTCAATTTTAGAAAAAGGCACTTAAACTCCTTGTGCTTTAAGCCCCTCATTTACTCTCAAGATTTTAATTATTAGAAATCAGTGTTGACAACTCTGAACGACCAAAAATCTGTTGCTTAGGCTTTTTTGCTTAATATCAGTTAAAAAATTCTATATTACATCATATTGACCACCTTATGCCCTTATCTTATGGTGGATCTCATAAAAGAAAGCTTATCACATGAATGTTAAATTTAGTCGATATTGGGATCTTTATTATAATGATATTAACTGAGAGAATTACTCTCTCAAGCAAACAGTACGATTACCAACAAACCCCGAGTGTTAGAGGTACCTTTACACTCAGATAGCAATTTGAGTGCATAGTCCAGTAAGAGTATACACTCGCCTCTGTTGAGTTTCAACAGCACTTACGCAAGTTCCTCGGACCGAACTTTCCCACAAGTTTAAAAAAAAAAACAGCCGTTTAGCGGGATTTTCAGGATCTCCATTCCTGCAACTTTGGTCAGTTAGCCACAACCACCACGTGATCACGGAATTATCCCGCCAGCGGAGACGCGAAATGTCCGCAAAGACAATCTCCCTGTAAGGCAGGAAGTATCTCCTGCAAGAAGTATACTAACGGAGGCCTCAATCAATAGTCATACCGCTGACATGCCACCCGGGGCTACTGAAACCCGTGGAATTAGATTGAATATGTGATAAGCCGCGATCGTGAATATCTCCTGTAATCTAACAATTTTGACAGTTGTTAAAACAGTTGTTGTTGCTTTAAATTTTTGGGGCGCATTAAAAAAACGTCTGTTTTAACATAGAACATTGGCAGGGAATGGGTTAACGTGTGAACCCGTAAATGGACTAATGCAAGAAGAAGGTTTGCAAATGTGGAAATTTTATTTTGAACACCGTAATTTACTTAAGAAATGTCAACCCCAATATTTTTTCCAGAATACTCTTTTAAGAAAATAGACGAATAAACTAGGTATTGCTCCATCAAGAAAAATATTGCTTGGTGCGCTTTATCGACTGGTGAAATAATACTCTTAAAATTAAGAATAGAAAAAACGTTATCATCAACGATATGGTTAACAATTCAGTGGGGTCTATGTATGAATTTTCTTTTCCGGACTTGACAAGAAAGTGAAAAAGAATTTAAAGATTTCTGTAGTCCCGAGAATTTTTGCTCCAAAGAAAACAAAGAAAAATTTTGGTTATTAAAGACGAATTTTTATACTTCACACTAACTCAATATAGCGATGGCTTAATTTAATTTAATAAGGGGTTTAATGGAATTTTTAATAAATCCCTCTTAAATTTTAAAGTTCTTTTGTCATTTGCCTACCTGAACAAACAAAAAGTGCTATTTTGAAAAAAAGTTTAGTTACCATTTTTTATATCGAGCAATGTTTAGATTAACAATTAAAAAAAATTATAAAGAACGTTTATGACATTAATGTATAATTTAATCAATGGTGGGATGTTTATAATGTTGATATAAACAGAGACAATTATTGTTCTCTTCAGACCAGTGTTGGAAAAAAAAAATTAAATATCGCTCCTTAGTGTTCGGTTCGGCAGATTTGTGGAAAACACAATGGCTAATAGTGTTTGTGTAGAAAATTATTACAATAAACGTTTCCCTGTTTGTTTCCCTGTTCTTATTCAACTCAACAAAAAGATGAGAACATTTAATTGCTTTCTGTTTTTTTTTTTAATCCACATACTTCGTTGTGTTCCGTTCAGCACATTAATGTTCGTTAGTTTCAGCAAAAAAAAAAATTACACAAACGAAACAAGTGCACAACACACACACACACAAGCTATTCGTGCTGTGGTCGTTGCTAAAATTATTTGTTTGCTCATTTCTTTATCAATGTAAAAACTAAACACTGTAGAACATTAAAATACAATGTATGTCTACAGAACCACTAACGAAGAACAGAACACTATATAATTTTTGTTACTTTCTTCAAAAAAATTACCAACAGTATTAAGGGTTTGTTCGTACACACAAACACTAAAAAAAAAATAGATATCCTGGGTGTGTGAGCCGAACTCTAAATAATGATCTGTTTATTTTCGAACACTGCTCCAGCCTGCTCTCGTTATTATAATGCTTGAGTATGGAAACGCTTTTCGGTAACACTGGGATCCCTTGGGCACTTTTTGTAAAAATATTTTCTTAACACTTTCCGGTTTTTCAGTAACTCCCTTTTCTAGGCTCCTCTACATACAACACTGGTAACCGATTTACGTTGAATTTAATATTGAATTTTTTTTGCGTGCACAGTTGTAAACAAAAAATATCATAACATAAAATCAAACGGAAGTATTAACTTGTCTGTTTATTTCAAATGTTTGTCGGTTAAACAATCTAAAAATGAATCATATAAAAATAAATTTCTTGCACAAAACTGAATACAATTAAATAAATGTTTCAAAATACTATACAAGAAATTATACGATTAACAAAAAAATTAAAATAAATAGAAAATAATTTACAAAAACTTACTTTAAATTACACTCTAGCAATAATTCAAATAAAATGCTTGAAATATTTTTGTTTTGGTGACAAATCTTTTAGCACACTTTTAATATGAAAAAAAAGGTGTTTGATGAAGTTGAGAAGCAATTAAATAAAAATTGTTATCATTGTCGAAATTTCTTTTATTTCTTGTGACCTTCATGGTTAGGTAGTTTTATTTAGATTGTGTTTGTTGAACATTTATTCAAAATATTATGTTAGAGTTCTTTAGTAGATTCGTAGAGTTTTTTCTTCTGAGAACTAAAACGGAAATGGGCAATCTTAATATTTTGTCTATTGAAATAAGAAATATGATATACCTTTTGTTTGCGCAAATATGGAAAACAATGCAAAATACCCAAATTAAAATCCACGTGTTTTTACACATTTAAATTATGGGAATCTTTTACTCATTTAAATTATGGGAATTAAATTATTGAATAAACACTTTGTTTGGTTAGATTTTTGAAAAAAAGCTTGAATCATTTAGAAACTAGATTTTAGGCGCTAAAGTAAATTGACTTGTTTTATAAGTGATCTAGTCCGCAATGTATAACTTGGGTTAAATGTACACATTCGGTTTTGAAAAAAAAAAACTACATAATAACTAGGGATGTAACGATACGCCATTTTGCCGATTAGATACCGATACTCAAAAAGAAATATCGGCGTAACCGATACGAATATTAAATTTTAATTCAAGATAAAATAAGCAAAACTCAAGTAGAGTAATTTCTTTTTTATACAAAATTACAGTGCACTATAGGAAATTTACCCCCTTTTTTGGCCAAAATTAATTATAGCCAAAAGGGTGGACCGATTTGAACGATTTTTTGGATTTGGCTTTTGGTGATCTTTTAAGAGAGAGGGAATGACCGAAAAAATTTTCATACCCTCAGAAAAAAACATAAGTAAATTTAGCTAAAAAATTAACAAAAATTTAGTTCTGAGAAGGGGTTACGGGTTATAGGTTCCCGCATCCAAGATTTTTGTAGATCTTTGATAGATAATCTGATTTTCTAAACTGCTTTTTTTTCTAAAAATTTGTTCGAGTGTACACTTACCTTTCGAATATAATAGTAGAAATTAGTTTCACCAATTTAATGAAGTAACAAACAAAGTCATGTTTAAAAAGGATTTTATTCAACAATACGATTTTCGAGTTCCAAACCACTCTCCATTTCTTCATATCCGCTTTCTGAATTCATTTTCATACCTTAGAAAAAGTTGTTCTCTAAAAAAAGCTAGTCCTTCATCAGCAGGTAGCTTAGTTGGCGTTGCTTTTTAAATTATTTTCCGTATTTTCGAAGCTCTAGTTGGAGTACTGACAGCTTCGTTTAAAACCACTGCTTTATTTAATTGGTTACATTTACGAGCAGACGCAGTTGCAGCAAGAATTAGGGATTCCATTTCATTATTTTGATCTTTAGAGATTTCTATTGCAACTCGTCGTTTTGTTCTCTCAAGTTTTTCGCTAAAAGTTACTTGCGGTCGTCCAGGTTTTGATTTAATGGAGACACACTGCGTTTCACGGTTTCTGATTTAAGCCATACAGCATGATGTTTTTCAAAAACTTTCAAGTTTCTGGAATTATTACGCCATTTTATATTCATATTTGAACAAAATAATCGTGAATGCTCTTTTAAATACTGTTTAAAGTTTTCGGAACAATCAACTTAAAGGTTTTCTGATAACTGTAGCTTGTTTCTGTATTTCCCGCATCGTAAAATTTCTAACAAAAAATTCCATCGTTTCTCGGTTTGTGAGAAAAAAGTGTTTCTTTATTTGAATGCGAAAACAGACAACACAGATTCTGTTTTGACTGGAATATTTCCAGTAATAAAGTGTCAAATAAAAGCGAAACGTCAACTAAAGAGATAAATATAATAAAAACATTGCTGCCAGATTTGACGAGTTATCGTCATTTTGACGATTTTTTGTACCAAAATTAGCAAAGTGACGATTTGATGATTTTTTCTAAAAAAAGTGACGAAAGCAAAAACAAAATCAAAAATATTTTATAATTTTGTTGTGACTTTCTATAAATTTATATTGAATTTTTAAATTGTAAACACTTCATATTTTGTGGAGTTGAAAATTGAAAAAAAAAACAATATGAATTTCTGTAGAAAGTAACAACAAATTTATAAAATATTTTTGATTTTGTTTTTGCTTTCAATGAAACTGTTGGCCTTGCGTTGCGTTTTACACTATAAGCCCATTATTCTTCGAAATAAGATCATTTTAAATATTTTTATATGCTGGTTTATTAGAAAAAAAAGATATCTTTAGAAACAAGGCAGCTTAAATTTTTATATTTATCCCTATTGTGAAAATTGTCCTCGAAATTTGTTGCCTCTTCCCTGAAAAATGTATCGACAAAAGCAAAATTTCGAGGGAAAGTAATGGACCGACTTGGCTTATTTTGAACATTTAATACTTCTTATACACATAAACAAAATTCGATTGATATTTGATATTATTATCTTATATGGAAACTTTTGTGCCAAACCATTATTTCTTCAACCCGTTCATTTATGAACCGATTTTTTTTAATTTTAACTACCAGCTATTCTACTTAGTCTATTTCAGGTAAAAAAGAAAAAAAAAGATTATAGGCATAGGTAAATTAAAGATTTATATCTCAGCCATTTGTAAACCGATATAGTTAAATTTCAATAATATACTATTTCGGACTACACACGATATAAAACAGCGTTGTCACTATCAATTCTAGGTTTTTCGCAAAAATAAAAACCCAGAATATTTATAATAATGTTATTAAAGCTGATTAAATTAAAAAATTTTCCATTTTGATCTCGGCATTTGTAAATATATATCTATTTTAAAAAAGGATGTATGTTCATTTTATTAAGCTTGGTTTCTTTTTGCTTTTGTAAAAATATTAATTATTTTTTGTTTAATATGATATTTTCTCATGCCTTTGTGTGACTTCTCCAGGGAAAAACAACAATTTTAAATTGTTATTGGATTAAAGAAAATAAATAATAAATAGGACCTCGAGCTCAAAGGAAAAAAAGTTCTTTGATTTGAAAAGAAATAATTTTATAAAAAATAATCCTTCAGCTTAACAAAATATGTATAAATTTAAAGAAATTATTAAATACCCATGAACTTTAACTATGTTTTTGTTTTATTATGTTTTAATAAAAGTCGAAACAAATTTCTTTAAAATTAATTTTCAATTGCACGATTTTAAAAACAAAATAGAGGAAATTGACGATTTGTGTCAAATTTATCTGGCAGCTCTTAATAAAACCCAAACAAGAAAATCCTAAAAAAATTTTAAATAACAAAATATAACAATTGAGTTTATTTATTTTCATCATTTAAATTATGCACTAATCATTTATATTCTTTTTTTTTATTTATTTATATTAAAAAAATAGTATATAAACATTAGGGTGGGTCAATTTTTTTTGTAAATAGGCGTATAGCAAAAACGTAATCTACAACAAATTCTAAGAAAACTTGACTAAGAAACTATGGGTCTAGCATCAAAACCTAGCTCCCGCCGCGAGACATAAAATAGTTTTTCTATCAATTTTGAACACCTTGCTTACTTCTTATTAAGTCATCTTTTTCTCATCTACCACTTTTAAAACTCGTTCCCCCATTTTGAAAATTTGGGAAAATCGGTTTATTTTGACAACAGTGCTTTGATCTTATCGCTGTTATCACAAAAAGTACTTAAGATGCAGATCTCAGTTAGGTTAATAATAGTTAATTTAAGGGAGCAAAAAACTGTTTATGCAAAAAATACTACATTTTTCAATAATGCTGGGTCTAATTAAGTTTCATCTTTCCAAGCCTTATTTTAGACACCTTTATTTAGAAAAATTTACCTCAAATCTTAAGTTTGTACTGTTACTGAACAATCAGAAAGAACACAATTTTTTTTTAATTAATGTTTTATTTCGTAATTCAAATAAAAGGACCTAAGTCTCTTTTACAACGTGTTCGGTTTCGACTTTGTAAAGTCACATCACGATTTTTTGCAATAAGTCGTCGTGAGACATTTGTTAGCAACTGCAAACATCGTTCGGTTACCTGGTACTCCAGGATCTGGCAGTGGTACATCATCCGATTTTTTATACTCCAACAGGTGCTCGTTTGGGATAATTGCAGTAAATGGAGGCTCAGATAATATGTTTTCATTATCTAAGACAACTAAATCCATATAATTTGTTCAATTGAAATTAACGGGATGCTTTTTATAAACCCTGAGTTTAGTTGAGACACACAATTGTTCACGACAATACAAAATTTTGTTAATGACTACATAATATCGATGCAAGACCAATGTGCCATATTTGTTGAGCAATACTGAGTGGGAACATAATAATTTATTTATTTATAATCAAATAAGGTTTAAGAAAAAATTTGATAAATTGGTCCAAAGGAGCAACTATTTTTTATTTTTTATAACCAAACCTCTCGGCGGGAGCTAAGTTTTCATTTTAGACTCAAACTTTCTGTGGGTAATTTTCTTAGAATTTGATGTAGATTTCGATTTTGCTATACGCCTGTCACGTTTTTTCTCAACCGAACAAATTGACCCACCCTAATAAACATATTTAAAATTTAAAATATCTATATATTGTTTTTCTCGCACCAATTTCCAATGTGACTTATTTTGACAGTTCTTGTAAGAAACTTTTCGCAAAATATCGTTACAGAAACACTTTTTCTCACATCCTTCCAATAATTGCTGGAAAATTATTAAAATGACAGATAATTCTCGCAAAGAAACGACACAGAAACACTTGTGTGAGAAAAACCATTTTTTGTTTCATTTCACACTATTTTTGTTGCAATTCACACGTTTCATGCGAAAAGTTTTACGATGTGAGAAATACAGAAACGGGCTACTGGTTTAGAAATCGTAATCAAAACAAATGTTAAAGTAACAGAAATTAAATTTTTTGAAAAATTTAAAAAGCTATGATACCTTTGTTATATTTTTTATTATAGTAAAGCAAAAAAAATAAACTTTACAAAAATTAAAATTTTTACTTTTGGCCAAAAAAAGGGGAAATTTCCTATAGTGCAGTGTAAGGAATTATTAATAAGGACGCTATTATCCATTAACCATTATTTTGGTAAAAAATTATTTATTTGTCTATAATTCATCATTTATAAACCAATTTTGTTAATTTTTACACTCAGTATTTTCTTCAAGTTTACATAAGATACAATTGAAAACAATGTCATTTATTATAAGAAGACTTAAAAAAGAAAACGTTAATTGATAAAAATGAGAAATTTATGGTTTAAAATTTAGGACAGTTTTAGGTTTTTATTCAAATCTCAGGCATTTGTGAACCAACCTGGCAGACTTTTAATAAAAACTTATTCCGGACTATACACAACATACACACAGAAAGCGCACTTTATAGGGTTTTAGATGGATATTTAAGAAATAACAAGCGGATTGATAAAAAGTATAAATTTCATAATTTATATATTATTCCGAATATGCCATCACTCTTTTTAAAAGACATTTTTACCAAAAACACAACCCACAAAATATTGTGCAACACTTTTACATAAAAAAATCTTTTGTTCTTGATTGTTTTATTTTTCATTTTTATTTGTTGTCGGCTCCATTGGTGCAGTAATACCAACTTTGTGTTGAATTGATTTCTTATAAGAGCACAGTGACAACACCAATAACAGTTATAACAGCAAAACTTACTAAAACCTGTTTAAAAATGTCAAAAAGTCTTTAGCCAATATTTCATAATACACGTACAAACGAGTATTCAATTTAAACAACAATATTGAATATATCTTAACGGTTTTTATGTGTTGGCCTTTTCTCGCCAATATCTGATAATTTAGTAAATTATTTAGATTTATAACTTTTGTTTTCATTTTTGCAACAGAAAAGACAACAAACAAACTCTCGAACATCATGTGAGTGCTTTTTATAATATTTAAAAAAAAGAGTATGAATTGACAAAACAAAACATGTTAATCAACTTAATCATTAATAATGCCAAACAATTTTGTATTTTTATGTCGATGTTGAAAAATTTTGTAGCCACAAGCAAGTGGCAAACAAAAACGTATTCATAATCATTTGACCAAAATAGTGAAACCAAATAAATACCTGAGATTTTACAATGGTTTGCCAAAATTTTATATGAATGAATCAATAACCAAAACAAAAAGAAAAATGGCTAGAATTTAGTTTCCAGAATATCTTGTGAATGACTTGTCTGACTCTTGGAGTGGAAATTGTGGAGGTTTTAAGTTTGTAAGAGTATTTTTTGCTCGTGACTGCCTACAAAGGATTGTTAAATGTTTAAGTGGTTTAACCTGTATTTTTTTTATTTTTTATTATTATTTATTATTATTTTTTTTTTTAATTTAACAACGGTTTTTTATGAGAGACTGGAGGAAAAACAAAAATGAATTTAAATTTTGTTATAAATAAAAGCGAAAACTAGATGGACTAGTTTTAACAGATTTTTTTTTCTTGTATACATTTTAGTGGATGAATGTGCGTTTTTTTTTCAACGGATATTGGAAAGTAATTTAAAATACAGCAAAATGTTAATTATATGTTATTGTAATATCCACACATGTGTTTTGAGCTTTTTGGATCTCTTTATGTTTGTATTTTATAAATACATTTTTAACAGCTCTGTAGTTATTTAAAAAAAATATATACGGGGCAATCCAAGTAAAATCGGAAAGTTTAGAGAAAAATATTTTTTGATTTCCTTTATTTTTTACTGTGTTGATGCTCCTTCTCAACAGCACATTTTAGCAAATGTTCAGATTGTTTTGGCTAATGGTTACAGAGATATCGAATATTAAAAAAAATCGCGTTATAAGAAAACTGTGTTCAAATAAATACTCATAACTCTTTCTATTTAAGTCCAAATAAATAATTATATTTATGTATTTTTTCTTTTTTTTGTCTACTAGACAAGAAAAAAAAAATTCCACAGTGGGCTTGGATGCGATTTTCGGGATTTAATATTTTAAATACATTTTTTTAACCGTTTGTACTCTTTGATTTTCTTGAATTTTTTTTATTAAAACTTTGATTTTTCTCTACAAATTTGTGGAATTCAAATATCTAATATTTTTTCGGATTTTTCGAAATTTGCTAAAAAAAATTTTGATATCAAAGAGTACAAACAGTGAAAAAAATATTATTTAAAATATTTAATCGCAAAAATCGCATCCAAGCCCACTATGCAAGATTTTTTTATATTTTTTCTTGGATAGTAGACAAAAAAAGAAATAATACAAAAGAAAATAAATATAATATTTGGACCAATATTGAAAAAGTTATGAGTATTTATTTGAACGTAGTTTTCTTATAACTAGATTTTTTTTAATTTTCGAAATCTCTGTAACCATTAGCCATACAAAATCTGAAAATTTGCTAAGATGTGCTGTAGAGACGGAACATAGTTAAAAAAAATAAAGGAAATCAAAAAATATTTTCCTCCAAACTGTCCGATTTCACTTGGATTGCCCCATACATGCATTTGTATACCCAAGTTAAAGTTTCGATACTTAAATAATTATTGCAAAATTATTTGTTTTTAAGAGTTGGGATAGAATTATTTCCAAATTTTAATTACTGCATAGACTAAAGCATTCTAAAATAGATATTTTATGAAAGTTGTTAATTCAAACTTTAACTTCAAATCAAAATTTTCGAATCGAAACAAGTAAACCGTTGTAATAATTTGAGCCAAATTCTATTACAGTATCTACATTTCGCCTCTGATTTAAAATGAATTTATCTTATTTGTAATGTGGCGCCCGCATTCTGTGTGAAACTTTGTAATATACATTTAAGACACCTTAAACTGTATGGTATGGGTACTTGAGTAATTCTTAGTAGAATAAGCCATGCCCGTTTTGCTTTCAGTCCGCCTGTTAAAATCACGCTAACTTCCGAACGACGAACAATCACAAAAACTAACATATCGCACTGGTAGTGTTTAACTCAAAATTTTGATTTTTTCACTTTTTGGAAAAAATCGACAGGTAATATTCATATCTACCCGCTGTAAAAATATCGTGCTATTTTGTCAACTTTTTGGTACCAAAGCAGTTGGTTTTAAAATTCATTTTCATATGCCTTTAATGTAAAATTTGTGAATAAGTGCGATATATCGGTCCATAGTTTACTATAAACCTCATATAACGCCACGCTCGGAGTGCATTTTAGTGCGCCTGAAAACGAAGCGATTTGGGCTTTAGTATTGAATTTTGGTTTAATTAGTTTCATAAGACCAGAAATCACATCACCAAATTTCATGAGGATCGATCCATAATTAACATAGTTCAAATATCAAACTGCCTCTTCAAAGTTACTTAAATACTCTTAAACCCATGATATTTTATTGAAATTCGTTCTAATTAAATTTTATATGAGCAGATAATATCCGGGTTCTCACAATATAATCTGGAAGAGGAGACAAAATAAAAATTGACGTGTGTTGGCGTTTTTATTTTAGGTGGCGTTCAAGTTCGCCTCTTCTGGTCTGTTCGTGCAGCATATTGGCATGTGAAACTATGTATGTGTTCTTTTCATCTGAGGTATATGTTCGGAAACTCAAATATGGAAACTTGCTAAGATTATTCCTATACCGAAAACTAATGCTGATTATAGGCCGATAGCAATCTTACCATTTTTATCTAAGGCTTTTGAAAGATTGATTCATAACCAAGTCTCACAGTATCTTGAAACTAACAATATGCTCACAGGTCGGCAATCTGGTTTTCGTAAAAATCACAGTTGTATCACGGCCCTGATTGATGTTTCTGAGGATATAAGACAACAGTTAGACTGCAATAATAATTTTTAGTTCTCTTGGATCATTATCTTATATATTCATATCTAACAGATAGATATCAATATGTTGAAACAACTGCATCAGTTTCGGGCTCTTTGCCATTTAGTCGTGGTGTTCCGCAAAGTTCAATTTTAGGCCCATTACTTTTTTCGTTATACGTGAATGATCTTCAGGATAAGCTTGAGCATTGTAGGGTTAGATTGTATGCAGATGATGTTCAGCTCTATATTAGTTGCAGCAACACTGTGATTGATGAATGTGTGAGGACCTTAAACCAGGAGTTAGATCGTGTTTACGGGTGGACCACCGCTAATGGTCTAGCAATTAATCCTATCAAGTCCAAGTGTTTGATTATTAAGAAAAGGTCGTTAAAACTTGACGGAAATCCTACTCTAACTTTAAATAACCAGTCCATTAAAATTGTAAACTCTGCCAAAAATCTTGGTATATACTTTAACAACACCCTCACTTGGTCTAACCACGTTAATTTTGCATGTGGTCGAACGTTTTCAATGTTAAGGAATCTGTGGCAAACCCAGTATTGTACTCCAATTAAAATAAGAATACTCATTGCTAAATCATACTTGATACCCATCATATTGTATGGCTGTGAATTATTTGTTAGCTGTGACAGCGGTAGTAAAAGGAAACTTAATGTGGCGTTTAATAACATTGTTCGGTACGTCTATGGTTTAAGGAGATATGACCATATTTCCTCCTACGTTACCTTGCTTTACGGAATCACTTTTGATGATTACTTAAGAGTGCGTATTTTACTGTTTCTGCACAAAATTATATACACACATCAGCCTGAGCATCTCTACACACGTTTAAACTTTTCAACACTTGACCGAGGTAAAAGAATTCTAGCATTTGGTCATCGAACACTGATTTCTAAATACCATTTCTTTATTCACGCAATCAGTTTATGGAACGGAATCCCCTATATATCACAAAAAATAAGTAACGCACGTCAATTCAGGAACTATATTTTTTGTCATTTTTCTCATTTTCCTTTTTTTAACTTGTTTTAATTAATTTCGCTAACTTTATGTAATAAAGCGTAATTAAATTTTAAATTTTATTTTTAAAACTACTAAATATAATTTTACACAATTTTGTTATTTTTTAATTACTGATTTTTTTTCTGATTTCCTATTTGCATATGCTCAGTTCCATACTGCAATATAAGACTTAAGTCTTGTGTACGGAACATCGAAAAAAGAAATAAAATAAAATAAAAATAAATAAACTTTGTAGAAAATTATACAGCAAATATTTTTGTGGAACCTATTATCCCTCTAACAATTCTTTATATCGGTATTGTTGGGTCTATTCTAACAAATCGTAAAAACACATGTAAGCTGCACTTATTTCACGTGGAATTTTAAGCAAAAGCAAAAAAGTATGAACTGATTATTAAATAATAGGGATGCCAATCGGGACTGGGTTTCGCAAATCCCGGGATTCGGGATTTCAAAAAATCAAATCCCGGGATTTTCCGGGATATCGGGATTTTTCGGGATTCGGGGTTTTTGAAAATTAGAAGATAAATGCTTTTTATAGATATTTATTAAAAAAAAAGTCATTAAAAGCGGTTTACAAGCAAAAGTATTATATTAATTTGTTATTTTAAAGTTAAAGATAATGTTATATTTATTACTAACATTAAAAATTGTGATTTTTTTCTTAAGTAATGATTGATTTAATTAAAAATATGATAAAAAAACAACGTACGATTTCTAACAATGTGTTAATTGATTCACCTAAAAAATAGTTACCATAAATATATACATATTTTATTCAATTACCTCAGTTGATCCAAATTAATTAAAAAAAATTGAATATTGTAATTGAATAGAGCAAACTTGTATGTAATTGATTTATTTGTAAGATTCTATTCAAATTTTTATTAAGTAAATTAGAATCCATAATTCAAATTTGAATTCGAAATTAATTATCAAAATAAATTTATTTAGTTAACCACAAAAATCTAATTAAAAAAAAAAAACATTTTTTACTCACCACAAAGTGGTAGGAATTGTGTACTGTTTAAAATACACTTCTTAATTTTGTAAAATCGCTCCATAAATTGCCGTAGTTCCTATGCCTACTCTCGTACAACACTTTTATTATTCTAACCCTGTGAAGAGTAAAGTTCTAATGTAGAATTTGCTGCACCATTGGAATGTTTTGTGCATTTCAAAAGACATTTTTTTCCCTTATTAATTTTCTTCTTTAATTATTTTCTTCACTACTCGTTAAAATTTCTTTATAATTGTTGGACACGCTTCGTTTTTAATGACAGTATTAACAGAAATAATCAAGAAAATATTAAAGATCAGTATTTTGTTCCCTATGCTCTCAAGGGGGAATGTAATGATGAATTTCTTTTTATAAAAAAAGGTAAAGCAAGAAAACTAAGCCCCGAAAATCCCGGGATTACAAAATTTAAATCCCGGGAATCGCGATTTGCTGAATCCCGAAAATCCCGGTATTTTCGGGATTCAGCAAATTTTGGGGACGTCGTTCATATATGGAAAAAAAAACCCGAAAAAGCTACGCTAACAAGTGCTTCTCTGCATAGCCGGCCTTCGGCCGGACGCAATGATTTTCTCCTCTATGGTATAACAAACACTGGCTTCGCTAACTAAAGCTTCGCTGCGTAAACGGCCTTCATTCGGAAACAAGACAGATTTTAGAAGCTTTACTTAGCGAAATCGGTACAGGAGAAAATTCTTGCGTCCGCCAAAAGGCCGGCTATACAGAGAAGCTTTAGTAAGCGAAGCCGGTGTTTGTTATACCATGGAGGAGAAAATCCTTGCGCCCGGCCGAAGGCCGGCTATACAGCGAAGCTTTAGTTAGCGAAGCAGGTCTTTGTTATACCATATAAGCATTTGTAACGCAACACATCAAATGGGACATAACACCATAATGGCTTTATGTCCCATTCCACTAAAATTGATATGAGGCCTAAGGCCATTTATGGCTTTATGTCCGTTTGGATTGAGACATAAAGCCATTATGGCCGTTTTTTATCTAAAAACCTTTAAAAATATTTTTTTGCTTGCGATATGCACACAAAATCATAAACAGGCACAACTCAAAATTTATTAAAATCTTTTTTTCTTCATAAACCAGATCACAAATCAAATTTATAGCGACAACGAAAATTTCGTTTGCGTCACCATTTTTTTAACTTTTCATCTTTAACATTTGTGAAACTTAAGTTGATTAAAAAATCACAACCATGTTTACAATCCAGTTTTCTGCCTCTCTTAAGCATCTTTGAATATGTTACTAAACAGTTTTTTTATAAATAAAACAGAATAAAAATTGATTTTTAGATATAAAAAATGAAAAAAAAAATCGAATTTTAATTTTTTTCACAGTTCTCTCTGTAAATTATTAATCGATTTGCTGGTAATTCACAAATAATACTTCAAAAATATATCAAGATTTAACTCCAATATTTGCAAAGCTTTTTTAATAGATCTAATAGCTCATCTGATTCCAAAGCTGGTATTCATAAAGCATTATATTTTGTTGATTTAGAAAGGCGTATAATAATAAGAAATATACAAAAAAAGAAAGAAAAAATACAACTACATTTGCAAAAGTACTGAATCATGGAATTTGAAGTTGTCCAAGTAGAAATTGGACCCTTAATTTGCTGGCATCCCATTGTGAATCGTTAAAAAATCTATCGCGATGGTCACAATTTTGTCTTTCAAGTCCTTTTCTTAAAATCAGATCGAAATTAATTTTATATTTCGTTTATCTAACAAATTCTATTTTTTAAAGGATTATATGTGATCTTCATAATTTGGATTTTTTCTTCATGAATTTGTGCAGAACTATTGTAAAAAACGAGCATTTTGTAAAGATTTATAAGAAGTTAAATGCTTTTTCAGATTTTTTTAAAAGATAAATTTTTGCCAACTTTCAAATTTTAATTTGGTACCAACTGTTGTATGTGATTTATTTAGGTAAAAGCGATTTTCTTGAATGGGAATTATATGGAATCTATTATAAATTATAAAGCGATTCAAAAAGAACTTTAACTTATATTAAACTAGCTTAACCCGGTGCGCTTCGCTATACTGCGTTAACCACTTTTTCAGTTGAGAGATATTTAATATATGCATCCTATGGGAGGTATTTCCCCCTGCGCCTACCCGCTTTACTTTTATTTTCAAAAGTGTTGTATACCATAAGAGTGACATCTACAAAGTTTAAACATTCTTACTAAAACGATATTAAACATTGGCGTCCTATGGGGGGTAACACTTGCCCTGCTGCAATTTTATTTCAATTTTGGTGCTCAGAAGATCCTACTACCAAAAGTTCAACAAAATGCGGATCTGATTAATATTTCTATCTATGAGGGGTACTGCACCTCCTATGTCTACCCCGCCCATTTGTAATTTAAATTTAAGGTATGCAATAATAGTAGCTTTAATCACGTTTGAAGACTCTCCCTTTAATAGTCCTTCATTTGAGCTATATTTAATATTTGCATCCTATGGGAGGTATTTACCCCCTGCGCTTACCCGCTTTATTTTTGTTTTCAATACTGTAGTATACCATAAGAGTGACTTCTTCAAAGTTTGAACATTCTCACTATAACAGTTCTTAAGATATGCGATATTAAACATTGGCGTCCTATGGGGGGTAACTCTTACCCCGCTGCTATTTTATTTGAATTTTGGGGATCAGAAGATCCCACTACCAAAAGGTTAACAAATTGCGTGCAGCGGCTCTCAAGATATGCGATATTTAATATTGGCATCCAATGGGGGGACCAATTCCCCTGCCCCTATCGAAAAAATAAGTAGCTTTTTTTTATTTTTAGGGCTCACATGATGCTCACATGATGTTACGGAAAATCAGTTCAGTAGTTAAGAAGTCTATAAGCCAACAAACAAACAAACATACACAAAATTTTCAATTTTATATATACATATACATATATATGTATATAGATATAGATGATGTTAACGTGTTTAGAACATTAAGGAAGACAAGAATTCCATGAACAGGAAACATTTGTATTAAAGCTAGCAGAGATAAGAAATCGATTCATTAAAGTTACCATTTGCACTTCACAGAAAAATCTCACGCCGAATTTTTTTCAATTAAACCATTAATCTAAAATAAAATCAGTTTATATTTAATTTAAAGTAAATTAAGCGTTTACTTATAACTGCAGAAAAGATTGTTATTATCAAAAAATATTTAATTGATACTATTGTTTTGTTTACTGATGCAAATTAAATTCATTTTTTAACCCTACACCACACACGCAAAGAAAAAACATGGTTGTGGTAAACAAATTCTAAGAGCAACATATTATGATAAGAATTATGATTGTAGTCACCATATTAAGATTATTATTGAATCATATTATGACTAAATATACTCGTAATATGTCATCATAATATTTTTCCCTTAATCATATTATTATTCTGTTAATCATACTAAGTTAAGAAGTAATCAAATTATTGTCATGTTAATCATAATAAGCTAAGAAATTAATCATATTATTGTCATGTTAATCATAATAAGCTAAGTAATCATATTATCATCATGTTAATCATAATAAATTTTGAATCATATTATCATATTATGATACAGCACCTTTCATAGCTGTCATAAAAATACAAAATAAATTAAAATATTTTTGCATCGATTTTTTATTTTGTGGCTTTTTACAATTTTTCTTGATGTTAATCAAATAGCGGAGTTCAATATAATGCTTGCAAAAGAGCAAATGAAAAATCTGTGGTTTTCATGGGCAACCGCGTGTGTCCATTTTTTCGATTTTAAGATGTTGATGAAATATCGTAGCACTTCTATAAAATATAACGAAATCTCTGTGTGTTTTGTTGCCGGATTTTATAAAAAAACTATGATATTTTGCATTGCATTGCATTGAATGAACTCCGCTAATATTTTAATTTCTTTAAACTTATTTTTTTTATGGCATTTTATCTTTTAATTGTTTAACCGCTCACAAATAAAAATAACGACACAACTGCTTCAAAATTATTTTACAAATGGCGCTATCATAATATGATTAGAGTAAAAATAGTTTGATTGCATCTTTAACATAATATGATAAATGTATAGAAAGTTATCATGTTATGGCTATTAAATATCATGATATGGTTGTGAGAAATATAATATGTTTAGAAAGTTATCATAATTAAGTTGTTAGAAAAATAATTATTTTTCGGTCAACAATACTCAAATTCATATTTGCGATAAACATTGATATGTTTACAGTAGCTATAATATTGTTGATATTAAATAAAAATAACAATTATTTGTGTACGACAACAATATATTGTTATATTAAACATAGTAATGTTGCCGTAACCATGCCCAACCATATTTTTTCTCTGCGTGCAGTATTTAAAAACTCATCATGCTTATGTGTCCATGTAAATATGAATTAATCTATGTTTATAAACTTCATGAAAATCGGTTTGAAAGTTTGTGAGAGGCAGAAATTGCCCCTTGCTTCCCCTTTTGGTCCTATTTTTTTAAAAACTGTGTAGCTAATGTGTCCCTATAGATATGGATCTATCTATGTTTTAAATTTCATTGAAATCGGTTTGAGAGGCAGAAATTGCCCCTATCTTCCGTCGTGGTCCGATTTTTTTAAAAATGTATACATTTTGTGTCCATATAGATATGGTTCTATCTATGTTTTAAATTTCATTAAAATCGGTTTGATAGTTTCTGAGAGGAAGAAATTTCCCCCTATCTTCCCTCGTTGTGCTACGATTCGGCCCATTTTCAATAGGCTTGGTCCTTGTGCCAATAAGAACCTATGGCCCAAATTTCATCAAACTATCTCCAAAATTGCGACCTGTACTTTGCGCACAAGGTTACATGGACAGCCAGCCAGCCTGCCAGCCAGCCGGAGGGACATCATTAGTTCGACTCAGAAAGTGATTATAAGTAGATTGGTATACTTTAAGGTGGGTCTAGGACCACAATCTTAAGGCGTTACACACATCAGCACAAATGCATAATACCCTCTCCACTATTGTGGTGTGGGTATAATAAATATCAAAAATTTTAAATCAATTGTTTTTTTTTTCTGGGCTTGTGAGTAAGATTTTATGTTAGCCAGCCAGACATCGTAAATGCTAAATAATAAATATATAAAACTTAAAAAAAAAAACTGTAATGAAATTGATAAACTTTATTCGGAAACAATATCTTTACAGATGTTTTTAAATCAATAAGACTTTAATTATTTACTAGATTAAAAATTCTAAAAATTTTGGTTATTTCAACATTTTTTAATTTTTATTGCAAAATTTTATGTCTAAAATTTCAAGTAGATGTTCAGGTAAAAATGTTTATTTACTGATATATTTTTAACGTTAATGAAAATGTCGATCTTTATAATTATACAAAACATTTGTAAACACAAGTAAGAATGTTTTGCCTGTCAAGCACGACCATTTGATAACCTACACAACAGTATAAACAGACACATTTTCAAAAGAGTATCGTACTTGGGACCCATAGGAATTATGGACCTGACAAAGCAATATTATATTGTTGGGCTTAGATTTAATCTTGATATCGCTGTTCCATATATTATCCACATAAAATTTGTTCATCTTTAAGCTATCATAGAGAGGGGAATTATAAGGGATCTAGGGTCAGTTTTAGACCTACCAGCAACAAATTTTGCCATGGCGATTTTTTTAAAGTTATTGTTGACAATGTTGTCAATACGAGCAAACATAAGTAAGTTATGGCGTTTTTAAGAAAATAAGTAAGATCAAGGTTGCAATAAAATATTCTTGGACCAATTTTGATCTGACATACAAAGATAGTTTTTAAGTAAAAATTACCGATTCTCAACATTTTAAAAAGGTTTTGTCTTAATGACAATTAAAGCGTTTGAACCAAATTTCATTAAATAATCTTTAAAATTGGGACCAGTAATTTGGGCACAAAGCTTAGAACAGCCAGCAGGCCGGACGAACATCGTTAATTGCATCAGAAAATTATTTTGAGTCGATCGGTATTCGAAAAGGTAGGTCTAGCACCAATATTTTTTAGTGTTACACACTACAACACTAACTCATAATACCCTCCCTAGTATGGTGGTAGTCTACATTAAACAAAATATTTAAGAAAATTAAATCTTTGCTATAAGCTTTTTTTAAGAAAACTTGAACTAAAAAATAACATAAATAATGCGGCAACGTAAAAGTTTTAAACACTCATGAAAAGATTTGAAAATTTTAAGGGTATGTTATGTCAATCCAGTTTAACTGATTCTTGCGAACTGCAAAGAAAAATGAAACTCTTAGACCGGTTTCAACGGTCTAGTTCTGTAGCTTTTGTTACATTTTAGATTGACGATAAAAAAATAAATTTATGACAGAAATATAAATTTTTAAGATCCATCGGGTTTTATTGCATCCGTTTTCAACTTAATTGTAGTTTTTAAAATTTTCATACCGGGCTTAGAACAGGAAACTGGTTTATAAAACAAATCCATGCTACTGTTTGTGTAGATTTTTTTAAACTGGTTTTTGCATTCTATTTATAATTTATTTAAAACTTTAGAAAACAAAAGCGCTAAAAAGTGTTTAAATTTAAATAAAACAACAAAAGATTTAACTGCGAAAATCATTTAGCACTTGAGTTAATTTACGTCATTTGATACTTTTAAACTAAATTTTTATTTTGTATAATAAAAAAATATATAACTGCAAAGTGTGAATAGCCAGTCAGCTTGGAGTGTCGATACAACGGAACTTGATGGCCTTTAAAACTTTACTTAAATTACATATAAATTATAAATATATAAAAAAAAATTTGGACTTTATATATAAATAAATATAAAGAAAACCGTATCAAATGTTTAAAATAAACGAGATACTTTTAAGTTATTTCGAATGCAGAAGACATTGACCAAGAAGTCTAATAACAGAAAAAGAAGAAATAATAAAAAGGCCATTTAGTTTTGTTAAACCAATTCAAATAAATAAAATTATTTCATGATTTATGAAATTTTTTGCAATCAATAATTTTAAACAATTTTCTCAAATTTAAGCAATTGAGAAAGCCTGAATATAAGATACCCAACATACACTACTTATGAGAATTGCAAAATGGTTGTCGAAAGTGAATCCTATTTGACACCTTTAGGCAGTAATAAAACAAAAAAAAAACAAAATTTTTCTGTCCGCGTGTATTAGACTGGTCTCAATTTTTTTTTTAAATTTAATTGTTTGCGCTGCTTAAAATATGAGGTTTGGTGTAAGAAATCATGATCTAATTTTTCAGGTCAATCCGACGGTGCCTAGCAGTGCCGGGTGGGGCCCAAAGTTCCCCATATTATAAAAAAAACATCTTTTCTATCAGATCTTTATAGTTATACTAGTTGAAAAGCCGAAAATCAAAAATATGGCTTCGTTACGATCTTCCGCAGAGAAAGTACTTCAAGTGTGCCAAATTTCAGCTTCCTATGTCATCAGATGGCTTCAGAAAGTTGCGGAAAGAATAGGACATACATGCAAACATCCTGACATACTAAGAAATTATATATTGTATAGATAGATTAACATATGTTCGCGCAACTCAAAACGCTTTAGTTTATTGAAAAACTAAAAAAACCGAAATTCCGCAATAAAATTTACTTTACGAAAGTTAAAACTTTTTTCTTTATGTTGGCTTTGGTTTGCGAGATATACCGTTATTTCGAAAATTAAGGAGGTTGCACAACATATGTTCGCGTAACTCAAAACGCTTTAGTTTATTGAAAAACTAAAAAAACCGAAATTCCGCAATAAAATTTACTTTAAGAAAGTTGAAACTTTTTTCTATATGTTGGCTTTGGTTTTCGAGATATACCGTTATTTCGAAAATTAAGGAGGTTGCACAACATATGTTCGCGTAACTCAAAACGCTTTAGTTTATTGAAAAACTAAAAAAACCGAAATTCCGCAATAAAATTTACTTTAAGAAAGTTGAAACTTTTTTCTATATGTTGGCTTTGGTTTTCGAGATATACCGTTATTTCGAAAATTAAGGAGGTTGCACAACATATGTTCGCGTAACTCGAAAACGCTTTAGTTTATTGAAAAACTAAAAAAAACCGAAATTCCGCAATAAAATTTACTTTAGGATAGTTAAAACTTTTTTTTTTATGTTGGCTTTGGTTTTCGAGATATGCCGTTATTTCGAAAATTAAGGAGGTTGCACAACATATGTTCGGGTAACTCAAAAACGCTTTAGTTTATTGAAAATCTAAAAAAAACCGAAATTCCGCAATTAAATTTACTTTAAGAAAGTTAAAACTTTTTTCTTTATGTTGGCTTTGGTTTTCGAGATATACCGTTATTTCGAAAATTAAGGAGGTTGCACAACATATGTTCGGGTAACTCAAAAACGCTTTAGTTTATTGAAAAACTAAATAAAACCGAAATTCCGCAATAAAATTTTCTTTACGAAAGGTAAAACGTTTTTCTTATATGCGCAGTCGTTTTAGAAACATAATTTTTTTTTCTGGAAAAAAAATAATTTTTTTATTCAAATTTCGGAATTTTTGTTTTTAAAAATTCATAAAAAATTGAAAAATGCAGTTATGCTTCTAATTTTATGCAGACATAGAAAAAACAACATTGCAAACAAAACAAGCTATAATTGATTAAAATCTGTTAACAACTTTTGATTTTATGTATTCACAAAAGATGTGGCGGTTTAACAAAATTCTTAAATTAATTAAAATTTTTTATGAATTTTTAAAAACAAAAATTCCGAAATTTTAATAAAAAAAATATTTTTTTTCCAGAAAAAAAAAATTATGTTTCTAAAACGACTGCGCATATAAGAAAAACGTTTCATCCTTCTTAAAGTAAATTTTATTGCGGAATTTCGGTTTTTTTTAGTTTTTCAATAAGGTAAAGCGTTTTTTAGTTACCCGAACATATGTTGTGCAACCTCCTTAATTTTCGAAATAACGGTATATCTCGAAAACCAAAGCCAACATATAGAAAAAAGTTTCAACTTTCTTAAAGTAAATTTTATTGCGGAATTTCAGTTTTTTTTAGTTTTTCAATAAACTAAAGCGTTTTTTAGTTACGCGAACATATGTTGTGCAACCTCCTTAATTTTCGAAATAACGGTATATCTCGAAAACCAAAGCCAACATATAGAAAAAAGTTTCAACTTTCTTAAAGTAAATTTTATTGCGGAATTTCGGTTTTTTTAGTTTTTCAATAAACTAAAGCGTTTTGAGTTACGCGAACATATGTTGTGCAACCTCCTTAATTTTCGAAATAACGGTATATCTCGAAAACCAAAGCCAACATATAGAAAAAAGTTTCAACTTTCTTAAAGTAAATTTTATTGCGGAATTTCGGTTTTTTTAGTTTTTCAATAAACTAAAGCGTTTTGAGTTACGCGAACATATGTTGTGCAACCTCCTTAATTTTCGAAATAACGGTATATCTCGCAAACCAAAGCCAACATAAAGAAAAAAGTTTTAACTTTCGTAAAGTAAATTTTATTGCGGAATTTCGGTTTTTTTAGTTTTTCAATAAACTAAAGCGTTTTGAGTTACGCGAACATATGTTGTGCAACCTCCTTAATTTTCGAAATAACGGCATATCTCGAAAACCAAAGCCAACATAAAGAAAAAAGTTTTAACTTTCTTAAAGTAAATTTAATTGCGGAATTTCGGTTTTTTTTTAGTTTTTCAGTAAGCTAAACCGTTTTTGAGTTGCGCGAACATATGTTAATCTATCTATACAATATATAATTTCTTAGTATGTCAGGATGTTTGCATGTATGTCCTATTCTTTCCGCAACTTTCTGAAGCTAAACATACATATTGGGGCTCCAGACTTATTAGTCCTAGAGGTAATCAGGTATATAATACCGTAACTGCAAATAACTTTGATGTGGTATCGAGTGGTGAGCCTACCTATTGGCCAACCGACTTCAACAAGCTACCAGACCTTATTGACTTTGCTGTAATCAAAAACATCAAGCGCGATCAGGTACTAGTTAGTTCCTCCTATGATCTTTCGTCTGATCATTCACCTTCAATCCTCATTTTAAAATGTAACTCTGACGCCGCAGCTGCAAACTGGTTTTCCTATCCAAACAGAAACACAAATTGGTTAAAGTATAAAATGTATGTGAGCTCTCACCTATCACAGTGCATTCCCCTAAAAAATTCATCTGACATCCAAATAGCTGTCGACCGATTTACAGAAGTCTTGGATGCTGCAGCAAGAAATGCAACCCCAATCAAGCGGACAATTAAACGTGCTCCTTACAATACATCGACGGATATAGAGACCCTTATCAGAGAAAAAAGGAAGTTAAGAAGACAATGGCAAAACAGTCGTTCCCCAACCACTAAGGCCCAACTACAATTATGCCTGACAACTCTTCGCAACAAATTGAGACAGAACCACGAGTCTGCAATAGAAGGCTATCTAAACAGCCTAGATGCCACAAAAAACTCCAATTATAACTTATGGAAGGCTGTACGGCATATGAAATGCCCTATAACCCAAGAATCTCCATTAAGACTGGAAAACCGCACTTGGGCGAAAAACACAGATGAAAAATTAAACGCTTTCGCGGGCCATCTTGAGAAAGTTTTCACGCCACATGATACACATACTTGTTCCTGTCGTCCAACCATTCCTGATAAGGTAAACCATCCATTAAAATTTAACATTACTCAAGTAAAATCTGCAATAGAAAAAGTGAATATTAGAAAATCTCCCGGACTTGACCGTATCACAGGGTCAATGATAAGAAACTTACCTTCGTCTGCTTCCAGAATCTTGCTGTTCATTTTTAACGCTATATTAAGAGTCGGATACTTCCCATCCTCATGGAAGAAGTCTATAATTGTTATGATTCCCAAGCCAGGAAAAGATGCTAGCCAGGTTGCGTCGTACAGACCGATAAGCTTATTATCAATCCTATCAAAGCTTTTCGAAAAAATATTCATTTTAAGTATAACTCCTCATCTAAATGAACACGACATCATCCCGGATCACCAGTTCGGATTCAGAGCGAAACATGGTACAATAGAGCAAGTGCATAGAATTGTCACCCTTATTAGATCGGCGTTTGAGAAAAAGCAATACTGCTCAGCCCTGTTTATAGACATTTCCCAAGCATTTGACAAAGTTTGGCATGATGGGCTACTCATCAAAATAACACGAATGCTTCCTCAAAACACTCACAAGCTTCTGGAGAGCTATCTAACAGGCAGAACATTCATAGTAAGGTCGCAAGATAAATACTCCCCCCTCAAGAAAATTACTGCTGGTGTTCCCCAAGGCAGCATATTAGGACCGCTTCTATATATAATATACACAGCGGATATGCCAACAAACCTGAGCACGCATACCTCTACATTTGCAGACGACACAGCATTTATTAGCGTTAACCATGACCCAAAAGTCGCATCGCAAAATCTGCAGTCCCACATCAATGAACTAGAGGCATGGCTAGAAAAATGGAGAATAAAGGTTAACCCGGCTAAATGTGCTCACTTAACTTTCACGCTCAGAAGACAAACGTGCCCAGCAGTAAAAATAAATAACATCACTGTTCCGGTAGAAAACCATGTAAAGTACTTGGGAGTTCATATAGATAGACGTTTGACCTGGTCTCGTCATATCGAAGCGAAAATAACGGCTATGAAACTTAAAGCAGCTCAACTACATTGGCTTCTCGGTAGAAACTCAAACTTGTCTTTAGACAACAAAGTTCTTCTATACAAGTCCATCATAAAACCAATATGGACATATGGCATCCAATTATGGGGTACTGCATGCGCATCTAACATCCAAAAGCTTCAAAGAAGACAGTCTAGAATATTACGACAAATTGTCTGCGCCCCATGGTATATACGTAATGATATTATCCACAGAGATCTCAACGTCCCCACTATCCAGGAGGAAATTAAAAAATATTCAATAAGCTACATCGATAAACTAATGGTTCACCCTAACTACCTCGCTCGGGGTTTGCTTCAGTTCGAAGGTCACCAGAGGCTTAAAAGAACCGATACTTTGAGCCTTACTAGAAGACAGTCTTAAAAATTTGAATACAGCAGTTAGTGGTTACACAGGTAACAACTAATAAACAACAAGTAGAATTAAGATTTGAATACATATTGTAAATTTCGATAAGAAAGATTCAATAATAAAAATAAATTATTATTAAAAAAAAAAAAAAAAAAAAAGAACTTTCTGAAGCCATCTGATGACATAGGAAGCTGAAATTTGGCACACTTGAAGTACTTTCTCTGCGGAAGATCGTAACGAAGCCATATTTTTGATTTTCGGCTTTTCAACTAGTATATGTATCTATAAAGATCTGATAGAAAATATGTTTTTTTTTTATAAAATGGGGAACTTTGGGCCCCACCCGGCACGGCTAGGCACCGTCGGATTGACCTGAAAAATTAGATCATGATTTCTTACACCAAACCTCAAATTTTAAGCAGCGCAAACAATGAAATTAAAAAAAAAAAAAAAAATTGCGACCAGTCTAATATATGAGTAGGTGAGATGCAAAACTCGTTCATTACACTTCGAATTTTGGGAAAATGCAAAAAACATATAGCGCCGGAAGAACTGGACCAAATTAGTTAGTTTTTTTGATTTTGAAGTGTTATGCCATTCTTGATTAATAACTCAACAGTTGAAAAATTGAAACTTACTGAAATAAGAAAAATAATAGATTTAATTTTGTAACGAACGAGTTTTGCTACGAATTTTCGAAAGAAACTACGATCCATATGGGATCAAACTAGTTTTGCAACGCACTTTAGCCCACCAGAAAAATTAATTATTGAACTTTAGTATATTTTTAAAGTTATATCAGTTTATTTAAATTATGGACAAAATGGTGAATACAACAACAACTATCAATTTTTAAACCTATAAAGAAAGTAATTCATCTTCAGCGTACTCCTCATTGTTTTCTTCTACACCGTGATCAACATTGGTATTGTCCAAGACAGAAACATTAAACTGCAATTCTTTATTATTTTTCCAATTTATCCCAAAGTGGTTTGATAACAGCTTTTCATCATCTTTTTTCTTTTCAGGCTTAGTTTCCACATTGATTGGAAGTTCTTTTGGATTAATATCCTTAATTTTTTTCCTCGTTTCAAGAATCGTTTAGGCTGGCAAGAATTAACTTTGTAATTCATTTCTCATTGAGGAGTCATTATTCGTTTCCCTGTTTTTTCTATTATAATTCGCTTTGAGGATTTAAATTGGAAATGTAGTTTTCCAGTCATATACAGGCACTTCTCTCCCAACTTTTCGAAGTTTAACGAATTCGTTAAATAAGTCCCAGTATTCGCTAGGCTTTATGATCGTATCTTTTTTTAAATGTTTTTTCAATCCTCCGAACACCCTATCGGGTGGAATGAATGAGTGCCCTACTACAGGATAAGTTATTGTAATTTTTTTTGCAATTTCGTGATTCAGACAAAAACTTGCTCAGCATTCCTAAAACAGTGATATTTTTATTTTGTCCTGGGCAGCCACCACAAAACAGTTATACTTCCTGAATGTCTGTCAAGTTTTTATTCTTTAAGTGGTAGTATACAATAGAGGAGATTTCATTGGATCCTTTTTAAATTTTAAACTATTTGATTGCACTACAAGGTTATTGGGTTCTTATTATAAAAATTTGTTCAAACGGTGTTTGTTTTATCTCGTTGCACAAATCCACTTTTTTTGCATAAAGTTTTGATACGTGTCGTGCTTAACGGTATTTAAGTACATATGTTTGTTGTTAGTAGATGCATATTTAAACACAAAATTTGTATTTAGTTGTTATTGTAATAAGTTATTTTAAACTGCAACATTAATGTTGACAAATTACCCAGTGAACAAGCGACTTTTGCTACAGAACATGTAACGAGATAGTTTTGAAAATGACTGCTAAATGGAACAAACCAGTTTTGCTACTAACTGCAATTTTAGGTCATAAAAAAACATCGAAATATAAATGTATTAAGTCGATGAGTATATTCCTTCTCATTAGGCTTCAAAAGAACTTAAAGAATCAATTGTCATCTCGTTTTTTTTAAATTTTTGTAACGAACGAGTTTTGCATCTCACCTACTCATATATATGTTAGTCCCAATCCAAGCTAAAATAAATTTTATATTAATAAAAGTTGGTACCGTATTGAAACTCTACACATACTAACTATCTGTTATAAGCAATAAATTCGCAAGCAAGCTTTTTTTTGGCATATAACGATGACGCAATGAATTTTATATGTGTCCAAATTCTTTTAAATGGTTGGACTATTCACCCTGACTTGAACAAACTTAAAAAATCTTAAGATTTGTTCTTACTAGAATTTTTTAAAGAGATTTTTATTTAAAAAATTGTATATTGTACAATATTTTGTTAAGCTTGTGGCCAGTCAAGTACCATGTTCTTTTGTGGGTTTCAAACCTGAAGTTCGTTTAAGTTTATGTACTTATTAAAAGTTTGTATTCTTGGAATTTGTTTCAATAAAAACTAACACACTGCAAAGTGCAATTTTGAAAAAAAAAAACAATTAATTAAAATTGTTGTAAAAGGTGTATTAACCTGCTTTGAGAACCTCGTTCACCAAAAGTCATGAGAATTCGTGTTTAGTACGAAAGTTGTTTTTCAACATTAACATACTAATTAATAAATAAAAAAAAAAATAGTTTATTATGATGTGTGTAAACAAATGTATAAATAAAAACAAACACAAATTTAAATACAAACAACTAATTTAATGAAAAAAAGTTTTGTAATACCTGTAGTTGCATTTTTCGCCAACCGGTCGAATTTGTAGCACAAACAAAAACTCTCACTAAGCCATTTATAAGCAGCCAGCCAAAAAAACGGCAGGAAAATGTTTAAATAATAATTGAAAAGGAAATAGATATGAAATAACACCAAGTAAAAAAAATGAAAGTAATTTAATTATATGGTGTGCACTTATTTACATACTCTATGCTCAAGCACAGCATTCATGGTTACAGTGCAGTCCAGACATTTCACATTTCTGCAATTTGTTTTTATAATTATATGGAATTAAGCGAACTTTGTTTAAAATTTTAAGGATTTTCAAAAGCTGCTTTAGAACATGTTACCGAAATACTTAAATGTTTTTAAATTGTTTAAGTGGATCGTTTGCTATTCGTCAGCCTTTTTGAAGCACTATAGAGCTCGAAAAGTCGACTTGGGATGACAAAATTTGGACAATTTGTTTTTTTTTTTCACCCAGCCTAGACTTTAAGCATAAATACTTTCCTTATACAAAGAGTCTTTGCCATTGAAAATGTCTTAAATTAATTTATTGTTTTACCAAGCCTCCCCTTTATGCGGCTTTTAGGGCCACACAGAATGAGCTAAAATATCATTATTTGGCCATAATACTTTCTGCATAGCTGTTAATTAATGATTACTAGTCATAATAATTAGTAATTTAGATTATTTTTTTTTGAAAGGTGAAGTAATGATTATATTACGATTATTTTCCGATTTGCAAGATTACTATTTGATTACGATTACAGGTAATCGAAAAATAATCAAGATTAAAAAAATTACAAAAAAATATTCAAATATAATAAAAAGTAATCGAAAAATAATTTGAGAACTTTCGAAGATTACTTTTGATTGTTTTTGATTTTTTTTTATTTCGCGAAATTATGGCAATACTTTTTAATGTTAGTTGTTTTTTTTTAATTTTTTGTTATTAATATTGATGTTCATCGATTTGATAATGATAAACTGTTTGCATTCTTCATGATTTTGTATTCTTTTTATTTATCACGGGTTCAAGGGTTTGTGCTCTATTTGTATAACCCTCCGAATTTCATATGGGTCTGGCCAGAACCAAACGACTTTTAAATGTGTTTATCTCTTTTTTTAAAACTAGCTAAGGTTCCTTAGTCTATTACTTCCTAAAATATAGTGTGCTAGACACAGTAAAGTAGTAAAATTAAAATTTGTAGTATATTTGTTGTGCAGACCCATATGAGCTTTTCATATAAATTGTTTTTCCGTTTGATGTAAAAAATAAAACTGCTGACGGAGCTATGGATGTGAGTCCGGAAGAACGTGAGCGACCTCAGGCACAAATTGAACAAATTATGGGCAGGAGTCCGATCCATTTGCAACAAGTGGCGACGAATAAGATGATGATTATTTTCCAGATGATGAAGACTTTAATGAAGCATCAGACATAGAACAGGAAAACGAGTTAGAGGCCGTTTTGGATGATAACCATGATGACGTTGAGGATTTGTATAAAGAAGCCATTGCCCTTCAAGCTCAAACTACAATTCAAGCATCCATCACTCAGGACGTTATGTACGGGTCGAAAGACGGTAATATGTGGAATTGAAATCCTCCACCACCTGGAAGGCCTCGCTGTCATAATGTTACAACTTTTACTCGCAAAGGGCAAGTCATTATTGTCTCCTGAAATCGTCAGTATTATTGTGCGGGAAACCAAGAGAAAAGCCGTTGAAGCGCCCAGTAAAAACTTCGCTTACTTTTTCAAAATGAATAGCTTCCTTCACTAATTATTTAAAGGCTTTCTTCTATAACTACTTGTATATCTACTTCTATAACTACTTCTTTCTGGGTGTATGTAGGTAAAACATGTAATGATTTACATTGAATGCGTTCATTTTGGAAAATTCATCGGTTCCTTCAGTGGAATTGTAAATAGTGCTTTTAGTTTTTTCTGATTACTAAACACATTATTTTGTAGGCGAAGTTTTTACTGGCCAGTTCGTCTATGGAATAAAAAGCATCCTAATAATAAACAGCGATATTGGGTAATGAATGATCAACGAAGACGAAATTTATGCTTTTTTGGGATGCTGCTAATTGCTGGTGTGTTCTCAGCGAGCAAAAGAATTGTGGGCGAATTATAATATGCCAATTTATAAGGCCACTATGTCCTTGAATCGGTTCCAGTATTTAACTTTTTTCATCCGTTTCGATAACAGTGGTAGTTAAAGCAAAGCAAATCTGCCGCCCTGGACGATTTATGCCTCATGCTGATTGCCAATTTTGAGAATGCGTTCACTCCGGATTTTCATGTAACCATCGATGAACAGATATTTGCATATCGCGGGCGTACCCGATTTACTCAATATATTCCAAGTAAGCCTGCAAAATATAGCATAAAAGTGTGGTGAATTTGCGACTCTGTTTCAATTTACCCTTAAAAAAAAAAAGTATAATTTATACGGGGAAACCACCAGGTGGCCAGCGAGAAACGAATCAAGGCGAACAAGTCGTCATGAAATTGATGGAAACTATCTAATTTTGTTTTATTTGCTCAGAATTTTTTTACGTTTTAAATGCAAATTTTTCAAAATAAAATGTATGTCAAAAATGATGTGCATTCTGAATTTTTAAAATATAATCGAAAATTATCAAAAATAATTCTTAAAAGTTGTCAATTATTTTTTCGATAACTTTTGATTATTTTTAATTATTTTCTCGTAAACCTAACTAATCTTAATTATTTTTGGATTATTTGCAATCATAATTAATTAATAATCAGGAATTGTTAAAAAGAGAATTATGTAATCAATACAATTCTTTTTAAAATTTAATCTAATTGATTACTAATCGTAATCCAAATTTAACAGCTCTGACTTCCTGTATGTCAACAGTGTTTATAAAGAGCGATTGGTATCGAAAATAATTATCTATGTGGGTGAAGAAGTAATATACACTCAGTTTAGATGAGGGCTTTTACGACGTCGCTTTGTCGACGTCTCTTTTGGTTTGTTGGTGAGCGGTGTAGAAAAGAAAGAGGGGTTAACAAAATGTCTCTTTTTGTATTTTGCATGTCGTTTTTTACATTTCTCTTTTAACTTTTTCTGTTTACGTTTTATTCTTTTTCTTACTTTGAAGTGTGTGGTTGAAAATACAGTGAGACCTCGATTATCGATAATAGACGGGATCGGCAGAATTCTTGATTATTTTTTTTTTTTTTTGTGTGTTTCTTATTTTCTGTAAATATATAACGTTTTATTATGTAAACATGAGGAAAAAAGTAAATTTGGCAGAACATGCTTCCACACCGTTAAGATATTCTCTTTCTTCGTTTATTTAAATTTCTTTTGATTGTTCAAAATTTAACGAAAAAAAGATAATTTGTTTATAATTTCGGATAATAGAGGCAATTTAAATCAGTGCAAAAAAATGTTTGTTTTCCATTTTATTGAAGCTGCCGGTTAATCGAATGACGGGTAATCAAGGCCATACTGTAAATAAAAAAAAGACATGCAACCAAAAATCATCGTATGAACGCAAAGAGATTTTGGAAGTTGCTTTAAAAGGGAATCAAGATAAAACGACGTCGTAAAAGCCCTCATGTGAATTGAGTGATACAATCAGGGAGTGCAAATAAATATTATTTTTTTTAAAGCTTACAAAAAAGTTCCGTTTATTTGCATTTGAGAATTTTTAACCATCATCGCTACATATATTTTATTTTGTTTATCGTAATCAATTAAAGTTACTAATATTTTTTCTAACTATAAATAATATGGCTCTAAAAAAGTTTCCTTAATAAAAGTTACTGATTTTCATCAGCTGATGACGATGGTGTAATTAGTTATTTTTATTTATAGCTTTAGTTTTAAATATAGAGTGACACATATTATTTAAACAATTTACACCACTTTCTGTTTTATTATTTGGTTAGTTTTTTGCGAACGATCTTTTAAACCTTAAAATACTTTCTGGATTATTAATATACACCAAAATCTCCTGTAGTTGAGTAGGGTCAAATGGTTAAGTTCTTGAATTTTCTGCAAAAAAATAAAAATTCCTTATGTATTTTTAACAGCTGATTACGAACCTACCACCTCTTGTTTTAGAGATATTGTGAATTAATTAAAAAAAAAAACTTTGAAACTTCTTTTTAACCACATTCAAAATAATTTGGTTTTTATTTCAAATTTATCATCAATAACAAAATGGCTACGAAGAAGACTTTGTGCAAATAATCCAGACAGTTTTTTGTCAATATATTCTTGCGCAGTATCGTAAACTTTTAGACTTCGGGAAAGTTGTATATATCAAATTTTTTAAAATTAATATTTCTAATCAATATAAACAATAGATAAATGGGCAATTGGATTTTCCGAAGTTTTAAGGACTAATCTAAAGTACATAGTTTTGACCATCCTTGTAGATAAGATATCCTGATATACTTACCAATGTGACTATATTCAAATAAAAGAGAGTTTTGTATAGATTAATAATCCAGAAAATATTTTAAACTTTGCAAGGTCAATTGTGAAATATTAAGCGAATAATACAAACATTGGTGTCAGTTATGCAAATATTAAATGTCAGTATATCTTTGAACTAAAGTTATACTGACAGGAAAGCAAATTTCGATCTACCAAATGTTAGAATACAATTTGGTTTAAGGATTGATGTTTGACTATTGACGTCAGCAGTCATCGATGGCTGCGAGTGTAAGACGGCAAATCCATCTGAGGAGATTGAGTGGTTGCAATCGAAACATGTCATGGTAACCTACTGGCCGGGGCTCGAGCCCCAGCCACGTCAAGAATGAAAGATTATCAATAACAATTTTAATTAATTTTCATGTTGTAAAATTCCTTTCTTCATAAAAATAATTTAATGAAAAATTAAATTTCATGATCTTAAGCCTAATTAAAAATATTAAAAATTTGGATTAAAAACCATAAATAGTTCAACAAAATAACCACAATACTAATTATTGTTGCTAGAAAAAACTAATGATACCATCGTAATCAGCACTCAACTTAACTAAATACAATGGATAGAAGTCGGAAGCATTGGATATGTTGACCAGTGTAATCATTACTTTAAACAAAATATTTTTTTCTTGAATATTTTACAAAAAAATCTTGTTGTGAAATGTACTTATATATTACAAAGTAAGATACACCTATTTTTTTTTTTTTGGCAAAAGAATAGAGGAAGTTATGTCATTTTAACAGTTGCTTGATATGACCATATCGTTTTCTTGCAAAAAGTGAAAATCTGTAAATTTTGAGTTGACCCTCTTGAGAGGAACAAGTGCGATATGTATTTACTAAAACTTAAATGATCTTACGAATTTACAGCCTGTTCAACGATTTCGAACGTTAACGTTCGCATAGAATATTACATTTAAAACAAAAACAAATTTTCGAATTTTGTTATTGTTTTAAATATAATTTTCTATGCGAACGATGACGTTCGACATCGTTAAACCGGCAGTTAATTTAAAATGCAGATGCTTTAAGAAAATTTTAGAAATTCCGAACAAAAAAAAGATCGAACAGGATGTGACAAGCTCATTTAAAAGACAATTATGTATGCCTGAATTTGTAATTTCCAAAAAAAATACCTCAGAGAATTAGTAAAGAAAAGTCGTAAATGTAAGATTGATGATAAAGGCCGCTTTAGCCGACCGTAAATGTAATTAAATGCAATGTAAAGTACCGTAACGTACTGTAAGCTCGTTTGTGCACTTATAGAACATGTAAGAACGTGTCAGCTGTTTTTCACAACCAAAAACAAAAAAGCATTAGGATACATAAAACAACACACACAGTGATGAGAATTAAAAATGTTAAAATGGTGACCGCTTTGCAGAAAAAGTACCAAGTGATTTAAATACAGTACTTTTCGCGTATAGTCACATCCTTTAGTTGCAACCATAACGTGGACTATATCGCTAATGTGACTATAAGGCTAATTCACATATATGCCACTATGACGCATATAACCGAATTCGAATATAATCAAGTTATGTGAATAAAGGAAATCAAGAATACATATAAATTACACCGACATCAGGTCTATGGTTTTACAACAAAGTTACATACTGTATAAAAAATAGTTAAAATAATAACAGTATATTTCATAACTGATACCAACGGCAAAAACTAATTTTTTACGAGAGAGTTGATGACAAAAATTAAATGATTTAATTCATTCTTTCTTTGGATGGATTTTTGATTCGAAAACTAAAAATAACTTGGTAAATTTTGCTAATGTGACTATAACACCATTAATTTCCTTTACTTTTCCCCTTGACTATTGTTGATAAATGGCATATATGTCAAATGTGCTTATATCGCTAAGTGGACTATAACGTTAATACTTTATATTAAATTAACTTATAGCGGCAAAATAAACACATAAACTGGACTATATCGCTAATGTGACTATAAGCGTTGTGACTTTAAACGAAAAGTACTGTAGTATTAAAACTGTATTTCTTGCATGTATAAATAATTTAATATTTGATATTAATATTACAGATTTACAAAAAACAAATATGTATTATATCATATTCGTGCACATGTTCTTACAATAATTTCAAAATGTGCATACACCTAAACAAGGTTTTGATACCACTAAAAACCAGACTTTGTTTGTTTGTGGATATGTATACATTTGTTAATTTTATACATCTAAACATATATTTGTATAAATGACAATATGTTTGGATTGTAACTTATTTTGTCATATGTCCACAGATATTATAACTGAAAAAGTACCAAACAAAAAGAGTGATTTTACCCGCATTGCATTTAAAATATAAGCAGCCCATCACTATCTACAACTGTCACGTAACCTCGTAATGAAATTCTATTTTCTGCAGGTTGACACGTTACGGTTAAGTGACATTACAGTCAGTTAAGCATTTGCATTGCTTTCCATATAACAGAAACGATCAGCTGTTTACATTACATTAACATTTCTACATTTACGGTCGGCTAATGGGACCTTAAGACTTAAGGCCATAATGTGCATGAGCTGCCTTAAGCAACTGCGCGAATACATGTAAATCATAAGTGTCATGCCATATTAAACTAAAAAAAACTTTTAGTTTTTTGATTTTGTGTTTGGTTTTTTAAATGTATTTGAGGGACTTTTCGTTATTTTTGAAAATATCTTGAGCTAGCTTATGGTTAGGTCTTATGAATGAACTGTACAATATGGGCATTTCCGTCTAAAGGTCCACCGTGACCGAAAATTTAAAAGTAATTAAAAGCTGATTATTTTACGATATTGTTATAGAGAAATATTTAGATTTTACTAATTTTATAAATTTACTCATAAATTTGTTCACTTAGATGAACAATCAGACTGCAAATTTGTGCAAACGTAATTTCTTATTTGTGAGAATGTTTTATGGTATGTTTTCTTTAATATTTATCTTTCTTAAAAGAGGAGATATTTGATAAAAATTATTCCAAAAAAAATTTCTTACATGGTCTGTAATGTAAGGAAGAGTTCAAAGAGAAATATGTTATTGGGATTAACGGTAAATTTTTATTTTATTTGAATCATTATTCAGTTTAATTATTACGGAAAAAATTTCACGCTCGAAATGTCACGTATCGACCCAGATTTCGGCTTAAAAAAAAGAAAATACAGAAGATTTTGGAATCAAACTAAGACATTTTAATGTTACATTGCTACGTAAAATTCTGAAAGTAGCTTGACTAAAAAATTGTGCCAGGTTTTGCAGAATTACGCCTTTTTAAACATGGCCACAAAAACTACTTCTGTTTTTTTCACGTTCGAACCGCTACTTCTTTTGTCATTATCTTTGACCTAGAATTACGCCCTCCATAAGCTTTAGCATAGCTTTCTTAGTGCTTTAATTTAAGGATTAAGAAAACGTAAAAATATTTTTTGTTTAAAATGTTATTGCATTTTTGATGCGTACGACTGTCACGTTCAACACTTTGGAATTACCCATATGTTAGCGTATTCACTGCCCACTACGACTTATCTCGTAGTCAACATCCTTATCGATAAGGGCGGCTACGAGTTAACTCGTAATAATAATGATTTAATTACACATAATATAATTTTAACATGGCATAAAGAGTCGACTTCATTTAGCTATTTTGACACAGAGAATTGTTTGATTAAACGGCTGTAAAAACCCTACGAGATCACTTGTAGTAGTAGCTGTGTATATTATCCCTGCAAATAATAGGACCAGTCCAAACACGCGTGTAAAGAGTAGCCCACAAGGGACCAAAAGTAACCCAAAAGTAACCCAAACGTATGGAAAAAACATGGTCTATTCAACATTACGATGTCCTAGGGCGGGACCATATAACCCACCTTTGGACAACTAAGGAGTTGTTTTAAAACTGCTCCATGGTACACTCAAGAGGATGAGTTTTGAAGTCGTTTAAAAACGAAAGCATGTCGTTAAAAAACTAAGACATGTCGTCTCACTACAAATGCTTTTTAACAATGAGATGGTCCATGCTTGCATTACATCGGTCCACTCCATGGAGTAGTCCATTTTATCAAAATGGATCAGGTGGTCCAATTTTATTTGCAGGGATTGATTGAAAATTTTGACAAGGTTATAGACTACATGCTTTTTAGTGGAGCCAACTTCGAGATATCACGTAAAACCTGAAAGTATCTACAAAAAGCAAATTACAACCTTTATATAACTTTTTAGTGTGTCTTATGAAATAATTTTGTACTATTTATATTTCTATATTTATAAAAAACTTGAGCTCGCCTCAGGGGTTGGTTTTATAAAAACAACCATGGCACACGAACAATTTAATAAAGAAATAAAAAAGTTTGAATGATGTTTTTATATATATAAAAAATTTTTTTGGCCCTTAACATTCCTTAAAAATGTGTGTAAATTAAATAGACTTTAAAAAATTATTGCTATATTGCTATATATTGCTATATATATTGCTATATATGCAGAAAAAATATGGTTGGAGGTTACAATATTCTAAGAGCAACATACTATGGTTGAATTTTAACAATGTTTATGTTTCCAGGTAACCGTATTATGGTTAATTACGACTACTAAATAGTGTAAATTAACAATAATGTGCCCAAAATCAACTATAATATGGTCAAAATTAACCTAAATTTGTTCAAAATTAAAAATATTTTGGTCAATATTTACCATAATAATAGTCAAAATCAACTATATTATGTTTAAAATTAACCACATTATGGTAAAAATTCTAGAATTTGAACTAAAATAAGCATATTATCGTCCGAATTAACAATAATATGGTCAATATAAACCATATTATGTTTATTTATTTCATAAATTAGTTCAGTTTTCTTATAATTTTATTCCTTTACTGTTACTTTTATAAGCGATTCTCTTTAATACATTTTTCAGCCTGTAACGACAATCATAAGCATTCTTTCTGTTTTACTTTTTTATATTACTACGTAAATTTATGTATTTTAATCAATAATTAAAATAAAATGATTGAGAATTTTAAAGAAACCATCCAAGAATGTAATTGAAAAGCATTCAACTATTGTAGGCAAACTGTATCTGAATGTCTGTGGCATTTTGACAAAACATCTTAAGTCAAATTTAAAAAGTTAATTAAAATATTGTTAATCATAAGAATTTTCATTCAAAAAACAATTTTGTTTACGTTTTAAAAAGGGTCTAACTTTGGAACAGTAAGAGCAAATTCATTATTTTAAATGAATCAGAATTTATCCATCTTTTAAACTGAATCATTAGTTTTATTAACTTCAATATAAATTTTAAAAGTTAAAAAGCATTATTTTTCAAATTTATGCTAAATTTACAAAAAAAATGTCATTAAGGGGACCCAAATGACAAAAAAAAAAAAAAAAAAAAAAAAAAAGAAACTACTAAACCTTATAATATCTGCACAGAGAAGTAAAGTTTGAGAAGTGCTTATGAGCCGAGTAATGACAA
Organism: Pollenia angustigena; assembly: GCA_930367215.1. NCBI lineage: Eukaryota > Metazoa > Arthropoda > Insecta > Diptera > Polleniidae > Pollenia > Pollenia angustigena. The sequence goes on along the minus strand of OV884059.1, from coordinate 176,150,107 downwards.
AAATTCAAAAAAGTCGTGAAAACTCGATTTTTGGGTTGAATTCAATTTTAGCGACCTCTAAACCTCTTCCGAAAAATCTGAAAAAAATCACAAAAATACTTTACTCTATAAGCTTTAAAAAAATGCTAGGGTACCTTTAAAAATAAAAAAAAATTTTTTTTTTTTGGGACACACTAATGTATACGTAACATACATTCTAAAGTGAATTAATACACTAGGCCCATTTTCACAACTTAACGATAGCTTAAAGTAGATTTTAACCGGCCTTGTTAGAAATGTTCCATTATTAAAACTTTACTGAACCTAAAGTGAGTGATAAAGTAAAATGAGGTTCATCTTACCGGGTAGGTTAAAGTAATGTTGAAATAATGGAACACTTTTTATACGGCCGATAAAATCCTACCTTAAGCTTTCGGTAAGCTGTGAAAACGGGCCTAAAAGTGTGTCTATTCTTCGACGTTACAAAAAGCAGCACAATCGTTTATTGCCAACGCTCTTGTACGGTTGTGAACTATTCGCTAACTGTGATACATTAAGTATGAAAAGGCTTAATGTAACGTACAATAATATTGCCAGATATGTGTTTGGCCGCAGTAGGCGAAGCAGAATCTCACAGTACTCTAGACAAATATGTAATATACCATTTGACAGCCTGTTAAAGCTTCGAACATTATTATTTTTTCATAAAGTGATTTATACTAAACAGCCTGAATACCTATACAATAGAATAATCTTTTCAAGATCTGACCGAGGAAACAAAGTAAATACCTTTCGCATTAGAAAAGATATATCGAAAAGACATTTTTTCTTCACTGCTATCAATCTCTGGCGCCAACTTCCCCCTAATATTCAAACCATTAGCAATGCAAAGCACTTTAAAACTGCAATATTTAATCGTTTAGGATAACAAAAATTGTTTAACCGCAAACTATAAACATAATGTTTTAACTTATATTTATTTGATGTTTGTAATATTATTTTTATTAATTCATTTTTAATATCGTTTAATATTTTTCAATTTTATCTAAATTAAATTTCTTTTATTCCTTAAAATTAGCATTAAGTGATTTTACTTTATTTTCTTTTTTTTATCAACAAAACCATATTGTGCCACTATCTCCCCAGTACTATTAGATAAGACTAGTTCTTGTTGTGCTGTATTGATTAAATAAATAAATAAAATAAATAAAATAAATAAAATAAATAAAATAAATAAAATAAATAAAATAAATAAAATAAATAAAATAAATAAAATAAATAAAATAAATAAAATAAATAAAATAAATAAAATAAATAAAATAAATAAAATAAATAAAATAAATAAAATAAATAAAATAAATAAAATAAATAAAATAAATAAAATAAATAAAATAAATAAAATAAATAAAATAAATAAAATAAATAAAATAAATAAAATAAATAAAATAAATAAAATAAATAAAATAAATAAAATAAATAAAATAAATAAAATAAATAAAATAAATAAAATAAATAAAATAAATAAAATAAATAAAATAAATAAAATAAATAAAATAAATAAAATAAATAAAATAAATAAAATAAATAAAATAAATAAAATAAATAAAATAAATAAAATAAATAAAATAAATAAAATAAATAAAATAAATAAAATAAATAAAATAAATAAAATAAATAAAATAAATAAAATAAATAAAATAAATAAAATAAATAAAATAAATAAAATAAATAAAATAAATAAAATAAATAAAATAAATAAAATAAATAAAATAAATAAAATAAATAAAATAAATAAAATAAATAAAATAAATAAAATAAATAAAATAAATAAATAAAATAAATAAAATAAATAAAATAAATAAAATAAATAAAATAAATAAAATAAATAAAATAAATAAAATAAATAAAATAAATAAAATAAATAAAATAAATAAAATAAATAAAATAAATAAAATAAATAAAATAAATAAAATAAATAAAATAAATAAAATAAATAAAATAAATAAAATAAATAAAATAAATAAAATAAATAAAATAAATAAAATAAATAAAATAAATAAAATAAATAAAATAAATAAAATAAATAAAATAAATAAAATAAATAAAATAAATAAAATAAATAAAATAAATAAAATAAATAAAATAAATAAAATAAATAAAATAAATAAAATAAATAAAATAAATAAATTAAATAAATAAATTAAATAAAATAAATAAAATAAATAAAACAAATTAAATAAATAAAATAAATAAAATAAATAAAATAAATAAATAAAATAAATAAAATAAATAAAATAAATAAAATAAATAAAATAAATAAAATAAATAAAATAAATAAAATAAATAAAATAAATAAAATAAATAAAATAAATAAAATAAATAAAATAAATAAAATAAATAAAATAAATAAAATAAATAAAATAAATAAATAAAATAAATAAAATAAATAAAATAAATAAAATAAATAAAATAAATAAAATAAATAAAATAAATAAAATAAATAAAATAAATAAAATAAATAAAATAAATAAAATAAATAAAATAAATAAAATAAATAAAATAAATAAAATAAATAAAATAAATAAAATAAATAAAATAAATAAAATAAATAAAATAAATAAAATAAATAAAATAAATAAAATAAATAAAATAAATAAAATAAATAAAATAAATAAAATAAATAAAATAAATAAAATAAATAAAATAAATAAAATAAATAAAATAAATAAAATAAATAAAATAAATAAAATAAATAAAATAAATAAAATAAATAAAATAAATAAAATAAATAAAATAAATAAAATAAATAAAATAAATAAAATAAATAAAATAAATAAAATAAATAAAATAAATAAAATAAATAAAATAAATAAAATAAATAAAATAAATAAAATAAATAAAATAAATAAAATAAATAAAATAAATAAAATAAATAAAATAAATAAAATAAATAAAATAAATAAAATAAATAAAATAAATAAAATAAATAAAATAAATAAAATAAATAAAATAAATAAAATAAATAAAATAAATAAAATAAATAAAATAAATAAAATAAATAAAATAAATAAAATAAATAAAATAAATAAAATAAATAAAATAAATAAAATAAATAAAATAAATAAAATAAATAAAATAAATAAAATAAATAAAATAAATAAAATAAATAAAATAAATAAAATAAATAAAATAAATAAAATAAATAAATAAAATAAATAAAATAAATAAAATAAATAAAATAAATAAAATAAATAAAATAAATAAAATAAATAAAATAAATAAAATAAATAAAATAAATAAAATAAATAAAATAAATAAAATAAATAAAATAAATAAAATAAATAAAATAAATAAAATAAATAAAATAAATAAAATAAATAAAATAAATAAAATAAATAAAATAAATAAAATAAATAAAATAAATAAAATAAATAAAATAAATAAAATAAATAAAATAAATAAAATAAATAAAATAAATAAAATAAATAAAATAAATAAAATAAATAAAATAAATAAAATAAATTAATTCTTTAGACTTATAGTGTTCGTCTCTGGACAAAAAAAAAGTTTATTTACAAAATTGTAATTAATTATCTAAAACATTTCTGCCTATATATAAACAATAAAATCTCTAATTTAGCAATTTTTAATTTTATTCCACTGTACAGTGTAACCCATTTAACATAATTCTTTTGTATGCAAAAAAAATTCCATTAAATTTAATCATAATTTTTGTACTCAAAACTAAATAATTTTTTTTTAAAATTTTAACAATACTTAGTCACCTGTCACCACGTGATTCATAATGAAAACGAAAGCACTGTGCGAATTGAAAAGATTTTTTTCTCCATAACATTTCGTCAGCTTATCGATTCAGCTGTGAGCAAAGAATATGATAAGAAAGGAAATTGTGAACTAGAAAATTCACAAAGCTTTAAGGAATGCAAATATATGTAAGCTGTTCTTGAGAAGTTTATATATTTGACTATTGCAACATTTGTTTAATTGAAATACAAAAAAAAAAAAAAAAAAAAAAAAAAAATGCAATACGGACCCTTCCTTCTTATTATGTTCTATAGCTATGATTAGTGATATTCATTTGTGGGAATGAGCTAATTACTCTATATACTCTAACTCACAAACTGTTCACATTTAACATAATAAATGACAAGAATATTATAAGTGTTCTGCTTTCAATAAATTTTGTTTGATTTTATAAATAAAAAAAGTTTCTTTTGGAAGTTAGTAATATTTTCAAAGATAGATTAACTTAAAATTTAAAGTGAGTTTTTCTATTTTTGTGGCTTTGAGTTGGGACAACAGAAAAGTCATTTATTTTGGTTTTTTTTTTATCAAACATGGCATTTAAGTTTCCATTTAGAGAAAGTTGTTTTTTTTTTTGTTTGTGTAAAGTTAGTTTATAGTAATTTTTTGTTGTTTTTGTATTAAGTACCGAAAACTTGTAGATGTATTAACGCATGAAAACAGTCAATAATGTTAAAAAACGCTTTAAGATATTCGTCATCTCACAGATGGTGTGTGTTAAGGTATGATTAACAAAAGAAGAAATTGTACATAAAACGTCATAAAGATGGTCAGTTGTTGATAAATAGTTATAAAAAGTTCAAAAAAAAAAAAAAAAAAAAAGAAACAAGAAAAAACGAACTAAAAAAAAAACAAAAATTAAATAAATTAAAAATTTTAAAAACTGGGTAATTCCATGTCAAAACGACCAAGAGTAGGACACGACCCCTTCAAATTTTAATGAAATTTGGTGAGAAGGTTATTTTTATCTTATAAGGAACATATATGAACGAAAAAAAATTTTAAAATTTGTTTTTCGAAAGTTATGTCATATTCAAAATGTCATAATTTCGCTAAATTAGCCAAATTTGTTGAGCTTCAATATCTCGAAATCTACTTGTTAACATACGAAGATGATTTTAATGTCATTTTAAAGAGAATACTTGGGGCTACAAACCATATATTAAAAAAAAAAAATTTTTGAAAAATGTCAAAAACCTATTTTTTCAAACTGTTCTTTAAAAATTCTGAAACTTTGAAGGAGGTGTTTTTTTTATTTTTTAAGATATGATTTTTATCCTTTCGCAACCTTAAAAAAATAGAATTTTAATATTGTAATTTTGAGCATGAAATGAATGAAAACTGTGCTAGTTGAAACAACAGACCAGCCGCGCACCTGGCATTTTACCCTAATTTGGGACGCTGAATCCAGTGGTGCTAACGGTTTTTTTATGTTAGCTCGGCGTTTTTAAGATATACCGTTATTTCGAAAATGTAAGAGGCTGCACAGCATATATTCGTGTAACTCAAAAACGGTATAGTTTATTGAAATAACTAAAAAAACCGAATAATAATAAAGTGGGGTTGGTCATACATTTGACCCATCTAGGAGCATCCTACGCGTTACAGGGACCAAATTAAAGAATTTTATTAAGCCGCAATATTTGTATGGTACAGCGTGTAGGATGCTCCTAGATGGGATGGGATGGCTTGTAGCCCCAAGTATTCTCTTAAAAATGACATTAAAATCATCTTCGTATGTCAAGTAGTTTTCGAGATATTGAAGAAATAAGCTCAACGCATTCGGCTAATTCGGCGAAATGTCATATTTGAATATGACATAACTTTCGAAAAAACAATTTTTTAATTTTTTTTCGTTCATATATATTTCTTAAAAGATAAAAGGAACCTTCTCACCAAATTTCATTAGCATCGAAAGGGGTCGTCTCCCACTCTTGGTCGTTTTGACATGAAATTACCCAACTATAATTTGTATAAAATTCTCTACTACAAGAAAATATAGTGAGCAGGTCATTGCGGTAGATATTTTCAACTTTCTTGGTTCGCGAGAAAAGTGTAAAGACAGATAAACGTTAAAATCTATTTAGAAAAGAAAAAGAAAACTTTAGTGATCATAAATTAATTTTTGTGACAAGTTTGGTCTTATAAAAATTCTTAAGTGAATATTCCACCATTTGTTTCTTAAAAATTTCAACTTTGTTCAAATAAAAAACCAAATTACATAAATAGAAAGTTATTCTAATTTTTTTTATTAATATTAAACATTTTTTGGAGGTTTAACTGTAAAGCAGAATATAATTTGTAACCCAAAGTATTTCGTTTTTTGAATAAATTTGTTCAGCTTTATACAAATTTTACAATGCTTTTGTGCGTCTATTGAAGTTTAGATATTTTTTGATTTGAATTAATTAAATTTACAATTAATTGTTGAGAATATCTGTTCATAGTCATAATTAAAAAAAAAATTAAAAAATAAATTAGCATAAATTTGTTTATCAATCTCTATTTTAATGTTGTATTCATAAAAAAATCTAGTTTGTAAATTATGAGAAATTTTTTAATTATTTTCTAGTGTTGGGAAATTGTGAATATCATCAAAAAAAAAATGTTATTGTTTTGTTTAACATTTCACGGTTTTGATTTTACAATTAAAAAAAAAAAGTTTGTGTTTTAAGTCTTTCGTTTGACAAAATTAGGGAGAAGTTTTTTCGAACTTTCTTAAAAAACCTCCCGCAATTCGTGGGAATTTCGATGTGCTTATTCAGGTGGTAAATGTAATAAAAACAATCAACAACGACTAGCCAACGGCCAAGCGCATGCGGTTATTAGATAATAAAATTAAAATGAACTCAGTTGGTATTCTCAGGCAAAGCAGGAATGTATCAATTAAAGTTATAGTCTTCATTCCCATTTGTAGAAATTCTTAAAGATTATTCACATATTACTCGACTTGTTCGACTTGGGACACCAGTTAAATCCTCAGTTGTTCACCGCATTGCGACGACAGGCTACCCTGTTTTTTCACGACCGAAAAGTAGTTTACCACTTAGTTGTTGGTCTTATCCCCTGCACATACTGACGTAGCCGGATATAAGTTTTATAAATAAAGATGAATTCGCGTAGTTATAATATCTCGAAATTGGCGATAAAAAGAGTTTTTTTGTTTATTTAAGCCAAAATATCTCGAAACCCAGATTGAGAGATATGAAGTACAGATTCGGATTAAGCCCTAAAAAAGAAAACTCCCAGTTCCAGGGTATCGACCTTTCCCAAATTATTAAGGCCTGTGGAATTCTTTAATATATAAACTATTTAAAACAAAAAATAAAGAAAAAAATCTGAAAGTAACATCAATTAAAAATTTTTTCAAAGTAAATATAGCACGTCATACGAAAATCTTAATAGTAAATTTTGTATTCCCGTAAATAACTTTGATACAAAGAACTAATTTTTGTTCGCTTATTAATATTTAAATGGAACAGTAAACAAGAAAAAGTAACAGTTGAATGATCTTCTGACTTGTTGTACTACTAACTGAAATTATAATTCAAAACATTTACATGACACACTTATTTACAAGCGTATTTTATAAAGAAGACCACAGCGAAAGAACTTATTAGTTTATTCTTTTACTTTTCTTAAAATTTAACAATTAACATAAAATTAATTACGAAATAAACTTTCTAAAGAACAGACTACAAAGCTAAACAAGATTTTAATCTCAAATTTTAAAACTTTATAAAGTTGTCCGACAAATTTTTTTAAGGTTTATTTGAAAACAAGAGAGATCAAAAAGTTCATTACAAATTATATTGTTAATAAATAGTTGAAGCATGTTTTTTTTTCGGTAACAAAATTAAAGGTTTTAATACCCTACACAATTATAGGGGGAGCATAGTGATACATACAGAGTGCCGGGTAGGCTAGGTAGTAGTGAGCTAGTCTATCAACCCCGGGGTCGCGGATTCGATTCCCGTCAGAGACTCTGGTTTCTTTCCTGCAGACAAGCGTAAAGCTTCGCGGGCATTAGCATAGGGAATTAAAAAAAAAAATAAAAAAATACATGAGTAGAGCGAATGGCTTAAAATCGTTTTCTGAGGCACTCATAGGATGCCCGTCCGCTGGTTGTCTGTACATGTAAGCTTGATTATATGATTAAATTTGGAACGTTCGTTTTAATAGTGGAAATCTATTGTAGTGGTTAAAATCCTAGCCCCATACAATTTATTTCGGAATCGGGCACCGCTCCCATAAATATAATGCTTTCAAAAATTACTTTTGCAATCATAAATTTTTCATCAATGTTACAGTGATACAATTTTTCAACCATAACTTTTATAACGAGTAGTGTGGTATAGTAAAATTTTGTGACGTTAGGTCTAGAGGTGACCCTAAGTACCATAAAGACCCCTATCCGAAATACACAAAATACGAATTTTGTGTTCACGGAAGGAAACCCATTTTTCTATATGATCACCTGCAACATCCTTTTGTAAATGAAAAATTTATTTTTATGGTTACTTTAACTATATTATCGTCACCGCCAGCCATATACACTAGGGTGTTGGACAGTGTAATTGAAAGTTAAAAAAAAGTTTTTAATTTTTTTTGGGCATGAGAAGTAAGCTGCCTCGCACTGCTGAAGTGTGCGCAACAAAACAAAAAACCACCCATATTTAATATTTTGTAAGAATACCTAATATCCCACTTTACTTACAATCCTACTTTTAATGACTTCAAGAATTCATTACTTTGTAGCTTTATTCGCCACTTTTTGGATTATTAGTTATATATTAAATAATAACTTTATTATTATATCTTAAATATACAGAAAAATTTAAATTTTCATTATGACAATAAAAATGTCATTATAGTAATGAAACAAAAACTTTCAATCCACTTTCAATCAACGCTGTTATTGTTATTATGGACAATTTAATCTCATATTCACGCTCTTAATTGAGTAAAAAAATATAGTTTTTTAATACAAAAACTACACTGCCCCGGTAGACTAGCTGGTAGCGAGCTAGTCTATCAGCACCGAGGTTGCGCTATCGAATCCCCGCCAGAGACAGAAAAAAAATAAAAAATAAATAAAGCAAAATAAGAAAAAATAAAAAAGAAAATAATTAAAAAAATAAAAAAAAATAAAATAATTTAAAAAAAAATTAAAAACAATAAAAAAATTTTTACTTTATTGACTTTGTGTAACTATATATTTTTATAAAAATTTTAAGTATAAAAAAACATATTATTTTTTAGATTATAATAGGCTAAATTACAAAGGATTACTTTTGGGACATCTCGAACAAAAATAAGTACTTTTTCTAGTAGAAAAGTAAGTAGTCGGCTCGTCAAATTCTCATTATTTTTCTGCTTATTTTGTAAGCAAAGTTTTTGCTGGGATCTTAATATCTAACATTAAAACAAATCAGATGAATAACTGGCAAACCGTTGCAATATTTTCAATTTCACAAAATGGGTTCAAAACTTAAAAAGGGTAAAATGTTGGTACGGTAAGAATGTTCAATTATTTTTTTTAAATGACCCAGAATTTATTCACCTCTTAAACTGAATTATTGGTTTTTTAACTTCAATATAAATTTTAAAAGTTAAAAAGCTTTATTTTTCAAATTTATGCTAAATTTACAAAAAAATGTCATTAAGGGGACCCAAATGAGCATAAAAAATAGTAATATCTGCACAGAGAAGTAAAGTTTGTTTTCTTTAAAGAAATTGACTTTGTAACAAAGAAAATCGTGCTATTGGGCCGAGTACTGAGCTAAATTCAAGTCGAGAAAACTCGATTTTTGGGCTAAATTTGATTTTAGCGACCTCTAAACCGCTTCCGAAAAATCACAAAAATACTTTACCCTACAAGCTTTAAAAAAATGCTGGGGTACCTATAAAAATCGAAAATTTTTTTTTTTGTGACCCACTAATATACACACATACAATTATAAGTGGCAAGCAAATAAATGTTATTTTTAACCATAAGATGTTCAGAGGAAATCATTATATTGTGATGGCTACTTCATGATGCACAATAATATGATTACCGGTAACAGTAGTATGGCTAAAGTAACCATAATATCTTAAAATATGTTTCGTTAACAATAGTTTTGTTAGAGATGATCATAAAAAATTTGTGATGTTTAGCACTCTCCCTCGAAAATAGTTTTGCAATACTCGCAACTGGTCTAGGGTATCATATGGTCGGGCTTGCCCGACTTTACTTTCTTACTGGTTCCTTTTTATTGTGATTGGCACTTTTTTGTGTTTCGCCTTAAACCCAATGATGGGGGATTTAATTAAATTAATGACGAAATGAAAGTTTTGTTTCTTTTTTGTTTTATTCAATAAATTGAAATTTGTTTTGGTTTGATGTCGGTATTGGTTAACACTTGTTAGACGTGCATACAAATACAATAGCACATAGACCATTCAAGCTATAAAAATTATCTTTAAAGCTTAACAAATCGTTCCAATGTTTCACCGTCATTTTAACTTTGCACTTGACATGATGTGTTCATGCTACATTGTTAGAATTACAATTAGTTTAGTCTTTAAAATTACCAAAACAAATAGTTTCGAATAGTTTAATAGTCTTCAAGTACACAAGTATGTGTTTACATACTTCTGCAGAGGTCAGTAATTTATTTATTTGAATTTATAATTACGCCATAATTTTGTTTGTTTATTTAATAAAAAAAAAAAAAAAAATGCAAAAAAAGGTATACTCAAATTGTACATGTATTTATTTCAGATTCGTTAGAAAAGTTTAACATTTTGAAATTGGTATGCCTTCGATTAAATTGCCTTAAATGGCAAGACTTTCTAGTGGCATGTTATTTTTTTTTTTTTTTTTTTTTAATTTTACGTGTTAATATTTCATAGTTTTAATACTTATTGAATAAAAAATTTATTATTACTATTTATTTATATTATATCTGTGGCATTTTGACAAAACATCTTAAGTCAAATTTAAAAAGTTGAAAACAATGTTGTTAATAATTCGAATTTCCATTCAAAAAACATTTTTGTTTACGCTTTTAAAATTTTGTATTATTAACGAAATTTTTCTTTAATTTTGGTTTATTTATTATTTTATTAAAATTATTTTTTCACCGAGATTTTTTTTAAAACTTTTTTGCTGTCTTATCTCGACTTGAGATGTTTTGTCAAAATGCCACAGATATGTAAACAGATATTTTAAATTGGTTATAGATAGTGCCCTACACACAGAAAAAAATACCCATGTAAAATTAACATGGAAAAATGTTTATTTATTTATTTATTTATTTATTTAGTCTATGGATTACCTCCTTTCATACAAAAATTACAAAATTAAACAAACAAATTTAACATCATCTATTTAAATATAAAATTAAATTCAGTTTGATAGTATTAATATTCAAAGTCATATCAATAATACTGTACAGATCATTAAAGTTTACACATATTCGACGAAAAGGGTCGGCATTTGCATAATTTTGTTGGAAGTATTCAATTGATAACGGCTGGTAATTACGTGTAGGGCGTTGGGGAAAAAATAAACTGTTTAACAGGAACTCCAAGCAAATATTGCCTTTAATTATATTGATAACAAATATGACATTCAGCATTGTTCGGCGGCTTTTTAAAGTTGGTAAATGAATCTCCAATAACCTGGTTCTGTATGGAGGAAGATATATAGATGGATTTGGGTAAGTGCTCCGTAATATGAATAGCAGAAATTGTTTTTGGACAGACTCAATACGATCACTATGAACGTTGTAATATGGATCCCAAATTATTGAGCCATATTCGATTATAGGTCTGACAAGTGCTATATACAACTGTTTTGTTATAGATCTGTCAGAGAATTCCTTTGACCAACGTTTAATAAATCCAAATACACCACGAGCTTTATTAGTACACATATTAATATGTTCTAAAAAAGATAACTTAGTGTCAAATAATACACCAAGATCCAAGAAAGCATTAACAACTTCCAATTTGTGGTCACCAATAAAATAGCAGCCAATTGGTCTAGTTTTTCTGGAAAAACGTATATGTTTGCATTTTTTAAAATTTATATTCAATAAGTTTATTTGGCACCAATTTAAGAATAAATTTAAATCCTGTTGTAAGTGGTGTTGAACAATGGAGTCAGCACAACTTGAAAAAATTTTTACATCGTCAGCATACATAAGTATATTGGAAAATTTTATTGTGGTAGGTAGATCGTTGATATATAATAAGAAAAGTATTGGTCCGAGATGACTACCTTGTGGAACACCAGAGTTGACTATAATATGTTTAGATAATGTATTATTAAAACACACACGTTGTTCACGACGTAAAAGATAAGATTTTATCCAATTCAAACAGCAATTCGTAAATCCCATTAAATACAGCTTATGCAATAGAAGTTTATGGTTAACTCTGTCAAAAGCCTTACTAAAATCAGTGTATATAACATCGGTATAACATCCGTTTTTAAAGCCATTATTTATTATTATTGTCAATTCTAGTAAATTAGTCGTAGTTGAACATCCTTTACGAAAACCATGTTGGAAAGGTGTGAGTATGGAAGAGACTTGTTTACTTAAATATTCAGTAAGATATTGTTCAAAAAGTTTGGGAATGACACTTAATTTGGCAATACCTCTGTAGTTCACTATATTCGATTTATTCCCTGATTTAAATAGTGGAATAATAAAAGATTTTTTCCATAATTTCGGGAAGTAGCCATGCTTTATAGACATATTGAATAAAATTGTTAAAGGTATAGATATATTATGCGCACAATTTATAAGAAGGCAGCTAGGAATACCATCAGGTCCACTGTAGAACGATGATTTTAGTTTTAATAATAATGTTGTCATATATGCAGTAGTGACGAATGGAAATGAAATGGGTTGTTGTTCAGGGATATAAAATGGATAACTTTTCAATGTATCATATTCCTCAATAGAGTAGGTTGAAGCAAAAAAATCCGCGAACATATTACTTGTTTCCATATGATTAGAAGACTCGGTGGTGAGATATTTCATCGAAGATGGAAGTCCGATGGATTTTCTTTTCGAGTTAACAAATTTATAAAATGCTTTCGGATCGCGCTTTAGATTCAGTTTCATCGTATTTAAATAATTTGTATAAAGGTTATGGTTGAGCAAATTGTATTTAGCACGGTATAAAGAATATTTGGAGTAATCAATCAGTCGTCCAGTTTGTTTATACTTCTTATACAATTTATTTTTTATATTCTTTAATCTCGATAGAGAACTTGAATTCCATGGAGGGCCAGATTTATTAACAACTGCGTATTTAGGTACACAATCATCGATGTAATGAAACAAAGTATTATAAAACGAATTAAGAGTTGCATCGATTGCTGCCGGAGTACCACTGGATAATGACAAAATTTCAAGCCAGTTTGTATTAGATAAAAAGAAATTTAGATCGCTGTAGTTAGTCTTCTTAAAACAGTAATTTTTTATATTATTGAATTTTTTATTTGTTTTCACAGAAAATGGATTGATTGAGAATCATGTTAAATTTCAGAAAAATGATGCCCTTTACTTAAATTTATCATTATTTCATATTAATTTTTAATAAAAAATATCAAAATAACCTTAAATTACGTTTATTTAATATTATTCACTGTTAAAAAAATAAAAAAAAAAAAAATATTAAAATATAAATAAATCTGGATTCAATATTGAACCCATAAAAACCTGTTTTGTATTAAAATCAAAAGTTTATCTTGTTAAATTAACATGCATACCTACTTAATTATGTAAATTTTTTATTTTCACTTTTAAAATATGTTATAAAAAGAAGAAAATTCCCGTATTCTTTTAATTAAAATTGTTTATTTAAATAGTACATCAAGTTTTCAAAGTAGAATGATGACCATATCGGGCGATTCTGCTGATGCTTCTGTTAACAAAGGAGAATACAAAATAAGTGAAACATGTGTTACAGGGTTTTGAATTATTCTTACATAAATGCAAATGTTGTCTGAAGCTTCTTCACACTGTTAAAATACACTCAAACCCATTTGATTCTACATGAAATTCACGTTGTTTCAACTGGAAATAACTTTCATTCAACGTGATTCCGATTGTTATTTCAATATAAATTACATTTTGCTCTAACTTTACTGCAATGTTAAATTAACATGAAATATAGTTATATCAAAAGAAAAAAATGTTGTTCGCAGTTATTGAAAAATCAGGTTGAATTAACATGAAACCCGTATGAAGCAAAATCAACACCGAAAAAATTTAAATCAACCTTGTTTTCGACGTTTTTAACTTGATTTTTTTCTGTGTGTATATTTAATTTAGTTTTCTTTATTTGAATAAAATTACGATTAGTTTGTTTAGTTTTATACCAACCCCTTTCGACGCTGGTTTATTGTCGTTATAAAAATTCAGGTTTAAAAATTGTCAATGTACTTGCAAACTATTTCTATGGCGGCACTTGCAAATTTAAAAAAAATACATATAAAAAATTTTGTTATAGCCCATATATTAGGGAGACTTATATCACAGTGCAAAATTTTTGAAGTCATCGAGTGCAAACTTTTGGTGTTGAATTTCACGAAGTAAACCAGCGATTTTTAGCTGCTGTTCGGATTTTATGGCCTTTTTTATACGTTGGCTTAAACTGGATTTTTCCGAATAACATTAAATTTTTTTCAATTTTGTTTTCCTTTCTTCGGCAATTGCAACTAGTGCCTTAAAATTGCTCAAATGTCTAAAAATTTATATTTTTCACCATCTTTGGCTCAAAGCTACCAAAAAATATTCCCTATTATATCGTTCATAATTCTTCAAAATACTTTAAGACATGTCGTCGTTCCGGAGTTATCTTGTCGTATATCACAAAATCGAAAAAAATGAGATAAGACCGTTTCCTTTGGTAAATTTAACAGATCTATCGATCTGCGCAATCCTCACGTCTCTATCTCTTATGGTTAATGAGATATTACGAAGCCATTTTGTTGTATATCCACTTTTGCGAAAAATTTCATGCGTTATATTATCGTATGTAGCATAATTGTGGATATACGACAAAAAACGTATGCAAATTTTCAATTAAAAAAATCTTGCGTTATCTTGTTGTATGTGAACAAAGTATATTAGGCATGTTACAAAAAAGAGACTATCTTGTTAATATTACTGTTATTTTAACATTTTTGTTTTTATATGTAAAGATATTTTACGGACGAAGTACACAACGGCTATTTAAATTGATGAAATATTGCCTAAATTCACTTTATTGTTAAGCAGTTAAAGGTTAAATACTCAGGATGGTCCAACCATAGTGCACAATGTTAATTGTGAATAAAACAAAAAGTTTTTAGAGAATTATCTGAATTTTTTATTATCATAGAAGGATCTATGATAACAAGGTGTGAGACAAAATATCGGCCAAATGCTCGTCGCGGCTTCGGTAGCATACCTTTGTTTTGTGGTCCATATTTGCAAGGCCTCTGAGACCTAATTGAGGTTCAATGTGCTTAATGTGTCAAATTATCTAATCCTTATCCTTTAGCTCTTGAATTTTTCTTGTCTTATTGACGTACACTTTTTATTTTAAATATTACCAAAGAAAGAAGGCCAACGGTGTCAAATCATATGATCGTGACGGCGAGTTAACATGGCCATTGAATTTCTCGTGCATAGGAGCCATTGTTTCGTTGGCCGTGTGACACATTCTTTTGGAACTAGGTTCTTTTCGCCCAGGTCCATATCCTCAATTTCTGGCAAAAAGAAATCCGTTATCAGCTCGCGATAGCGAACACCATTCACAGTAAATGCTTGGCATAACTCATTTTCGAAGAAGTAAGGCCCGATGATGCCGCCTGGCCATTAACCGCACCAAGTTAGGCGTTTTCACATTTTCTACAGAGCCGGTTTGCTAAAATTTGCCCACAATTATCCCGATTGTGGACTCCTTTGATCGATTATGTTGACCAAAAAAATCAAGATGTGCACAAAATGTATTTTTGATCTGAACGTCCATTTTCGTAAAAGGCTTCAGCAATCTTAACGCGCTGCTCAATGGTGCACGTCTCCATGGTTGAATTTGGCACTGATACCAAGAAATGTCAAATTAAGTTGGACAAAAATTTGACGTTACGGTGTGACACACAGTTTTCATCGTGCAATATGGTTAGACCACCCTTAAGAAGTAATAAACCTTAAAATTATTCATACATAAGGAAATTGGATAATATAAAAACTATAACTATACGTAAATATATTTGTCACTTGCATAAATTTTCGTTTCGAAAATTATTATAACTGAATTTTCAATGCAGGTTTTTAATACCTTATTTTGACTTATATCCCACAAACTAAAAAATATATCGCAAAAAGTGGCGTATACAACAAAATTGAAAAATTTTTTCAAACGTGATAATGGCTATAACTTAAAAATTTTTTTCCATGACTTTAGATATTTTAACATAAATTGATAAAGAACTTCAAATACAATATCTGACAAAAATATTGGACGACTTTTTTCACGTGAATTTTTGTGTATAAAAATTTGAACCTTAAGATTCGATTTCCCAAAAAAAGATTTTTGTGATATACGGCAAGATAACTTCGGCACGACGATGTGCCAGTTGTATTTTACATCGAAAATTCCAGAAATGTATAAAAAAAAAAACAGCAAAATGTACACAGAAAATATTAAAAATTATCTCTAATCACCAAATTCATAGAACCAAGCAAACAATAGATTACTAAAAATTATAAAAATTTAAAATTGTGAATATTTTTTTTGGATAAATGATATTTTTAATTTTAATTAACAAAATTATTAAAAAACATTGCCGATTCAAACACTTAACTGCTTTTTTTTTCAAATTTATTTACAAATTAATTCGTTTACAAATGTTGGTCTCAGCTAGGGATGCCAATCGGGACTGGTTTTCGGGATTCGGGGTTTTTGAAAATTAGAAGACAAATGCTTTTTATAGATATTTATTAAAAGCGGGTTACAAGCAAAAGTTTTATTTAATTTGTTATTTTAAAGTTAAAGATTTATTACTAACATTTAAAAATATTGAAAATTGTGATTTTTTTCTTAATTAATAATTGATTTAAATAAAAATATGATAAAAAAAAACAACGTACGATTTCTAACAATGTGTTAATTGATTCAACTAAAAAATAGTTACCATAAAATCTATATTTTCTTCAATTACCTCAGTTGATTCAAACTAAATAAAAAAAAATTTAATATTGTAATTGAATAGAGGTTTGTATGTAATTGATTTATTTGTAAGATTCTATTCAAATTTTTATTAAGTAAATTAGAATCAATAGTTAAAATTTGAATTCGAAATTAATTATTTAAATCAATTTATTTAGTTAACCATAAAAATCTTATTTTAACAAAATGTTAACAATGTTAACAGAAATAATCAAGTAAATATTAAAGATCAGTATTTTGTTCCCTATGCTCTCAAGGGGGAATGTAATGATGAATTTTTTTTTATAAAAAAATTTAAAGCAAGAAAATTTTGTTAACAATTTCGGGATTAACTAAATCCCGCTGCTGGCATCCCTAGTCTCAGCGCCTTAAAGGCATTGTTGAGACAAGTTTGCATAATAATATTTTCCATAAAAATTATATGTTGAATGTAGAAAAAAAAAGAAAAAAATATGTTTTTCAAAAGTTAATTAAACTAATTCACGACTACCCATAAATTCCACGCGCTGTTTGGTTATTTCCAACCTTCACCAGGCGATTCTCAAGTCTTCATTATTTCTTATATTTATCTCATGATTATTCCTCATGAAATGTATAGTGTGATGTCCAATATTGTGCAGACACTTGAATACGTATGAGAGAAGTTGCATCCTTTAAATACCATAAATGGGCAAAACTTCTTGACATTTATCAATATATACACAGAAAAAATTTTGCCCCAGTAAACGCATTAATCAAAAATAAAATCAGTTTTAATTAAAAATTTAATCAAGTGAATTAAACGTTTAATCAAGTGAATTAAACGTTTAATCAAGTGAATTAAAAGTTTAATTGATATTATTAATTTGTATACTGGTGCAAATTAATGTTGTCAATTAAACGTTTAATACACTTGATTAAACGTTTAATTCTTTTAATTAAACGTTTAATTCACTTGATTAAATTTTTAATTAAAACTGATTTTATTTTTGATTAATGCGTTTACTGGGGCAATATTTTTTTCTGTGTAACGATGTAGTTGGGTATGTTATTGGCAGATTGTAGACAGTCTTAAGAGCTTTATTTTGCATACGTTGAAGAGCTTTAAATTCATTACTCTTTTTATAACCAAAACAAATGGTTAAATAATTCAAATGGCTTTGAATAAGGGCATCATATACTGAGTGTTTAGTATCTTTATCAAACTTATTTTTGAATTTATACAAATAAAAATAAAGCTCAGGTTTTGACAATTTCCAACAACAAGAACCAAGTTTAAATTATTTTATTATAAACGAAAAAATCAATTAAGAATTATTGTTATTTATTTCATATTTTAATTAAAACTTTATTTCAAAACAACTCGAAATGCAGGGCGCTGCTGGTTTCTTTAATTGTTGGTGGAAGATTGTTCCAGAGACGTATTGCAGTTATAAACAATTGCCATTCCGAAACTAGCGTGCGGTGTCTAAATTCAATAAAATTCTTGTTCCTTTAGAGGCGACTAAAATTTAAACGATTATAGAGATAATTTGGTTCACGAGTGGTTATAATTTTATGCAGATAAACAAGAGTTTCAACAAGTCTTCAAATAGCCCCCCGTATATTTTTTTGGAAAACGGGGTAATATTAATATAATTGCCATATCTGACATAATTTTGTATGCCATAAACATATCTCGTAATGTTGTTAAAAGCTACCTTCAACTTATGTTTGCTATTTGAATCACAAATTGCAAAGATCTCACATCCATAGGTAAGGACTGGTATTAGATATGTTTTCGCAATTAGTACTCGAATATTCATTGGTGTTACACATTGTGTTTGCCATAGTGTTCTAAGTATTGAGTAAGTTCTGCCACAAGCAAATATTACATGATCTGACCAAGTGAGTGTGTTGTTGAAAATGAGACCAAGATTTTTTGCCTTATCAATTATTTCAATTTGTTGGTCGTTGATACAAATATTAGGACGTTGATATAATACATTTAGATTTTGAAGGATTTGAAATTAAACCATTTATATCTGCCCAATGCGCAACACGTTTAAGGTCTTCATTCAACTTGGCAATTATAATTGGACGTCGCACAGTGCGAAATTCAGGAAGTTTAGCGGAAATTTATTAAATTTTTGAAATACATAAAATGCATAAGATTTTTCATTATTTCGGTTGCTTAATATCCCACCTCAAAAACCTCATACTCAGTTTGGGAATTTACCCTGCGAAACAACTGCAAAATATACCTGAAAGTTGCATTTCTTATTCAATTATACTTTTTACATACAGAAAGATTTTCGATTTGTTTCAGTTAATAGAGTACATACAAACGGCAGTGCAGTAGGCCATGATTTTTACATAATTTATTTTACGAGAAAATTGTCAATTATTGGCATTTAAATAATTGCAAAATCATGTCGTACTCGTGTGTGATTTGTTCGTGAAAAAAGTGATTTTTAAGAAGTAAGTAAATTTAATTTTTTAACTTCGTTGGAGACTTCAAAAGGTGATACCACATAATACCATCTTAAAACGCACAACATTTTAAAGGTATGTGTTTCCTCTATTGGGAACACAAAATATCTTCTGCGATATTTTGCGATCTTCTTTTAAATTAAACTTTTTCCAGAATGACTTTGCAAATTTCATATAACTGTATTTTCCATAAGTGGAAAGAAGAACCTACATCGGACGCCATCATTGGTTTTGTTTGGGAAAAAATAGGCTTACCAGTGCTAACATCTGACACTCTTTGCAGTTTAAAGGCAACTGTTCGTGCGCTAGTTTGTAAAATACAAAAAAGGTGGAGGGAATCCAGTCGAAAATTAGCATAATTTCTAAATAAAAATGCAAGCTGGCTTGAAAATAATGTAAAATTTTCAACTACTGTAAGGGATGCATTGCCTTGTGGATCGAGGACCAATGCAGGCAGACCTAAAAAAGAATTTAAGGATTGTCATCCTAAAGTGCAATACAGAAAAGTGCATCATCTTTTGCAGTCCGCTAGGCAAGACGACTTAGCCAAAGCAACTGCAATAAAGCTATACCATTCTGGAAAACGAAACTCTGCAGCGATTGCCAAGGAACAGGAACTTTTTACTAGGAAAACATCCCGAATTGACAAATACGGATTTATTTAATCGACTGCTTATTTCATCGGATCCGTACATCGCTAGTCTTCGTAAAGCACCTAAAACCAAGCGTCGTGAAGTTACACCAGAAGTTTTAGAGTTGTTAGAAACCTTTTCAGACCCATGGAATGATTACGAGTCTTCAGACGATTGCAATGAGACTAGTTCTGAATAGATGTTCAAAATGTTGTTAGAAAATTTATGTACATATGCATGTTTTTTTAATTGTTCTATAATTAAAAACGTAAATAAACTCAAAGACTTAAAAAAAACACATTAATTTTTATTAACAATTTAAAAAAATCACAAATAGAACTGGTTTACTGGTTTAAATAATTAAGTTCCGCTAAACTCAAGAAATTTCGCACTGTGCGTCGTCAGCATACAATCTAATACGGCAATGGTGTAACTTATCAGGTAAATCATTTGCATAAATTGAGAACAGTAACGGTCCGAGAATGGAACCTTGGGGAACGCCCCTTATAATTGGCAGAAACTGTGAAGATGTCAAACTTTTAGTTTCAACATACTGCATTTGACCTTCAAGGTCCACTGTATCAAATGCCTTTGAATGGTCTAACAATATAAGCATTACTAAACAGCCATCATCCACTTCCTTTCTAATATCTTCGGAAATATCAGTCAGAGCAGTAATGCAGCTATGGTTAGCTCGGAACCCATATTGTTTTTCAGTAAGTAGATTGTTATTATTTATATATTGAACTATCTGCATACGTAAAAGTTTTTCAAATGCCTTTGACAGATATGGTAAAATAGCAATTGGCCTGTATTCAGTCGCAACTTTTGGTATTGCTAGAATTTTGGCTTTCTTCCATCTTAGCGGATAACTGCTTTTTGTAATAATTGTGTTGAAAATGTACGTTATAAATGGTAATAGTGGTTGAAGAATAATTTTTATGAAGTTTGGATGAATGCCATCAATACTTGTTGCATTCGACTTGATAGAACAACAGTCAATTAAATAAAGGTCCCATTAGCCGACCGTAAATGTAGAAATGTAAATGTAATGTAAACAGCTGATCGTTTCTGTTATATGGAAAGCAATGCAAATGCTTAACTAACTGTAATGTCACTTAACCGTAACGTGCCAACCTGTAGAAAATAGAATTTCATTACGAGGTTACGTGACAGTTGTAGATAGTGATGGGCTGCTTATATTTTAAATGCAATGCGGGTAAAATCACTCTTTTTGTTTTGTACTTTTTCAGTTATAATATCTGTGGACTTTTGACAAAATAAGTTACAATATATATATTATTTCTAAAGCACTTTTTTTTGTCGGTTGCAAATATCTCCCATACCACCGCATCAAATTTAATGAATGATATCTCATTTTAAAGCTTATTTCTAACACTAATGACGAAAAATAATTAGAAATTGAAAAATTAATATTTTCATTGATAAAAATTACGGTGCGAAATAGTCGCACGGGTCATCTAGTCCATACATATTTTCATTTATACAAATATACATATGTTTAGATGTATAAAATTAACAATTGTATACATATCCACAAACAAACAAAGTCTGGTTTTTAGTGGTATCAAAACCTTGTTTAGGTGTATGCACATTTTGAAATTAATGTAAGAACACGTGTACGAATATGATATAATACATATTTGTTTTTTGTAAATCTGTAATATTATTATCAAATATTAAATTATTTATTTATTTATACATGCAAGAAATACAGTTTTAATACTATTTAAATCACTTGGTACTTTTTCTGCAAAGCGGTCACCATTTCAACATTTTTAATGCTTTTTTGTTTTTGGTTGTTAAAAACAGCTGACACGTTCTTACATGTTCTATAAGTGCACAAACGAGATTACAGTACGTTACGGTACTTTACATTGCATTTAATTACATTTACGGTCGGCTAAAGCGGCCTTAAGTTGTTAAAAAAGTTATTTTGAAAATTTCATTGTTCCCTAGAATATGATTCTAATATGATTGGGTGAGTTATTTTTCATAGGGTATACTAAGTTTGTTATTATGAGTAAAACTTTTTAATATTTTTCTTGGCGAAATTGTTTCTACTTCTCCTAGGCAGTGTGGAATTGAAATCCAGCACAATCAGTGCAGTAGAAAAAGAGTTACGAACCCAAATGTGGAACAACCTATCGATATTTTTGTTAAAAATAAATGGGCGACAGAGATTCTCATAAACAAATTCCTTTTATATATTTAGAATGATACTAATAAGTTTTGTAAAGATCGGACCATAACCGGTCCAGAAAACCCACTCTTGGAAAACGTAAAAGTACGTCTAAAACCGTAACGAATAATGCTGTTGCAGTAAAATTTATTATGACAGTTTTATTAGATCAAAAATCAGTTAACCTTGAAGATAGGTTCATAATTTACCATGGGCCACATAGAAATCGACCTTCCGAAGAGCACATTAAGACGCATAAAATGCTAAAAATAAAATTGTATTACAGTGTAAAAAATTTGGCCTTATTTAGATTTTAAATACTTGAAATAACTCTACTGAATGTTCTAATGAACGATCCTTTATTTACCGTAGCTTCAATATAAAATCCACTCCTGAAAAGCATTTTAATACGCCTTATAAAATTTCTGACACAAATCATGTCTTTTATTTAAAAAAGGTCAAATTAAGTTTTAAATGCCTTTTTGAAATAGTTTTTAAAACACCTTAAGACAATTTCATACTTAAAGCTAAGCTTTTATAAAGATAGCTCAATAGTTTAAACTTCTCATATAAAGCCAAATCCTGGAATATTCGTAGGGTAGGGTAGGGTAGGGTAGGGTAGGGTAGGGTAGGGTAGGGTATTAAAGTTTCGGCACAGCTGAATGTAATTAGATTGTATTTTTACAAGATGCTTTATAAATTTTCTGAAAATAAAAACATTATTATTTTGTTATAAGTTACAAATAGGAAAAAAACTGGAAAATCCGGACTTTAAAAAAAAATTACCCTATAATTTAGCTTTTAAAATTGCAATTCAAAAAAATACTGTCGTTTAAAAGATAAAAAGACCCGGGGCTTAAAGCGGCTATAAGCCCGCACCATTACTGTAGTATAAACAAATTCCAAGCACAGAAATAAAATTAATTTGAAGCCACCTTATTTTGCACCGTATTAATTTTCTACAGTCATCTCATGCATACATAATTGTAATATTGTAATACTCGAATAAACCAATACAAGAAAAGGCAAATAAATGAAAATAATAAAAAATAGTGTTAATAGCATCATTGTGAATACCAAATATTAATAATAATTCATTTAGTTGCTGCACTCTAGTTGGATGTGTCCAATATTAAGTGAGCACACGAAACGTTTTTAGATTTTAAATCATGACACAATTTTTTCAACGATAAATTAAAAGAAGAAAAACACAACAACTTTTGGTAAACACAGTAGACGACACTAACTAAAATGTCACGTTTTCTAGAGAATTAAACATTGAACCCATAGTAAACGCAAATTTTGGTGATTTGAAAAGACGAAAAGTTTTATTGGGAACAAATAATTGTTATTATGCTCAGATTTTAGTTTTAAATTGATTGACATTATCTGTAATAATAGTTTTTTTTCATCTGAAAAAACTTCCCTATTTTCACTTTTATCTGTCTATCGTAAACCGCATTGTGTTTGCAATTCCACCTCAAATATGTTACTTCCTAACATGTAACCACTTCCTTGGAAATTAACATCTACATGAACATGAGTACGTTGTACATACAATATTAAATTACTCTTTGTTGGGTACATTTGTTGGTACATAAAAGTAGATGGATGTATAAAAGATAATTTATTTGTTAAATTAAGAAAAGTATGAGAAAACACAATGACTTTATGGTTGCAACCTTTGTACTAAGCTTTAGCCGGTTTTATACCCATATAGTGACATTTTATCAGGGGAACATCAAACATGGAACTATTTGTTTGGTACAACAACAAATTTATTTAAAGTAGTTTTTTCTTAATTTTTTTTTGGACGAAGTTGAGAAAGTTTCGATATTTACTTTAAAGTGAATGTTTTAATTTTACAATATATCAAGAAGTACATTTAAAGCAAAAAGTTATCATCACAAAATTAATGAATTTTTCTTGGCGATATTAAATAGTTTTTAGGATTTTGTCAATATTTTGAGAGTTTTTTAATTTTATGAGTTCTATTTTATTAAGGGAAAAGCGTTTTAAAATGTCTTAATAAAGTGACGTTTGAATTTAAATTCCTTGATATGGGTCTGCAAGTTTGTTGTTTTGTGTGTAAACGAAATTTTATATCAATTGCTAAATTTAAAAGTCTCAAAAGCATGTATATTTTAATATGGTATATGGAAGTAGTATGTTTAATGGTATATTTGGGCTTATATTTCACAAATCTCAAATTCTGATTTGAAAAATATTTTTAATTTTTTTTTTTCAAAATCCTGTTTTAATGGACTGCCCAATTTTTCTAGAATTGAAGCACAGCCGCGAATAACGTTTTAAGTGGCAAAATAATTATTTTTCTGAAGAGCAAAAAACGTTTTTAAAGGCAGGATTACATATTTAAATTTTTTTTTAGATTATCAAAATTAATGATGATAAATAAAAACTTGTATGCAAAATATCAAGAAATTTTAATTTAAAGTAACATGCAAATTTAAAGTTTATAAATTTTTTGGAGGAAAAACGTTTCATATGCACAATCGCGATGTCATTTAAAACGTTTTTCCACTGCGCAAGCGGCCTTAGAACGTTATTAAAATTTGTAAAACCATTAGATTGTATTATTTTTTTTTAGTAACTTACAACGTTTTTTCACTGGCTGTTTCTTTGTATTGCATTTTGAAGAGGTTAAGGTGCACAATTTTGGATGATATGATGTTGAAACAATGTAAGAGAGTAATGTTGACGATCATTTGCAAAAAACAGATTTTGAAAAAAGTGCTTTTACAAAGTTATTAGCGGCTGTGCCTTATTTATATATTTTTCTAATGACTATCTGCATACCAAATTTATTAATGCCTACATTTTCTGCTGACTTTCGGCAATAGTGGATTGCGCCACTGTATCATCGTTGTAATTTGACATTGCAGTATTATTTTAAGAGAACTTATAAATTTTTTTTTAATCACTGTCGAACAATTATAATTAATTAACAACGAGTTGTTCTCAAAGTGTTTTCTACTTAGCCTGAGAAAATGGTAAGCTTTAAGGAATTTTTGTAAAAAATTATAGCATACACGAAGGGAAACAAGTAGGGAGATCGATCGAATAGTATTCGACCGGTTTTAACCGGTTATTTTAGTCTTGCACAAGTCGAATATTTTAAAATGTCTATTTTTCGAATATCAAATAAACCGGTTATTTAGTACTGTGTAATTTATATAAATTTTCCTTACTTTTGTTATAAATGTACCAGAGAACTGCAAAATCTCTATTTTTCTTGATTTATCATACGCTAAAATTTACATTCACTCTTTGCCTGCAAAACAAAGTTCAACGTTGGTAATTTTTACATAGTTTCGTACACATTTGATTTTTGCATGTGTTCGTTCTTTATTGAAAGTGCTTTGCTTGCATTTTTTGTTGCGCACGCAATATAACACAATTGTGTTAATTCAAAAGGCACACATTCTTATAATTTTGCATTCAAGTAGTCATTGTCCACTCGATGTTTACATTAACAACAATAACAACAAAAAACCACTCGATGAGACGCTTTGTTAAAATTAACAACAATAAAAACAACAATAACAAGAAAACATTTTACATACAGAACTACTGTACTTTTTCAGATGATAAAAAAAAGTCTTCTATTTCTATGGAAATTGTTTGTACCTACATATGTGCGTTTAGTTTAATTTAAATTTTTTTTCTTGTACTTCATAGTAACTGCTGAATGCTTACATGAGTAATAATTGCTTGATTTCTGGCTTTTTGTTGGTTTTTTTTTTTTCTTTGCCAAAACAATCATTGTCGGACCAAACACACAAACATTTTAATTGACAAACGAAGCTAAACGATGGAATAAATAACAAAGCACGATGTGCATTATTTGAATGACTGCAAACCAGCAGCGAATGTTTGCGGTTGCGCAAGTTTGATTGTATGACCACAAGCGAGTGTATTTGTTGGTGTTCATTTACTGCGATTTTTTTGCAATCGCACAAATCCGTTCTCTGAAATGTACCCATAATTTAAGTATTTTTCTAATTGATTATTGGGAAAACTTGAACTTTTTATAAGGAATGTCAAAACAAAATATAACCAAAGGCAAAAAATATTATGAGCAATGTAAAAACAGTATTTTAAATATTATATACATTTTTATAAATATGCCAACTCTGGTAATATTTCGAACTGATTTAAAAGACAATGGTGCTAAAAAGGCCCTAAAATGATAAGTTGCAAGGTTCTCCAACATCACGACTTATTTATCACCTTTAATTAGTCCACAAATTTGACATTAATATACGCCAAGTAAAACTTGACTCTGTTCCCAGTAGTTCTTAAGAGACTGCAAATAATACTTTACTAAAATATGCTGCCAAAAATGAATAATTGGGTGAAATATTAGCCTGTTGTATTACCGAGGACGGAATGCCCTTTAAGGCACTAAAAACTGTAAAGCAATTCTAGCATATCTTCATGCTTAAAACTACAACATACCGACGGACGGACCATATTGGAAAATTCATCAGTTTTATTTATTAAAACATCTAAGTTCTTGATGGAACAAAATTAAAGGAATCAAAAAATGCCATGGAAAATTTTAAATTGTGATCGACGAATTGACAGATATTTCATACAAAAAGCATGTTCATATTACTATTCGTTTCTATAGTAATTTTGTTTCATATCATTTGATATATATATGTATATATATATATATATATATATATATATATTTATACATATATATATATTTATTATCCCGGCAAAGAGGTTTTGATTGTTAGTTTTCAAAAATATGGTTGAAGTCTACTGATGAATATACCCATGCTTAACCACCGACAAATTAAAACTCATTTAAAATAAATTTGGGAGAATAAAAAATTTATTAAATTCCTATGATTTTTTAAAACCAAAATGTTAAAAAATTGTAAAGATATGTTCACACCTATTAAATATTTGACTTCCTACACAACCACTAGTTTTCCTAAAGAGTTGTTTGCTTTGGCAACACGTTTGGCTAGAGCAAACACCATTTAACATTTTATAAATTACATTATACAATTATTACCTTAGAAATAAAGTTTAGGGAATTAATATAAATTGTTAAAAATAAAGCTAAAGTTTGATCAATTTGCTGGTCAGGTCTGAACATACCTTAAGTAATATCTAGGTGTTTTGTTGGTTCCTCACCTCATTTTTATGTATTCGAATTAAGACCGGTTACCCGGTTATTTTGAAAATGCTTAACTGAAAACCGGGTTTTTTAAAATAGCAACTATTCGGAATATTCGAAAACCGGCTATTGAAAAAAGTCGAATAATCGATCTCCCTAGAAACAAGTAAGAAAGTATAGACGATCAAACCCGATCATATGATAACCTACATCACAGTTTTTTAAAATCATTTTTTAGAAAGTGTACCCTTTTTGCGACCCATGCGATGTCCTTAAAGATTTTTTTCAAAG
Source organism: Pollenia angustigena (assembly GCA_930367215.1). NCBI lineage: Eukaryota > Metazoa > Arthropoda > Insecta > Diptera > Polleniidae > Pollenia > Pollenia angustigena. Next base: position 176,122,347 of record OV884059.1, on the reverse strand, counting down.
TAAAGGACAGTAGATTGCCCTTTTGTTAGATTATGACTTCTTCTTTAAACCCAAAAACTATAAGTTTTATTTTCCCAAAACCCAAAAATTTCAAAATTAATACAGCAAAATACACTGGTTAACACTAATGCTAGCATTAGATCGAATTCTAAAATTCTTCGTTCCGTTGAAAGAACAAAGGAGCCCAATGATATTACAAAATTATTTTGATGATCCGTGTGCTGGATTATGGTTACTTAAGAATCACTTTTAATAACAAAGTGCAAATTTCAAATGGGCAGTGCGGAATTTAAATTAGTTTTATGTAAAAACAGTTAAAATTAAAAAAAATTTCTCCTACAGAAATATATCAATTATTTTTAGTCATTAAATTTTTTTGTTTTAAAGTCTTTTACATTTTTTTCTTTATATGAATTTCTAGGTAATTTTATTGATTTTTTTCAAAGACAATAAAACAAGTATATGTATGTATTAATAGTAGTTCTACTTGCTAATATCATATTTTTGAATTATCTTATTATCTATTAAATAACCTTGATACTATTAATCATTTTAACTGCATTTCGAAATGTCCTTTTTTCGTTTGAAAAATATGGTCACCGTACCCTCGGGCGATCATGGAACCGCCAGAGCAAAATTATATCATGCAAAAGTTTTTGTGCCGAAAATTATTAAGATATTTTCCTCTTTATAAGATTTGTTTACATTTGATTGATTTTAGGCTTTATATGGGACCTATGATTAGTTTTGGACCGACCAGCAGCACAACATTTTGCCGTGACATAGTAGCTATCGTAAAAGTTAATATCGCCAATTTTGATGTAAATTCCAGTATTTATAAGGGTGTTATGGCATTAAAAACTATTTTCGGGAGTATTATTTGTATGGGAGCTGTGCTCATATATCGTCGGCTTAATATGCAAACCTGCTAATTCCGTTTCAACACATTTTACAGACAAAAAACTTACTATTTCTTTTTTTGTGCTGCTTAAAAGGAAAACCAAAAATATAGTTGGTTTTACACACTTCAAGACTCAAATTGAAGAAAAACTACATGCTTGTCAACGAGGCGTATCTTTCTCTGCCACACGGCATCTTAATTTCAATTTACTTAAAAAGTGGATTGAGCAGGTCTTCATATTAAGCCGATAGATATGGACAGATTCCAATTATTATTTGGATTACAATAAAATAAGTTTTGACCAAATTTAATCTAAATAACAGCATAATAAGGAGGTTTATGGGCAAAAAGACTCTAGTCCGGAAAGAAGATTATATGGTGGCTAAGTGAAGTTATGGACCGATTGTCACCATTTTCAATAGGATTCGTTCTTATGACGATTGGAACATATCGAGCCCTAACCGCGAAAATAACGTAAGCGACATGATATTCAATTTTGGGCAAATTGGCAACACTTCCATCATCTCCTAAAATGTCATGGTCAAATAAGGTACCGTTCCGATTTTATAGCAAGAACAAATTTATTGTAAGCGACAAATTTCATACAAAATTTATATTAAATAAAATAAAAAAGCTCTCCCCTGTAAAATTTGATTTTTGGGGCTTACGTTATTTTCGCGGTTAGGGGTCGATATGTACCAAATTTCATCAGTATCACTAAAATCACAACCTGTACTTTTTATATGGACAGCCAGCCAGCCGGACGGATGAACATCGTTAGATTAATTCAAAAAGTGATTCTAAGTCAAACGGTGCACTTGAAGATGGTTCTACTAGGACTAACATTTTAAGATCAGCACAAACGCATAATACGCTCTCTACTATTGTGGCGTGGGTATAAAAGTATGTTTAAATGTGATCGCGGATAACTCAACTACGATAAATCAGTTTTCATATTGATTTATATGTTTGCCTCAACCATAACATGCTTCTTTAAATAAAAGGTAAATGGAGTAAATGTATTATATTAGGCAAAAATTGTCATGTTGAGATCGATTCAATGATATCAAAATGATCATTAGTACTATAAAGCGACCATATGGCTGGTTTTTTTTAATAAATTAAGCTTAAACTTAGTTTAACGTACTCTGAAACTCGGATTTTTCCGGCAAAATGTGAATTTATTATTATTAGATTGAAGACCAAGAATATTATATTAACAAGCTTGGAAATGTCGGCAACATTTTGTTTTCAGATTAACAAACCCCAGTTTAACTGAGATCTCGAACACCCAGTCTAAATTAGTTCCACGACCAATAGTAGGTTAAAACTAATAATGTGCAAGAATAGAATAGAAATAGACTAAAATGTAGAAATTTTAAATTTCTCTTCAATGCCCCCTTTTATAAAATGTATGAAGTTTTCTATTTGGTACAGTATTAAAAATCCAAATGTTTTAGTTAATTGGCTGGCTTTTATAGTGGATAACTCTTTTAAGTCTATTGTTTTAGTTTTAATAGAAATTTTTTTGTTTTTTTTTTTAAATTTATTTGTTTGTTTTATGTCTCTTCAATTGCTGTAGGAAAACAAAATAATAAAAATGAAAGTAAAATATTTGTTGTAACTCTGTATAATTTAATTTATTATGTCGGTTTATAATAATTGCTTCAAATTGTCATATTATTGACTTGGCTAAACTCTTATGAATGCATACATGAGCGTAAGTATGCATTTATAAGAGTACGATGATGTCTATTAGAAATAATACATTTGTCAATATTTAATGCAAAAAAAACTTCATGTCTTATATCGGCTTAATATCTTTGGTTGCAAGCACAATAATTAACTACGTCTTTCGCACAGACACAGTGGTTAAATGTAAATAATATTGTTATTGGTTATTAAAGTAAATTATAGGTTTTTGATATGAAACTATAATAACTTAAAATTAGTTAATCAATTGCTTAACAATTTATTTGCAGATATTTAAGAAAATAATCGGCAGTTTTGTTTTTATTTTTTCAATACTTATATTTAAACAAATGTTACATTAAGTAGGTGTAAACGGTTATGAAAGTTGTTTGTTTGATTTGTTTTCTGGTATGATGTAAAACAAACGAAAACAGAGCGATTAACAGACAATATTGTTTCCGTTTGGTTATTTTATGAAATAAAAAATTATTAGCATTAAATTGCAACATTAAAATAATGGAAATGTTTAGGCGTTGTCTGTCACTTTATATCAAGGTTGAATACCGAAACGTATTTCGATATCGGTATCGGTATTAAAATTTTCTTTATTTCGGTATCGGTAACGGTATACCGGTATAACATTACCGGAAAACGGGTAAAATCTGAATTTTGGTACTTTTTTGTCACCCCATCTATCTTTTGAACCAATAAACCTAGAAATAAAGTTTATTCCACATTCGAAGCTTATCAAAAAAATACGAATATAAATTTAATACTTTTTCGAAATGCGAACGTTTAAGGGGTGGAAATGGTAACTATTATTGGTACTTTTTTACAAAATATTTTTCTCCATTCATTACCATATTCGCACTAAATTAAGGGCCCCACAACAATACTGCAATTTTCAATACTTTAATGGGAGAAAAAATAGTACCAAAATGGGAAATGCGGGAAATTGAATACCTTTCATTTGCTTTTGTGTTATACGAGTGGTACTTTTTGAATTTTCTATAATATTAAACTTAGTAGCACAACATAATAGGTGAATATCAATATATTAAATAAAAAATGTTGGAACTTTTTTGTTAAAACTTTGGAACATAAACTAAATTTAAACAAGTTAAGACCTATAAAAATAAATTTTGACTAGTTTGCTATAATTTTATGAATTTGATTATTATGATATATATATACTAAATACAAATTCTTAAATTTAACTAAAGCTTTTATGTTGAGTTTCGAATGTGTCCCACTTAAAATATGAGTAGCTGTATATATCCAAATGTTTATACAAAACAAACCGAATTTTTTAATTTCACAAAATATTCAAAGCTGTCTATAGTTCAATTTCAAACTTACGAATATATCGTAGCGAACGACTTTTGAAAGTTTTGCTGCTCTATTGCAAGTTCCAAAATAATTCATTACTTTAGACAAAATTATTAACTCAAGTGTTTATAAGAATAATAACAATTTCTGCTTGTGCAATAACTAAATGACCATTAAAAATGTATGTTTAAATGAGAACGAATTGATTCGATTAATTATGTATGTGTAACATGGGAACATATTACAACTTATGTGATTGAAGTGATTTAGTAACAAAATATTTTTAATAATGTGTGAAAATTTTTATTATGCAGTAAATAATTCAATATGCCAAATTATATTAGTTCACCAGCCAGTTTTTAAAAATGTGGCTTTATTTGAAGTTTCAAAGTGTTTGTGTTAAAAAATGTCTGTAAATTTACTGAAAGTCAAACTTAACGAAACGAATTTAACATAAATTATAGCAAAACTTTTTGAATTATTTAGCCTCGATGTATTTTTGGCTTCCTATAGAGTAATCCAATATAAAGTGCACCAGTTCCACCTTTGAACTTAAGTGTTTTAGCTTGATATTGTAAGAAAACTCTGAACGTAGATAATGGGGAAATAAATCTCAATGAAATCGTGTTAAGGAGTGGACTTAAGCTTTTTTTTGGTTGTTGCTAATTATTAAAGCTGAAAAAACAGTTGAGGTGTTATAGCTCCCGGTCTTAATAAGTGCCACTGTACATGGATTAGAAAGTCAATGTATGAATTGAAACGTTGGTAGACTTATTGTATTCATCCGTTGTTAAAAGCATCGTAAAATGTGCCAATCCATTAAGGTATTTACGCAAATTTTGTTAACCCGAAGAAATTGGAGGTTTCGTCGCTACACGGTGTATTGTTGTAAGGTAATACCGTACACTGCACTCCCAGTGATATAAGTAAAAGAAATACAATGCCTCAAGTTCATTTTGTTCTTAAAAATGGCTGCTTCCCGAAAATTTTAGATTAACTACAATTCATTCTGGTATAAAGAGAGATGGAGAGCATTACGAGCCCTAACCACTATTAATTCGTACACCAGGTATTTTTTCGCTTTTTAGCACCAAACGCCAGAATAAATATTTAGTTATGTTAATTACACCAACAAGTTTACATTTTTTTGAAAGGTCGTTTTATTTCCTCTAAACTGATTCAGAAATATTCTTAAATTCTGTATCAAAATGATAAAAAAAATTATAGTTTACTTAAAGCCCTTTATTATTTATGAAAAATGATTTGACCACTATTAATTCGTTCAGTGTATAAATTGCGCTCAAGCTAAATAAAAAATCAAAATGTAAACAAAAATTTTAAATGTTCCGTTACAATAAGAGAATAGGAATGTAAAAGAGCTAAAAAAGAAAACTTTTACACATTATTTTATTTTAATTTTCATAATTTCTAAAAAATGGCACGTGGTAAACCTGTTTGTGAGGAAATTCGAATTTTAATCGTCGATAAATTCAAATCGGGAATGACATATGGGCAGATATCGACCGATCTGAAAATCCCAAGATCTAAATACAGAGTGTTGTTAGAAAATATGAAATAAGTGGAAATTTCAGCAATAACATTTCAAACAGAGGCCGGACTTCCAAAATAAGTCATCGCGATAAAAGAGCTTTGGCAAATATCATTAAACTAAATCGTCGAAGCATTGTTCGAGATATAGCCTTAAAGTGGTCTGAAGCAATTGGAAAGCCCGTTAAACGTGAGTGGACCCGACTGCAAATGAAAAGCATAGGTTATAATTTTTATAAAGTAAGTTAAAGATTAACCCGGTGTATCGAAATCAACTTGATAATTTATATAATTTTTTAGGCCAAGGAAAAGCCATTGCTTACAGCGTTTCAAATGAAAAAACGCCTATTATGGACTTAAGAGAGACGCTCATGGGTACAACGGCAATGGGACAGCATTATCTTTAGCGATGAATCCAAGTTTGATGTATGTGTTGGTGATGCAAGAAAAAGGGTAATACGTAAAAGCACCGAGGCATACAACAAAGACTGCTTAAAACGTACAGTTAAGTTTCCAGCTAGCGTCATGGTATGGGGATGTATGTCCTCAAAAGGTGTCGGTCAGCTCCAATTCATAGATGGAATCGTAAATGCAGAAAAATATATAAAAATCCTGGAGGAAAATCTGATACCATCGGTATCGAAACTAGCAGACTGCGGGGAATACATATTTCAACAGGATGGTGCTTCTTCCCATACTGCAAAAAAAACCAAAAAGTGGCTTGAAGAAAATGGAATCGAGGTCCTGGATTGGCCATCGTCTAGTCCAGACCTTAATCCCATAGAAAATTTGTGGGCTATTATGAAAAGAAAACTTCGAAATGAACCCCAACGGACTGTTGACGGTTTAAAGTCCAAAATTCAGGAAATTTGGGGCTCGATAACCCCAGAAGACTGCCAAAAACTAGTCAGTACCATGCCAAAGCGGGTCGAGACCGTTTTAAAAAACAAAGGTGGCGTAACACAATTCTAACTATGAAAATTGGCGACTGTACGAATTAATAATGGTCACAATATTTTTGTTTAAAATAATGAACTTTCGTTTTTGTTTGATTTTTAAAAAGTCCTTTTTTTAATATTTAATTTTTTTAATTTATATCTACAGAGAATAAAATGATCTTTAAGAAAAGTATAAATTTTTTTGTGTAGTCATTATAGTTCCGAAAATATACATACTTTAATAGCACATTGATGAAAAATGCTTTGTGTACGAATTAAAAGTGGTTAGGGCTCGTATATCTCTGGTACATTTTGTACTTGTTATAGTTTAGAACCTGTTCGGCGATCAATATATGGCTATAATTATTATCCTTTATTTAGTAATTTTTTTTAATAAGATTTAATACAAATGTTTTTTCAGTATAAGTTTTTTTTCGCATAAAAAGGGACAATTTTTTTATTTAGTCTATGAAACATTTTGTTTATATAAAATAAAATAAAATGATATATTATTAGTTTTTTAGAGCTGCAATAATTTTAGTCTTTATACTTAAAAAAATCAATGAAAGTTGAACGTAACATTTCTAGTCGGGATTTCTGAATCAATATAACCATTAATTAAATGTATTAAAAACGAAACATTAAGCATAGTTCTGCAACTTTGCAAGTTGGTAACTTCAGCAATTTCGAACGTTAACGTTCGCCTAGAAATTTGTATGAAAAACACTCAGTTTTAAAAATATTTTCCATATAAAATTCTATGCGAACGCTTACGTTCGAAATTGTTGATTATCAGCCTAATCTTGAAGTTTTAAATGTTTTTTTTTTCAAATATTGTTTGACCTCAAGTTTGTTCCACTAAGATTTTTGGCTAAAGGGTTACAAATATTTACCATTATGACTTTGAATAACTCAAGGTTGGAGAAAGCTATGCGCTGTATATAAGTGCCCCGGTAGGTTAGCTGGTAGTGAACTAGTCTGTAAGTACTGGGGTTCGATTCCCGCCAAAGACTCGGCCTGCTGCAGACAAGCGTAGAGCTTCGCGGGATTAGCTTGGGGAGAAAAAAAAAACATAAGCAAAAAGCTTAGAACGAAAACTCAATCCAAAAGATTTAAAGACGCATAAACATATAGGTATGATTAATCCAAGAAAAATTTTATTGCAATAATAATATCTTCATGTTTTCAATTATCCCCTTACAAGTTTGTTTCTTAAGTCTTTTGTTTTTAATTTAAAACACTTTGTTTTTTTTATCTATTTACACAAATCTAATTTAAATTGATATTGTTAAATAGCGTTTAATAAACATATTATTAAACTAAAGATTAAAACTGAACCACATCTAAAAGGTGTTGTGAATTTATGTTTGTTGAAATACTAAAATGAAAGTGCAACAAGGCGTGAAATGTTTACAAGAAATAAAACGAAAAAGAAAAAGAAATCATATCAAAGTCCATGCATGTAAATATGTATAAAATACCTTTGTACAAGAAAAAATCTCTGGAAATAAATGATAAAAAAAATTAAGACATTAATTCATTTATGTATATTTACTTATATGGTCATTCCCATGTTTTGACGTCAAAACAAGACGTTCAAAATATTGTAGCTGTTTTAATTTTTGACTATATAAGGTTAGAGTTATTATTACCATATAAAAGTGTAACACATTACTAACATAATTATTACATCACAAATTTTTTTACTTTTTGGAAAAAAGTAATTATGACATTAAAATACGATAGAAAGAAACCATTTTATGCATTTCGCTCATTTACTTAAAGAGTGTCATAATTCAAAAAACATTATTTCTCAGTAGAGCCGTATAATGTTTTTTTGTTTTTTTTTTTAAGATTTTGTTATTCGTGCTTAATTCCCAATTTTTATTCTTGATAAAAACACTGAAATTTATTGTTGATGGGATAAGCTATTCCTATGCGCATTTCACTGGTTGCTTAGGCCAGATCGTCAAGAAACTTCATCCAAAGATTTTTGAAAAACTAAAGATATTAAACCAAATAAAACTGTTAAGCGTTTAAGAATTAAATGCAACAGTTCTACTTGTAATATTATCAAAGTTTAAACTAAAACATCAACAATAAACAGTTAGTTTATCTTTTCTTACATTCCCCACTACAATTGGTTGAAATTCTTCCAACATTAATTGCAGTTGTAAGTAGGTTAAGAAAAAACAAAATAAAAACAAAAACAAAGTGCTTTTAATAATAAAGTGTTGCCAGTTTTAGTTTTTTAAGCCGTGCACTTGCCTGTTTATTATCAAAGTAGGTTTTGGGAATATACAATTTTAATTTAAACAATTTTGATATTCGTGCTTAATTCCCAATTTTTATTCTTGATAAAAACACTGAAATTTATTGTTGATGAGATTAGCTATTCCTTTTATCAAAATTATTGCTATAAGCCAAAAATTATTGTTCTAGGGCAAATGTCCAACTATTTAGAGAAAATTTGCTCAAAATTCTACGTCGCTAGGCAAACAAATTAATATCAAATATTTAACGGTGCTTTTTGACGCGAAGCGTTGAAATTAAACATTGTAAGATAAAAGTAAAAAATAGGCAAAAACTAGGCTTAAGACTTTCGTTATTAAATCCAATTTATCGAAAGGAATTTTAAAAAGTAATAAATATAACCTTCTAACCACCAAGCTCAGGTATTAGTTAAAATGTGTTGTTTTAATTTGAAAAAAAGTTATTTGTGGAAGTGTTTTTATTTTTTAGTTTATATGGGAAATGCGAAAAAAAAATTATTTTCTGAGTTTCAGTGGACATAAAGGTTTTAATTGGGCTCAATTAAACAGAGATTTTAACTTTAATTTAATGGTTGAACAAATCAGCGTTATTTTAGTAAAAACTATGCTGCGCATCGCTGTGCCTTAGAAGTTATGTACGAATTAGTAGCCACACGGGTTGAGTGTACTAACAAAAAGCGCTGTGCAAATCTCATGATTTGTTTCGCGCGTTTGTCCCACATGACTTTCGCGTGACCGTCGCTAAATTTATAAATTATAATAATTAAAATAAATGGAGTGCGTGAATATAAAAGATAAAATTCTCACGCACTCACGAACTAACTTTCTTAGGCTTATTAAAAAATATATTTTTGGGTAATTCTTATCCGAACTCATTCAATTAATTTTTAAATAATTTTTTGTATAGGGCTACCCTTCTCGCCCTCCTTTCCCACCAATATTTTGTTGGAGAATGCTTGTTCTAAGAGTTACTCACATCAAATTAAGTTCGCCACATTTTTTTAGTTTAGATATAAGAAAAATAATAAAATCTTTATTTGGGGGGCATCCGTCTCCTCCATCCTCCTATACTACCAGGACTCTGTTGGAACAAGAAGTTTGTTTTTAAAGTTACCCACATCAAATTTAGTGTGCCTCACTATTGTAGCTCAGAAGATATGAATTGTGTGCGTCGACGCCAAGTCAGCCGTCTATCAAAACGTATACCAAGGTATGTAGCAAAATCAGACTGGAGCATTAACTTTTTACCTCGTTTTCTCGAATCTGCAAATTTTTCCATCAAGTTTACACTTGACTAATAAAGTCATTAAGTTGACGAGAAGCCACTTGCGGGTTCAGATGCAAATTTAAAATAAATGTATCACTCGCAAATGTGAAGTTGGTCTGTTGCCCACATCGTCGCTCGTAAATTATTGTGTTCTATACCGCAAATTATAAAAATTTGACTATAGGCTGATTATAAGGTAAACTGGTTGTGATCTATCGACCTGTGTGATCAATTTGCTGTTATCATCTCTAGTTTGCGGTGATGAACTAATGAAAAATATTTTTTTTAAGCCAATGATTTTTTTATCTCCACCCTTAGCATAATAAGCTAAAAAAAACGTGCTTTTTAGTTATGACACTAATGAAGTAAATGAGCGTTACACAAATTATAGGAAAAAATACTAGATCTTTCCTTTTCTTAAAATGATTGTTTATATATTTTAAAGATATTTTAAGAATTAAACTGTTAATAAACATTTGCACGTAATAATTGCACATGTTTGTCCAATACCACACCTTATAGTTTTGTACTAAATATTTTTTTGTTTGTTGTCTTAACTTTTTGCATAATCACAACACCATAAACATTGTAATCGACTTAAATTAAAAAATAAAACAAGAACAATGACCCCACCTGCTTGTAATATTTATTTATTTTTAAAATTTTAACACCAAAAACGTGTTTAAAATTTGAATTCAATAAGTTGGTTAATAGAAAACGAAATAAAACCCAAACTATTCAGCCATTCATTCATACATCCATCCATCCATCTAGCAATTTAACGGTTTGATTTCTTTTACTTTAAGTTATTTAAAATCGAAGCCTTGATAAGAAAAAGCAGAAATGCTTTTAGTTTATAAAAGTTTGTTAATAAAGCTTTTAATAAAAATTACTTTAGATAGAGAAATAAGTATTATTTTATTTACAGAAAATTGCTTATGAATCATATAAATTGAGTTACTTTTTTTAAACTGGGCTTTGCAAATCGATCATGCATTTAATAGTTTTTGCATGCATTACAAATCGCTAGATGCCGAAAAGAGTTGAGCTTTTTAACTTAAAATTAAAGCTGTAGTTACGAAGTTGATCAATTTTTCAATTTATGTCATGTCTTGCATGATGAAATAAATAAAACTTCTTATTTCTTACAGATCCAAAGTAACAAACTTTAATAAACTTTTGAGTGAGTGTAGGCTTATTTTACAGTTATTATTCAAAATTAATTTAGTTTATAACAAAAATAACCATAAACATATGCTGCGCATATAAAGGATAATGAATTATTTATAGAACAAAAAATAATGGTAATAAAAATTTTAATTTTTTATTCATATAAAATGCAGGTGTATTCCATTTATTTTAAGGCGTGGAAAAACTTTTAGAAATTAACATAATAGAAAAAAATAGAAGGAGAATCAAATCAAATTTAATAACATCCACGTAGAATAAGTACAAGGTATAGTCATTAGAAATTTTGTTCTCAATTTCAAAACCCATATAACGTCAAACAAAAGAAAATATGGAACAAAATTAAAACAAGCGTCAAAAATCAAATAGATTATGGGTAAATAATGGCAATTCTCCCTAATGAACATACCTGGTACTTAGTATACTATGATAATATCGTAAAAAATTATTTGGAAATTTACTTTCCGTCGTCATATCGTAGAAAGATATAACAAAATATTTTTAAAAAATTTGTATGGTTAAAGTTTGACTACGAGGGGCGTCTGAGAGAAATACTACCACCAATGTTTGCTCTAATGTAGACATTAGACTTAAATTTTCGATATTTTATTAAAAAAAGTAATTTTCTATACATCCATTAAACAATTAACTAAGGCTCGGTTTTTGGTATCTCAGTTAAACTAGGTTTAGTTAATCTGAGAACAGATTGGTGCCGCCATTACCAAGTTTGTATACAGATTGGACAGATGAGCTTAGTTTTGCTTTAAATGTTGAAATAAAAAGAAAAAAAATCACATTTCGCCGGAAAAATCCAAGTATCATACTACGTTAAACTAAGTTTAAACTTTATCCACATCCCAAAAATGCGGCCTAAGAAGTCCTTTCGTTTGCTCTTTAAGATAATCAAACCAAAATATATTGAAATTTTTAATATTGTATCAAAAAAGTATTTAATATTTACAACGAAAGCAATTTGTTAATATGACCTAACCCAATTTAAGTATTTTTTAAGAGTTAACTATACACGTTCCTCAAGAACTCTCATAAACTTTTTTAAAACATTTATTTAATAATTTTATGTAAATTACTACTATTTAAAATTAATATAAACATTCATTAAATATTTCCCATAATTATACCTTGTAGTTAATAATTACAAAAAAATTGTGTTTTTTACTCTTTTAAAATGAGAATTCGTGTGAATTCTAAATTATGAATCTGACTATTATATAGAGGTAATGTACATTGAAGAATAAAAATATATTTATATGAAATAAGTGAATATTACAATACATACATTTTAAATATAAAATGTACAGCAATAAAATAGTGAAACAAGTAAAAAGTCTAGACGGTGAAGCCCTAACATTTGATACCCTGCACCACTGTATACAGACAATTTTTCGAGAAAGTACCATATCTGGATAATTATGGACCCGGCAAAACAAAATTATGTTGTTAGATTAAAATTCATATGAGAGTTCTTTATGCCGAATATTATCTCTTTCTAAACATCTTTATAAAGTTTCTTCGCATTAAAGCGATTTTAGGAGAGGAGGCACCTATAGGCTAGTTCTGGACCTGCCAGTACAAAATATTGCCATTATATAGCAGAAATTATAAAAGTTATCGTCGCTTAGTATCAATAACAACTTTAATAAGAAAGTTATGGCGTTGAAAGCAATTTCCGGGAAATTGTATTTGAATTGGAGGTAGGTCAAATTTGGACCGATTCCTATAAAAATTAATAAAAAAGTTGAGGTAGCAATAACATTTGGTTGCAGTTGATATTAACTTAATATTAGACACAAAAAACTCTTAAATGAATTTTAACCTTCTATAAAAATGTTGCTCTGGCGGGTCCATTATTGCCCGTGTAGGTAGGGTACACTGTCGAAAATTTGTTTTTAAAAACCGCGGTATTGGGTATCATATGGTTGAGCTTGACCGACTGTACTTTTTAACCTTTTACCATCAGACACAATAAATTTTTTTAGATGTGTTCGTATATTTTACGCCGACAAGCCGCTTACCTGATCGCGATAAAAGTTGGGCCATTTATTCTGTGCAACTCCAGAATGGTTATATTTTTTTTTAAATTGTAAGTGGCGTGGAACCTCCTATACAAATTCAATATTGATTTCTGTATATTTGGAGAACGGCAAGAGCTTAAGTTTCCAAATCGAGTACAAATATATTTGGTAGGATTGCAGAAGTGGGCGTGGTACCTCCTACACAAAAACAATATAGTTCTTTGTGAGCAAGAGCTAAAGTTTCCAAGTTTAGTACAAATATCTTGGTTAACAATACGTAATATTTGTCAATATTTGAGCAGAAATAGATAATTAGGCGTGGCACAATACACAGTATCCGAAAAAATGCATGGGGAATTCAAGAAGTGGGAGTGGCACCTCGGATACAAATACAAAATAGATTTCTGGAGAATCATAGCAGGGAAAGCTTCCAAATTTGTTCAAATAGCTTCGATATCATGCATGGACATCTGAAAAAATAGTGGCGGGATTTGAAAATTGGGCACTAAATAGATTAGAAAAATTGCCCGTATTCAGTACACATAGCTGGGTTGTCAATACATGAACCAAAAGCGTAAAAAAGTTGGTGCTAGTGGATAAGTGGCACAACAACTAAGTGGAATGCATTGACTAAGTGGGCGTGGCACAAAATATAATTTTGTATATCTAGAGAACGGCAATTCCTAAAGTTTTAAAATTTGGTACAAATGGCTGGGTTACCAATACACAACATCTCTCGATAAGTGGGCGGGGTTGGAAATGTGGGCACAAAATAGATAAGAAATATTGCCCGAATTTAGTACATAGCTGTGCTGCCAATACATGTACCAAAACCGTCAAAAAGATGGTGCTATTGGATAAGTGGCACAACAACTAAAGGGGAAGCATTGAATGAGTGGGCGTGTCACAAAATATAATTCTGTATATCTAGAGAACGGAAATTCCTAAAGTTTTAAAATTTGGTACAAATGCATGTCACCTCACATACACACATTAGCCCTAAATTTGTAAAACGCAAAAGCAACGCCAAAAATTATATTGAAAGCAAAAACAAAATCGAAAATATTTCATAATTTTGTTGTTGTTTTCTATAGAAATGAATATTTAATTTTTAAATTTTAAACGCTGCATATCTTGTGGCGTTGATAATTTTTAAACGCAATATGTATTTCTATAGAAAGCAACAACAAAATTTAGAAAAATTTTTGACATTGTTTTTGCTTTCAATGTTATTTTTGGGATTGCGTTGCGTTTTACAAATTCAGGGCCATTATAGATTTCTGTATATCTAGAGTATGTTAAAGTCTAATGTTTCCAGATTTTGTTCAAAAAGCTTATTTATCAATAAATACGTAACATCTGTTAAAAAGTGGGCTGAATTTTAGAAGTGGGCGCGGAACCTCTCATACAATGAAAATTTAAATTTCCATATCTCTTAAAAACACTTCTTTATCAAACGAGATCTCTATTGAAAACATTTTACTAATTTTATTTCATTGAGGGAAGCGAAGCGCACTAGGTTAAGCTAGTAATTAATTGAAAGTATGACCAACTAATTTTGGGACAAAGTAATTTGATATGGCCGCCAAAATGGAAAATATATCTAAAATATTTTCACTCCAACTGTGTCTAAAACTAGATAAATTATAAAATTTCGTATGTGGGAATCAATTTTGAGAGCAAAGAACCGTAAAAGATGACAAAATATGGGACATACGTCAGCGACAAGACACTTATGTCGCTGGTGCAAAGATGATTTACCTTTTAAGATGATTTACCTTTTTTGGTCGAACTATATCTAAATCGTTGTATCCATGTATGTCATTAAGTTCAATAAACTTTAAGTTGAATGCGAAATCTTTATTTTTTTATGAAAGAAAAATAAATAAAAAAAAGATAGGCGTTATTGTTGACAAAATAAATTTAAATACTTGTAATTGTTTGCAATTAACACATTCATTAATTATTTTAAGCTTTTGAGAGAAATACATTGTTTAGTAATTAACAAGTCATCACTCGTTATTGGCAAAGCGAAATTTTAAAAATTTATTAATAGTGATTTTGCTGAATATTATTTGTAATTGGGTGACAAAACTTAAATAATTTTACTTAAGATAACTTTATTTCAATTGTTCTATTAAGTTTTATTAATTGTTTTTTGTTAATTTCTATTTCCAGTTTGTGGCCCTCCTGCAGTACCTTTAAATGCAAAAGTGCAAACAGTAACAGATGGTACCTCGAATTTAGAAGCAAAATATGAATGTGATTCGGGCTATGAACTTTTCGGCCCATCAGCGATCAAATGTGATGCTCGCGCGGGATGGGAAAAAGAATTGCCATTTTGTGGCACAAATGTGGCATATCGGAAGCCTGTTAATCAAAGCTCCTATACACGGGCTGGACCCGCTCATTATGCCAACGATGGCCGGCCTGGTAATAAAAATCCCGATGGCCAACAATGTTCTGAAACTCAAAAAGAACCATCCCCCTGGTGGCGAGTAGATCTCTTAACGCCACAAGCAGTCAGAGTTGTGCGTATAACGACTAGAGGTTGTTGTGGTCATCAACCTTTACAGGATTTAGAAATAAGAGTGGGCAATAGCAGTGCAGACTTACAGAGAAATCCTTTATGTGCCTGGTATCCAGGCACTTTAGATGAGGGCATTACTAAAACCTTTACTTGTGCCCGTCCTTTGGTCGGTCAATATGTAGCCATACAATTGGTTGGTGTCGAAGGTAGTCTTAGTTTATGCGAAGTAGAAGTATTTACCAACGATGAGTTCTCTGTGGATCGTTGCTTGAGTTCTAACTTGGCGGTGGATACTGTTTTAACCACTTTCTCTAAGACGTGCTACGAATTTCATGTAACAAAGGGAGAGAATTTCGAAAAGGCTCAACAGATGTGTACAACAACTGGTAAGTACATGCAATTAACTAAAAATTCTTAAGTAAATGATGTGAAACATGTCAAACAAAATGTTTGACCTTAAAGTCAATTAGTTGTCATATTAATTCTTTTCTTTTTTTTTTTAATTTAATCTTTGAGAGAACTTTTTGCACAATAGTATTATTGTTTTGCAAATAATTAACTTAACAAAAGTTATTTTCAAAACAATTGCTACATTAAGTTATCGTGGTAACTAAAAAATATATTTACAAACATTGCAGTTTATTTTGTTATCAGCAAGTGTAACAGAGAACTTTAAATAGTTTGGTACTTAATGTGTTTAAAAAATATTACAAAAGTGGAATTTTTAGGGCCTTTATTCATTTTATATTAACGACTTTTTTCTGGGTTTTGATATTTTATATAAAAAAAATATAAATTGTTCCCTTCAGTGAAGTTATCTAAAGCATAGACTTAGTGAAATTCCAAAAATTCGTAAAAAGGCGTTCATAGTTAATGATAAAAACGCAGCAAATGCGAATAGTTGCAATAAAAACGCATAAATGTTTAAGTACCACTTAAAGCTAAATTATCGCAATAACAAACAGATGCAAGCTTTAACGAACTAAACACTAAATACCGCGACTAAGAGTTCAAAAAAATCTCTATTAATTAGTTATTTTCGGTTAAATATCTTAGTCATCGACGTTCATCTATATCTTTGTGCTCGCAGCGTTTAAAAAACTGCAGTCGAAGAAGAAAAACTGCCATTTCTTCTACTCTTTATGTGTCATTAGCAACAAAAAAAAACTCTTGCTTTTACTTCTGATTCATTAAATGTCAACAGTCGCTGACAAACCAACACAAAAAGCGAAAAGTTGTACACAAATTTTCGTTTTTTTGTTTGACAGTTTTTGGTTTCGAATGCAGTTTTTTAAGCCCTGATGGAATGCATTTCCTGTAGTGTTGATCGTCGCCAGGTGGTTTTGGGCGGTCATCTTTTTCTACTTCCTTGGGGGTTGTAAATTTATTCAGGATGATAATGATAAGAAATTCATTATAAAAATTCAAAACTTAATATAAAAATATTTTATAGACTATTTTAAAGCACCAAGTATGTATGAAGTTGCGTGCTTTTGGTTAAAATAGTACTTTCACTTGTAGTAACGTACCTTAGAGTTTCTCTAATAAAATATTTTTTTTGTTAGTTACGTGGTTTTGCATTTCTGCTAATCGGCTTATTACACTGTACAACAAAATTCGGGGCATCGCCGCCAGCCTCAACACTTGCAACGCGAAATGAAAGTAGACTACTAGTAGAGCAAATCTGCCAAAGGGGTTTGAAAAGTTAGCTCGGGCTCCCGAAATTTGGGCCCCTAAAGTTTTTGAATTTTTTGAAAAGGCATTTGGTATAAGTCAAAAAAAATATATAATAAGTGTACTTCTGAGCTAAAAAATAATTTCAGATGGCTTCAGTAGAATTATATGGCGATTCTCGATTTTTCAAAAAATTAAAAAGCTTTAGGGGCCCACATTTTGGGAGCCCAAGCTAACTTTTCATAACCCTTTTGCAGATTTGCTCTACTAGTAGTCTACTTTCATTTCGCGTTGCAAGTGTTGAGCCTGGTTTTTTTTTGTTGCACAGTGTTATTTTATGATTTTAAAACGATAGCTAAAACAAAAGAAAATATAGATCATTTTCATTTAACTTTTCCATATCCAAAGTTATTTTTAAGTTAATCAAAATGGGCTTAAAATGTCAATTCTTCTACCGGGCCCTAAGCAAACGTCCTCGCGAAATAAAAAAAATAAAGATAAAAACGGTAAAAAAGAATAGCATGAATGTTTTTATTATTTTCATTTATTCTCTCTTAAGTTAAAGTTCAATGAAACGAAATGGTGTCGCAATTTTAACATCTTTATATATTTGTTTGATTTTTATATCCTCCACCACAATTAGTTGCGAAGAGGGTATATTAAGTTTGTCATTCCGTGTGAAACTTTTTTATTATTCATCTCAGACCCCATAAAGTATATATATATTCAGGGTCCTTGAGTAATTCTAAGTCGATTTAGCAATGTCCGTCTGTCTGTCCGTCTGTTGAAAACACGCTCACTTTCGAAAAACTCAAAAGAAATGAACAAACTTGGTGTCAAATTGCTTGTAGTTATCCTAAGCAGTTTGGGATTGAAATCCAGCAAAATCGGTTCAGTAGGACCAGAGCTATGAATCAAAATGTGGAACCACCACCTAAAAAAATTGATAATTTTGTTACAAAAAATAACATAAATGCTGGAACAAGGCACGGAATGAGATAAGATTTTGCAAAAATTTGTTTTATTGGACTGGAAATCACGCTGTTAAATTTCGTGATGATCCGTCCATAATTTACCCCAAGCCCCATATAAACAATACTCCCGGAAAACAGTTTAGTACGCCTAAAACCTAAAAACAAAATTAGGTACGCCACAGTTTTTTAGGACTAGAAATTACACTGTGAAATTTCGTGACGATCGGTCCATAATTTACATTAGGCCCCATATAAACCTTACTACCGGAAAACAGTTTTGTACGCCTAAAACCTTAAAAAGTAACGCAATCATAACAAATTTTGGCTTGTCGCAGTTTTATAGAACTATAAATGATACTGTGAGATTTCGTGAAGATCGGTACATAATTTACCCTAGGCCCCATAGAAACCCTACTCCCGGAAAACACTTTAGTACACCTAAAACCATAATTAATAATGCTATCATAACAGAAATTGGTACGTCACAGTTTTAAATGACTAGAAATGACGCTGTGAAATTGCGTGATGATCGGTCCATAATTTACCCTAGGCCCCATAGAAACCCTACTCCCGGAAAACACTTTAATACACCTAAAACCATAACTAAAAATGCTATCATAACAGAAATTGGTACGTCACAGTTTTAAATGACTAGAAATGACGCTGTGAAATTGCGTGATGATCGGTCCATAATTTACCCTAGGCCCCATAGAAACCCTACTACCGGAAAACAGTTTAGTCGCCTAAAACAATAATTAATAACAAATCGTCACAGTTTAAGATAATAATAACATCATACACATATTACTCCTTAAACATTCGAACTGTCGGTGGAGGGTATCAAAGATTCGGCACAGCCGAATATAGCACTCTAACTTGTTTTTTATGTAATTTAAAGCTATTTTTTTTTAAATAAATATTTTAAAATTTCATTAAAGGTGGCAATTTGGTGCACGATTTTCGTGGAGCTGCTAACGATTACATTCTTGCAGAATTGGAACGACGCAAATCCGAATTAAAAACACAACTGGTGTGGATTGGTGCACAAAAGGAACCGGGAATAACATCACGCACTTGGAAATGGGTGAATGGTAGGTGAAATAAAATTTAATTAATTTGAATGTAAATTACACAAATATTGCAAAAATAACAATTACCACTAGTTTGTTAATTGAAGAAAAAACAGCTTTACTTCGATATATTTAAATTTATGTTGCAAACTGGCTATAATTCTGTTTAAATATATAACGAGAAAATTTGGTAGGATTCAAAAAAAAAACTATTTGCGCATTAAAAATAATTTTAAGAGTGTATTAATTAATTAACACAAAAACAAGTTCTTTTGTTTTCAAAGAATTTTTTAATACATAAACTTAAAATTTTATTGATGAAAACGAAAGTTCTGTTGTTTAGTTGAAAAAATCAGCAAGTATTTTTTCAATTAAACGACAGAATATTAAAAAAGTAATTTATTATGCAAGAGACATACAATATTTAATAAATAATAATTATAATTAATGTTAAATGGCCATATTTATTTTCCCTGACAAATATGGTTACTTATTATTATGGAATTTTATTGTTATTTATGTTTGTGTGGTGTACTACAACTGAATTATAAAAAGATTCTCTTTGTTTTGGAAAATGAAAGTTGATTTTTATATTTTTCTTATTTTGTTTTAATGTTATTAATTTTCTTTTGATCAACATTTTTAACAGGTGAAATAGTACAAAAACCAGCTTGGGGTAAAGATCAACCCAATAATTATAATGGCGAACAAAATTGCGTGGTATTGGACGGTGGACGCAATTGGTTGTGGAATGATGTTGGTTGTAATCTGGATTACTTGCACTTCATATGTCAACATGGTGAGTAGAAGTGCAAAATTTATACTTAATAAGAATTCATATATATTAGGAATTTTTGTGAATTATTTTTGTTATCGCTTAATTTTCTTAAAAAAATGGATTTAATTTTAGTAGCAATATTGTTTAGAACTATTCAAAATCTGTTGTTTTCTTAAAGCACTAAAAGAAAACATATACCATTTAACCATCGCTAGAAAAACTATTCTAAACGGAAAATTGTCAAACATATTGTGGTAACTTCTACCATATAATTGTCACGATCAAGTTAAATCAGTACCTTATAAGGAAGCCATTTAATTATCTGCCAGATTATAATAAAAAAACCCATTTCAACAATACTTCTGTCTTGTTTTATCATTTTAAATTCGCATGTAGCTAAAAAAACACCTTTATGATTATTTAACAATAACATGTTGCTTCTGTATCCATATTTTAAGAGTAAAATGTTATCGTTACTATGCTTAAAGCAGTGGTGGCAACTTATCCTTTTTGGCCTAATTTAAGCCATTTTTAAGTACCTGAAAGGCAAAAAAATTTGATAGTCCTAACGTAACGCGAAAATTTAGTCCTTTTTGGTTAATACGATTAAGCCCTTTTCGCTGGCTTTTTCCTTTGGTTCGATATGGTTACATTTTATTCATTTTACGAATTGGGAAAACTGTTTTAAAAGTTAAAACCTTGCTCCATGCTCCAAAACATTTAATATATGATTAAGGTTTGAAACTAGGCTCATAGTTATAAAAATGAAATAGCTATAAAAATGCAAGACCATTTGCACCTAATACTGAACTCCGCTACTAATAAGTTTTTAGAAATGTTCATGATGGTTTTTAGCTTTCTGGTTTTTTAAATCTTTTTGTACAAACTGTTACCTTCAAAATAGAACCCTTATGTTTCATTACTGCGTCCATAGATATAATTTTCTACTGTCTAACCAAGTGTTTAAACTTTCTAAGCACTTCACACATTTACAACTTAACTTCCACTCAAATTGAAAGTATAAATAAATATTTTCCATTATGTGAACAAAAAATTATTTTACAGCACCACTTTCATGCGGTTCGCCAGATTCCCAACAAAATACAACAATTGTTGGTAAAAACTATACAATTGACAGTACGATACAATACAAATGCCCCAAGGGTCACTCATTAATTGGTGATGCAGAACGTACATGTCGCACAGATGGCACATGGAGCGGAAAAGCACCCACTTGTAAATGTATGTAAAATATTTATATTTGGCTTTTTTTTTATTATGAATTTATTAAATTGTTAATGCACCACAAAACTTGTTTGCAGATGTCGATTGCGGTCCGCTGCCTCAATTAGAGCATGGTTCAGTGTTTTTGTCGGAACAACGTACAAGTTATGGAGTACAGGCCACGTATAGTTGTCATGAAAATTATACACTGATTGGCAACGAGAACAGGACGTGTGAATTGGATGGTTGGACAGGCAAAAAACCAGAATGTTTGGTAGATTGGTGTCCCGAGCCTCCAGAAATTCAGGGTGGTACTGTGGTAGTTACAGATAAGAGGGCTGGTTCAACGGCTACATATGAATGTGAAACAGGTTATGTGTTGGTGGGAGAACCGGTAAGATCTCTTGAAATAACGACAATAAGTGAATGTTTTAATACATTTTCTATTAGATAATTTCATGTGGCCTTGGAGGTGAATGGTCTAGTAAAGCTCCTTCTTGTCGTTTTGTTGATTGTGGCTCTCCTGCTCGTCCCGACCATGGTGTGGCTGTTTTAATAAATTCCTCAACCACTGTGGGCTCTATGGTCAAATATGAGTGTGAAGATGATTATTGGTTAGATGGCCCTTCCGATCTTAATTGTACTAAAGAAGGCAAATGGTCTGGCGATGCTCCAGTATGCGAATTAGTAACATGCGATACGCCTCATGTACCTCCAGGCTCCTTTGTAGTGGGTTATGATTATAATGTTCACTCTAAAATAACGTACAATTGTGATCCGGGTCACGTTTTGAGAGGCAACCCCATTTTGGAATGCTTGGATACGGGAGATTGGAGTACCGAAGCACCATTTTGTGAATGTAAGGTAGAAAACAAAATAAAGAATAAGGCCGATATAAAATTTTCTTTATTTTAAAATTAGATATCGATTGTGGCACTATAACTCCCATACCTTATGGCAGTCATAAGTATACCACAAATACCACTTATGTGGGATCGGAAGTAACTTTTAGTTGTTCGCAATCTCACAAATTAAGTGGGGTACCTAAACGTACTTGCCTAGAGTCTGGTATTTGGAGTGATTCATCGCCAAAATGTGAAGGTGAG
This sequence comes from Pollenia angustigena, assembly GCA_930367215.1. Classification (NCBI taxonomy): domain Eukaryota; kingdom Metazoa; phylum Arthropoda; class Insecta; order Diptera; family Polleniidae; genus Pollenia; species Pollenia angustigena. Next base: position 176,099,822 of record OV884059.1, on the reverse strand, counting down.
ATACAACTGGCTTTTATTATATCTGAACGAATCTTTTTACTTATAAAGCGTCGATTACAGAAATTCGTTGTACAGAACCTGCTTTAGCTCCTCACAGTTTGCTGTCAGTTACAGGAAATGATCGCATGTATGGTCGTACTCTAATTAGAACCTCGGAAACTTCAACGAACCTTGCTCAGACTTATAGGTAAACTTTGAACTATGTTAACTTCTTAGGAGAATTTCAATAAAGTATTTTCTCTGATTTGCAGAATTGGAGCTTTAGCCAAATATCGTTGTGAACGTGGTTACAAAATGGTAGGTGAAGCTCTAGTCACTTGTGAAGATAATGGGCAATGGAGTGGCAATGTTCCCGATTGTGTTTGTAAGTTTAATATTATCTGTTATCAATGTTAAAGTTTAATCTTATAATAATGCGGCCTTTTAAAGACGTTGAATGTGGAGCTCCCTTAAATATCACTAATGGAAAAGTCACTTTGGCCACTAATGCCACCTATTATGGGGCTGCTGTTCTATACGAATGTGATACCAACTTTAAGTTAGACGGAGGTTCCAGACGTTTATGTACCGAAGATGGTACATGGAGCCATGAGGCGCCAAAATGTGTTGAAATCACTTGCGATGAACCTGATTTAAGCGAAAATCTTATCGTAGAGGCTGGTGAAAAATCAGTGGGTTCATTAGCCAAGTTTAGATGTCAGCGAGGACGCAATCTGATGGGTAACGATACGAGAGTCTGTCAAAAAAATGGGAAATGGAATGGTAAAAGTCCAATATGTAAACGTAAGTGTATATCAAACGTAAAAATTGAGTTGAATAAAATTGCATTTAACATTTTACAGCTGTGGATTGTGGTCGCCCCCTGCCTATTGAGAACGGTCGTGTGATTGTGGTTAACGAATCTACTTTGTATGGAGGATCCGCTGAATATCACTGTATACCAGGATTCAATCGTATTGGTCAATACTTGCGTAAGTGTACAGAAGACGGTATGTGGAGTGGAGATGAGCCCAGATGTGAATTGACAGCCACAGAAGCTCAGGAAAGTGGTAGCTTAGGCACAGGCATTGCTATTGGAGCCACAGTTATTATTGCTTTACTTATTCTAATCGGTATGATATTCATCCACCGTAATAAAGCAAGACCGGTCAAGAATACGGAAAACATACAGGCTGCAGAAACTAAAGATGAAAGAAATGCGGCTGTAATGTCCTACTCAACACTAGAAGCCAATAATCGCAACATGCATTTAGATAATGGACCACCAGCAACATTTAATACATTTCATGGAGGGCGGGGCATGAATGGCAATGGTACAGCCGGAAGGGGAGGTTAGTTTCCTTTTATTTTTTTTTTAAATTTGCCAATTAATTCTCTTTTTTACAGAAAATATTTACGATCAAATACCCAATGAACAATTTTACGACGCCCCCTATGAAATGCGCACAAATGATGAGGTCTACGAACCGGAACCCACAGCTGGAAATGTTATTACTATTAACGGTATATCTGTTAGATAAACTTTTATATATCTTTTTTTGTAAGATTGGTTTACTTGAACAGCTATATTCCAAAATTGTTTTAGTTAACGAAATTAAAGTAAAGAAATGACTGTATTATTATCAAAATTTGATTGAGAAAACTTTATTCCTTAAGAGTCCTAAAAACAAATTAAAAGATTATGTTTTGTAGATTTTGTATAAAGAAACATTTAATTATAATTGTTTAGTTTTTTAAGTATTTTTTTTTTTTTTGTTTTAATATAAGTTTTATTGTACTATATGTTTACATGTATATATAATTAGAGAGTATGTGATTTGTTGTACTATTAATATCTTATACTTATACTTTATTTATTTTGGCCTTATAAACTATTAATATCTACTAAATGAAGACAAAAATTTTGCAGTTATTTATGTTAAAAATATTATGATAATACATACATATAAGCAATAAATAATAAATAAAAAGTATAAAAGTCTGTTATGTTTGAACTTCATTTAAAATACAAAAAAGCTTTTCGAAAGCTTTTAAAGTTTATAGTGTTGTAAACTTTTAATAAACGAGTGTTCATGATCGATTAAAAACCGGTAAATAAAATGAATACAAAATGTCTAAAACATTATAAAAAGGATTCAAATACATTTTTTAATTGAATCATTAAGTGCAGAAACGCAACTACTGACATTTACTGGAGTATTGCTAAGAAACCAGCGTAAAAAGTGTCACCTTACACAAATTTAAATTTAACCCATTAAAGACTGAACCCCGACTTCGTGGTACGATTTTGATGAAATTTCACACATTTGATATTATGGGCATTTATATTGACATTGCGTTTTCTTTTTATTTTTACCTGTCAAACCTTGGCCCCTAGACCATGGGTATTTTTCTACCCACTTCGCTCTTAAAGAGTTCTAAAACACAAGATTTTTTGAAAACCAAAAATTAATAAATTCATTTATTGCATGCTTTGATGTGTGTGTTGTGTGCTTATTTCACTATGTACGTTGAATCTGTCACAGCGGGAAAAGGAAGAAGTACGGATGCTTCCAGAAGGCCTTTGTATTCCTTCTTTTGGATGAAAAGGATGGTTAAATTTTAAGGACCGATGTTGGTTTTGAATAAAACACCAATTATTTAGGAAGTTATTGTCATTTATTTTTATTATGAAACTATTGGTATGGTTCAATCATGTATGGAACAAAATATCGGGCAAATGGCTGAGGCATAATTGAGGTTCTATGCCGTTAATGGGCCGAATTATCTCATCCTATAGCTCTTGAATTGTTGCTTGCTTATCGACGTACACCTTTACTGTCAAATAACCCCAAAGAAAGAAGACCAACGGTGTCAAATCAAATGATCTTGGCGGCCAATTGACATCGCGTGAGATAACACGGCCATTGAATTCGTTGCGATTGTTTCGTTAGCTTTGTGGCACCGTCCTGTTGAAAGCACATATCGTCCACATCCATATCTTCCAATTTGGGCCATAAAAAGTTCGTATCATCGTAACTGCCGGACCGGCCTCATTTTGGAAAAAATACGGCCCGATGATGCCGCCAGCCCATAAGCCACACCAAACAGTCACTCTTGTGAGCGAATTGGTTTTTCGACAATCACTCTTGGATTATCATTCGCCCAAATGCGGCGACTCTGCTTATTGCCGAATCCACTGATGTGCCTCATCACTGAATCACGAAGTGCATTTTGATTTGAACGCCCATATTAATAATAAGCCATAATAAGTTGAGGTTCACATTCAACATTGGCCCTTTACAAGGCTTGCTCGCTTTATTCCACTTTCATATCTTTTTACACACGTTGTCATTGCTCTCGCTTCTTTTGCGGTTACATAAGAATGGTAACGGGATCGAAAAAAAAAATTCTTTTGCTTTTGCTTGTGCGAAAAAACATAACAAAAAATGTTACTACTTCTCTTCTCTGTTGTCATAGAAGGGAATGTGGAATGTTTTATATTTTATACGAAAGAGCCGAGGCCTTCTTACTAATGCTTTGGATGCTGCTATGGTGTATGCCAGGAATTTACACTGCATGCTAAGAAAACCTGAAGGATCTCCAATCATGAGTCAATTTTATTTCATGTGAGCGTTGTTGAAGCATTGGTGTAAGAGAAAAAGTTGTCACAAATGCACAAGAAATGGCAAAGCGCATGGAGAGCTTTGACCATATGATAAGCCATATTATTCAGCTTGGCCATTTCGGACAATGTGAAGCAAAACTGAGTTTGGTTGTACAAAATGCAAATTTTAGTTACACCCAAAGGCTTGCTTGCACATTTTCATGCTGGTGTCCCAAAAAACATTAAAAATATAAAATTATCTCAATAATCGACCACAGTTGTGATATTTATTTCTTTATTTTTTACTAATAAATAGTTCATATTACATAAAACATCGCATTTTTACTTGCCAAAAATTAAAAAAAAACTATGTGTTTTGAACCATCTGACAGCGAAGACGGTATTTAAATACCCATGTCATTGAATCAAACCTGTGGTCAACGTTATTGGACCAATTTAGCTAATATTTTTTTCTAAAGCAGAGCACACCTAAGGCGATACGTCACCAAGAGGGTTTTCCGATTTTCCACTCTCCCAATTTTCCAGAGCCGTTGTCGTTTACTTTTTCCAAATATTAAAAATTGATAACTTGTAAGCCGCTAACTTACCCAATTTAAAGGGGCAACATTTATTTTCAAAAATTTGTTTAAGTAGTCTTATCCCTTCTTTATCTATCTGTAAAAACCAATTTCCGATACCTCTTACCTGAAATTAGCCAGAATTTTTCTACGAAGGCTCTGTTTCTGGGTATTTAAATACCCATCCGTCCTTAATGGGTTAAGTCAGTTCTCCCCTCTACGACCTAAGAACACAAAACTTGCATTTTTTATTATAATCTACACTGTTTTAATTTATTATCTTAAAATAAATATTTTTAATATGTTCCCTTTCCGCATTTAGCGATTAAAATAATTCATACAGTTTATGCACAAATAATGTATCTCTAATAATAACACTGGTTTACAGCCAAAAATTACCAAGAACGCCACGTGCCTAGATAAGTTAATTTTGACCTCCTGAACAGGGTTGTCAGATTGATTTTGACCTTTTTCGCCAAATTCAATGTCAAAAATCGCCAAAATCGCCAAAGCCTTTAATTTCAAGTTTTTGGCAGTAAAATACATATTTTTTAATTTATTAAAAATATTCTTTATCAATTCTAAAAAAATTAATTTGTTCCGTATCGCTAAAATACGCCAAAAATTCAAAAAAGTCGCCATAGTATATATTTTGCTTAATTTTTATTTAGAAAAAAGTAAAAATAGCTAGTGAGCACAAAAATAGTACGATGTTTACTGCAAAAAAAGTTTTTTTGCGGCTAGTATTAAACAAATATTGGATGTATTTACATTTTTATATATGTATGTAGTTGCAGTTTAATTATATATCTAAAACGCTTCACCGGCAAAGCTACCTATTTGTCTTCTTTTTTGGAATACATTGTAAGGGTTTTTCATTTATTCAACGATGGTACAAAAGAAGTGCAACTTATAACTCGTAACAACGCGTCTAGAAGTTCGTATTGCATTCTACTTCAAAGGCGAGTTGTAGTGGAGTTCATAGCTTAAACACAGGCATTACTTATAATAATAAAAAGAACATATAAAGAACAGTCAAAGTAAGTTCCTTGAAATTGTACGTACCTGCCGTTTCGTTGCAGCTTTAAAGTTTTGGCATAAACTTATTTATCTTTGCAATTAACCAACGCTAATTTTTTCATTGGGTTTCAAAAATGTCCAAAGGTATGTAAGAGTTCATAAAAATCTTTAAAATATCACTGAAAACAACGTATTGTATCTGGGATAAAAAATTGCCACATACATATGAAAAAATGTTCATAGACTTTTAATATATTTATGTTAATTTCTATTTATTAATTCTTTCAAGAGCACTTTTAAATATGAAAAACTATTTTCTCGAAGATATTCATTATCTTCATCAGCCATTTGAACTTTCAAATACTGACCATACATATGAATGCCTCAAACTTCATACATAAAAATAATATAAGTATAATAAAATTAATATTATTTCTCAGTACTGAATTTAACGATTTTCAGAACAAATGCATAGCTCATCAAAAATAGCCAACAAAATCGCCAACTTTTTTGTTAAATCGCCAAAAAATCGCCATGTCGCCAAATCAAAAATTAGGTCGCCAAACAATTTTGAAAATCGCCACGTTTGGCGAGAAATCGCCACATCTGACAACCCTGCTCCTGAACACGAAAAACGCTGTAATTTTTTTTTCAAAAGTACAGTTTTTTAGATAACGGTACTTTTGTGTTTTTCGGTGTATGGTCCCACTCAAACCCTTGTGGGGATGAAAATATTGTCGTTCCACAAAATCCTTAATAAAAACTTTATTTTTCATCCCATTTTTTCAAATTGCGCTTAAAATGTTGGTAATTAAATATACTATTTGGTTAAAAAATAAAACATTCCAGATTTTTACTATAACGTAGAAAAAAAACGAAACAAAAATGAAAAATTTTGAAAAAAACGTAAAAAATAGGCAAATTTCGAACTTTGAGGTGCCATAACTCGGCCAATTCTTATCAGATAAAAATTTTTAGCATATCGACGAAAAAGGCATTCAATTACCTTTCCAGTTCGAATTATTTAAAATTGCTTAATTTCGATTAACGAATAAATATAATAATTTATGTCGATTGACCGATTAATCGAAAATTTGTTTTTTGTTTTATGAACAAAAAACAAGCCGGTACGTTTTAAAAACCCTTCGAGTTAAAAATTATAATTTATTTTTAAGAATGTTTAGTTCAGATTTTTACCAAAATGATTCAGATGAAGAAGACAAATTTTTGAGAAGAATGAAAACAATCGTTTGAAAAATATATATTTAAACTCTTTTTGAAAGATTATTTTAGAAGATGAGCTTAAATTTCGATGATATTTTTATATAAAAGGTTTTTTTTTTTTTTTACAAAAGATACTTTTTGTTATATTGTTGTTATTTTTTTAATAACATTTTTATCAGGCATATTCTGAAAATCACTTTTTCGTAAAGTGATTTGAAATCACTAAAAAAAACCGGTTAGCTTATAGCATGACGATTTCAAATCACTTGAAGTTTTTTAAGCATTTTCTTTAAATTTATAATAAAATTATCACATACACATTCAATAATCTGTCCTTGATTTATTTTTGCATTAAAATTAATTTTTTTTTACGGAAGAACCTTTAAATTTACAAATTCAGGAAGCCGCTGTATTTTTTGCAAACGATGTTTTTGGTTTTTTTTTTAATTTTAATTAATTAAAAAAAAAAAAAATAAAAGTAAACGATAATTATGAAGTTTGATTGGTTCAATTTTAATAAACGAAGGTAAAAAATTAATGAAAATGGCAGCCATACATGCTAAATGAATGGAGAATTTTAAAAAGAAGCGCAGTTGTTTTCTCGTGGTTTAGAACAATGAAAATCACGACTTAAAATTAAAAATCTCGTGATTTTCAGAACACCAAAATATTTCTCGGGTGATTTCAAAATCGTTCGTGATTTGAAATCACCGTGATTTCCGAACATGCCTGTATATTAAAAAATATAACTTATGGTCTTATTTTTTAACTTCTAAACTAGCCAAACTAAAATTATGCGACTAAACGAATAATATTAAATTGTTCGATTATTATTTGATCAAATTTTTACCTCGAATAATTATTCGCGGCAATTGAATACCCTAATAAATGAACATCGTTAAATCAATTCCCTTACTAATAATTATCAAGAATATTAAAATCTAAAATCAATATTGTAAAAATTACAGACTAATGCCCGTAATTTCAACAAATATATATCTCGCTGTGTATAGGTATCTATAATTTTCAAAATTTTAAAACGTATTTCTTACCTACGGACAAAAGTGTAATGTATTTTACACCACTGAATTTCGATAGTTAATTCACGTAGGTAACATTAACGTTTAAATTACCACAATGGTGGTACCGGATAGGTAAAGCTAACTGTTAGGTACTAACACAAGTAGATATCTGTTTGTAGAAATTACGGGCATAAGTTATACACTTATACAAAAAATTTTCTATATACCCTTCCACTTGTGGTATTAATAACATAATTTTTCTTGTTAATTCAACCCATTTTTAAATTGACAAGAAAAATCAAGCCTTTTTTTGAATGTCGAGCTTTTTGCCGATTTCGGCCTAGTGAGCCAATTCCCACCCTTTTATAATACTTATTATTGTATAATAATATCTTATATCGAGGGCATACTTCTTCTCCTGTGGAATTTCTGGAAGTATTTATCGTAACCAACAAAAGCACCACCGATAAATTATTTTTATTTTGCCTTTTAATGCATTTTTCATACATATCTCGCAAAAGCATTTTTCAGTATTATGGTTAATGTTCTGAAGTTCTATGAACTATATTTAAAGGAATATTTTTTCTGAAGATAACTTTACTGAGTTTTCCACAGTTTAGCCGCTATGGGCCAAAAATGTTAAAAAAGATACAAAAAATTAAAATTTTGCGACATATAAGCAATTTTAAGGTACTACTTGTTGTTAACAAGTTTGTTTTATACTTTTTCTCTTTTAGTCTACAAGTAAAATTGCGCCGAAGACAAAAAAAAGAAAAAATTCTAATTATTAAAGCCTAGATTACACTATCTCACAAGTCTTACGTATTCCATAATACTTTGTGAGATAGAAATCTAATGAGTTTTGCTGCGACTGTCAAAAAATCTAATGTAACATGACAGTTTGTGTTCACACCATCACACAAAGTATAAACACTTAACATGAAATAAAATGCAACCCTGATCCAATGAAAAGTATTATTGTTTAGAAAGTTTTCAAAAAACGATGAAGTCGTATGGGATGTCAAACTTTTTTCTTAATACTTGTCATTTTCGTGACACATTGCATTCACACTATCACACTTTGTCATATTACTTGAGTTTTTGACATGTATTAATAAAAAGTATAATAGTGTTATCTAGCTTTAACCGTGATATAATCGTGATAAAAATTTCATGATCTTCGGAAAATTCAAGTTTTAGCTTAAATATACACGATATCATAAAATCCAAACAGAAGCTGAACTAGCAAAACCCAAATGTCGTTTTGTTAATTTCAATTAATAATAAGTAAAATTGATCCCAAAGATGTTCCACAGGGATCAATTTTGGGACCACTTTTGTTCTCATTGTCCAAGTTACACTTATATGCCGATGATGTACAAATTTACATTGGCAGTTCTGTGGAAAATATTGTAGACAACGTACATAAATTAAATAAGGACTTAGAAAGTGTTTATAGATGGGCAACTGCTAATAGACTTCTAATAAATCCCCACGATCCGTTTTAATATAAACATTGGCATTATGCTTAATAATGAAAAAATTGAATGTGTACGCTCGGCAAAAAGTCCTGGTGTTATATTCAATAATAATTTAGATTGGTTTGACCATATTAATAAAACTGCATCAGACATTTACCTACACACAGAAAACAAATTGGTTGGAAAATGGTTGCAGTAATAAACTATTGATCAGGAAATATAATTTATTATTGCACCTATTAGAAATGTGTTACTCCAACTGATTTTTAATACTAATGATTATTAAAGCGTAATTCTAACTGAAATATGAGTCCTTCAATTCTTTTATTAGTTATGATAACTAATTTTATTTAATACTAAAAATTAGTACTAATAGTATCAATCACAACCAAATTTATTGAAGCGCAATACTGAATATTGGTTATTACAATCAATAATTTGCTTTTGTCAATAAATTTTATAATATAATTGCTTATTCATTTATTGCAGCTAATTATTGATTGTTAGTATGGTTTAAATTCGTGTACAACATATGAAAATATATTTATTTGGTATTCACAACCAAAAAAAAGCTATATGTCCCAATTGTTTATTGTGAGTACTAAACTAATTATGTGTAAGCTATATTTTCTGTCAAAAGTAAAAAACAAATTATTTAATAATATAAGTTTTAATATCATATTTAAAAAATATTTGGTCCGATCAACATCGTACATATGGGCTTACTCTCCAGCACGCTCTATAGACTCCAAAATATCACTAGTCCCGTCAAAGTCTATATTCAACCTTCTGAGCTTATCCATCAAATCTATTTTGGACTTAGCGGCTATATATGCTACCGAGGGGTGAGTCATCTTATTACTCCTCTATCGGTGATTTTACCACTATTTTAATCTCCGGGGTCACTAGGAATTTGGGCGAGGAAAGGCCACCTATTGCTTCCTGCTTCATTTCGATTTCTTAAAGGCGCTGTGTTTCAAGCTCGTCATGTTCACCACTTAAGAATTTAGCCCAATACTTTCTCAGTTCCTCAACACTGCCGGCTTGACCTAATTGGAACTGTTCTAGGTGCAATACGAATTCTTTCCGTTTAAGGGAGTAGGTCCACGATGTTCTCAACATTGCCTGTGTTAGTCGGATAAATAATGTATTTTATAACACTAAATAATCCCCCTTTTCGTGGTTGGCGAGTTTAAAATACGCTTGCGACTGTTTTGTAATTGATTCAAAGAAGCAAGTTCACGTTATCTTTAATCTATTACCAAAAGTTCGCCCAACACGACAAGGGGGAATAAATAAACGGTACATAAATAATAAATTAACACACAAAAAATGGAGGTTATTGGAATTGCTTGATTTTTTTTATTTATAAATCGGGAAAATGGTAAATGCAACCGAAGGGAAAAAGATATTAGGTAAGTCAATCAAATCTTTTTTTATGAACACCAATTATGTGTTAATTCAGTTGCATCTATCATATATTCGGGTATAAGCATATTTTTGTTTTCTAAAAACCAAACTAACAACCAACAATATCTGTGGTTATAACTGATAGTGTACTAAAATTCAAATGTTGCTATTAAAAATATTATGCTAAGAATCGAAATTTTCAGTAATTGTAACCGAATTTTGTGATAGTATGTGCAACCGACGAAATTCGATTGGCGCCAAATTCGGTTGTGATCACGAATCTGTTTTCTCTGTGTACGGTTACGTGAACTTTGGCCTGCCCAATACTTTACGCCTTTAAAAATTTAAATACTGATCGCCAAAACATACTTAATGCCTCGACTTTTATATGGTTGTGAGTTGTTCTCAAGTTGCGACTTTCGTAGCAAAAATGTGTTACAGAAAACATATAACAATATAATCAGATATGTTTTTGATTTGGGAAAATACGATACTATATCCCAGTTCGCAAATAAACTTTATGGCATGAAATTTAAAAACCTTTTAGATATGAGGGTATTGCACATGCTACATAAAATAATATATACGAAGAATTCTCCATATCTGTACAACAGATTAACCTTTGCAAGGTCTAACAGGGGAAATAAGATAATTCCCTTTACACACTGCAGCCTGATATCTGAATATCAATTTTTTATTCATTCTGTCCGTCTTTGGAGCCTACTGCCCAATCATGTCCAAACAAACAACAATGTGAACAATTTTAGAAATCAATTAGTAAATTATTTAATAAGCTAAAACTAATATAACTTATAAAACTAAACCAATTAATTTTTGCCATCAAAGCTATTTATTTATTAAGTTTAGTTTATTTTAATCTATAATTTATATGTTACACTCAGTCAACTTACAATTTAAAATTTAATCTTTCTTCAAATTAAATGTTTATTTCCTTTCCATTTTGTTATAATGTACTCTATTTTGTTTTTTTCTTTTCTTTCTTTTCAAACTAAATCGTTTGAGTGTGATTACCCCTTTATGTTTTAAACTTATATAATTCCTGCACATTAACTATAAGATTTATATCTTGTTGTGTAGGATAAGCAAGAAATTCTTAAATAAATAAAAAAAAAATAAGTACTGCGATGAATTCCATACGAGAAGGAATTTGCATATTATATGTGGTACTGTTTCTTTAAATGCCTCATATATTTCAGTTATATTTTCCAATTTATTGCCGATAGATGATAATATATTTTGCGCAATCCAACACAGCGATCGCATTTCCAATAGGAGTAATTGGATTTGAGTTACCTTGATATTTAATTGACAATGCTTAACATCAACTTAAGTAATTTTTATAAATAATTTTTGTGGCGGGACAATACTGCTTATGTGTGCTTTTTTTTTACTTTACTTAAAGAAGATTTCATTTTGCGTTAAATACAAAGGTTTGTAAATATTAATAAAAGTTAATATTTTTGACTCATTTTATGTATTTTTTTTTAAACTGTTGTATGTTTCTTTTTGAACGTAATCGCAAGAAACTCGTTTGAATTTGGCGAATAAAATACCCGAGTACTCGGCAGTTTTAATACGAATAAGAATATTCGTTACATCACAAGTTCCTGTCATTACTGAAAAAGCTTTTAATGTGCAAGCTTTATTGGCATTGGTTTGAAAATAACTTTAAAAAAAGTCTTAGAAGCATTGCATAAAAGTTTATACAAAATTATAAGATTGCTGTCAGGGCGGGAAATATGTATTTATATTTTATTGGCAAGCGGGCATATGATGAGAAGTTATATACATTTTAGCTTAGGCAGGTGCACTTCGGTACCACCATTAAAATAAAAACTACTTAAGTATAATTTTCTCCAATCCAATCAACATTTTGACAGATGCTGTGTATGGAAACCTTAGGCTTTTGAAACAAAGTAAAATACTTTTACGGTTGTATGAGAGAAGTCTCGGCTGCTTCTCCAATCCAGCCTACTTCTTCAGGACAACCGAGCTATTGTACAAAATTTCGATTTTTTTACTGTTACCGTTCTAAAAAATACAGAAATTAAATCATAGCACAGAAAAAAAATTCGCCAAAATTTGTTTTCAATTAAACCATTAATCAAAAAGACAATCAGTTTTAATTAAAATTTTAATCAAGTGAATTGAACTTTTACTTATATAAACAACATTACTACCTAAAATGTTGTTAATATTAAAACATGTTTAATTGATACTCTTAATTTGCTTACTGGTGCAAATTTAATTAATTTTTTAATTAGTATAACAAGTTTTTTAATTGAAATCAGTTTTTTTTTTCTGTGTACATTGTAAGTGATTATTTTCTTCATTATGATAATGACTTATATAATAAATACCCTTTAAGAAGTAGTTATTAATTAGCTTTTATGTAACGAAAATAGCAGCGAAGACAGCTACTACAAAATACGTGTAAGAAGCTATTCATTTTTAAAAAGTAATCGAAGTTTTTATTGGAATTTCAGTCAAATTTTATCGCCTTACCAAAATCTTAATTTCGGAAGAGACCACGTTAAATAATGGACCGACATGACTTATTTATTTTACACTAGACTCACTTTATAGACAAAAAATTTAAGTTACAAATTCTCATAGCTCATGACATATTCTCATAGCACATTGTGCTGTTAGCGCTATTTTTTTTGCATAGCTTGTAATTGTTGTTGTTGTTAAATGAAAAATCCACGATTGGTACTTTGAATTCGCAAAATGTTCTATCTTTTGATTGAGATTCAAAGTTAAAATTATGCCGTAAAAAAAATCGACAAATGAAAAATTTAATTTGACGAAAATAAATCAAGTTTGTTGTCGTTTTGAAATGTTTTAGAAGCTTTTTACAACGTATTTAACAAATCTTTATATTATATTCAACATTTTTCATTTTTCGAATTTATTCTATGAGCTAAATTTCAGTTTGTATTTTATAATAGTCTGGTAGTGTATAAAGTCATTTCTGAAAAAAAGCTTTATAAAATATATAACTGAAATTTAGCTCATAGAATAAATTCGAAAAATTAAAAATGTCAAATCTTTATTAGAAATAAACATCTTGCATGTACTCCTTTTACTTGTTCGTAGAAAATTTCTTAATATATTAAATGTTGATAAAAAAAAATTTTGCTTCAAGGTAGTTTCCCGTACCTACTTCTTCTACGGCTGTCGTAAAACTAAAATTTCCAAGTATAAATTTAAGGACTTTTTAAATATGGCATGTGCTTGTAAAGTAAATTACCAGGGATTTTTCCTTGGATTTGAGAAAATGTCGTTTTATGCCTGTCTAGCTTCTTCTAAGAATCCATGTACAGTACTGTATTTTTTTAAGCAGATACATATTTCTTATTTGCTTATCAGAGAAAACATAACTTAGACCCGAATTAAGCGAGTGGAAGCGCAAAACTATTTTGTGTTTACCTGTGTGCTCATTAGGTATAACGTGAAGAGTAATATAAATACTGTGGCAAGTCAATACAGGAAATCAGTTTGTTTGCTGCATTAACTGCAACTAACAAATCAACTGCTCCCAGTGCTCTTTAAAAAAATAAAATTTTTAAAATTTAATCAGTTCTATTTTGCAAAAAAAAAAAAACTGTTTGATAAAAATGATTTTGGCCGCTCGCAAGCATCTCTTTGCTACCAACATCATTTTCTTTTTTATCATTTACGTCATACAGAAGTTCATACAAGTCTTTTGTATAATCGAACAGAAAGCCTGCAATAATGACAATTGTAACCCAAACAATCGTTGTGACGATCGCTGTGTAACATCCAAAACTGCATCCATATCTAGAGCCGCATCTAACTTGCCACCTCTATCCCCAAAAGCTGCTGTTAAAGGTCTTCGCCTTGTACCATTAGCCATGCGGAAAACTATGAGCAATTTCGGTTACGGTGAGGGTCACTATCAAATATTTGTCGAGGAGATACAACGTAAACCATCCACCTCTAAAGCTTGCTTAAATGCGGCCATTGCTGAAGTCAAACTCAATCCTAATTAGTTTCAGCAGTGGGGGAAATAAATAAATAAGCAAATGTTTGGTAATTTATTACAGAACAAGTGTTAAACAAATTTACTATGTACCTACATCACTTTTAATAAAGTTCAAAATTATTTTCCCCTTTTGTGCATAGTTAATACAAAACATTTTAATTTTATATTTTTTTGAAAAATGCTAAAAGAAAACTACAAAAGTTAAGTTAACAATTTACCCCCGTTTTCATAAACGATTATTAAATTTAACAAACGCTTATTAAGGAAAATTTTCATAGAAAATTTGTTCTGTAAACCTTTATTAAATTTTAATTTTTTTTTATGAATACAGGCATTAATTTTTAATTGGAATTATTTCAATTAAATAAAATTTTACTTGTTGCTTTTTTGTTATTATTTATTTTGTAATTTTTGATAAGAGAGAAAACAAATCTATTATGAACATTTTGCTCACAGCCAAATAAAATTTGTTTATTTTTTTAAATAATTTTGATTACTTATTAGGGTGGAGCGACAATGGTTTTTTCCGAACTTTAATTTCGAAAAGCAGTAAAACGTTGCATTTTCTCAGATCCGTGGACAAAAAAATGAAAAAAATAGTGGGACCTACTTCTAGCCCTCTAACTCAGTATTAAGATTTTGAAAATGGGATCATATCGATCAATTTCTGAAACATTATGTGATGCAACTTTTAAAATTTTTTTGTAGTTGTTGTTAATCAATACTCTCTAAATATCTACTTTATTTATACATAAAAGGTCAGATTTCAGACAAATTTAACATAAAGTTATGAGGCCAATTTCTGAATTCCAACGCTTTGTCATATCTTAACCCGGCAATTCCCAGTGCCACCTATAGGTGACGACAATAAGTGTTTTTTAGCAGGTCTATTAAACTATTTTAAAATTGTTTGTCAGTATTTTTTTGACAACTCTGGAATAATATCAGATGTGAAATTGTTTAGCTTCTCTCAAACGGTTTCTTGTTTTTTACTTGCTGACTTGTGGTGGGATTAGGGTTTCTAATTTCCCGGACTGTTTCTATTCCCGGGAAACGAAACGAAAAAAATTGTATTCCCGGGAATTCCGGGATTCTTTGCATAAAACAATGATTTCATTAAATGAGTTTAAGACGAAAGTTTGGACATATACAACAGTCCAAAAAAATTAGCTTTATTAATTCCACAGAAAACCACAACAAAACCAAATAAATTGTTAAATTCACAAGTACATGTGCAATGCACACATTGTGCATATTATATATGTATGTATATATATATATATATTTTTTTTTTGGGAGATAACGCATTATTAAAACTTATTAATATTTAGTAGGTTTTATTAATAGCAACTTGGTAAAATTAATTTTCTTTTAAGAAAAAATTTTTAAGTATTATTAAAGCATTTCTAATGCTCTCGCTTTCTACAGACGTTGGTTTTATAGTAAGAAGCGCATCATACAAAAATTTTAAATTTGTTGGCCTGTTACCCGTGACTTCAAAGACGTCAAATTCTTTTTTAAAGATATTTTCAGGCTTTTGTATTTTCTTTACATTTATTTTTTTAGAATTTGTAGATGGTTCATCGTCTGGTTTTGGTGATGGTGTATCGTGTACATTTTCATTTTCTACTTCAAGAAGCTCTTTAAACATTTCATCAGCAATTAAAAAGACGGTCGATTTACTGGTGTAGTAAAAATAGTTCGATTTGAAGGTAGTTTTAAGTAATTTTACTAAATATTATACATATTTTTATTGCTCGTTTTTGGTTTTAACGATGCTAAGAAATTAAAATTTCAAAAAATTTTATCTAAAATTCCCGAAAATTCCCGGCAAACAATTTCCCGGGATTCATTTAAAAAAGTGTCCCGGGATTCCCGGGAATTCTTTCCCGCGTAGAAACTCTAGGTGGGATAAATAAATTGATGTAAAAATGTCAAAAGGGTGTGAACCAGAATAATAATTTTTGATTCATATCGTCGGCTTAGAGTGTAAACCTGCTAACTCCCTTTTAACAAATTTTACAGGAGAGACAAACAACTTTTTATTTTTCCTATTTGCTGGTTGAGAGGAAAACCAAAAATATTGTTGATTTGACACACTTTAGGACTCAAATTGAAGAAAAACTACATGCTGGCCGACGAGGCGTATCTTTCTCAACCATACGGCATTAAAATCTCAATTTACTTAAAAAGTGGATTTAGCAGGTTTACACTCTAAGCCGAAGATATGTGGTGTTTATAGAACACGAGCGCCTTACTCATCCGTTCAACTTACATTTAAAACAAAAACAAAATTTCGAAATTTGTTTTTGTTTCAAATGTAAGTTGAACGGACGAGTAAGGCGCTCGTGTTCTATAAACTACACAATATTGTAGGATACTCAAACTTAAAATAGAGTGATTATCGTCAAAACATAAATTGACTTTTAGTAAAAAATAAGGCTAGATTGTCAAGTGTCCCCTGAATGTGACACTGGGCAGTATTTCACATACATATTTACACACTTATATGCACATATACATATGTAGAAAGTAAGTAAATATTTTGCTTAATTTGGATCATTTTGCTAAAGATTGTATAATATGGGCCTGTTCTGAAAATCACGTGATTTCAAATCACGTGTTTTTAAAATCACACGTGTGATTTTGTGGTGTTCTGAAAGTCATACCGTTTTTGTGTGTCTCGGTGTGCTTTCGGCAATTGAAGATCGCACCAAAACACACGTGTGATTTTAGTAGGCACATGTCGTGAAAATGAAATAATTGAAATACCAGTGGCTGGAGATGACCCTAGCGACATTATACTGTGCCCTCTTGTGGCTGCAGTGGAAATCAATGGAGAGGTGGAGACGAAAATGAAGCAAATTTTGATCAACTTCTTAGCCGAATGTTAAAAATGTGTAACAAATAATGCCCAGTGCCACCTGTAACTGACACCCCTATAAAATCGGAATTAGCAATATTTTGTTTGAATTCGTTTTTGTTTTAGTGTTAACTCGGCCTATTTATATTATTTTGAAAGAAAAAACAGTTTTGTTTTATTTTTCTTAATGCGGGTTGTGGGGATATATGCGAAAAAATATTTTTTTTTGGTTTTTCGCTTATTGTCAAAAATTCCAAAAATGGTTCATCTGTCTAAAATACACCATTAAATCTGTGGCCTTAATTGTTTGATAAAAATGATTTTTTCGCCGAGTTTTTTTTATATCCTTTTTTGCTATTGTATCTCGACTTAAGATGTTTTGTTACATGCCACAGAAATCTAAATATATAAAACAGGATGTGTGTATATATGTAACGTATGGACTCCATAACGGCTGGGCCGATTTTGATGAAATTTTCAGGGAATCTTCAGAATATTCACGGCGAGTGACACTGTGAAGTCAAATTTTTGATTTTCAGTCTGCGGGCCGAGGGGCGTGGCAAAATCCAATTTTCATATTGAAACACCAATGACATACATACATATTAATTTTTTTTTTTAGCTTTTTTTATTTTTTGTGAAAGCTGTTGTCATGTTTTTCAAAACGAGACATCAGACTCTTAAATCGGTTATGTACTTCCGAAAATATTTGAAAAAAACCTATGTTAATAATAATCCAATATCAACATTTTAAAACTTTCGAAATCCACGAATTCCGATGATTTCCAACAATTTACCATTCCAATTCAAGCGGCTTCAATTCCCTTTGCGTCTTGCCTTTGCTATTACCATCAGCAAATCACAAGGCCTATCATTGACTATTGCTGGCTTAAACGGCCAGTTGTATGTGGCTTGCTCCCGAGTTGGCACGCCAACAAATCTATACGTTTTTACACCAAATAAAAAAACAAAAAACAATGTCTATCGGCTTTCCTTAAGATGAAGTAATAAATAAATATAATTTTCAATTTGCCTTATATACATGCGTTTCTTTTCTGATTGAGCCTACACTCAAAATATTATGTAGTTAAATTCAAACGAAAATTCATTTTAAACAAATTAAAATTCATTTAAAAAACGGATCATTTACATTTCATTTAAAAAAAATGATTTTTTCATTAATTTCAAAATTTTTTATTTATTGAACTTCATATTCGTTAAAATTGAATAGTTTTTACTTTTAAAAAATATATTTCAACCGACAAAAATCAAACTACATAAAAAAATAAATAAGGAAAAACATTATTTTTTGGTAGTTTGGTTTTTGAATAACAAACATAAATGTTAAAAAATAAAATTATTCGTAAAATAACTATATTTTTATTCAATTTTAACAGTACCGAAAACGAATTTAATAACCCACAATCAGTTACTGTAATAATTTTATGAGTGTACATATATCTACACCATATGTAAGTTATTCTGTAAAAAAAACTTGGTATTCCATGGATTTTTATTTAAAGGCTTGTATGTATATATACACATAGCTCTATACTTTTAGCCAATACAACGTTCAAAACAATCGGAAAACAATTTATGGAGATACAGGTCTTAAAAGATTAAGATAACAAAATATACTGAGTAAATTTATGAATTTTACTTAAAGTTTCTTAAATAATATTTTGTACAAATATACGAAACTTGAAATTTTTTGGGCTGTATTTCAAAGATGAAAAAAATTCAGTTTAAAGTATACACAATTTTTTGGTTAAAAACAAAGAGTATAACTTTCTTAATTTTTTTTATCTCGTCGACTTTTAGTTTCTTTTATTCAGCACAAATTTGTCTTTTGCATGTAAGCTTTAAAGAAATTATTTACAGAAATTTCTATATTAAGAAAATTAAAGTGAAGTTCATAAAATTACTCCAACTTCCAGCCCTAATAGAGGGCCAAAAAATATGTCGAAAAAAATTAAAAAAACAGTTTTAGTATATAATTAGGTTGATGCGAAAAACCGAAAATGTTTCAAATCTATTGAAAGACTCTTTTCCCTTCGTACACCGACCCGACATCCTATTAATCAATGTTGGCATTTGTGTTTGAGAAACAAATAGCTTTATTTTTTTTATAAAATATACCGAGCCCTATTTACAATTATACCGTAAGCGACAAAAGGCAAATTTTACACGAAAAGGGTTTATTACACTGCTTTACAAATTTTTAATTTGGAAAAATACCAAGAACACCACATGCCTAGATAAGTTAATTGGGACCTCCTGAACACGAAAATCGCTGTAATTTTTTTTCCTAAGTACCGTTTTTTAGATAACGTTACTTTTGTGTTTTTCTGTGTATGGTCCCACTAAAACCCTTGTGGAGCCCAACCAAAAAGGCCGATCGAAATAAATGGCATATCGTTGGAAAGGTAATCGAATGCCTTTTCCATCGATGCTATAAAAACTTTATTTTTTTATCCGATTTTTTTCAAATTACGCTTAAAATGTTGGTAATTAAATATACTATTTGGTTAAGAAATAAAACATTCCAGATATTTAATATAACGTAGTAAAAAAACGAAATAAAAATGAAAAATTTTGAAAAAAACGTAAAAAATTTATCTTTTTTGAACTTTGAGGTGCCATTACTCAGCCATTTCTTATCAGATAGAAATGTGTACCATATCGATGGAAAAGGCATTCAATTACCTCTCCAACGATATGCCATTTATTTCGATTTTTTGGTTGGGCTCCACAAGGGTTTGAGTGGGACCATACACCGAAAAACACAAAAGTACCGTTATCTAAAAAACGGTACTTAGGAAAAAAAATTACAGTGATTTTCGTGTTCAGGAGGTCCCAATTAACTACTCTTGGCATGTGGTGTTCTTGGTATTTTTTGGCTGTAAACCAGTGTTATTTTTTTAAACAATGCAATACTTTATTTTGATATAGATCGGCTTTTCCGCCGCAAAGATATCAATTTAAAGTCTATAAATTTGTTCTTCAATGTAACGAGTACTTATAACCTATTGGCAAGAAAAAAAAAACAAAATTTCGATAAACTGTCGCTTATGATATAATCGCAAATAGTGTAACAAAAATTATCATTTGTGGAAAACGCTAATAACACTGGTCTACGAATTTGGAAAAAATTGACTGAAAAAACGAAGCATGTTTTGTAACTAATCTGGGTGTGCTGAATTCGAATCTGGCATACAAATTGGGCTATCACGTCTTGTTCATTTTTTATCGCATGCTAAAAATATTGTTAAACAGTCAATAGTAGGGAGATCGATCGAATAGTATTCGACCGGTTTTAACCGGTTATTTTAGTTTTGCCCAAGTCGAATATTTCAAAATGTCCATTTTTCGAATATCGAATAAACCGGTTATTTTGGCAAAATAAACCGGTTATTAATAAATAATGTAAACTAAGCTATTTTTCAACAATCTAGCGGTATTTTCTCTTCTTTTTATTTCTATCATGTGGGTTTTATAAAACAAGAACGCTAACACAACTGTTTGTGGCACAACGTTGATGCTCTTGTTTAGGTATGGCATATCAGCGAAAAAGCTAAGCGGGAGGTAAGGCTGTTAAGTAGTTCTAGCATATCTTCATGCTTAAAACTACAACATACCGGCGGAATCAACGATGTGAAAAAATTCTTTAGTTTTATTTAATAATCAAACAATCTCATGGAAGGGTTTAAATTGTGATAGACGAATTGACAAATATTTCATACAAAAAGCATGTTCACATAACTATTCGTTTCTATAATGCTGAAGCAAAATAATTTGAATTATATAATCCTGGATAAGAGGTTTTGCTTGCAACTTTTTAAAAATATGGTTGAAGTCTACTGATTCATTTAGACATGCTTAACAACCAACAAATAAAAACTCATTTAAAATAAATTTAGGGGAATATCTCAAATAATAAATTAATTAAATTCCTATAATTTTTTAGAACCAAAGTTTTTCAAAATTTCTACAGCTATGTTCACACCTATTAACTATTTGATGTCCTACCCGTAACCACTTGTTTTCTTAAAGAATTGTTTGCTTTTGCAAAACGTTAGGCTAGAGCAAACATTATTTAAAAGTTTCTAAATAACATTATTTAATTATCATCTTAGAAATAAAGTTTAGTAAATAAATAGAAATTGTTAAAAATAAAGCTAAAATTTGACCAAATTTTCTGGCCACCATTTTTTTGCATTTTATCGTTAAATATTTGTTAGGTCTGAACATACCTTCTAATAACCGGTTAACCGGTTATTTTTAAAATGCTTAACCAAAAACCGGGTTTTTTTAAAATATCTACTATTCGGAATATTCGAAAACCAGTTATTGAAAAAAGTCGAATAATCGATCTCCCTAGTCAATAGCGACACTACAATTTCGCAATTATTTATTTGGCAGAAGCTCACGTTCATTCTAAATCTTCATTAAAGTAGCGTTTAAGCATGTCAGGAAGATCGTGCCCCTAGAGGGAAGCGAACTGACACCAAAGTAGTCCCGTGATAGGTCATTCGTGGTAGAGAACGGTTCTTGTTCTAACACTTAATATCAATAATACCTATCAATTTTACATGGGGGGGTCAATTGACACCATTTGACCAGTCGCAGATCTATTCTCAATGAACGTGTTTAGTTTAAGTTACTGCAATGTAGCATTATTTCAATAAAACAAATCCTAGAACTAAATTTAAGAAAGTCCCAAAAAATGTGTCAAACCACCAGTGAAGACTGTACTGTAATTCATTGCTTTTTCTACCGTTTTGTTCTTCATATACCAGTTAAATGATTGGTTCTTCTTTCACTGGTCATGAGATCTTTATTTATGAACTTATTCGTTTTCACAACTCCCAGGACCAGTCAGAGCTTGCTCACCAAGATTTAATGAAAATTTAAAGAATTTATCAAGGATTTTGAGACAAAAGCATGCTGGGCACAATCAAATAGATCTAAATCTCATGATAATTTTGTTTTGGCGAGTCTAAGTGGCAATAGGTCCTTAATAGGGCACACTCTAGGAAATTAGTTTTGAAATTCTGTGGTCTAGTGTATCATATTATCGGGCTTGACCGATTTTATCTACTGACTTGTTTTTGCTATTTGTTTTTATACACGGATTAATCAAGCGTGCCAATTTTAAGTCGTAATAGAAAGGGAGTGTGAAAATAGCTTCTATAAGGGAGGAGCGTTTTTGTTTAACAGACAGACATGTTGTTTTTAAGACTTTAGTTGCAAAACTATCGATATTCATCTAATTAAATATTTTCCATAGTTTGTGATAAAACTATCTCTATAGCGTAACTAAAAACTTGGTAAAACTCTTATTACGGAAACACATTTGTATGGGCGCTAGTTTAAATAATAGGTCAATTTGGCTAAGTTTTTAAACTTTACAAAAATCATATAAAGACGTTTCTATAGAAAAGTCTTCTTTTTGTCAAGTTATACTTATACTATTGTTTTTTTTATTTAATTTTTATAATTTGTTTCATAAAAATTATTAGAATACAAACAAAAATATCGTAAAAAGTAAAAATAACAAAAAATATTCACTTAAATGTACGTATTGCAAATCAGCTATTCAATGATGACAATTTACTAGTATTGAGTAATGAATTAAATATCAGTGCCGGCACTTTTATTATAATTGCACTGAAAGAAAACTATATTTTTTAAACTATAATTGCACAGAAAGAAAAATATGCATCATATTACTCCTTAGTTGTACTGATAATAAAAATATGGGATTTAAATGTGTTTAGAAATATAAACTTACTTTTTTTTAAGTATTATTACAAAGATAGAAACATTTGAGATTAAAAAAATTAACTTATAAAAAAAACTTGACAAATCACTTTTTCACTTGACACTTGACACGCATTAAAAAACTTGAAAATCAGGCCAAATCAGGCCCGTCTGGCAACCCTATATACATTAGACCTACACAGAAACATTTTTTTCACTAATTAAAGCATTAATCAAAATTAAAATCCGTGTTAATTAAAAATTTAATCAAGTGAATTACACGTTTAATCAAGTGAATTAAACATTTAATCAAATGTTTTAAACGTTTAATTAAAAATATTAATTGGTAACAGTAAAGAAATTAATAATATCAATTAAACGTTTAATTCAATTCACTTGATTAAATTTTGAATTGAAACTGATTTTATTTTTGATTAATGCTTTAATTGGTGAACAATTTTTTTCTGTGTATGTAATTTAAATTGTCCTCTTTCACTAAATGTGGAGCAAAACATGGTCCAACCCCAATAGTCCTTATACATACATATACTATAAGAAATATCTAAGCTAAAATTTGTTTTTCTAGCTCATATGGCATAGGCGTTATTGTGCAAAAACCATTATTTCAGGAAGCTAAAAGATCTTATAAAACTAAGCTAGTTTAATGTCAATGTATAAAAAAAGTACATAAAGTAAAAGGAGATTTTAAAAGTTTATGGATAAAAAATTAAAGCTAAAATTAGAGGCAGGCGTGCTTTTTTGTTCATGTCTCAGCCACTTGGCTGAATTGAACTATAGAACTTTACTGGACAATATGTGCTATAAATATAATTATAATATATAATAATATATAATATAAATAACAAGCAAGTCCCTGTCATATCTGGTGGTTTTACCAATATATGCCCATTGTTATCAATTCCGATACTCATATAAAATACAACCTAAAAACACGAACTTTCCAATTTTTTTTGTAATTCTCATAAAGATATTGATATCTCGATTAAATTTGACACATATAACTTTTATATATGACCTGGTAGGTCCATAATAGTCTCCACCCTCAAAAAATATTGTGTTAATACTTAAAAATGGTGTTGGTTACGAGCAATATATGATCGGGCTTGAATAACAATTCTTTTTGACTTATTAATATCATGCTAATTATAAAAATGATTGTTTTGAAAATGTCATTGCTAAAAACATATTTTTCTCAAACGAAACACAAAATACAAAACATTCATATTTAACAAAATAAAACCGTGTAACATTAGTTAGTTTAAGAAAACTTAATATAAAAGATAAGAAACTTTTTATTGATTTGCTTAGCATATTATCAAAGTTTTTCCTTGGATTCAAAAATTAATTATCAAGGTTTCGTTATAATGTGCTAAATTCCCATTTCATACTATTGACAAACTGAAGTTTATTGTTGATGGGATAAGCTATTCCTAGGCGCATTTCACTGGTTGCTTAGGCCAGATCGTCAGGAAACTTCATTAAAAGATTTTAGAAAAACCAAAGATATTATACAAATAAAACTGTTAAGCGAATAAGAATTATAAGCCCCAGTTTTACTTGTCACAATATCAAAGCTTAAACAAAAACAGCAACAATAAACAGTGAGTTTATCTTTTCTTACAATCATATTTAGTTTTTGATTTAATTTTTCTTTTTTTAAATGCTTTTTTTAATTTTTTTGTTAATTTTCGACAGAAGTTTAAGCCAGCTTATGCATATTATAGTTGGGCCTCTAGTTTTTTTTGAGTATTTTCTGAAAAATTAAAAGAAATTCCCAGCATTTGTTTCTATTTTTAAAATCAAGCAACCCAGACTTATATTAAATACATGCAGCTTGATTTCAGAATATTTGTATTTAATAAAAAAAGCTACTTTTGTATTTCTTGTTTTAAGAAATTTTTGATCAATACCTATACCAAAAACGGAATTTTTTGTAATGTTTTTTTATTAAGGAAAATAGTACTAAATATGTACTTATAAAATAAGTTAAAATCATGAAATTATTTTTGGATTTTCTTGTTTTAAGAAACGAAATTGATTCCTTTAGAAAATAAACTTCTTTCCGTGTATGATGTAAAATAGGGATTTCTCTGAATAAAATATTCAAAACAAGTCATATCAATACTGGCCTCCTAAGAAAGAAAGTCACATCTACATTTTATTAGTTTTGAGCATTGTATGAAAATTCTTCTCGCGAGTAAAATTCAATCGATTCTCTCGTTTTAAAATTCATGTTGCCGAGCTTAAAACTAGAACTCGCGAGCACAAATTTTAAAATGAGAAAATTGATTTGAATTGTGCTCGCGAGTAGTATTTTTTACCACCCTGCTCGAATCTACTTAAATGGAGATGTGACCATGGTGAAATAATGCAGTTGGCATTATACCTAAGGCAACGAATACAACATGACATTAAAAATGGGAATTAGTCCCAGCCAGTGTTGCCAATTTAGCCATTTAGTGGCTAGATTTAGCCATTTTTCACCCTGTTTAGCCATTAAAAAATGAGTTTAGAGTTTAGTTGAGAATCGCTATAAACTATGACGCTGAAACAACTTTCAAAATAAAGGAACCGTATTCCGCAATTAAATTAATAAAATGGATCAACACAAACATCGCTGTTTCTTCCTGGTTGCAAGTATTTCAATAAAGGGATGCAGGCGGTAACAAAATTGTTTTAGAAATTTCAGAATTGACTATAAAGCTGATCTCACTTCCATGGTCTAATGCTGAAGTAGAGAGGGTGTTTAGCCAAGTAAACATCGTTAAAAGTAGTTTTAGATATTTAAGTAAGCTAATAGGGCCTAAATTTTTCCATTGTTAATTCAAAACACATTTAATTACATTTTTTCCCAACGTTTTGTCAATTTTTTGTTGACTTCTTCAGGGGAACATTTTTAAAGTGTGTATATATTGCATTAAATAAAATGTAAGTAAACGAAATAATTTTTAATAAATTTTTATTAAAGTAATTTTATCAATACAATATGGTAATTTTACCATAACAATACAATATTTATACCACCACCACAATAGTGGAGAGGGTACTATGCATTTGTGCTGATGTCTGTAACACCTTAAAATATTATTCCCTAGCCCACCTTTGCGTATACCGATTAACTCAGAATCACTTTCTGAGTCGAATTAACGATGTTTGTCCGGCTGGCTTGCTGTCCATGTAAACCTTGTGCACAAAGTGCAGATCGCAATTTAGAGATTATTTGATAAAATTTGCTACAAAGGTTCTAATGTGGTGTAGGGTATCATATAGTCGGGGTTGACCGACTATACTTTCTTGTTTTTTATTGTAGATCTGGACTCAAAAGGTTGGGTAAATGTTGTCGTGATTACGATTTACCTTCAAATTATTTAAAACTTATGATTATTTGAAACTAATGAGTGATTCCAATGAGATGAACAATTACGTCATCGAATTTTGAGATGATTTAATTTTTTAAAATTTATTTATTTTAATATTAATTTACGTTTATTTTTATTTAACAAATTGATCTTAACTACAATTTCATCGTAAACCACTTTAAATTAATTATTTCTGTTTTGTTATTGAATTTTAATGTGTTTTTATTTAAAGAAGCTTTAAGACATTTTTAGCCCATTTTTAGCCATTTTTTTCCGTAAATTTTATCCATTTTTGGTCACCAAAAATATTTTAAACAAAAATTAAAGCGTGCCGCTGAACGTGATGAAATAAATAAATTTTTAGCCAATTTTTATATATGTAATAATGATCAATATCTTATTTATTAGTAATAAAAATTATCAAAAACTTTTATAAAATACACTTATCACAACAAAAAACGTGGACTTTTTTGTAAACATAATCAAAACTTTGACATATGATTGGACAAACAACGCATGAGCATAAAATCGTCATCTGGCGTAGTAATGCCACCTATTTTTTTAATCGTGGATGCGACTTTCTTTCTTAGGAGGTGTATATAAGAACACATCTAATAAATTAGCAAATCACTTTGTGTAATAGGATTCTTATGTATGTTCGTTTTTTCGTACGGGTTATGTAGAACTTCGATGAAAGTTCAAGTTATGCAATAATAATTGGTTTTTACTCTCTAAACACCACTGATACTCGAATTATTCCGGGTTAGAAAAAACTCAATTGTGGATGTTCGGCTCCCAGTAAAAACTTCGCCTACAAAATAATGTGTTGAGTAATCAGAAAAACATGAAGGCACTACTTACAATTCTACTGAAAGAACCAATGAATTTTTTGGGACAGCCCAGTAAAAACTTCGCCTACTTTTTCAAAATGAATAGATTCTTTAACTCATTATTTAGTAGCATTCTTCTATAACTACATCTATAACAACTTCTATAACTACTTTTTTCTGGATGTATTCAGGTAAAAAAATAATTACTTACTTTTTAATGAGTTCATTTTGGGACATCCCTTGTAAAATTCATTGGTTCTTTCAGTAGAATTGTAAGTAGTGCTCTTATGTTTTTCTGATTACTCAACACATTATTTTGTAGGCGAAGTTTTTACTGGGGTACACACAGAGAAAATACCAATTTTTAAATAACATGGCGAAATGTTGATTGAGAATCATGGTAAATTTCTGCAAAAGTATGCCCTTTATTAAAATTTATCATTATTTCATATTAATTTTAAATGGAAAATATTAAAATAACCTTAAATTACGTTTATTTAATATTATCCACTGTTAAAATAACATTGTTCAATATTGAATCCATAAAAACCTGTTTTATATTAAAATCAAAAGTTTATCTTTTTAAATTAACATGCATACATACTCAAGTATGTAAATTTTTTTATTTTCATATTTAAAATATGTAATAAAAAGAAGACAATTCCCGTATTCCTTTAATTAAAATTATTTAGTTAAATAGTACATCAAGTTTTTAAAGTAGAATGATGACGAAAACCATATCGGGCCAATCTGCTGATGCTTCTGTTAACAAAGGAGATACAAAATAAGTGAAACATGTCGTCGTTCCGGAGTTATCTTGTCGTATATCACAAAATCGAAAAAAATGAGATAAGACCGTTTCCTATGGTAAATTTAACAGATCTATCGATCTGCGCTATCCTCATGTCTCTATCTCTTATGGTTAATGCGATATTACAAAGCCATTTTGTTGTATATCCACTTTTGCGAAAAATTTAATACGTTATAATATCGTATGTAGCATAATTGTGAATGTACGACAAAAAACGTATGAAAACTTTCAATTAAAAAAATCTTGCGTTATCTTGTTGTATGTGAACAAAGTAAATTAGGCAAGTTACAAAAAAGAGACTATCTTATTAATATTACTGTTATTTTAACATTTTTCGTTTTATATTGATGGAATTATTGCTATATTGCCAAAACTTTCTTTATTGTTAAGCAATTAAAGGTTAAATATTCAGGGTGGTCCAACCATAATGCACAATGTTAATTGTGAATAAAACAAAAAGTTTTTAGAGAATTATCTGATTTTTTTTTACTATTATAAAGAAGGATCTATGTCATAGATTCTATTACAACTATGTGTGAGACAAAATATCGGCCAAATGCTCGTCGCGGCTAGCATACCTTTTTCTTATGGTCCATATTTTCAATGCCTCTGAGACATAATTGAGATTCAATGTTCTAATGTGTCAAATTATCTAATCCTTTAGCTCTTGAATTGTTCTTGGCTTATTGACGTACACTTTTTATTTTAAATATTACCAAAGAAAGAAGGCCAACGGTGACAAATCATATGATCGTGACGGCGAGTTGACATGGCCATTGAATTTCTCGTGCAGAAGAGCCATTGTTTTGTTGGCCGTGCGACACATTCTTTTCGAATAACTTATCGTCCAGGTCCATACCCTCAATTTCTGGCAAAAAAAATCCCTTATTAGCTCGCGATAGCGAACACTATTCACAGTAACTGCTTGGCATACTTCATTTTTGAAGAAGTAAAGCCCGATGATGCCGCCTGGCCATAAACTTCCCGTTTATTTATTAAAAAAAAAAAATACATTTATTTATTTTTTAAATTTCTTAAACAGTAGATTACAATTCTTAGGTTCTGTTCGAACCGTTGTCCAAATTAAATCTAATAATTTTTAGTTATGCTTCTATAACTATGCTTTATATTTATCATTGCTATTATCGTCACATCGTGGGAACAAAAAGAGAGGTTCAAATAACATTTCATTTAACCCAATGCAACAACGTGGGAAATTACGACGTCAGCAGAAATGTCTTGCAGGTGTTGCTAAAAATAATGTTACATTAAGAGATGGTATGCCATATATTAACTTGCACAGGCGTTTTCACATTTCCTACAGAGCCGGTTTGCTTAAATTTGCCCACAATTATTTCGATTGTGGACACATTTGATCGATTATGGTGATCAAAAACATTAAGATGTGCACAAAATGTATTTTTGATTTGAACGCCCATTTTCGTAAAAGGCTTCAGCAATCTTAACGCGCTGCTCAGTGCTGCTCCTCTCCATGGTTGAATTTAGCAATGATACGAAGAAATGTCAAATTAAGTTGGACAAAAATTTTACATTCTAAAAAAAAAATTAAAAAAAGTTTTAAATTTAAAAAATTGAAAAAAAAACAAAAATATTTTTTTAAAAAGATTGATAAAATAGTTATCTAAGCTACTTGGGACAAATTTGTCTAACACCAATAGGTAATAAGTTACATGGATGAGAAAGAACACCTGTATGGCCAAAATATCAAACTTTGACCCCCTTTATCTCAGAAACTTTTTGACCGATCTTGTTGAAAATTTGTGTCTAAACTACTATTTAATAGGACTAAGCTTGGTGCTAATTTCACCCAAATCGGAAGACATCGATTTAAAAATTGGGTGACTTGACATGAAATCCCCCATATGTATGTATGTATATTAGGGTGGCCGTTATTTTCTTGTTTTTGATTTCTTATATTCTCCCCCCCCCCCAAATCGGTTCAGTTTTATGTAAAAAAAAATACAAAAAAATTTCGTAGCGATAAGTTGTGTTTTAGGGGGGGCGTCGGCCCCTCAAAGTTTGCCATCAAGCCATTTATTCAAATGTAATTTGTTTGCATATGACTATCTCTTAAAAACAACATTTTAAAAGAACATGGTATATGGCAATATTTTAGCTCTTCTAGTCAACAACATTAGCCTCGAAGAAAGTTTTTTGCTAAAATTAATATTTAAGAAAATAATTAAGAAAATAACAACAAAATTCCAAACATTTTATATACGTTTTATATATATAAAAGAGGGATTTAATGTCAAGTGAACTAATTTTGAAATCGAAATCTTTCGATTTGGATGAAATTTGCACCACCGTTAGTCCCATTGAATAGTAGTTCAGACACAAATTTTCAACAAGATCGGTCAAAAAGTTTCTGAGTTTGGGAGGGTCAAAGTTTGAAATTTTGGCCATACAGTTGTTCTTTCACATCCATGTAACTTATTACCAATTGGGGTTAGCAAAATTTGTCTCAAGCAGCTTAGATAGCTATTTCATCAATCTTTTTAAAAAAAATTTTTTGGTTTTTTTAAAAAATTTTTTAACATATTTTTTTTATATTTAAAACTTTTTTTTTTTTTTTTTTTGCCAAGTTGTAAATTTAAAAAAAAAATTTTTAAAAATTCAAAAAAAAACAAAAAAATTTTTTTTTTAAAGATTGATCAAATAGCTATCTAAGCTGCTTGGGACAAATTTTGCTAACCCCAATTGGTAATAAGTTACATGGATGTGAAAGAACACCTATATGGCCAAAATTTCAAACTTTGACCCCAACAAACTCAGAAACTTTTTGACCGATCTTGTTGAAAATTTGTGTCTAAACTACTATTCAATAGGACTAACGTTGGTGCAAATTTCATCCAAATCGAAAGACATCGATTTCAAAATTAGTTCACTTGACATTAAATCCCTCTTTTATATATATAAAACGTATATAAAATGTTTGGAATTTTGTTGTTATTTTCTTAATTATTTTCTTAAATATTAATTTTAGCAAAAAACTTTCTTCGAGGCTAATGTTGTTGACTAGAAGAGCTAAAATATTGCCATATACCATGTTCTTTTAAAATGTTGTTTTTAAGAGATAGTCATATGCAAACAAATTACATTTGAATAAATGGCTTGATGGCAAACTTTGAGGGGCCGACGCCCCCCCTAAAACACAACTTATCGCTACGAAATTTTTTTGTATTTTTTTTTACATAAAACTGAACCGATTTGGGGGGGGGGGGGAGAATATAAGAAATCAAAAAAAAGAAAATAACGGCCACCCTAATATACATACATACATATGGGGGATTTCATGTCAAGTCACCCAATTTTTAAATCGATGTCTTCCGATTTGGATGAAATTAGCACCAAGCTTAGTCCTATTAGATAGTAGTTTAGACACAAATTTTCAACAAGATCGGTCAAAAAGTTTCTGAGATAAAGGGGGTCAAAGTTTGATATTTTGGCCATACAGGTGTTCTTTCTCATCCATGTAACTTATTACCTATTGGTGTTAGACAAATTTGTCCCAAGTAGCTTAGATAACTATTTTATCAATCTTTTTAAAAAAATATTTTTGTTTTTTTTTAATTTTTTTTTAAACTTAAAACTTTTTTTTTAACTTTTTTTTAGCGGGAATGTTTTTTTTTTTGCTCAAAAGAAAGCTTATGTCTTTTCCTTTAAGGTAGTTTTGGTCGCTTTTTGGCTTATGTATAAAAAAAAATAAAATTTTAAATTTTTAGATATGGGCATTTCCATGTCATCGTACGTGACATTTGTACGCCTTCAGAGTGATAGATATTTGTCAAAAATAGTAGTAACTGGAAATTTTTTTTTAGCATTATGTTTCATTTAGAAGGAACTTTATATGAAAAAAAAAAAATTTTCTAATTCGGAACCTTGTTGTCCAAAATATCGGGCAAAATAAGTGCATATCGTACGTGACATAAAACGGAAGTGATATTTGTGTGAATGTAAAATAATACGAAAATCTGCGAATTGTGGGAGGTTTTTCTCCTTTTTTTAATTTCATACATTAAACCACATATTTTTTCTTTATAATCCGTAATTGGAAAAAATTTTTTTTTTGGATGGTTTTATAATGAACCAAATGTAATATCGTACGTGACATACCGTACGTGACAGATTTTTCTCTTATAGTATTTACAAGGTATGAAATATATTTTTTTTAAATATATGTATATTAAAACTTAAAACAAACAAGTAAGAAAGTATAATCGGGCAAGCCCGACCATATTATACCCTACACCATTATATTGAAAAAAAATTTTTTGAGAGGGTACCCTATTTGGGACCCATGGCAAATCAAGGTCGCCAAAACAGAATTATGCTATGAGGTTAAGAATTATATAAAAGTTATTTGTGCCGAATATTATTTAGTTGTCTTCATTTATATGAGACTTGTTTGCCCCTAACCGATTTAAAGAAGGGGGTTTATTTGGGACCTATGGTTAATTTTGGATCTAACAGCACAACATTTTGTCATGACATAGTACCTATCGTAAAAGTCATTGTCGCCAATTTTTATGTAAATACCAAAATTTTTAAGGAAGTGACATTAAATGCTATTTTCGGGAGTAGTACTTGTATGGGAGCTATGGTCAAATATGGAACGATTCCAATAAAATTTGATAAGATGATATTGATTGTAATAAAATAAGGTTTGACCAAATTTTAACTAAATACCAACATAATAAGATGACGCATTTAGTTACATTTTAGTACTTACAATATCGTACGTGACGAACTTTAAAAGCTTATAAAATGTTTTTTATACCAATTTAAAAAAAAATTTCGATCAATATTTTTTTGCAACAAATATCTTGCTTTGAACTTTTATTTTGAAACTCCTAAGACTGATCAATTTCAAATGATAAAGACAAATGATGTTTTTGCACCACGTACGTGACTTTAGAATAGCATCCAAAACAAACACAAAAATATACCGCTAATCGAACTATATATTTGGTCTTTCCTCGTGGATCTTGTTCATTGTTGTTGTAACATTAATTTCAAAGCATAATTCCAGGGTTGCCAGTATCTGTATTAATTCGGCAGAATATTGAAAATTGTCAATTGCAGTTACTAAAAATGAATTAATAAGAAAGTGAGTTAAAACTTTTATTTTTTGCTTTTTGAAAATTGTTATAAGCTATAAATACCTCGGCATAGTAAAGTTTGGGTGTTTTTTCCTTTCTCCCATATTTGAAAAAAAGGTTCAAGCATTTTAATTTTTTGAGTCGTGGTTGACATTCTCATGGAAATGCCAATATGCAGTGTTCTTTCTCAGCCATGTAACTTATTACCTATTGGTGTTAGCAAAATTTGTCCCAAGTAGCTTCGATAGCTATTTGATCAATCTTTTAAAAAAAAATTTTTTTGTTATTCTTTGTTTTTTTTTTATTTTTTTTTTTTTTAAATTTATTTTTATTTTTAGCGGGAATGTTGTTTTTTTTTTTGCTCAAAAGAAAGCTTACGTCTTTTCCTTTAAGGTAGTTCTGGTCTTTTAGGAAACAATTCAAAATAGTGCTGCATATGCTAAAAATTTAAAAACCTTCGTCTTAAGTTAGAAATTATTTTTTTTTATACATAAGCCACTCGTATCCCCAAAAGCGACCAAAACTGCCTTAAAGGAAAAGAAATAAGCTTTCTTTTGAGTAAAAAAAAAAAAAAAAACATTCCCGCTAAAAAAAAAATTAAAAAAAGTTTTAAATTTAAAAAATTGAAAAAAAACAAAAATATTTTTTTTAAAAAGTTTGATAAAATAGCTATCTAAGCTACTTGGGACAAATTTGTCTAACACCAATAGGTAAAAAGTTACATGGATGAGAAAGAACACCTGTATGGCCAAAATGTCAAACTTTGACCCCCTTTATCTCAGAAACTTTTTGACAGATCTTGTTGAAAATTTGTTTCTAAACTACTATTTAATAGGACTAAGCTTGGTGCTAATTTCACCCAAATCGGAAGACATCGATCTAAAAATTGGGCCACTTGACATGAAATCCCCCATACATACATATGTATGTATGTATAACAAATATGTATTTGTTTCATATTGTTTAAAAGAATTTAAATTTTATCTTATGCGTTTAAAAAGCGAAAATTCTTATCAGATTTCTTGTAAACAAAAACTTAATTTAAAAATTTAAAATAATACAAAAAAAAAAAAAAAAACATTTAAAAGTTGTAATCTCTGTTAAAACGTCAGAAACACTATCTTAAGGATTTATCTATAACGGTATAGAAACAATACCTGCTAAAACATGCAGCTGGCAGACAATGTGCTTGAACAAATTCTAAAAGGTTCATAAAACAGAACAAGATTTGATTTTAGTTTGTTAAAATTTACCTGTAATTAGAAATACCCCTGACATGGGTGGCTTATGACCGTATCGACAGATTCTTATTACACGCACACACAACTTGGGTTACACCAGAACAATTCTTGGAACACACTCACACACACACGGATTTAATATTTTAGTATAGATTAAGACAATTTAAATTCCAATAGTTTAAATGACTCAGATTACGAAATCGTATTTACCTTAAACAAAATTAATAATATATAGACACAACAAGAAAAGCAGCAGCAACAAAAACAACATCAAACAGTTATGATGCGGCTACCTGTTGCTTTAATTTATCCCTTAAGTAAGGAAAAAGGTTAAAGTGTGTTGAATTGTTTGTGTGTTGACAAACTAATTTGCTTGTGACCTTTATCCAAAATGTTTTTAAATTTGGGACAATTATGGTTGTCACATGGTTTTCCCATTTCATTTAAAAATGTTATTTTTGGAATTTTTTTTTTAGTTGTTTAAGAACCTTAAAAGTGAACACACTCTCGTTCTCTTGCTCAGTCCCCACAGTTTTATAAATGATGTTAAGGATATAATTTTGTGTATGTGTTATTTTTTTAATATAAAATTGTTTGTTAGTTGTTCTCCCTGAGTCGTTTAACAAACTAATTGAAATGTGTACATTAGTGTTTGTAAAGTATTTTTTGTACTCGTTTGTTGTATTGTGTGTCATTGTGCTATTCCCCAGTACTAAAGGCGATGGTTGCAACGAATTTGTATGTGGTTCTGTTGTCTCCAAGTGTCTTTTGACACAAAGTTGTCAATGTAAACTTTCTGATTGCTTTTGTTGCAAGGATTGTCTTAATTGTTTGGGAGAATTATATACAGAGTGCTGCAGTTGTTTAGATATGTGTCCCAAACATAATGACACTTTAAGTGCTCTGGCGCCAAAATCACAAATTGGTGATTTTGAGGGAGTACCAGAACTCTTTGATACCCTTACGGCCGAAGAAGATGACGATCAATGGTCTACAATACGCTTTCCTATGCGCAACAGTTTGCAACGTCACTACAACATGGCTACAGGATCATTTGGGTTTGGTGATGTAATCGATCAGAACGCTTTTGTCCAAAAACATTCAACTAATACAGTGAATTGTACTGTCATCTATTTGCACACATGTACAACTAACAAAAAGTGTTCACAATATTGTGAGAGCATGGTATGTAAGAAAATTGTTTACATTTTTAGAAAACATTTTTAAATTTTTTGATTTATTTATTACAGGGTGCAAGTAGTTATCGCTGGTTTCACGATGGCTGTTGTGAATGTGTTGGTGCCAACTGTTACAATTATGGCATCAATGAAAGTCGTTGCACTGCTTGTCCTGATGACGAGGAGGAAGATGAAGACGTAGATGGCGTAAATATGGACGATGATGCTGATTATGCTGGAGAAAATGAAGATGATATGTCCTGGGATTATAGAGAAGAAGAAATAAATTATAATTATAATTGAGGATAGATAAAAAGGAGAAAGAAAATATTGACTGTAAATTTGTAAAATATTAGAAATATGTTTGAGTTTGTAAGTTCTTTAGTATTAAGAAAAGTTTTACCAGTGGTTTTTGAATTTTACAAAATTTAATAAAAAAATTTTAGAAATGAAATAATTGTAATGCTGAAGGATAGTTTTTTAATGGCCTAAAAACAATATGAGACATTTCAAGACGTTTCAGTTTTAAATATTTTTTTTTTTTTTTAAGTTTTGTTGGAGGTGTTTGTATTGAAAAATGTTTTTCTGAGTGAAGAGTGTACATCAACAGAAAATGATTCATAAAGAATTCATATCGTTCAAACTTTTTATTAGCCACATCAGTATCAATCAATTTTGGTAGAAAAATCTATAATGGGCCTGTTCGTAAATGCATCACTGCTTTGCATCATACCAGCAAATGGTGATGAGGTTTTATAGCAGGAACCATTTCGAGCACCAGTAACAATTAATGCTTGAAACTAGCGCTTTAATTAATAAACACGCCTGAGAGAGTGATTAAAGGAAACAACTTGCGGTTAGAATTTCCGAATAACGCATGATTTTTCATGAACTCAAGAGAACCTTTTAATATTTATAAAATATATAAAAATGTAATAATATATAAACATTAAGGCAATTCACAAACTGTTCTAATGTGTCATTATGGTTGTATTTGATCTGTTTTTATGAATGTCACATTCGTAAAATACAACCAATATATTTGTGGTTTTCATGGGCAACCGCGTATGTCTTAAAAAAAAAATTTTCAGGAGAGCCGAAAAAACCATTCTAGATCAAACTATGGGTTAGATATTGCACCTTTTGAACTTTGTAATTGAGTTAAAACATCGGAATGGGTCTATCTGTTTTTAAAAATGTAAAGAGCGCTTAAAATTAAGCAATATAGCATCAACATTTCAAAATCGAAAAAATAGACATACGCGGTTGCCCATGAAAACCACAGATATTTTGTGAGTGTGCATGATTGTCAGATTTTAAAAATGGTTCGGGCGTGTTCGTGAGCCAAAAACCCCTTATGCGCTCTACCAAAAATTTCAGAACAAATTCAACACTCTACCTTATGGCTGATCAAAGTATATAAATTGGTAATCTTTTAGGAATGAAAATTTCGAGTAAATAATCTTTATTAATTTAAAATAGTAGGAATAGCTATTTATAAAGTTAGAAATTTCTACGTAACTTTATTGCTGCTATGACATTTATCACATGTTTAAGCCTTGAAATGTACGGATTTCAATGGTAAAGCTATGTTCACACCTATCAAATATTTGACCTTCTACACATAACCACTAGTTTTATTTAAAGATTATTTGCTTTTGCAAAACGTTTAGCTAGATGAAATACCACATATTTATCAGAAAAGAAATCGCCATAACTGTTTCTAAATTACATTATACAATTATCATCTTACAAATAAAATAAAGTTAATCCATAGAAAATGTTAAAAATAAAGCTAAAGTTTGATCAATTTAATGATCGCGCTTTTTTGGATTTTTTCATCAAATATTTGTAAGGTCTGAACATACCTTAACTGCCATAATACAATGTAAAGTGATTCTAAATTTGTCCATAGGTAAATTTGGACCTGACTGCACAACATTTTAACATGACATACATACACAGAAAAAATTATTGCCGAATTATTTTCAAACAAACGCTTGTTTGAAATTTTTTTTGATTTCTACAAATTTTTTCACTGATTCAGTCAATATTTTTGTTTGATTTTTATTTAACCAACAAAAATGTGGACAACTCTTCAAAAATTTAATAAGCGCGCTATTGGTTTGAAGTTTTCATAATTTTGTATGAAATATTTAACGCTCTTTAATGTTGTCGTCTTTTTGCATTTTTTTTATTGATTGTAAGCAACACTTCTTTATGTGAAATATAAGAACTACAACAAAAAAAACATGCAGTCTACTTTTGGACGCTTTAAAAAAGTACAGCAATAAGAAAAATGATAAAATAGCGTGACGAGGTTTGTAGTAAAAAAAAAAAACAACAAAAACAATAGCAGGTAAAAAAAACGTTTCATTTTTTTTAAACAACAGAAAAAACACATTATAAGAAAGAAAATAAATTTTTGGTTGGTTTCAAAGTTGGTAAAAAAAACAAAATCCCGTATTCAATTTTTTCAAATAGTTTGTTTAAATACATCAAATACAAAAATAGAATGACGACGGAAAACATATCGAGTCGGTCTGCCGCCGTTTTTGGTTACATATCTTCTTCATTAGCAAAGGAAAGGATAAAGCAACAGTGAATGATGAAGAAAAACACTGTGAGTATAAATATGACTTCGTTCAAAAATTATTCCAACAAAAAAATGTGTCTCAAAGCCAGCCGGCCGCTCTGCTCTGCTTCATCTTCGCCAACAGTGCTTGCTTGTGTGCGCGTCATTGCTTGTGCCAAAACTTTTTTGTTTGATTCAGCAAAATTATTTGTTTGAAATTTATATGAATTTCAGTAAACTTTTTGTTTGATTCTGTAAAATTATTTGTTTGAAAAAATCGGCGTTTTTTTTCAATAAACAAAATGCAAACAAATTGTTTGAATATGCGAATTTGTTTGTAGGACCGATTTTAGACAAAAAATTGTTTGATTCTACAAATTTTTTGTTTGAATTGGAAAAATAATTTTTTCTGTGTAGTATCTATTATAAAAATCTTCGTCACCAATACAAACATTTATAAGAAAGTTATGGCATCAAAAGCAATTTTCGGAGTGATATTTGTGTGAGAGTTATGGTAAAATCCGAACTGAATTCCAATAAATTTGAATGGGATAATTTAGTTGCAATAATATATTTTTGAGGCCGAATTTAACACTTATACTAATTTAAAGTTAATTAACCGATTCTCAATATTTTAAATAGGATTCGTCTTTCTGACAATAAGAACATATGTACCAAATTTCATTTAATTATCTATAAGACTGCGACCTGTACTTTCCCAGCGGAAAATTGCAAATGGTTCCACTTCTCAGACCTTTAAAATTCGAACTTTTACTCATTTCAATCTGCCTTCTTTCAAAATTCTATTCTCCTCTTAGAAAAAATTGCTAGTTATTAATTTGAAATGACGGTTGTTATTTAATTCACTTTGCGTTATAAGCAACAATAGTTATGCGTGAGATAAAGCTTTTTTCATAGTTTATATTTCGTCGGTCTCATGTAGAAAGGCCCTAACTCAATTTTTTTCGAAATTGAGTTTTTTAGTGATTCCAATACATTCCCTACAAATACACCTCGTTACAAAAATTTAATACAATAGCATCAAAAATATCAGTTTAACAAGCAATTGAAGAATCCATTTTTCATTATGATACACACAGTTTCTATTATGTTTTTTCCTTCTCCTGTAAAGTTGCATTTATGTGAGACCAACGATTTGCATTATGGGTAAATTTGATCATAATATGGTTAAAGTTCGCACAAAATCAACCATAATATTGTTAAAATTAAACAAAAATTTTCGAAATGAACTATATTTTGTTCAATACTAACCATAATAATACTCAATATATTGTGTTTAAAGTTCCAGAATTTAGACATAAGTAACCATATGATCGTCAGAATTAAGAACAATATAGTCAATGTTTATTTATTTATTTAATATATATAATTAGGTCTATGGATAAATCCTTACAGCCTAATACAAATGAGTATTTAACTTAAGTATAATATTACGTTTAACAATATTTAAATCCAGAGAAAAATCAATAAATTCAAACATTTCATTGAAGCAACAACACAGTTTTCTAAATGGGTCTGCCATAGCATAGTTAGTTCGGAAAGTTTTTATAAATAAGGGATTATAGTACCGTACCGTACGTCGTGGAATGTTAAATGATAAACTACTTAATAAAAAATTCGAGCATACTTTTCCATTTATTAAGTTAATTACAAATGAGACATTTAGCATAACTCTGCGACTTTTCAGTGTTGGCAAACGTATTAAAGATAATCTTGTAGAATATGAGGGGAGATTATCATATCCTCGATATGTATCTCTCAGGCAAAAAAGCAAGAATTGTTTTTGAATGGATTCAATATGATCACTATGAACCATATAATGTGGATCCCATACAATCGAGCCGTATTCCAAGATTGGTCTAACGAGAGACGTGTAAAGTTGTTTAGTGACGAAAGTATCATGGAATTCCTTCGCCCAACGTTTAATAAAAGCCAGAGTACAACGAGCCCTGTTGACAGTCATTGTTATGTGTTGAATAAAATCCAATTTTACATCCAGTAAGATGCCAAGATCCATAATTGTGTCAACTATCTCGATTTTATAGTCACCGAGTTTATAGTTATTTAAAATACTACGTTTTCTAGAAAAGCGCATATGTTTACATTTCATTAGGTTTAAATCCATTAGGTTATGTTTACACCAATTATAAAAGGTATCCAAGTCTTCTTGAAGATAAATATGGCCTAAAGAGTTCGTGAAGTTTAAAAAAATTTTTACATCATCTGCGAACATTAGTATATGTGAATGTTTAATAATATCAGGCATGTCGTTCATGAAGAGCAGAAACAAAAGTGGGCCAAGGTGACTACCTTGCGGAACACCGGATTTTACCAATATAGGTTTAGAAGTTGAAAACCCAAATTTTACGCATTGTATTCTGCCGAGAAGATATGACCTTAGCCAGCTTAAATAAGTTTTGTCGAAACCAATAATATCAATTTTTCTCAAAAGAAGGTTGTGATTTACCTTATCAAATGCCTTACTGAAGTCGGTATATATAACGTCGGTATGCTGGTTGTTGACGAATCCCTCATTTACCAAAGTTGTCAGTTCTAAAATATTTGTCATAGTTGATGATTCTTTACGAAATCCGTGTTGAAAAGGTGTTAATAACGGTGAAACTTGATGAACCAATGAATCTAAAATGCATTTTTCAAAAAGTTTTGGAATCGCGCTAAGTTTGGCTATACCTCTGTAATTAATTATATTTGATTTATTTCCAGATTTTAACCATATTATGTTAAATTACTTTTAATTATTTAAGCTTGATGTCTTTTTATTTATTAAAAATTATATTGATTTGTTTCAATATTTCGCCAACCTTTGGTTAGCATCGTCAGGAAATTAAATTTACAAATTTTAATAATAACAAAAAACGATAACAAAATTATGAACAAATTTTTGTCATAAATTAAATATAAAAACCTTAATGTCATAATTTTTTTTTCAAAAACCATAATAAGAAAAAATAAAATATAACTAAAGTATAACAATTCTGAAAAAACTGAAAAAATTTCCTATCTATAAACCTAATTCGAAAACCATATTTACAATAATAAAAAAATATTTTGGCTTATGAAAATTCCTATGAAATAAAAAAATTAATGTCCTAGTTTTTTTAATTATGTTTTTCCTGTGATAAATCTTGTCACTAATTGTAAGTACTCTATTAATTAAATTTCTAGCAGTATTTATAATAATCCTTTTACTGTGTCCTGAATAATAATTTATAATTCTGCCTGATGCTGTTGGATTTTGATACCAATCTATTAACTAATTATTTCTCAAACATAATTAAAACTAGAAATATATTAAGTGAAAACAATTTTCCAAATAGTTTAAGTTATGGATTAATTATTCAATATAAAGACAGGAGGAATGGGAATACAAGAATTACCAGTACAATAGAACCAATGATATGTAAATTATTATCATACATAGCAAATGTTTCGGAAAGAATAAAAGAATAGGGAATCTTTGACACTGACAAATATAAGGTAGCATACAAAGCTTATAACACATTGAACAGTTTTTTTTAGCAAGACAAAAGATAGAACTAGTCAAACATTGTTTACAAAATTCCTTGCAAGGGAAATTATAATGAAAGATGCAACCAGGTTTACATAGGTACAGCTAAGAACAAATTAAGGACTAGAACTGCGGGACATAAATCCGATCAAAAATATAGGGACATTAATTCTAAAAAGACAGCATTAAGTCATCATTGTCATCAATCTAATCACTATCCAAATTTTGAAGAATTATCGGTTTTAAACACTGAAACTAACTACAAACGCAGATATATATACACAGAATTAATACACCAACGGCACAGAGAATACATTTTAAAGCAGACCCAGAACATATAGCGAATAATTATAGGAATTTAGTTATTAAGGGATAGAAGATTAGATGTAATAATATAAATATAGGTACCTATCGCAGCCTTGGAACTAGAGGGTTCAATTTGCTACTAAATTTCATGAAAACTAGGACCTTCTTGTCCTTAGGTCATGATATACATATTAGTTTGTAAGAATAAAAATAAGTTAACTTACGTATGTAAGATTAGATAAAAATAAGTTTAGTTTAAAAAATTTTTTTATTTTATAGGAATTTTCATTATCCAAAATATTTGTTTATTATTGAAAATATGGTTTTCGAATTAGGTTTATAGATAGGAAATTTTTTCAGTTTAAATGAATTGTAATACTTAACCCTGCCTTTACACATGCAAATAGTGGCATGCCACTAATGTATACATATGTATTATCAAAGAAAATTTGCTCGAAATAGTCGAATCTCATGCCATTGGCTTTTGTGTTTACATATGCCACTGCGAGTTCATTTTCAAAATGACGTTGAATTTTCTTTAAACTAATTTATTTATTACATTTACATACATATGGTCATTTTTTTAATTACAATAAATCATCTTCAGTACTGTATTCTTCCAAAAAAATATTGCCGCTCAACGAAACATTTGTTTCGTCATCTTTAGCTGGTTCATCAACATTTTCTCTCAGTATATATTTCTCAATTTCTTCAAAAAATATATTTTTTTTAGTCTTTGGATTCCTTTTGGAAGATAACAACGGATCTAAGGAAAGTATTAAATGAGTCATTAAATCTTTATGAGTGTCGTCGTGGGACAGTCTGGTTTTTCTCACGATTTTGTGGTTGGTTTCCAATGCTTCTTTGGACAATCACCCTGAAATTTATTTTCGTTATAAGTTACGTTTCATTATAATTACATAAAGCCACTTTAATACCTTAATATTTCTTATTATGTTCCTAGTTTATTTTTTAAAAACTAATTCAATCTATGAAAATTTGAGCGAAAATCACGAAAATAGCATTTTTTTTAAATAAATTTTTTTCAAGTTGTGGTAAAATTGTTTCAATTTTTTTTCTTGTAGTTATTAGAAAACAGTCTAAATATTCGAAATCAGAAAAAAACCCATAGACGGTATTTTTCTTTTTTTTTTAATATCACATCAAATTTAGAAAATTTTTAGAGCTTAAGTAAATAATAAGCATTTCTCAAACCAATAAAAAAACACTTATGAGAAAATAATTAATTACAGTTAATTCTAAATATAGTAAACTACTACAGAAAAAAATTTCAATCTCGTGCTTTAAAAAACAACAGTTTTACAACTGTTTTCCTAAAGCATGTAAAACTCAAGTAGTTGTTTGGCCATTTTTCTATAAATTCTCAAACTTTGGCGCCCTCTAGCGCCGCCAAAAAGAGTTAAATCTTAAAAATTCTTCAAAATTCATTTTAATTATTTTGTTATCTATCGATCTGTACATTTTTAAGTACAATATAAGACTTGTTTTTTTTTTGATTTATGTCTATGGGCCAAAGCACTGTGTGGCGTGTTAAAAATTTTCAACCCCACAAGATATGCAGTGTTTTATTTATATTTTAATTTTCAATGTCGGCTGCTTAAAGTTCCCACTTGCTTATATTTTGTTGTATGTTGTATGAAAAATTTTCTACATTTGAGGTGGCACCCAGTTAAAGTCGGTTCAATTTAAAACATACTTTAGTTTCGACTATAGTAGCAAATAATTAAAAGAATGTTTTTATTTTAAAGTTGTTTTTAAATAGAACCGACTTTAGCGTT
Source organism: Pollenia angustigena (assembly GCA_930367215.1). Classification (NCBI taxonomy): domain Eukaryota; kingdom Metazoa; phylum Arthropoda; class Insecta; order Diptera; family Polleniidae; genus Pollenia; species Pollenia angustigena. The sequence continues at coordinate 176,056,052 of OV884059.1, read as the reverse complement.
TGACTATGATTATGGGCCACAATGTTTTAAAATATTTAAATTAGAAACTTATTATTGTTATGATTAACCATAACATGCTAGGAGATAACCCTGATATGGTTATGGCTTTTGGATGCATGAATTCGACCATAATATGTTTGCCGGCGTCAAAAATATGGTAAAAGTTAACCTATTATGTTTATGTGCATGGTTGCAGCTTTATTTTAATAAAACTATCAGCCATGTTCTGACAATCGCACGATTTGAACTCGCAAAACGCCAGATTTATTTTATGGCGTTCCTTAACTCGTGCGTTAAGCTTGCGATCTGCCATAGTTTCTTACATATATACTAGTTCCCTTTTGCAATTTTAAGTCGCCAAACTTTTTGCTATTGCGATTTACAGAACACCTTATTTGCGATTTTAAGTCAGAATCGTTTTATTGTTAAATAGAAACAAAATATTATTAATCGTAAAAAAGTAATGTTCAAAACAGTGTTCGAAAATAAACAGAACATTATTTAGCGTTCAGCTCACACACCCAGGAACGATATCTATTTTTTAGTGTTTGTGAAGACAAACATTATATAGTGTTCTGTTCTTTGTTACAAAAGAGAACAATTGTAGTAATAATGTTGACAAACATTATATTTTAATGTTCCATATTGTTTCTTTTTTTACATTGATAAAGAAAAGAACAAACGAAAAATGTTAGCAACGACCGTAGCTTTTGTGTGTATTGTGTATATGTTTTGTTTGTGAAAATTATTTTGCTTGCTTTTTGTTTTTTTTCGAGCCGAACTGAACACAATAAAGCTTGTGCTTAATCTTTTGTTGAGTTGGGTAAAAGCAGTATTATTTTTGTGTTGGCAAGAGGACAAACAGTGAAAGGTTATTTTTTTTAATGATTTACTACACAAACATTATTTGTTAGCGTTTGTGTTTTTCACAAATCTACCGAACCGAACACTAAGGAGCTATATTTACCCCCTTATTCATAAAAAAATATTTCAGTTTTATTAAAGGTTAATCAAACAAATTTTCATATAAAATTGGTCTTATACACCTGTAGCATGGCATATTGTTAATGAATAAAGCCTTTAGTGTTTGTTTTCGAACACTGGTTTAAAACAAGAATAGTTTGTTTGCTTCCGCTGCCATGTTTTTTCTCTGCGTGTGGGTATGACTAATGTTCTTAATATCTCAAATTTTTACAAAATTTTTTAAATTTAATACCATATGTAGTGTGGCACTAATGAAATGTAGATTGCGCTGTTTTGTTCCGCTATGCAACTACCATTGAAAAAAAAATTAAACAAGTACCAAAATATGCTTTAAAAAATGTGTAATATGCGCTAGAAAAAAGTGCCGTACTCTTTTGACTAAAAAATGCACTAAAAAATCGATGCCGAAATTCCTAAAAAGCTTTAAGAAATAAGTAAAATCATGCAATTGCTGCAATGCTGGTTATTACCAACCATTAATAAACGTTCTTTTCGTCATTTCATAAATACAGATTAGTCAAAACTAGAAATCAATATGTCTGTTTTCATAGTTAAAGTACCATTTGACAATAAATAATTCAAGTTCTATTTAAAAAAAACTGTTCTTCATTTATTCAATTAAATTAGAAAAAATCGAACATACAATTTAACTCGTATACATGTTAATTATTATGATTTCTCTTGTACAACTATCACAGTTTAAATAATAAATAGTTATTTATTTAAAAAATATATCACTAATTAAAATATTTACATGACTTATGATTAATTTAAATAAAGATAACTGTGCTTGGCACATCATAAAATGCTTAATTGTGTAAATACTCAAGGCCTTATTTATACATACATACACTAGTCTTGTAAACTCGAGAGTAACTTGTAAATTTTTCTAACATCTTTTAAGTCCATTTTTTATTTATATGATAAATGCGAAAATCCAGTCTAGAAATTTTGCCACATCTGTATAAATCACATACTGATTAATGCTACAACTTTTAGTTGCTCTCGATGTTGTTGATGGTGTAGAACTATCATCTGCAGAGGGTTGCATGGGTAGAGATCCTGATACTGTACCCCTTAACATCCAACGATTATTTTTAAAAAGCATAAGACCCGCACCCGAGTCACCAGTACAGGGTCCTTGATGCAGTTGCTGCTGAAAACTTAAATGTTTTCCACTAAAGCCACTTTTTGTTGTTGTTGTTTTTGTGTGATCTTTTAACGTTACGCCTGCACAAAATGTACGATTCGATGAGAGACTGCGATATTTGGGATTTGCCCGAAAGCAGTCTTCATTCGACACAATGGGTGTGCTAACAATTTTTGGCACTGTGCTGGTAGTTGAGGTATGCTTAGTAGTGTTTAAACCTCCTAAACCCCAACCCACTACAATACCATGTTCTCCTTCGATATATTGAGCCTTGGTAGAACCAGACCACATGCAAGCGGGACGTATAAAGGTATTAAAACTGTAAGTGAAGAAATAACGTTAAGAAACATTTATTTACTTTAATTTCTTAGATAAGAAACGTTTTTTCTTTAAAAAAAAATCTAAAATTCAAAAGGTTTTTACTTACCGAACTTCATTTTTTAATACCACTACAGCAATATCGGCATCATATGAATTTAAATGTTGACTAAAGTCGGGATGTATGAAAATATCATCCACCGGAGCCGCTAGGGAGCCTTCCTCATTCCAATTTTTCAAATTGTAACGTCCTAAAAATACTAATACTTCATTGGCCGTATAACGCTTCTTGAATAATTGAAAGCAGTGAGCAGCACTAATGACAACACGTGGTGAGATTAAAGTTCCTCCACACTGATACGCCAGTGATGTTATATTATTAACATAAACGGCTGCCAACCATGGCCAGGCTCCACGAGTTATCGATGGTAATTCATTTATGGTCATTGAACAATAAATAATTCAAGTTCTATTTAAAAAAAACTGTTCTTCATTTATTCAATTAAATTAGAAAAAATCGAACATACAATTTAACTCGTATACATGTTAATTATTATGATTTCTCTTGTACAACTATCACAGTTTAAATAATAAATAGTTATTTATTTAAAAAATATATCACTAATTAAAATATTTACATGACTTATGATTAATTTAAATAAAGATAACTGTGCTTGGCACATCATAAAATGCTTAATTGTGTAAATACTCAAGGCCTTATTTATACATACATACACTAGTCTTGTAAACTCGAGAGTAACTTGTAAATTTTTCTAACATCTTTTAAGTCCATTTTTTATTTATATGATAAATGCGAAAATCCAGTCTAGAAATTTTGCCACATCTGTATAAATCACATACTGATTAATGCTACAACTTTTAGTTGCTCTCGATGTTGTTGATGGTGTAGAACTATCATCTGCAGAGGGTTGCATGGGTAGAGATCCTGATACTGTACCCCTTAACATCCAACGATTATTTTTAAAAAGCATAAGACCCGCACCCGAGTCACCAGTACAGGGTCCTTGATGCAGTTGCTGCTGAAAACTTAAATGTTTTCCACTAAAGCCACTTTTTGTTGTTGTTGTTTTTGTGTGATCTTTTAACGTTACGCCTGCACAAAATGTACGATTCGATGAGAGACTGCGATATTTGGGATTTGCCCGAAAGCAGTCTTCATTCGACACAATGGGTGTGCTAACAATTTTTGGCACTGTGCTGGTAGTTGAGGTATGCTTAGTAGTGTTTAAACCTCCTAAACCCCAACCCACTACAATACCATGTTCTCCTTCGATATATTGAGCCTTGGTAGAACCAGACCACATGCAAGCGGGACGTATAAAGGTATTAAAACTGTAAGTGAAGAAATAACGTTAAGAAACATTTATTTACTTTAATTTCTTAGATAAGAAACGTTTTTTCTTTAAAAAAAAATCTAAAATTCAAAAGGTTTTTACTTACCGAACTTCATTTTTTAATACCACTACAGCAATATCGGCATCATATGAATTTAAATGTTGACTAAAGTCGGGATGTATGAAAATATCATCCACCGGAGCCGCTAGGGAGCCTTCCTCATTCCAATTTTTCAAATTGTAACGTCCTAAAAATACTAATACTTCATTGGCCGTATAACGCTTCTTGAATAATTGAAAGCAGTGAGCAGCACTAATGACAACACGTGGTGAGATTAAAGTTCCTCCACACTGATACGCCAGTGATGTTATATTATTAACATAAACGGCTGCCAACCATGGCCAGGCTCCACGAGTTATCGATGGTAATTCATTTATGGTCATTGAACCATCAGCAGTTCCTGCATCATCCAACATAAGATCAGAATTAAAATCTGTGTCACTGGTTACTAAAGGGGGTAAGCTCTCATTATCATCTGCTCCTTCGCTTCCTCTAACTTTAGAGCCAGCAGTTTTTCCATCCGTAAATTTTTTTTTATTGCGACTAGACAATAATGTTGACAACAATAAGAAATCAACAGTTTCTGTTGGTTTCTTAAATGCCAAACCGGAGGAAGAAGTTAAAACCATAGATGGTGCTGTTGTTGTTTGTTTTAGAGCATGCAAGACTTGAAAACGTATACGTTCATCAATAGATCCACAAGTATCCTTTAAAAGGCGCATGGGATTTCTAAAGAAAATTTGCAGGAAGAAAAACAATAGAAAAGTTACAAAAAGGGCAAATAATTTTTCAAATTCTTTGCTGACGTATATCGTTACGTAGAACGCAAAAAGACCTATCTAATATTTTGAAAAATTTACAGGAGCAGGAAAAAACTATTTAAAATCATTAAATGTTAATTTGCCTTAAAGTGCGTATAATTTTGTTCTTCTATATTTCTTGTAAAATAAACCACTTTTTTTTGACAATTGCCAATATGGCATATTATGCAAACTGTTAGTTAGGTCTTTTAGCATTTTACATATACATATATTCTTCTGTAGTAGGAAGTGTTTGTTTTTTGTTGGCATTGAAAGACTCCAAATTTTTTGTGGGCATTTGTCAGAATCAATGAAAAAGTCGATATTGAATTTTTGGTTAGATAGGGCCTTTTGCATTTTAGGTAACGATATATAGACTACAGTACTTCGCACAGTGCTTTGACCCATGGGTAATTAATTGCGACTTTTATATGAAACTTTATATTATCGCTATTAGGTCTTTATTTGCACATTTTAGATTAATCTTTTGAATGAATTAGACTAAAACATAAAGCTAAACTATTTTGAAACTATCTTTTAAAATTTTTCATACTCCAAGAACGATTTTCATAATATTGTAAAAACACGTGGCAGTAGCAGCCCTGCGGGAAATTTGTGTCAATTGGTCCAACAGACTGGTCCTGTGATTTGTGAAAATGGAACAAGTACAAAAAGAAAGGACTCATGACCAGTGAAAGAAGAACCAATCCCATAACTGGTTTATGAAGAACAAAAGGGTAGACAAAGTAATGAATTACAGTACAGTCTTCACCGGTGCTGTGACACATTTTTTGGTGCTTTCTAAAATTTGGTTCTTGAATTTAATACTAGGACTTGTTTTATTGAAATAGTATTCAAATTCGGCTACATTTTAGTAACTGACACTAAGCACGTTCATTGAGAATAGATCTGTGACTGGTCAAATGGTGTCAATTGACCCCCTCCAATGACAACCCCATGTAAAAGTGATAGGTCTTATTCATATTAAGTGTTAAAACTAGGACCGGTCTCTACTACCAAAGATCTACCTATCACGGGACAACTTTGGTGTCAGTTCGCTTCCCTCTAGGAAGGTTTTAATCGGCCTGTGGGTAGTACAAAGCGCCGAGTAGTAAATGGTGATGTCCAATAAATCTACTAACTCCTAAAAAATGCATTTAAAATAAATTGAAATTTTGCTAATTTTCTAAAGAGAAAAACTGCGCTACAGTTGCCTATAGTAATTTTTGCTGATTTAAATCAATCGACATGACTTTTATTAAATTAAAAAAAAAGTTAATAGACATTTAATAACCTTGGTATGATTTAGGTTTTTACACAAATGCATAGTGGCTTTTCAAGCAGTAAAAAATGTATATGCAGGGAAACCAGAAATATGCAGTAAGAACTTGAAAATATGCCCTGAAAATTGTTAAAAATATGCCCCAAAAAATTAAAAAATTGCTAGTTTAAAAACAAAATATTCTACAATTTAATAACAGTTCCAAACGAATTTTCAAGATTTTACCCCATTTAGAAATGATGAGCAGTCATCGGCTCAAAAAAACTAAATGTTAAGAGGTTAAAATTCATATAAGAGTTATTTGTACCGAATACCATCTAGATATTGACATCCATATGAAATTTTTTTGACTTAAAGGGATTTTAGGGACGGTCCCTAAATTGTCTATTAATTTTAACATTTAAAAGGAAGTTAAAGCTTTTTATAGATGGGAGTTTTCGGCAAATGTGAACTGATTCGAAAATAATTTAATTCGCAGTAAAATAATTTTGGGAATTTAATCTTAATACCAACATAATAAGATGAACGGACACAGAGACTAGTTTGGAAAGAGGTTTTTATGGGAAAGATGTAAAGTTATAGATCGATTCTCACGATTTACATAGACTTCGTTCTTAGTGCAATTAAAATGTGTTTACCAAATTTGTCAAATTAACATAAACAGTCATTAACGTTGGCCAGACGGCCAAAATTTCGCAAAAAAATACAGTGTAACCTCGGTGAACGCAACCAATAGAAATTTTGGGCTATTGCGATAACTGAGTTGTTTCTAGTCATATTTTTCTATTTAAAAGCTTATTTAATCTCTAGAATTTTATAAAAACAACTAGGGTTAGCTTTAGTAATTGTATTTATTTGATTGAAATAAAGAATAAAAACAAAATAAACATCTAATAAAAAAATTAATAAAATACACATTCAAATGCATGTTAATTTGTACTGATGGTTGTTATCGAGTTAAAGATTCATGTTTTAAGGAAAAAAACATTGTAGACAAACAAAAGGCATTTTTGTTATTTTGATGAAAGGATCACTAATAAACAAAGAAGTTTCTAAACTAAATTGATTTCAAAAACAAAAGTACATAATACGCACAAAATATTTGTCATTTTTAGAAAAACGGTAAAACGGTAAATCAAATAAACTATTGCACTAAAGCATAAGATTTTACATACACACGTTTTAGTTTTGAATTTATTTATCAAAAACCGAACTAAAAAAAATCCTTAATTGTTTTGCTTTTGCAAAGTTGCGTTAATTGAGGCTTTGTTGTTTGAATAGTTACGTTTACAGAGTCACCAATGTTACGAAATTGGGTGTTGCGTTAAGCGAGGGGTTGCGCATATCGAGGGTTGCGTTCAACGAGGCTACACTAATATTTCTTTTTTGCTGCGAAAGCACTTGCAGGCATCTAAGAAATGTCTCAAAAAGGCAAAATATGCGCTAAAAACTTAAAAAATGCTGCAAAAAAGGTCTTTTAACTAAATTATGTAAAACAATCCTGCAAACGGTAAAATATGCAAAAATATGCAATAACAAATCGATGCCAAAATTCATAAAAAGCTCTAAAACGGATAAATATATTTCTGCCTTCATTGGTCGCACAAGGAAAAACAAGCAATTGCATATTTTTGGCTTCCCTGTTTATATGATTAAGATTCTATTCGATTACGTTTAAATTTACATTTATAAAAGATCCCTACAAAATTTCTTATTCGGAGTTGTGTGTTGATTTTTATCCAGTACAGACGAAGTGGTCTTAATTAAAGCAATAACTAAAAATTAATCAATTTCCATACTAGAATAACCTGAATTTTGAAACGGGCGAGTAAAAGAAATGTTCGCGATATTTAATATATGAAATTTAAGCGTGTCTCATAATTTTTGTCAAAACTTATTCATATTCAAATATGGCTATTTATATTGTTCAATCATGCTATAACATCGAAACACTGTGCTTTGGTCTTGATTCGTATAGTTTTGTTAAAAGATTCATACATATCGTACTTGATCATAAAGAGGGTGCTAAGTTTAAATTTCGAAATTTTCAGAATAAGCAAAACACTCTTTTATTTAGAATTAAAAGCATATGAAAAATAATATAAAGACCAATCGTTTCATTACAAAAGTAGACAAAAAATCGGAATATTTTCACAGCGGCTAGATATGAATACTACGTGTCCAAAATGTTAAAAAATAAAATCTTTAATTTAATACCCTCTTGTTGATCAAGTGCAGTATGAATGTATGTGTGTATGTATGTTTGTTTATATTAAACTTTAAACTTACTTTTCCATATTGGTTAAAGGCAAATGTTTAGTACCAAATGCACTGTTTGTTGGCAGTATTAATGACTCCTTCATGCCTGTTGTACCTTTCGATAGCGATGAGAATGATGATGAAGAAGATGATTGCAAAGGTGGTGGTATTTCATCGGGAAGAAATGTAAACTTTCTAGTATGTTCCAATTGTATTTGAGTCACAAAGATACTGTGATCTGTTTTCATAGATAATGTTTGTCACACATCCAAGTTCCATACAAACATACATATAACAACATGTTGCACAAATATAATATTGATGGATGAGCGTGTGTAAATGCAAGATTGTTTGAATAAATGAATAGTTGTTGTTTTGTTTTGTTTGTTGATTTTTCAATGTTATTTTTGTTTTTTGATGGATGCGTCGTCATATGAACACATCACCAATAGACATCATTGTGTTTTAGTGATGGGTGGCACGTAAAAAATAAGGACAAGGAAAAAAAAATTTTTTATTTAAAGTTTGGATATTTATTTGTATGTAAATCTTTTTATAAATTTTGTTTATATTAAAAAATTATTTCTGTCTTATATTTCTTTCGTACTTTTTCTCAATAATTTACCTGCTGCTCCTAGACAAACAACTTGATTATTCGTTGCGATTTGTAACAATTTAGGTGGAAAGTGGTTTTTCGGGAATTTAATTTTATATAAAACCGGTGTTTCGCTTAAGAATTGTCCACGTGTTAGCAATTCAATTTCGCCCAAATAATTCTGTAAAAAAGGATAAACATTTTTTAATAAATTACATGAAATAAAAAAGTGTTATCGTAAGTAATAATAAATAATAATAACAAAATGTTAATGCTGTTTAGAAAAGAATGAAAGCCCTTTTATTTACAATCATCGGTTGGGTCGGATTTTCTATTTTATAATCGCCACAGGTGAAAAAGGTATACCTATATAAGTCGTCACTCCGTTTGTAATTCCTAAAATCTTGATGCTAGAACCTAAGTAAATATTCTGTGTCCTTATGAGTTGCGAAGTTGTTTTAAATATGTCCTTGTGTATGTATTTTGGGGACTAGTTTATTATATATTGATGTCACATATACTCCGTCAAGATCGGTCCATAAATTATTAGGATGTGAGCAGAATTTTAATTCATCTCCTTGATAAATAACTTCCATATGTATTATTTTGTACACAACAAAATTACGCTCATATTTAAGCTACCTGACATTTTTTACCTGTCTTTAAGTTGCAAGTTTCCATTTTAATTAGTTTGAGTATAGAACGTATTTAAGACTATAAAAGCGTTGAAAAAAGTGAAAAGTATTAATTCGAGTAGAAGAAAAAATATATATTAGGGATGTGTTTTTTTTGAGCAACTTAATGATCTTATTGGATAAGATCATATTTTTGTGAATTTCGCTTATGTTGAAACTCCTCTTCTGTATTTTGGCTTAAAAAATATGGTCACTGTATCGATACTTCTCATATCAGGGATTTTTAATTCAATTCTATTGTGCTATTTTCAGTAAATACTTTTTAGGTCAAAAAATAAAAATCACTTTTTGAAAAAGAAAAAGTTTAACAAGATTTGCCTATTTTACCTTGAATTGAGGGTAATACTTTGAGTCGAATTTTAGGGCGATGAGGTTCTGTGAAATGAATGTTCGAAAGCAAGCACTTTAAAATTCTTTAACATAATGAATAATGACAATATTGTTTAAAACTTTACACAGAAAAAATGTAAAGCTAACTTAAATTAACATATTAGTTAGAAACTTGTACTATTTACTAAATTCCGTACTGATTTTCCGCAAAAAAATGATCATATCAATTAAAATACTTGTAAGTTTGAGCTTTTATTGCTGTTGAGTTTTCATCAGTAGGTTTAATTGAAATGTGACTACCAGCAAAAGAGGCTATATAAAACGTAAACACAAATCAAAATATTTTTTTTGAATCAACACAGTTAATTGAAACAATTATAAAATTGTTAAAAACTTTAAAATATTTTGAAGTTTGTGTATATATACACAAATATTATAATTTTTTTTTTCAATGAAGTCAAATTAATTGGAACAATTAAAAAAAATTGTTTGAAACAGCAGCCGTATTCAGTAATTCACTAAAGCTATCAGGGGTGTTCTGGAAATCGAAATCGCAAGAATTTTAAAGTTGTTTTTAATACACTTCTAATCTAATTTTTATAATAATTTTGTTAAAAAATTCTGTTTAATAAAGAAATATTTTTAAAATATACTTTTATCAGGAAAATCTTATTAAAAAACGACGTTCTTGCGTTTTCGATTTCCAGAACACCCCTGTATATCTCTATCGCTAAAACATCTATAAAATTGACTTAGCGATTTTGGCTACGAATGCCAATAAAATAAAATTTAATTCGCCGCAGTTTTAGCTTTAAATGTCACCGCTATAATTTCTTAATTTTGTATTCTCTAAGGCATTTAAGCGATCAAGATTAAGCTTTAGCTAAGCGAATTCCAGAATACGGCAGCAGATTTCTCAGAAAGTCAAAAGTCTCTCATAATTAATTCTCTAATCTAATCAACTAGTGGTGACGAGTATATACTAAGTTTGTTATTCCGTGTGAAACCTTTTTAAAATTCATTTTAAATCCCATAAACTATGTAGTCCTTGAGTAATTCTAAAATTTCGTCTGCCATAGTTTCATGAGATTAGAAATCACTCTGCCAATATAAAAACAATGAAAATTTGTTCAATAATTAAAAAAAAAGCATGAAAATTTAGTTATTCATAGTTTACTATAGGCCTCAAATAAAGCCCACGATGGGAAATCATTTAAGTACGACTAAAGTGGTGAAATTTGGTCCAATTCAGCATTATATGGCTAGAAATAACACCACGTAATTTTGTGATAATCAGTCATAATCATAAATTGACATAGGTCCCATATGAAGTTGCCTTCTTAAAAGCAATTTAAGAAGAAGGAAATTCTAAAAAATTAGTATTCCGGTATTGATATTTCTTATTTAGGTTTTTTTTAAATACCGAATTTGTGATAATCGATCCGTAATTTACGATAGATCCAATATTATATTCGTCCTGTAATTCACTTTAATATGACTCACGTCTTATAATACTGTGTGGTCAGTTTTTATAAAGATTGGCTTATAATTTAAGATCCCATATTCCTGATATCCCACTCCTGAAATATTCAAAACCTTGGAGAAGCGTATTAAAATTTTCCTTTAATTCAAATAAATTACTATACATACATATATGTTTGTACCAATGTATGCTTAAAAAAAGCAAAACTCTAAAGTTTTTGCATTTGAAATCTAATATTTTTCAGGCAAAAATTATTTTTATAAATTAAGTAAATATTTTCTTTGTAAACTTACCGTTGTCGGTTTTCCTCTCATCGAAAGTGTGACCCGTAAATGAAGTGCTTGACCAAAATCTGGATTACGCACCGACAATATGCCAAACCACTCCGAGCCATCGAAACGATATTGAAACATTTTTGGACAAGGACTTATGGGTATACCTTGCGTAAAGATTTTATTTATATGTTCGAATATGATAAACAAGATAGTGGTGATATGTAAATGCATTATTTTACTGTTTGCACTTATTTTGTTTATTTTTTTCTAATAGTCTAATTATAGTTTCTCATTCATTTGATATTTAATTTTATTTTAATTTTAACACTTGGAACTCATGCAACTCAATTGCGAGAGCGTTCAAAATCAACTGATTATATTATGACATTTAATAGGGAAATGTCATATGTGAACAAATAAGTATTTTCTTGGAAAGAATAATAAAAAAAAGAAAAGATAAAAATCCGCTAAATATTGTGGGATCATAAAAACAAGACAAAAACAGAGCCATAAAATTTAAACGATAATAAACCTGTGAGTCCTAGAAAAAGACTAGAGTAGAAAGAGAGAGAGAGAGGGAAAGAAAATAAAATAAAAAGGGGTTTCTCTTAGAATTAAGTGCGTGCGAAGTTACAACAACAAACGAATACATTTCTTACCAGCTACTGATTAAAGTTTCTACTCTCCCTCTTTCTGTTATAGTTGTTTTCTAAGCTGTCAATGAAATAGGTACAATAGCAGTGAAAATGTATAATATAATTGAGGGAAATTCCCTTAAATAACACGTAAAAGGATTAAGAGTAAAATTGGTTAACAAGTGATTTATTCATAGCCAGTGTATCCGGATGTTTTTCTAGTTGTATGCCCGATTATAATTTTTTTTTAACATACGAAAAAATTAAATACATTTTAAACTAAATTGGAGTGGCCGAACAGGAATATGGCATGCATTAATTTCTTTCAAGAAGCGTTTGCGAGATATTTATAATATTTTTGTCTGTGTTTATATTATATTAGTAGGTTGCACATTCAAAAGTCTTTTTATTTATGTATAATATAAGAAATATTGAGTGATGTGTTGCCCACATTGCACAATACGCCTATGTGTGCGTTTATTTTGTTTAATTTTACATGTATTGAATTGAAAATTGCACGCTATATCTTTTGTGTTTTACGACAAAAATAAAAGCAATAAAATACACAGTAAAATTGTGTAGTGGATGAGTACTTAAAACTTTTTAGCGACCCATTTAGCTGTACTAATTTTTAAGATCTGGCCACACTGATGCTATTGCTTAAATGGCAGGTGTTACTCTTTCGGTTAAAATCGATTACTATTGATCATAAACTAATTAAGAGACAGTGAGAAAGAGAGACAGAGAGGAAAGCACATGCGACATAGAGCGTGATTCAAAGAAACAACTTACGATATTCTGTTATAGTTCAGTTTGAATAAAAAAAAAAAAATATATATATACAGTAGGTAGCGGATATAAGAAATTAAAAATACAGAAAAAGTTTTTTATAAGCGTTTTTTTGTTTAAGCAATTTTATTTTACTTCTTATTTATTTCTTAAAAAAGTTTATGCTATAAGAAAACAAAATCTTGTGGTTTAAAACGTACATTCGATCGTACATACTAATTTGAATGTTTTGAACAAGCAAGGTGGGATATTTTGGGTAAGCCAAATGCAGTTTAGCGATAAAAAAAATTTCTTATAAAAAATATTTTTTGTACGTACATATTTTTATTATTAGTGCTTGACAAAATATTTCTTATATCAGTTTTTTTCTAATTAAAAACTTTTGTTTATACAGAAAACTTTTTATATTGACACATATTAAAAAAAGACAAAGTGCTTTTGAATTACAATCTTAAAATCTTTTTTTTTCTTATATGTGATGTTCATTTATCCGTTATCTACCGTACTATAAAGTATTAAAACCAAACATGTACTGATAATAAACAATAACAACATTTTTATAGATATTTAAACAAATAATTTACTGCCTCTAACCCGTTATTGGCGTTATTGGAATATTTTCGTTATCTGTGAAAAGCGCAAGCGTTTAAATGATAAATTTCCCCTTGTGTTATTTAAGGCGAATTAAGGTATAGAAGAAACGGTTAGTGGTGGTTTGTTCTAGTAGTTTGTTGTTATTACTTTTGTTTGTTGCATGCAACAAGTTGTAACCTGTTGTTCCTGTTGTAGTAATACATTTACACAAATTTTATACATTATTACTTTTTGCAACATTTAATTTAAAACTTTCACGAAGTTGTTGCTTCTATTTTCGGTATTCGCTTCTTTTTTTAACATTATTAAGAATATTTTTTACAAGTGTTATGTCGAATATAATATCTATGTACATTTCTTTATGGTTGGAATTTTGTTCATAATTCTTTTTTTCTTTGGGGATGTTTTACTTCCTTTTAATGTACATTTTAACACTTAATAAAAAGTTTTTCTTGTTTTGTAGACTTTTACCTTCAAAATATTAAAATTATGCTTGTAGGTTTTCTTAGTTTATTTTTCATAGCTTTAAAATTTGTTTTACTGTACATATATGTTTATATTTTTTTACAAGGTTACAAGGATGTAGGAATGTCCATATTGTAAGTTTTATTTTATAAATGTATTTATCTTCTTTTTATATCGTGCCCCAAGATAGGTATCTATGTATCTACTTTTTTCTAAAGTTTTTATCACGTTCTTTAACTTTATGCTGTCAAAGCGACATCAGCAACAATATATTTTTTCAATAAAATCTCTGTGCATAAGAATGAATTTATGTTTTCATATGTATTTATTTATCTACCTTTTATGGCAAGCAGCTTACAAACCTACATACCTATATGTATGTACATTAGGGTGGCCGTTATTTTCTTTTTTTTGATTTCTTATATTCTCCCCCCCCAAATCGGTTCAGTTTTATGTAAAAAAAAATACAAAAAAATTTCGTAGCGATAAGTTGTGTTTTAGGGGGGGCGTCCGCCCCTCAAAGTTTGCCATCAAGCCATTTATTCAAATGTAATTTGTTTGCATATGACTATCTCTTAAAAACAACATTTTACAAGAACATGATATATGGCAATATTTTAGCTCTTCTAGTCAACAACATTAGCCTCGAAGAAAGTTTTTTGCTAAAATTAATATTTAAGAAAATAATTTAGAAAATAACAACAAAATTCCAAACATTTTATATACGTTTTATATATATAAAAGAGGGATTTAATGTCAAGTGAACTAATTTTGAAATCGATGTCTTTCGATTTGGATGAAATTTGCACCAACGTTAGTCCTATTGAATAGTAGTTTAGACACAAATTTTCAACAAGATCGGTCAAAAAGTTTCTGAGTTTGGGGGGGTCAAAGTTTGAAATTTTGGCCATATAGGTGTTCTTTCACATCCATGTAACTTATTACCAATTGGGGTTAGCAAAATTTGTCCCAAGCAGCTTAGATAGCTATTTGATCAATCTTTAAAAAAAATTTTTTTTTGTTTTTTTTTGAATTTTTTAAAATTTTTTTTTTAAATTTACAACTTGGCAAAAAAAAAAAAAAAAAAAAGTTTTAAATATAAAAAAAATATGTTAAAAAATTTTTTAAAAAAACCAAAAAATTTTTTTTAAAAAGATTGATTAAATAGCTATCTAAGCTGCTTGAGACAAATTTTGCTAACCCCAATTGGTAATAAGTTACATGGATGTGAAAGAACACCTGTATGGCCAAAATTTCAAACTTTGACCCTCCCAAACTCAGAAACTTTTTGACCGATCTTGTTGAAAATTTGTGTCTGAACTACTATTCAATGGGACTAACGGTGGTGCAAATTTCATCCAAATCGAAAGATTTCGATTTCAAAATTAGTTCACTTGACATTAAATCCCTCTTTTATATATATAAAACGTATATAAAATGTTTGGAATTTTGTTGTTATTTTCTTAATTATTTTCTTAAATATTAATTTTAGCAAAAAACTTTCTTCGAGGCTAATGTTGTTGACTAGAAGAGCTAAAATATTGCCATATACCATGTTCTTGTAAAATGTTGTTTTTAAGAGATAGTCATATGCAAACAAATTACATTTGAATAAATGGCTTGATGGCAAACTTTGAGGGGCCGACGCCCCCCCTAAAACACAACTTATCGCTACGAAATTTTTTTGTATTTTTTTTTACATAAAACTGAACCGATTTGGGGGGGGGGGGGGGAGAATATAAGAAATAAAAAAAAAAAAAACGTTCTCCATACAACTAACGGCCACGCTAATGTACATACGTTGCAAATTTGTAAACATCCCAGCTAGCAATTTGTTTTTTTTTTTTTTTTGAAAAATTCAAATTAATATACAAAAGGATTGGTTCTGAATAAAAATAAGATACTACATAATACCTATATTATGAACAAAATAATTTAAGCTATTAGGGCAAGCTGGCGACCCAATCGACCCCAAACTAGATTTAAAGAATTTGTTAAGGGTGTACCAGCCTGCTTCGCGCAGAATTACAGCAATGAATACAAACAACAAGAATGGCAGGTGGTATGGATTGCTTAGCTGTGCTTTTTTACTAGTAACTTAAGGCCTTTATGCCGAAATTGTTATATGTTTACATAGGGACTGAAATGTCAGATAGTTTTATGATATTAAAAAAAATAAAATAAAAATTCGATTGCAATTGCGAGCAAAGGATAAAACAATGAACGACCATTAGAGGAAAAGTCCGCTAGAGTGATTACCTTTTTTGTTGATAATCAAATCCAATTAAGAACGTTATCTAAAGTTGCAATAAAATATCTAATAGCCCCTGTTATCTTGGTTCGTTCGGAAAGGTGCTTATCAGCATCACAATCTGTCATCTAAAATAACGTACGTACTTATGTCTCTTACTTTCAAAAAAGTGATAAAAACAACGAACTGCAACCTGATAAAAACTAGTTAAAGTTTTCCTACTTAAGTGCAAAAATTCAGTCGATAGTAATATCGATAGTGAAATCTGAACTATCGATAAATATCGATAGTAGAAAATATCGATAGTATCCCAGCACTAATGGGTACATTAAGACGAAAAAATCTTATGTATATACATAGACAGATGTAGACATCTAGATGATTTTCGGCACAAATATTTCTTACATTGCATCAAAAATGCAATAACATTTTAAACAACAAATATTTTTACGTTCTCTTAACCCTTAAATTAAAGCACTAAGAAACCACTGTTATCTATGCTAAAGTTTATTTTGGGCGCTATTCTAGGTCAAAGATAATGGCAAAAGAAGTAGCAGTTCGAACGTAAAAAAAATAGAAGTAGTTTTTGTGGCCATGTATAAAAAGGCGTAATTCAGCGAAACCTGGCACAATTTTTTAGTCAAACTACTTTCAGAATTTTACGTAGCAATGTAACATTAAAATACGTTTGGTTTGATTCCAAAATCTTCTGTATTTTTTTAAGCCAAAATCTGGGTCGTAACGTTAAATTTTTTCCATAATAATTTAACTGAATATTTGAAATTTAAGGCATTTCTTAAATAAAAGTATAAAATCAATCGGCCATTTCTTCATTGCCTGAGCTGAAAATATCTTCTTTATTTAATGTTGACTTCGTTGTCTTCGGTTGGGACAAGCATTTGTAAGCATTCCTTTGAGAAAGGATTTTGTGTTTTTTTCGGCTTTGGTCTTAGTCCCGTTAACAGAGGATCTGACTCTCTTGAAAATTTTCGGGCGTAGTTTTCACGATTTGGTATAGAAAAATACCCTTTTATCCACGGCTGATTAGCTTTAATGAAAACACTGGCTTTTCTATGGGCTTCAGCCCACTTTTTTTTTAAATCGCTTTTGAATTTCGCAAATCTATTTTTTAACAAAATTATTATATCTTCTTTAGAATAATTTACGGATTGCATTTCATGTTTTTCGGCAGCAGCTATATTAGCAATTATTGATGAAATATTGCAGATTTCGGAAATTCGTAAAACGTCTTCACGAACTATGAATTTGACCTTTGAAGAACCTAGATTTGGAAACAAAAAATATTGTAAATATTGTACGGTGGGTAGTTAAAGAAAAAGTGAGTTTTGAAAATTCGAATTTTGGCCGCTTAAATTGGACCCCTCTGCGCGGTGGTCAATTCTGGCCAAAACTCCATAACTTTTTAATTTCCTTAAGTAAGTACAGTCAAATCCCGATAATTCGTACCCCGATAAAACGTAATTCCCGATAATTCGTAATAAACTGTCGGTCCCTTAAAAAAATCTCGTTAATTCGTAAAATTTCCATACATTTTGGTCCCCTTGATAATTCGTAATTTTTTTTCAAATAAAATTGTCTTTACTTCTTACAAATCGTAATTATTTGCTAACTACTACTTATAATTCGTATTAAAAACAACAGAAACATAGAAAAAATGATTTTTTGTTTACCGTTTTTTTTTTGAGTGGGGTTTTGCTTGTGTGTGTGTTTATTTTCTTAAGGCTAGATTACACTATTATACTTTGTATTAATACATGTCAAAATCGCAAGTAATATGACAAAGTGTGATAGTGTGAATGCAATGTGTCACGAAATTGACAAGTATTAAGAAAAAAGTTTGACATCCCATACGACTTCATCGTTTTTTGAAAAATTTCTAAACAATAATACTTTTCATTGGATCAGGGTTGCATTTTATTTCATGTGTGAGTGTTTATACTTTGTGTGATGGTCTGAACACAAACTGTCGTTAGATTTTTTGACAGTCGCAACAAAACTCATTAGATTTCTATCTCACAAAGTATTATGGAATACGTAAGACTTGTGGGATAGTGTAATCTAGGCTTTAAGAGCAGTTTGTTACATGAATAATTTTTATATATTTTATTTTAACAATTAACGTTTATGTGTTTTTTTTGTTTTAGTAAATAAAATGATTAATTCGCATTAATTTTATTTAAACCCCGGTAAATCGAAATAACGCTAAATAGAAAACCCCTATAATTCGTAAGAAATGGCCGGTCCCTTGCGATTACGAATTATCGGGATTCTACTGTAGCTAAAATTTGGTATCCAACTTAAGAATAACATATTTGATCCCTCTGGACATGTACACACACGGACCCAAAAGTATGGAACAAAATTATAAAAATGGCAATTGAAGGTATTAATACACTCAAAATATTATGTAGTTAAATTCAAACGAAAATTCATTTTAAACAACAAAAAATTAATTAAAAAACGGATCATTTACATTTAATTTAAAACAAATGATTTTTACATTCATTTTTTAATTTTTATTTATTAAACAGCACATTCCTTAAAATTTAATAATTTTTACTTTTTAAAATTATATTTTAACCGGCAAAAATCAAACTACATAACAAAATAAGTACGGATAACCATTCTTCTTTGGTAGTTTATTTTTTAAATAACAAACATAATTGTTAAAAAATAAAATTATTCGTAAAATAACTATAAAACGAATTGAATAAGCCACAATCAGTTACTGAAATAATTTTTGAGTGTACATATGATCGTTTGTAAAAATGATATAAGTACATTGTTTGTGGAATAGCTATGTATGCTCCTCTTCCTTCCCCTTACTTTTGACTACACAAGTAAAAACAAGTAAGACACCGTTCACCAAGGTGCGATAAAAACAGAAACTTACATACATATGTAGGTAAATACCGTTCAATAATGCCATTGTATAGGAAGAGCCACGACCACTTTTTCAATTCCGCCCATAATTTGTCGGATGTTTTGTTTTAATAACCAAGATGCTTGTACCTAATTTAGAAATTTTGGCTACTGCCGTTCTCTAAAAATAAAATAAGAAAAAAACAACAAAGGATTTTTGGGTAAAATTAGAGGCAGTTGTGGTTTTTTGCTCATATCGCAGCCATTTGTCAATCGATCAGGCTGAATTTCAAAATAAAACAATTTCGGACTATATATGATATAGACATATACATAACTACCAAGCCCCCATTTTATCTGGGGTCTTCAAAAAATCCATTACAACGGGCAGACGGAATTGACATAAACAAGATTTTGCTTTCAAAACAAGAAACAGTTGACTGAAAGATTGTTGTGTTTTGAGAATTTGTATTACCTTTTATTTATAATCAAAATCATTAATGTTATCATTATTATTTGTCTTTTTTATTTTTCTATAATATTCTCTTCTTTAAAATAAAATTTCATTCTGACTGATGCAATTTTCATTGTTTTGTATGTTTATCTACCTGGTTTAATGTTCTTTGTATGTAGAAAATAAAAAAGGGCGTAATTTGGGGCTTGGCATAAAAGTGAGCATATTGAAGCTAGGTAAGTTACGATACACCTTTTTGCCGATACGATACCGATCAAAAGAAAATATCGGCGATAACGATACCGATACGAATATAAAATTTAAGTTCAAGGTAAAATTAACAAAACTCAAGAAGAGTAATTATTTTATTATACGGTAAATTCACGGTAAAATTACTAAAAGCTAAATTGCTTTTTAAACAAAAAAGGTGTAAGAGATTATTATTTAAACAAGATTTTTGTTTTTGTATTTTGCAAATCCGTATGAAGCAAACCTGTAGTGCAAAATAGTCTCTCAGATGCAAAAGAACTAATTTATGCGCCATGTTCTTAAATTTTGGGTATAACATTTCATTCCGTCAGTAAACAAGAGGAATTATCTCTCTAGAAAAATAAGAAAATCTGAGGTATCTTTAGACTTCTTCTTTAGCTGAACCTCAGCGTAGGATGGATGGAGCATAATCCTTCTCGAAATTTTCTTATAATATTTTCACAAACGCTCCAAAGGTCAGTTCTTGTAGACTTATCAGAACTTTTACTAGGTGTAGGGGTGACCATGTCTACAGAACTTTCGGAATGCAGAGTCATGTTAAATAGCTCAATAAGACGTTTTTCCAATCTATTGTATTTGAAATTTTAGAGATTTATGTTTCAAATCGTTCATTCATTGATATAACCATCTAAATGAGTCGCCAAGTTTTCGCTTCTGAACTATTTTACATCTCAGTTTATTAATTTATTGTATTTCCAATAATGTTCGACTGTTAACTTGCGTCATAGCATCAGACAATCACCCTTATCGTGGCTGGCGAATTTAAAATACGCCTGCGACTGTTTGGTAATAGATTTATAGATATAAGTTTGCGTTCCATAGTGAAGGCATAGTGATACCACAAACAATGATATGCGATTTAATGAAACCGGACTTTAAGTTGCGACGCTGTTTATAAAAAACAAAATGTGCACTGTAATATACATATATAAGCAAATTAAAATATGCCTATTTTTGGGGCGTGACATTAAAGTGAGTATATAAAAAGCTATAAGTTTTTAGAAGGACTTTCATGCCAAACGTGCAAAAAATTGGTCATTAGGGGGGTACGATCCAAGAGGGCACAAGTGGAGCCCAGTATTTGATGTCGGATTAAAAGCCACCAATGAAGACATAGACATGCCATGAGTAACGATATAGAATATGTAGAATCGGACTTCAAATGGCGACGCAAATTAAAAGGGCGGCATCCAGAGGCGTAGCAAAAAATTAAAAAAAATTTCTGGATTTTTTTTCAACTAATCTTTAATCTTGTTTTATTTTGTACTAGCTGATCCGACGGACCTGTCCAGATTAGGAAAATATTTGCGTTCGATTTTTAAAATCCGTTAAAAAGATACGAACATTTGAAAGAAAAGTTAGTCAAATCGATGGAGCCGTTTTCTGATTTTAGATAAATCGAAAAAGTGGGTGTTTAAGTGGGCGGGGCAAAATTTTCTTTCCGTAAAAACCTAAGTTGGATCATTGCGATGATTTTAAAGAAAAAATCGTTCAAGCCATTCTCAAGTTATGCGCTTAATAGAAAAAGGTGGCGTAAAAGTAGACGTGGTACATTTTTCTTTCGATGGAAACGTAAAGTGGGTTAATACGAACATTTAAAAGTAAAATTAGTCAAATCGATAGAGCCGTTTTTTGATTTTAGGTAAATCAAAAAAAGTAGGCGGGGACCATTGCAATCATTTTAAAGAAAAAATCGTCCAAATCGGTCAAGCCGTTCTCAAGTTATTCGCTTTATATAAAAAGTGGGCGTAAAAGTAGGCGTGGTAAATTTTTCTTTCGATGAAAACTTAAAATGGATTAATACGAAAATTTGAAAGAAAAATTTGTCAAAAGTGGGTGCGGCAAAATTTTCTTTTCGTATAAATCTAAGTTGGACCATGGCGATCATTTAAAAGAAAAAATCGTCCAAATTATATAGATGTCATTAGTGGTGCAATATGAAAATTGGATTTTGCCACGCCCCTCCGCCTGAAGACCGAAAATAAAAAATCAGACTTTACATTGTCACCCGCCTGAATATTCTAAAGATTCCCTGAAAATTTCATCAAAATCGGCCCAAACGTTTTGGAGTCCATACGTTACATACATACATACATACATACACACATCCTGTTTTATATATGTATATAGAAGATAGATATATACATACATTACATTTTGTTATACTACAAACAAAAACTGCATTCATAAAATTATTACAGTAACTGATTGTAGGTTATTAAATTCGTTTTCGGTACTGTTAAAATTGAATAAAAATATAGTTATTTTACGAATAAATTTATTTTTCAACATTTATGTTTGTTATTAAAAAAACAAACTACCAAAAACTAATGTTTTCCGTATTTTTTTTTGTTAATTTGTTTGATTTTTATCGGTTAAAATATATTTTTTTAAAGTAAAAACTATTCAATTTTAACGAATATGATGTTCAATAAATAAAAAACTTAGAAATTACTGAAAAAATCATTTGTTTTAAATGAAATGTAAATGATCCGTTTTTTAAATGAATTTTAATTTGTTTCAAATGAATTTTCGTTTGAATTTAACTACATAATATTTTGAGTGTGGATATTTGAACTTGATTCCGAGTTATTTGAAACCCGGTTTTATGTATAGGTATATATGTACATACATATGTCGAATATTTAATAACTCTAAACTTCATGGAATTTAAAGTACATTTGGTTTTGAAAGTTAATAAAAAATCAGAATCTTATCAGAGAAATAAATCCACTGATAAAACCTCCAAAATGGTCTACAATTCAAAACATCATTTTATTTAAACTTTTTTGTTGGACTTTTAGTACTTGTAAAAAACAATATGAACACGTAAATGAGTGCAAACATAAAAATGCGGTCATACTTAGCAAATATTTGACGAAAAACAAAAATCCGAAAGATGCTTGTTATATTTAAAATTTTATATTGATAAACTTAAGATAAGTCTGAAAAACATAGTATTAAAATAAATTTAATAAATAAATGCTATTTGATCAAGCGAACGCTATGTCAAAGCCAAAACATATGTATATAATTTAATAAATAAATTATGGTAACTTGCAGGCATTAAATATTTGTCAAGTGTGACCATTGCTTTAGAAGTGGAAAGTAAATTTAAATTTCCAACACAATTTTACTGTTATTTCCGCATTGAATTGTAATTTAACCTCCTGGCGAAGGCAACTCCCAAATGCTAAAAGGACACAAGTACATTATTGGATTTGTTAAATAAAATCTTAAAACAAAAAGGAACAATAACGAAAATTTAAATTCAACTTAAATTAATAAGATTTAAAGTTACATCGTAGTCGACGTTGTATATGTTTAATGCTAAATAGCTTCTGAAAGCTCTATACTTCAATTCTTAATGTCTTGACTTGTACTTTATTAGCAATGTTGCCAATTTAGCCTCTTGTTTTATATTTTACCACTTAAATTTTAGTTTTAACTTTTTAGCATTTGAATGGCTGAAATTATATGTCAAAGTTTATTAATGAAACCAATCGAACAATTGCATCAAAGATTAAGAAACCTTCGTAAAATTGATTTTTTATCAGTTTACAATACACTTAAACCTACAAAACCAAGTATATTTTCCCGTAATGATTGCAAAAAATGTAAATATACAGCTGATGATATTACGACGATATAGGCTCAGTGGTGGGATATTTTAAAATTCAAATGGACAAATATTGAATCATATAGGTGCGAGAGCTTTAAATACGTTAAAAGAAAATAAATTTTCTGAGTTTTTTAATCAAGTCTTTAACTTTTTTGAACTTCCTTTAAGTAACGCTGAGGTTGAACGACTTTTTGGTACAATGAAAATTGCAAAAACAAAACAAAAAAAATATTTGGGCCATTATTACAACTTGCCGTTAGTTAGAGGCAGGATTTTGTCGGACGTATAACAAGTTATTTAGTATTTCAACTTAACTTTTACCTACACGGTAGGATAAACGTGCCTTTAACATATTGCAAACTTTAGTTTAAAGAAGTTGTAATAGTTAAATACTTTATATACGTGGGGTAAAATTCTGCTTTAACTATCAGCAAGTTGTATTAATTGCCCTTAAAGTAATAATGCTTAAAACGCTTCAATTTAATTAAAAGGATTACATAAATGTTGCCATTGCTTTGGAATTTGAGATGATGTCCTCAAGTAATTAGAAAGATGTGATTTTATGCAAATTCTTAGGTCAGATTATTCCGATGCTGATGCAATTGAAGGGCTTATTGTGATAGCATGATAGGCCATGCTTATGTCTTTTTCCTATTAATTATGCATAACCATCTCAACAACCCCTCAAAATATATAAGCTATCTTCCAATAAGTTTCTGATTTAGACTATGATTGACTTTTTACATTTCAATGTTTTTAATATTTTTTTTAAAGAATCTTAAAAAAAAAATACTCAAGCTCGAGGTCATTCAAGGAATATCGAGATATTGGATATATTTAAATCAATAAAAACCATTTAAAAAAACCTATGACCTCGAGCTTGAGTATTTATTTCTTTGAGATTACATTAAGAAAAGTTCGAATATCAAGAATAATAATTCGGAATTAAGCACGACAAACAAAATCTTGCAAATTAAAAATTTTGTATTACCACAAATATTACTTTGATAATAAACTGGCAAGTGCACGGCTAAAAAATTTAACTGGCAACATGATTTTGTTTGTGTGTTTTGTTTTGTTTTTTCTTAACCTACTTACAACTACAATTAGTGTTGGAAGAATTCCAACCAATTGCAGTGGGGAATGTAAGAAAAGATAAGCTTACTGTTTATTGTTATTGTATTTGTTAAAACTTTGATATTGATACAAGTAAAACTGTTGCTTATAATTCTTATTCGTTTAACAGTTCTATTTGTTTAATATCTTTAGTTTTTCTAAAATCTTTGGATGAAGTTTCCTGACGAACGGGTCAGCAAAATGTGCATAGGAATAGCTTATCCCATCAACAATAAATTTCAGTGTTTTTATCAAGAATAATAATTGGGAAAAAACTGTTTTTTTTTGTGGTATAATATTATGATTCCAATAACTTCTTAAGTTGTTATACTCTCCTCCTAAGAAATAAAGTCACATCTCCATTTTAGTATATTATGAGATATTAAGCTTGTTAGTTTTTTATCTTTCGCGCCTTTAAATTTTATATTTTTAAAAAATCTCAAAAATGATTTAAAAATATATTATATGATCCAATTTTATTATCATAACAGACTGAGGAAATTTTGGTGATAAAGTAGAGAAAATGGACTGATGAAAGGCACGCAAAAAAATCTTACGAAAACCAAATAAGTTAAAAATTTGGAGATGTTGTGTATATTTTTTCTTTTACTAGGTAAGCATGTTTTGGTCAATTGAACATTTGAAGTTTGTGATGAAAATGGCGGAAAAAGTTCTACTGCTATAATTATATTGTTCAATATAAGGCGATGTTGACTGTACATATGTTTTGATCAGGATATGATAGCGGTGGTGTAGCAAAATTTTTCGGGGATGTACAATTTTGATCATGATGACAATTTTCTTAAATGGTTTCTTTTTCTTTTCTGGTGTTTACTTCCATCCTATTTTTTTTTAGCGAGTTCGAAGTTTTCTTTGCTAAAAGCGGAAGTTTTTTCTAATGCAAATAAAAATTTATGAATTTAACTTAACATAATTTTCCGTTTTCTACACACTTTTACTTTAAAAATATACAAAAACACTCGAAACCAAAAAGTAGCAATAATGTTAAAAATTAATCCTTTTGAATGGGTGCATGAATGAATGTTTGTATGTGTGTACTTCCGGCCTGCTTGCAGTAATGCACAACATTTCATGGTGCAATAAACAGGTGGCAGCACTACGCCAGATGACGATTTTTTGCTCTTGCATTGTTTGTCTAGGTTTATGTCAAAGTTTTGTTTATGTTTACAAAAAGTCCACGTTTTGTGCTGTGATTATTGTATTTTATTAAAGTTTTTGATCATTTTAAATTAAAATAAATAAGATATTGACCATAATTAAATAAAAATTGGCTTAAAATTAATTTATTTCATCACATTCAGCGGCACACTTTGATTTTTGTTTTAAGTATTTTTTGACGTAAACAGTGATATAAATTCCATTTTTGTTGTAATGTTGTATTTGTTGCCGTAACGACGCCACCTGCTTATTCCACCGTGCAACATATATTTTTATTTCATACGATATCAAGAAACGAGCCTTATTGCCTTTTTTATTTTTTGCTCACTGTCCACCCAGTATTACTTTTAGATGATATTCTCAGATACAAGAAAAAAATTCTCTGGTTTCTTATACTTATTCAAACTTGTCGGTGTTTGCAAGAACTTGTGTGTAGTATTGCACACACAAAGACAAAAAGTCATATTTTCAAAGAAAAAATCATTGGTACTACGAAAAAAAGTCCTTAAAGCTTTAAATTTTGGTCAATATGACTTTTTATCATAGTAAGTGGCAGATAAGACTTTTTTGACTAGGAGGCACGCTAGAAGTGGTAGATGTGACCATTTTGCTTAATGTTTTTCAGTCATTTACAGTCGGAGATGGGTCTTTTAAGCTTAACACATAAATTAGAAACACATTCACGGCTCCGAATATACCCTTATCTCATTTTTGGAATTTTGGTGGTTGTGACTATATTTCTTAGGAGGGCAGTATAGCTTTTATATATACATATATCTTTAATAGACTGAAACTTTATAAAAGTTATTAACGATTTTATTTTTTATTTGCTACTTGAAATACTTTTTTATTTTAAATATCTTTCATAAATTTTATTAAGATAGTTCCTTCGTTTTTATTTAAAAAAAAATAAAGATATATAATCCTAATTTATAATCATTTAACCTTTCTCTTACTTTTTTCTAAAATCGGTTTAGCTTTAACTGTTTTTTTTTTCAAGTAATTATGGTTTTTTCAGCCACTGGCAACACTGGTTTAGGTATCATTAAATGGTAATACAAAGTATGAAGACTTTGTAGAATAAAAAATATTATAAAATTCTCTTCGTGTTTAAGAAAAGTGAAAGTCCGTCGGTAGGATTTTTCATATTTACACGGTTGGTATAAGTAAATTCTAAACAAAGATATTATCCAACTGATGGCTCCAGTTCTACAATATTAACAAAAACATCATTTAAATTTCCTGAGTTAATTTTGTATTTGTATAAAAATGTTAAAACCTTCAATACTGTTATTGCTGATAATGTCTACTTTAAAATACACTTCTGGTCAAGGCGAATTCAGATACAGGTGGTTTCGAAATTCCATCGGATTTTGACAGTTTGAACCTATTTATTTTGATTTGTAAGTGTTTTGCTAAGAATGGTTGACATTTCGAGCCGTAAACACTAACAAAGTAACGCAAAAACCATATGTTGTTTCTGTTGTTGTTGAATTGTTGTAGTGTGTAGTTCACCACCTGTAGTTGAATTCGCCTTGACTTTTGGCGTGATGAGACTACGTCAGTTACTAAAATGGTTTAGAAAATAAACATTTACCTACCGCTTGAAAAATTTAAAATCCGTACTTTCTCCCTGCTTTTACATTATAAGATATTAAATGATATTTTTCATTCTCCATAATTTTTGACATGTCATTATACATGTATTACCATGTTAAGATGCCTTTATTAGTTTTATCAGCGTCCATTTTATTTTTACCCGTTTGTTTTTATACCCTTCACCTCAGGTGGAAAAAGGTATATATAAGTTTGTCATTCCGTTTGTAATTTCTACAATATTCATCTAAGACCCTATAAAGTATATATATTCTGAGTCTTTATGAGGAGGAGGAAGTTGATTTAACCATGTCCATCTGTCCGTTCATCTTACGTTTGAGATGTGTTTTCCGGAGACTCCAGACATGATAGTAGCTAGGTTGTTTTATATTTATGTCACATATAGTCCACCATTTCTTACTATTGAAATTAAGCTAGATCGGCTTAAAAATGTCTGAGATATGAGCAAAAAACCACGACTACCTCTATTTTTTTCCAAAACTCCCTTGTTATTAAATTTTTATTACTTTTTTCTGTATTTCTGGATAACGGCAAGAGCCAAAGTTTCCAAATTAGGCACACACATTTAGAATATCAATACACAGCAGCCGACAAAATGTGGGTGGGATTCTAGAAGTGAGTGTGGTACCTCCCGTACAAAAAATATCAAAAATTTTATAAAAACCTGATTTTTTGGACTGTTATATGACCTATGGTTATCCCTTATATATCAAAAGATCGGAAATCTTTAGTAAACAATATTTTCTGCAAAACTCGGAAAAATCGGTTCAGATACGAAAAAGTTATGACCAAAATAATATTTTTTTTTTTAAATACCCACTTTTGGGAACCATAAATCTTCACGAGTCCAAGATTTATAACCCAACTAACTGGCAAATTTGTTAAACACGTCGGTATATAAATCTGTCAAATCGGTTAAAAAATGGCTGAGTTTTAATCTAAATACTGAAATTCCAAAAATGACTCTTTTTATAGTATATATATTCTGGGTCCTTATGAGCAGAGCAATTAATTTAACCATGTGAATGAATTATAAATATGAAGTTTTTAGCATTGTAAATATGTTCGATATGTTAAAAATTATTTTGTTTTTGTCTAGTTGCTCTGTACTCTGCTCGCAAAATGGTGAAGGGTTTATAAGATTCGGCACAGCAGAATATAGTACTCTTACTTGTTTTTGTTGTCGTCGGGCTACTTGTACCAAAATTCTTAGAATGGCAGTATTCAAAATCATATATTTGACGATTTGTTTTAAAAGTTGGTATAGAACCAAAAAAGCTTTCTAATTAAAAGAAGAACATTTCAAGAAACAAGAGAACTGGCTTACATTTTTACGTTTATAACTTTTTTTTTTAAATTTTATTTCGCTTATTTAAAAAACGTGTAGTTAGTTACTTCATTATTTTAGCTAGCCCCATGCACACTCTCACACAAAAATATTTCGTTTTAAAAATGGTTTGTGTTGATAATATTGTCAGTGTTGGTGTGGTAGGAAAAGGATTTCCGTTGGATAAATGGGATTTTTGAGGCAACAAAAAATAACCCAGGAGTATATTTGTTTTTTTGAAATTGTAATAGGTTTTCAAAAATACAACTTTATATCATAAGTGTTTGTATGTATAAATAAAAGTTTTTTGCTAAAAATCTTTCATTAAAAAAGCTTTTGGGATCACTAATATGCTTTACTTTGAATTAAGAGAACAAGACAATAAAATTAGATACATGTCGTCATACCGAAGTTATCTTCACGTACATATATAATTTTTTTTGGGAAATTTAATTTAAAGTTTCCAAATTTTATAAAACCAAATCTAAGTTCAATATTTTTGTCAGTTTTTATGTTTGAAGTTCTTTGTCGATTTATGTAAAAATAAACAAAGTCATGGAAAAATTTTTTAAGTTATCAACATTTTCCTTTCCAAAATGTTTTTTGCATTTTAATGTATATGCCACTTTTTGGAAAATAAAGTGATAAAGACCGCATTAGTTTTTTGCCACCAAAATTATATTTACGTATTTGCACTATAAGTGTAGTATGATGCAGTCTGCTACAAATAGTAGGCGCTATTGTTGGGGTTGTGAGCATCTTTTTACTCACGTATATACATATCACGATAGATACCAAATACTAAATCACGCGAGAAGAGCCGATCTCTAGCAAGCACTTAAGCTAACCTGTTTTATTCAGTTTTTGTTATGCATTTTTGTTCTTATCTCTACAATATAAATTATCTGCAACTGAAGATAAATTTTAAGCTTAAAAAACAAGCCAAAAAGGGAGTTTTAGAAAGCATTTTTGTAGAATAACTAATTACAACACCAAGCTAAAGTTAAGATTATACGCTTATCTTCCAGAAAGTGATGTGAAATTCTTTTCGGATTTATTAATTTAAGTTTAAAATAGTACAAAATTTTCTGCCAATTTACTTTAACTTTTTGTATTTTCAGGTACTGAAACCGAATCTGTTATCAGTGTTTTATATATACCACAGATTTTTGTTTTTAACGGGCGTATCTAATATTTTCAGTGGGCACGTTTTGATAACTTGAGAACGTCATGCCCGATTTCGTTCAAAAAACGTCGAAAGAAGCACTAACAAATTACCTTCGAACTTAACTCTCATACTTTTAACTGTTGTCCTTAAGAACGAAATAAGCCATATGTCATGAAAATCTATGGTTAAATATCTACACATGTGTTGAAAGAACTTTAAAGCTCCATACTGCGCAATACATGTGTTTTCAATCGCATAGCAGCGAATGAAATGGAATGACTTGTAAGTGTTCTTGTTGCTGGCCTCTGGTTTGAAGCTCTTTCTTATGCTGTGTGTCTTTGCCGTGATGAGTCAACCACGAGTTTATTTTTCAAACTTAGCTCGTTTTAAAACCGAATTATTGTAGAATACTTTTGAAAATATCAGTCTAATTACAGGTTTTTAAGAATTTCGTATTTCAAGAAAAGAAAAAAAAAAAAAACAACCATATGAACTTGAAGTAAGAAAAGTATCATGGTTGTTTAATTTAACCATATTATTGTCTTAAAAACCTGTAATAAGATTGATATGTTAAATGACCCAACTTTTGAAATCGATGTCTTCCGATTTGGTGAGTCCTATTGGATAGAAGTTTAGACACAAATTTTTAAAAAAAATCGGTCAAAAAGTTTCTGAGTTAGAGGGGTCAATGTTTGACATTTTCGCCAAAAAGGTGTTCTTTCTCATCCATGTAACTTATTACCTATTGGTGTTAGCAAAATTTGTCCCAAGAAGCTTAAATAGCTATTTTATCGATCTTCCGAAAAACTTTTTTTTTCAATAGGACTAACCTTGGTGCAAATTTCATCCAAATCGAAAGACATCGGTTTCAAAAGTTGGGTCACTTGACATGAAATTCCCCGTACGTATGTACAATGTACATTGTATAAAGTTCAATGTGTATTATTTCGAAATTATATTAAAAACTTCCTTGAAAATTGAAAATCTCGGTTGATATTTTTTTTTTTTAAATTATATGACTGAAATACTTCTTAGAATAAATTGGGAATAAAGTTAGATAAGAAAAGTCAAATCATTTTCTTCTTAGTTATTTTATTAAATACAGCAAGAACATTTAATTAAATACAGAACAATGAAAAGTTTTTGATTGGAAAATAATTCACAAAGAACAAAGCTCTAAAATAGAGTACTGTTCTTTATAATACAAAATTGATGGTCACCGTAGCAATGGCTTATTATGTACAGATTCCAAAAAAAATATGTCTGTGTCTGTTGTGAATCTATTAAAATTGTGCTTCTTTGACATGTTGCTAATTAAATTAAAAAGTCAATAGTGGCATGAAGCGTTTCATAAGAGAGCATTGAGTTAATTTTCAAGAACATCCCCTTTGTATAGTACACATCGAGCATTTGTTGCAACAGAGTCATAACTCAAAAAAACAAACTTTTGAGCTAATGTATTTTATTCTTTAATTCCGAATGGAACATAGGGCCACTTGCTAGCTTATAATGTGGAGTTAATCGCCATATGGTTTCATCATATTGTGTTAAAGCAAAGAATATAAATCTTATAGAATGCGCATCATGTAGAAGCAAAATTTCTTATGGCGGGGTTTATCATTACGCCCCGGTCTCATATAATTTCGCTCACAAATTTTGCAAAGGCAATTTGTTGTTGGTTTGTGTTTTCACTTAGAGAACTGAAGAGAGCATCCAAAATGTGCAGCATTAACACATACACATGTTTGCTGTTTTTGCCAGCCAAAGTGTGTGTGTGTTTGTGTTTTTTTCTTCGTTGAAACCGGTTTTTGGTATTTTTTTAATTGATTTCGTTTTGTTTTAAAACAATTTATGTGCAAATAACCTACGTAAGAGCGAATGCGACCAATTGCGTAATTGTAGGGCAACAGTATGTGTTTTATTTTTGTAAAAACTAAACTATATCGATTTGCACCGAATTATAATTCCATTTTTTAGATTATTTAATTATGTACTTACCATGTATGTATATTAATGGAATTTATAAATAAAGGAGTGGCATAATTATAAATAGGTATTTCTCCTTGATTGTTTGTTAAATAAATTTCATATTGCTCAGTTTGTGAACATTTATTAAATTAGTACTCCTCCGAAAACATTGCTCTTGGTCTTTAGAAAAAGGAAGTTCCAAGAAAAGAAAAATACAAGTTTTATCAAACGAATGATTTAATTTATTAAAATATTAGGGTGGTTGATATCCTCATTAAATTCTTTTTAAATATGTATGTACAGTATTAATCGGATATAAGAACATCTCATATAAGAACAAAACGCTTATACACCATGTCTTTTTTGCGATTTTTCTAACAAAAAAGGTTTCATATAAGAAAAACGCTTATAAGAAAAAAACTGATAAAAGAACATTTTTCTTAAACACCAAAATCACAAAATGTATAGAAAAAGAATTTATATAAGAAACTTCCAACGGCAAAACAGAATTTATGTAGTTTGAATGGACAACTCTGTTTTCTGACAGTTTTACAACAAGAACAAAGTTTTTTTTTTACTTTTAGTTTTAGATGAGTGAGCTGGTACCCATGAGAAACTTTGTGTTTTTTGCCAATAGAACAAAAGTTAAAATTTTAAAAGAAATACAAAACGGGATAAAAAGAAGCGAAATTGAAAAAAAATATAATATTGGACTTTCAACGTTATCTAAAATAGTGAAAAACTCAAAAGACATAGACAATCATTATTTTAAAGTTAGGAACGTTAACATGGGGTCTTCACCTGACAATTTTTTGTCATACCAAAAGTCAAAGTCCATATAAAAATAACTTTAAAATTTTTGTCAGCGTTTTTTTTTATATATGAAGTTTGACGTTTATTATAACAAAAAATTGTCAGGTGAAGACCCTATGTAACAAAAAAAAAAAGAGACAGAAAACCAAAATATTAAAGTCTTATGGCCATAGCTACTTATATAAGAAATAAGTTTCTTATATAAAATAGTTGTATATTAGAAAGAAACGCTTATAAGAAACTTTTTTCCTGGATTTTTTAAGTTTCTTATATCCGATAAATACTGTATTTGTATCGCTTTGGTTGATTGAAAATTTAATTGGAAATAATTTTATTTTTGTAAATATAATTTTTTTACATTTGTGAATAGACATAAAGTTAGAAATAAATTAAATTTATTCCGAATATATGAGAACTAATTTTTTTTAATTTCCAAGCAACATGATTAAATAAAAACCAAACAAAATTCCTTAAGAAGGAATAATAATATGTTTTATTTTAATCTATTTTTAAATATCTTTAATAAGAATATTAAAACTGCACAGCTATGAAATAAATATATAACATGGTTTGACAAAAGACCCCAAAAGCATTGTGTGACCATGCCGCTTTAATAAACATAAAATATTTTTTATGAACAAGGCAGTTTATGTTTTTACATATTTTTATATTCCTATAAATCTTTAATTTTACAGAAAAACTGCATCTGAATTTCGGTGCGAACCGATATAGTTTTATCTGTACAACAATAAAACACATACTCTTACCCTACAATTACACAATCGGTCACATTTGCTTTTACGAAGGTTATTTGTACAAAAATTGCAAGAAACAAAAATTCTTTTGTTAGGTTTTTGTTTTATTTTTTACTTAATGTGTTTTTTTTTTCTTGACTTGGCAATGTACATACATACACACTCGAGCACGCACATACATATACGCTGATAAATGAGAATGAGAGAACGATGCATTGTTACGCTCTTTGTTTTTGCTTCTTTCCCTTTTGTCTTCCCGCCCGCATCATGCATTTTTTTTCAAAAATATTTTAGTTTTCCTTGAGATGCGCATTCTATATGATTTATATTCTTTGGTTAAAGTCATACAAATATTTTATTTACTCAACTCTAGAGAGAAGAATTAAAAATTTTTTTTTTTTTGGTAAAATGCTTTTTTGCAGGCATACATATTCCCGATGACAGTATACGAATTCATGGGCATAGCCGGGATAAAATCTAGGGGGGGGGGGGGGGGCGGACAAAATTTTTATTAAATGTTCTTTTTTAAGAAAAGCGTTTCTTAAAAAAATTTTTTTTAAATGTTCTTATTTATGATGATTCCCAAAATATTTGGTCTTTAGTGATAATCTCCCGTGATCGTATTTTTTGTTTTTATTTTGTTTTTTCTTAACCTACTTAAAACTACAATTAATGTTGGGAAAATTCCAATTTATTGTGGTCGGGAATGGAAGAAACTGTTTATTGTTGGCATTTTGTTTAAGCTTTGTTATTGCTGCAAATAAAACTTTTTGAGTGTTTGTATTTCTCATTCAGAATGTTTCCTGATGACCTGGAAACAAACAAAATCTTATTCATATTTAAAAAAAAATTTTACCACCACCGTTTGTGAAAAATAAAATTTTAATTCAACAAACTATTTATTTGTTTAAATGACAATATTTATCAAAATTACACTTTCCAAAAAGCACTCAATATAACAAATTTAATAATGAAATAATTAAATATTTCTTAATATTCAATAAAAAAAAAGTATTTTAATCAAATAAAAATTGCAGATTAAATTTCCCTACGCAGAATTTATCAAATATTTTGGTCCAAATTTTTTGAAACTTGAAAGAAATGTTTCTAAAAAATAGCTAATGGCTTATTTTGTTTTTCATGGCTAAAAAAAGATGAATATTTAATAAATCTTTCCGTATAATCATAATAAAAATAACAACCAACATACAACTACTGACATTTACTAACAATGAATATGAAAATGTCTGTTTCCATATAAATGTGTTAATATACAGGAGTTAGGGATGAAACGATACCTCTATCGATACTTTACGAGCGATACCACATCGAGTAAAAGTATCGATACCTATTTAGTATCGAAAAAAAAGTATCGATATTTACTTGTATCGTTTGTATGATAAAATAATAGAAAGCAGAATTTAAAAACTTTATAATTAGTGTTTTAGTACAATACAATACAATAAGAACTACGACCTATTAGAATTTTTGTGCAAAACGAAAAGTGTAAAGATTGAGACCACTTTTAGTTACCACCTAGTACCAACTTCCTTTCGAAAAATCTTTTTTATCTTAGGAACCAAAATTTTATAGAACGTTCAGGATAACAACCTTCATTCACCTTTTATTCCAGAAATTAACTATATAACTATGTATTTATTTTAAATGTTAATATGCATTTTATTTTGAAATTGATAAATATATCGAGGGTTATTTTTCAAATAGTGCTATCTGAAAAATCACAACTTTACAGGAGAGCGAAAAAACTGATTTATTCGATAACTCTAGGAGTAATAACTAAACTTTATTTTACAATGTTATTAAAAATGAACGTCTAAATCATACATATATTAATGTTTTTTTAATTCATGATATTCGCGCTTATATGTCTGATAGCACTATTTACAAATTAAAATTTTATCGACTTGAACATTGAAATAAGCAGATAGCACTATTTGAACAAAAATAAAATGAGCTGCAATGAATACTTTTTAGACTTTAATTAATTAAGTTCCACGATTTTTTATTCAGTCAGTGAACACGTTGCTATAAAAACTCCATAAATAAAAAAATATTTACTATAGACAAAAACTCATCGACAAATTTTTTGCAGTTTTTTTTTTGCAAAATTTCTACAACGAATTTTAAAATTATATTAGTTTTTTAAATCTAGACACAATTCCTAACCATTTGATGTATAATATGTCTACTTTGTAATAACACTTTTTATCATTTTATTATATGAAGTAATATTTTTTATGTAGATAGCACTTTTTTACCAAAAAAAAAAACGTGTGTGTTAGATAGCACAAAAAATATTTATGAAAAAAAACGTTTTGGGAAAATTTTTTTTTTTTCAAATTTAAATGACAGATGACCCTTCCGTAAGTGAACACGTTTCTGTAAAAAAAAAATTTTTGAAAAATTTCAGATAGCACTATTTGAAAAATAACCCTCGATATAATAAAGGGTGGTAAATCAATAATCCACGATGTTAATTGTGAGTCACACTTTAACGTCAGTTTTTTTGCGCAACTTAAATTGACCTTTCTTTGTTTCAGTATTTGACTAATTCTACCATTGATAGGTACACAATTGAGCAGCGCGTTAAGATTGTTAAAGACTTTTACGAAAATGAAAAGGCATTTCGTGCACATCGTGATTTTTTTGGTCAGCATAATCGACCAAATGTTTCCACAATCGGGAGAATTGTGCGCAAATTTCAGCAAACCGGGGCTGTAGGAAATGGGAAACCATATGCGCATGCTGTCCAGTTAGTTCTGCGGCTGGCGGCGTTATCGGGCCCTACTTGTTCGAAAATGAGGTCGGGCAAGCAATTACCCTGAATGGTGTTCGCTATCGCGAGATGATAGCGGACTTTCTATAGCCAGAATTTGAGGAAATGGACCTAGACGATATGTGGTTTATAGGGGTTTACTAGGGATGCCAAACGGGACCAGGTTTTTTGAAACCGTTAATTAAAAAAACGGAATCCCGGGACGAATCGGGATTTCATATATAAAAGCCAATTTGTAAAATTCATATAATTATAATTGATTGTGATTCATGAAGAAAATTAAACTCATAACAAAATAAAACAGTTTAATGTATTCTTTTAAAGTAATATTGAAGTATTATGTATTAAAAGTTATATTGTAAAAAGCGTCTAAAACAAATAAATGACGTCTGATAACACCATGCTAGTTGAAAAAACAGACAAGCCGGGTACATGGCGTTTTAACATAATTCGGGTACGCTGAATCCAATGGTGCCCGCCGTTTTTTAGGTTGGCTCTGGTTTTCGAGATATACCGTTATTTCGAAAATGGAGGAGGTTGCACATCATATATTCGCATTACTTAAAAACGCTTTAGCTTATTGAAAAAACTAAAAAAAAAACGAAATTCCGCAATAAAATAATAAAATAACTTCTTTATTATTAAGATTTTTGTATGACGTGCTAAATTCCCAATTTTTTATATTTGATAAATACACTGAAATTTATTGTTGAGGGAAAGCTACCTTCTATGCGCATTTCACTGGTTGCTTAGGCCAGATTATCAGGAAACCTTTTTACCCACTTACAACTACAATTCGAGTCGGAAAGAACCCAACCAATTGTAGGGGGATGTAAGAAAAGATAAACTCACTTTGTAGTAAATTTTCTTTAAATTTTAAACTTTAAAAATTATTAACTTTTAAACCCTTTTGTGTTGGCCAATATGGTCGGTGCTTGGAAGCTTAAATGGGCTGAGCTCGCCGGATTGGGGAGGGTTCTTGACCATATGTGACCTAAACTCCTACATAAATAGAAAGAAAACAAATTCTTCCAAGACTGAAAATCTACTGAAATCTAAAAAAAAAAACTTACAAACTGGGTTATTGAGATAAAGGAATTGGAATTTGTTTATAAAAATGTATGGATGACAGATGGTTTATCATCAGGAACACTTTGAAAACCCACCCTCGTACACATAAGACACATTTGTGTTCCAAAAATTTTTATTTTGTATCTTCCCTAAAATTTTAATTATATTTATAACATCTTACGTAAAATCGGCTTCATTCTCAGCACTCCCCCAAAAGATAACTTCTACTCAAAATTATTCATCATGACAATTCAAATTAATTTATTAAAAAAAAAAATTCATTAACAATAGTAAAACTTGAGCACCTACAACTAAATTCAATAACATAAGTTCCGATATAATAATAATATAATCTTTGTTGTTTTATATATATATATAAAAATAGTTCAATTTATAAATATATAGTTTTAGGCTTAAACTTTTCAATCGAACGCATGTTAATAAATGATGATTTTACCCTCATTTGTTTCTCTTTTACTGAGTTAATTGCATAAGGCGATGGTTTGAGCTCAAATCATCCATGGAACTGTAACTTTGAAATGTTATAGTGCTAAATTAAATTAGATAAGAAATAATATACATAAACTGTCTAACATGCTGTATTTATAAGTTAATATTGATATTAAAATATCGTTATAACATTAGTTTACAGAAAAAAAAAATTAAATGCAAAATTTAATGTTCAATTTATACACTTAACTGTTCAAGAGATTTTAAAGTTTACGTTTACATACAATTCCTCTGTTACCGACCGAACGTTAAGAGTATAATTTGAACTCTTTTCCCTTCCAGCTGAAGGCACTATATTCAAAGGTTCACTCTTATTACTTTACTTCTTCTTTTTCGTCTTATTTATACGTATCAAATTATTTCTTGTTGGAGATATTACATTATTGTTGCTTTTTGCTTTTTATTCTTTTTTTTATAATTATATTGAGTACAGCAATGGGCAATTATTAAGCAAGCAACCGGCACAGATCTGGGTATATTTAAGATTTTGATTAATTATATTTTTTTTTCCGCTAATTTTTTTTTTTTGCTAACAAGCAATACAGATGACAAATTGCCATTTAGAGTTAATAAAAAAAATGGACTCTTGACTTAAACATGTGGCGTGTGCTGGGTTACTTGATAAAGTCATACATACATATGTATATTTAGGTTAGTCAGGTTAATCCCATTAAATCTTATGATAATCAACAAGCTAAACAAAATCGACCTCAAAGCCAGGATTTTGTGGATTTTTTCACAAAGATTAATCAGTTCAACTTTGATTGATTAATTCCTACACCAAAACCCTGAGAAATAATTATTACATTAATGAAATAATTATTTCAGAAATTCACAAGAACTTACCAATTAAAATTGGGCTTTATAATTAATTAAAATTGTTATTTAAACTGAGGATGTTTCTTGATTACTTAATTTAATTTAACCAAATGAAGTCCTATATGTATGTGAGTATATGTAAGATGCAACTATTTTCTATTCAGCAAAATAAACTTTATACGTTCCCAACTATGACTCAAAAAGAAAAAGTTTTGCGGAAGATGTGCTTTAGCTCTACCGCTCGGGTTATTAGATGTGTCATTTAGATAATTACTTGATAATCACTTCAATTATTATTAAACAACAATGTGTCCAACCTCACTAATTACAAGGAATGATTAATTAATGTCATAACATAACATCATTTGTAAAATATTTATGTATTCATTTAAGATAATTTATGATTTAAGAGTATAAACTAAATTTATAAGAGTATATACATATTACATATCTTTTCAAACTAATCAATAACATATAATGTTAGTATAATTAATACGTATTCTTAAGGTTAACATATTTTATGTTAAGTAATTAAGGTGAAACATTCAGACTTATTATTTTAAAGTTAAAACTCTAAAATAATTATATTGAAATTTTACATTCTTAATTAGTTTTAAGTATATAATAATTTCATATTATTAAGGCCTATTAAGTAAAAAAATATTAAAAATTACATGGTCTATCAAACGAACCCCTTAGATAATTATAAAAATAAAACAAAATATTTAAATTTAGTATATAACAATCCAAAAAGGTAGCAATGCAAATATAACTAGATAAAACTTTTTTTTTTTTTTTTTTTTAAATTAAATTTTAATAATCCATCATCCAAAAACTGATTGTTTACAAAAAAAAATCTGTTACAACTTTTTATTGTTGGTGTTTTGTTTAAGCTTTGATATTGTTACAAGTAAGACTTTGAGTGTTTAAAATTCTTATTCGCTTTAGGGTTTTATTTGTATACTATTTTTAGCTTTTCTAAAATCTTTGGAAAAGGTTTCCTGATGATCTGACCTAAGCAACCAGTGAAATGCGCATAGAAGCTAGCTTTCCCTCAACAATAAATTTCAGTGTATTTATCAAATATAAAAAATTTAGAATTTAGCACGTCATACAAAAATCTTAATAGTAAATTTTGTATTCCCGTAAATAACTTTGATAAACTTCTTTATTATTGAGGTCGGTCATATATTTTATCCCACTAGGAGCGTCTCCTGGGCATTTATGGGACTTTTTCTTCAATATATTTCTAGTCTGCATTGAACATTTTGTATGGGAACCCCCTTAAGGAATAGAGATAGCGGGTAGGTATGTTAAATATAAAAGGGCTGTAGGAAATATCGCCCAAAGAAAAATCGCCAAAAAAAAAAAATGAAAAATCGCCCAAAAAAATTGCATGTTAAATTGGGCCTGATTTCATATGAAAAATGGCCCAAAATTTTTGGGCTATTTATCGTTATTGTTGGGTGATTTTTCGTTTTTTAAATTTGTTTTAAAAATGTTGTATGAAAAATGGCACAAAAATGGGCTATTTTTAAAATTCTACCATAATCTTACATAGCAGAGAAAACCATGTTTTATTATGGTTGCAAACAACAAAACTATTTTTCAAGAAACTAATTTAACCATTATATGGTTCTCGGCGACAATGATTTGGTTAAATTAAACATAATATCGGTGGAATTTTTTTTAAATGGTTTTGTAGCTTTTTCTCTGGGGTTATATATTAAATATATACATATATATCGAAAATAAGGATTTTCTCCTCTATGGTATAACAAAGACCGGCTTCGCTAACTAAAGCTTCTCTGTATAGCCGGCCTTCGGTCGGGCGCAAGGATTTTCTCCTCTATGGTATAACAAACACCGGCTTCGCTAACTAAAGCTTCTCTGCGTAGTCGGCCTTGTTCGGAAACAAGGCAGTTTTTCGAAGCTTTACTTAGCGGAACCGGTTTTTGTTAGACCATAAAGGAGAAAATCCTTGCACCCGGCCGAAGGCCGGCTATACAGAGAAGCTTTAGTTAGCGAAGCCGGTCTTTGTTATACCATAGAGGAGAAAATCCTTGCGCCCGGCCGAAGGCCGGCTATACAGAGAAGCTTTAGTTAGCGAAGCCAGTATTTGTTATACCATGGAAGATGAAATCCTTATTTTGGATATATATATTTAATATATACACCCCGAGTAAAAGCTATAAAAATATTTTATCCATATTATGTTTAATTTAACCAAATCATTGTCACCGACAACCATATTATGGTTAAATAAGTATCTTTAAAAAAATCACTTGAAATTTTAACGGTATTTTAAAAAAAAATTTACACATTTTTGATTATAAGTTAAGTTTCGGACGTCGCAAAGTGTCATAACGTCCTCGTCTTCGATGGACATTATGACACTTTAAAAGTGTCCAAGGACACTACGACACTGGACGTTATGACATGTCACCTAAATTTATATGAATAATAAACACTTTTTTGCAAATTTAGTAATTTTTTTTTTTTTTTTTTTTGGGAAAAAATTCGTTTTTGCTTTTTGGGTCATTTTTCATTTTCTCTTTTGGGCCCTTTTTCGTTTTTTTTTGGGCAAAATTTCATATTTACCTTTTTGGGTAATTTTTCATGTTCGCTTGGGCGATTTTTCATTTTTTTTTTGGGCCATTTTTCTTTGGGCGATATTTCCTACAGCCATATAAAAGATTGGGATGAAAAATAAAGTGGGGTCGGTCATACATTTGACCCATCTAGGGGCATCCTAGACGCTGCAAGAATTTTATTAAACCGCCAACAAATAGGTTAAAAAGCCAGGTGCCCAGGTACTTGTCTCAAAAAAGTGTCAGCTTCTTGCACAGTGTAATTGATACCTAATTTTATTGCAAACATATGCTGCCGACGAAACTAATGTTCGCATTCAACACTTCTGGGTATCGTAAATAAATAGCTACATATATGCTAAATGACAATATTTAATTTATTCCAAATATATGTATATGCAAGTATTAATTTAAATAAAATAAACTTAAACAAATATGTGTCCAAAGACCTTTGGAACCCCCTAAAGTTCTTAATACCTTTTTGCACAACTTGCATTTTGCGTGCGCAGTTCTATTATCATTAACTTAGAAAAAGAACACACCTTCTGATTTTGTTTTCGTGGTACAAAATGCATTGCATGTAACATTTATTAACTTGTGACTTTTTTGTAACCAGTTGAAAATTAGATTCATGCCAGTATGATTCAATATAAAATTTTTGAATTTTTATTAAGCTCCAAATCTCGGGATTCGGGACTTAAATTTTTAGTATAATCCCGGGATTTCGGTATTCGGGATCGGCATCCCTAGTGTTTGCTGGTCAAACGGTTTCTTGATACCGTTACTGCTGCTCCAGCTTTGGTAAATAATCAAAAATTTAAGATTTAATTCAATACCAAAGTGAAACGATTACTTTTGACCGATACCGAGTATTTTTTACCGATACTACTTGGTACTCGGCTGCTAAGTAACGATTACAAAAATACTTGGTACTTTTATAAAAGTATCGAACATGTACTTGTAGTTACTTGTATCGTTTCATCCCTAACAGGAGTATATCCGTGTTACATTTAAATGTTTGTATCGTATATTTGTGTGTGGTAACACACGTACGTAGGCGTTTCAAACGATGTTTTTACATGTATTGATATGCAAAACATTCAAGAGATTCCTAAATGGTATAGGGGAACATACATTTTAGTTGCATAAAAAAATTTGAAATTGTATTGAAAACTTGGATTTAATATAAATACAATTGCTTTTATTTAACTAGTAGGAAACCTCTGATTTATTTAAATTTTCTGTATGGCAGCGATATTGAATACATTTTCTGCTTCAGTGGCTTTATCTTTGTGAAATTATGTACGATGTGAATTAATTACTTGAACTCAACAATTTCATGCTTGACTTAAGAACGTGAGTTGAATTGTCAATATTTTTTTTTAACCTATAAACTTTGTTTGCTTTTGTTTGTTTATTTTTATCTCGCACGGAAGTTTGAAGGCTATTTTAACCGCAGTGATGTTAAAGTGTTCTTTAGAATTAGAGTGACCGATTATTAGACATTTAGAAATACGAAACCCGGTTTTCAGTTAGACTAGTTGTACTTTATTGAATTCAGAAAACCCGTCTAACCGTTTGATTAAAACATTGTGTTTTACTGATAAAGAGACGATAAATCGTCAGCTCATTATTGGTTTGGCGCATATGCCAAAATTCGTAGTGGAGAAAAACAACAATGAAGGCTGACATGAAGTTTTCTAAAAATATACCCGATAGATTGTTTTGTATATTCACTACTGCTTCTGGCATATGTTTTAAAGAAAAATTAAATTTTTTTTACGTTCAATAAAGAACATAGAAGTTAAAAACATTCTTTTGAAAGTGAAAATTATTATTGCATATGTTACTTTTATAAATTAATTTTTAAAATGTAGCTTTTTGTGCTGCATACGTATACTTACTGCTGTTTATTTATTTGTTAACATTTTGTTTTGCTTTTGAAGCGAAGCATGAGTGAAATTTTTTTTCTTGTTGTCATTTTGTTTTGATTTCGCTTTAACAACTTTTTTTCTTACGACAATTAAGCAAAGCAAGCGTTAATTTTTTTTTGTATGAGGAATTTTCTGCATTCGACATACAGTGGCGTGTGGAGCAAAACAATACTTAATAAATTTTAAAATAGTTGATATAGAGCAAAATTAATGTTTATTATCTCAGAAACCATAAAAAGTTTGGTGAAACCGGTTTTGGATTCAGAAAGGGGTATTTAAAAATACCCCATACCTAACTCAATTTTTTTTTAAATGGTCGGTAGGTCAAACCAATAATAAGCTGACGAAATATATCTAAAAAAAAATTACAAGACATGATTTGTGAGCGCTTAACAAATATTAAACGCTTACAATTACACATTAGTGTTGAGTGAAAAACGTAGCTATTAATTTGTTCCATTGTAATTTAGAAAAATGTATCAGTTTATAAGGGTGCGTGTAACCTGATAAATAAATTAAATAATTATAATGCGTTATTATTTTTTAGAAATGAAAACACCATAATATTTGTGTCAGGGGTGTTCTGAAAAGTAGTTTTTCAATAAGATTACTGTAAATAAAGAATTTTATGACAAATATTATTAGGGTTGCCATACGTACTGTTTTTAGCAGTACATGTACTGATTTTTTGCAATTGTACTGTTTTATGCATAACTCCTAAAACAGTACGCAAATGTACTGTTTTTTTACACTTGGTACAGTTTTTTGTACTTTTTTTTTTTCTAGTCTAGAAAAAACCAAGATATTAAACAAAACCCTCCTAAAGTCATATTTTTATAATATCCTAGTATTTAACAGTACATAGCTTGAAAAAATTTTGTTGTGTTCTAAACAAAAAAGTTCTAAAACAATAAGAGTTTTTACGCTGTGGTCATTCTCATAAATACACAGTAGAAATCTAAATTATAATGGGTGGGTCGCAGCAGTAGTATATTTTCATGTTGTTATTTTTAAGACATTGGAATTTATGGATACCCCTTCCAATAGTATTTAACTGTCCACACCTGAGAAAGACAAAAGCAAAATCAATTTTTTTTTAAATACTATATAAAAAGTTATTTTAACACAATTATCTTTAATTTTTAGATCTTTTTTAATTTTTGGGCATATTCTGGAAATCGAAATCACGTGAAATTGATAACACTGGTTTACAGCCAAAAATTACCAAGAACGCCACGTGCCTAGATAAGTTAACTTTGACCTCCTGAACACGAAAAACGCTGTAATTTTTTTTTCATTAGTTAAGTTTTTTAGATAACGGTACTTTTGTGTTTTTCGGTGTATGGTCCCACTTAAACCCTTGTGGA
This sequence comes from Pollenia angustigena, assembly GCA_930367215.1. Taxonomy (NCBI): domain Eukaryota; kingdom Metazoa; phylum Arthropoda; class Insecta; order Diptera; family Polleniidae; genus Pollenia; species Pollenia angustigena. Next base: position 176,011,470 of record OV884059.1, on the reverse strand, counting down.
GCCCAACCGAAAAGTCTGATCGAGATAAATGTTGGAAAGGCAACTGAATGCCTTTTCCGTCGATATGCTAAAAAATTTTATCTGATAAGAATTGGCTGAGTTATGGCACCTCAAAGTTCGAAATTTGCCTATTTTTTACGTTTTTTTCAAAATTTTTCATTTTTATTTCGTTTTTTTTTCTACGTTATAGTAAATATCTGGAATGTTTTATTTTTTAACCAAATAGTTTATTTTGTTACCAACATTTTAAGCGCAATTTGGAAAAAAGGGATGAAAAATAAAGTTTTTATTAAGGATTTTGTGGAACGACAATATTTTCATCCCATATAAAATTCCGCCTTTTTTTAACCATCAGTTTTAACGTATTTCGGTTGGGCTCCACAAGGGTTTGAGTGGGACCATACACCGAAAAACACAAAAGTACCGTTATCTAAAAAACTTAACTAATGAAAAAAAAAATTACAGCGTTTTTCGTGTTCAGGAGGTCAAAGTTAACTTATCTAGGCACGTGGCGTTCTTGGTAATTTTCCAAATTAAAAATTTGTAAAGCAGTGTAATGAACAAATTTGGAAAATTCTCCGAGTTCAAAATTTATAAAAATACCAAATACTGTTGAGGACCACTTTCCTTGACCTAAACTACTTTTGAAATAAGAAAAAGATAAGTTAATTTTTACAAAAATTTTATTGAAAATATTCATCGTTTTCAATTGCACTTGATTGTTTTACAGACAGAAATTTTTGTTTTGAATTTAATTGAAACTTGTTTTTTACTATTTCAAGATTTTGTAAAATAAAAATAAACCAAATTATGTTGTTTTGGATTTTATAGATTAATGGCCAATTTCACCAAGTTCAGGTATAATTAACTATTATTATAAATGTCAAAAACCTATTGTTATAGTAATAGTTAATTATAGCTGAACTTTTTAAAATTGTCCGTAAATAATTTAAGAATGGTTTGAAATTTGAAAATTAATTAAGGAAGCAAATATTTTCTCAAATTCTATATGATTTGTGCAATTATGTGTGTGGTGAAAATTGCTTTAAATACGAATATGTTTAGAAAATTGCTGAGGTAATTGTTTTAAGCTAAGTAAGGCTTTTCTCCTTTCTTATATGGCCTAAAGTGTTTTCGTTTTAAGCGCAAATGAAGTAATTTCGTATACTTATGAAATGCCATAAAATGGAAATCATTCCTTTGACGTTACGCAATTTAAGTGTATTTCTTAATATAATTGTTGATGAATATTCAATCAAAAGTTTAAAATATTTACCCCAAATTTCACCAAGTTCAGTTAAAACTAACATTTACTTTAACTTCCAGTTAACTGAACTTTGTGAAATTGGGGGTTAATAATTTAAATAAATAGTTATGTTTTCGTCAAAAAATGTACTGTTTTTTTCTTGATTGTACTGTTTTTTTGAATTCAATGTACTGTTTTTCCGAATTTAAAATCTGGCTACCCTAAATATTATACAAGTATTTCTCTATTAAACAGAATTTTATAACAAAAATTATAACATTAGATTAAAAGTGTATTAAAAATCACTTCCAAATTCTTGCGTTTTACGTTTTCGATTTCCACTACCCCCCTAATACATAAATGGGTCAATATCTTAAAAGCGAACTATAATTGTAAATTGTTAAAGGCTAAGTATAATTGTATATTGTAAAAGGAGGTATTTTTGGCTGTTTCTTAGGCCCGTTTTCACAACTTACCGATTGCTAAAGGTAGGATTTTATCGGCTGTATAAAAAGTGTTCTATTATAACAACTTTAATTTTAACTACCAGGTAGGATGAATCTTAATTTGCTTTATCGCTCACTTAAGGTTAAAGTAAAGTTTTAATAATGGAACACTTATTATAAGGCCGTTAAAAGTCTACTTTTAACTATCGGTAAGTTGTGAAAACGGGCCTTAGTGTTATTAGTTTTTAAATAGGGTTTAATTGTTCGAGAGTATTTCTATTATTGAAAATTCTCGTGTGTATTTGCAGTCAAATACTATTAAGGTTTTATTTAATTAAAAATGTTTTTGTTGCTACAAAGTTACAACGCCATAAATAATGAAAACCCGTATTTTGAAAGCGATTTATGCGACATTCGAAAAATAAATTTAAAAAAAAACCAAAACCCCGAATCGATTACCCTAATTGAAATGTAGTTACGTGTGTTACGGGTCTTCACATTTGGTTTGTCTGATAATATTCGCCTCAAGAAACATTTGCCAAGAAAATAACAAATACATATACATTTATAAAAGCCGTCTCGTGATAACCGAAAGCTAATAATTAACAGAGATATTCGATTTTATGATTATTTTTATCTTTGTATAAAAAGCCAAAAGTGTTATTCAAACAAGGACTATTTATTTCAAATTTGTTCAATACCCGTATCCCAAAGGAAACCTGAATATTTTGTAATGATAAGTATTTTGCTAAAATATTAAGCTTTCCACTGAATATGTATGTGCAGATACGTTAATTGAAATGTCTTCTTTGCTTTACACAAAAGAAATACTAAAGCATAGAAAAATTTCTCTCAAAATGAAAACTTATGATTTTTTTATGATCCTAAGAAAAGTTTTTATGTATTTATTCTATTCCCAATTGTAATTTTTAGAATTTCATTAATTTAACATTCAATTCTCTTATGGTAATTTAATTTTATTTCTTAAAATCCCCAATTGAATATATTTCCATGAATTGTTTTTCTTCTACCTACAACCTTCCTTAAAATCTAATGAACTGTACATTGGTGAATGAGTGCATGAATCAATGGTTTAGGCTTGTGTCAATATAAAGTACAATCTGCAATCTGTGTGTATTTTATTCTGGTACCTTAGTGTCACTTGGTAAAGACATTAATACTGCTCTAAGCACTAACGTCATGTACGTGGCATATACAATTTGAGCGTTTATTACCAAAAACAAATTTTTCATTTTAGCATAAAAACAACCCAAAAGCTGTCAGCCTACTTGTTTTAAAGTGAGGGGTTGTTAAACTTCATTGGCAGATTATTTTTGTATATTGGTCTCGAATAATTGGGTCAATTAAGGTTTATTTAAATATGTGTAAATTATGAATGCACCGTAAGAATACATTTCGATTGCTTGGAATTATTTCCGGAACCGCAAAAACTTAAACTTTTGGGAATTTTTTTGTTATTATTTTAATAATTTGAAATCCCCATTATTAACGACAATATTTTGCTAGACCAAACTTTAATCCTTTCTCATAAAAAAAGTATGTTTTCACAAAAATTGAGCAAAATAAAATACATTAGAATTACAGCAAGTATAAGCGCTTTAATTGTAAATCGGAAAGTGAAGGCTTTTTTACCCTTCAGTTACTGCAGCCATTAAATGCATTGGATTTCGGTCTGAATCATGCATTCATCCAAAGCAAAACGATCCATTCATTGATAAATTACTGTATTCCTCTTTATACTAATTTCGTAGTCGACGGTAACGCATCCGCTACTAACTCCATTCCACCAGTGCCACCATTGTCTGACGATTCGGTAGATGCTGTAACGATTCTGTGTTTGGTGGTTCTAAGTTTGGGAACGAGGCTACCTATTAGATTCGGCTGTGCTCGTCGTATGGGGAGGGTTGTGTAATGTTCCCAATAGCAAAAGGTTAAAAAAATTTAAGAATCGAAACCGGAAACTTTACTTTAGGTAGCATGACTAAAAATAATGACCTACAGAGTAAGAGGGAGAAGATAGAAGAAAGAATTGAGAAGTGGTTGCTGATTGTAAGGTAGCTTGAGGTGAAATTCACTACCCTATGACTTAGCCCGCCCACCATGCTGACAGTAAGTAAATAGTTCTTTGTCAGCCCAATATGAAATAAAATAAAGAAAACGAAAACTAAATTATCCTATATACCTCCATACCCTACTTCACCTTTCGTAATAATAACAAATTTAGAATCTCATGTAATATAACATTATAATATTTCAATTATTTTTATTTATAAAAAAAAATTAAGTTATTAAAACAACAACAACAAAAAAAATTTGCGAATATGACCGTTAAACTAGAATAAAACTACTTAATATTAAAAGGTATCAACAATAAATCCCCATAAGTTTGGAAATAAATATATATTTATATATTAAAATTCAATTAATAAAAATAAAGTATTTCAATTTATAGATCAATGAAGATACTTCGTTAAATTTCATGCAAAAATTGTTAGTTATGAAAAGTTAAAAAAAAAAATTAACTATAAGTAACTTGGGTGTGTATGGTGTTTTAATATTCGTAATGAAAATATTCTACATTTATAAACAATATCTAATGTTTACATATTTTACTTGCAACATTAGTTATGAAAGATTTATTTGCAACATCGGCATATTTAGGATTCATAATTAAACATTGGAAGCTCTAGAAGCAATGGTGTACTTTAGCAACATCCAATGTTTTTGGTATTTAGTTTAATTTTCAAAAAAAATTATATGTCGATTAAATATACATATATATATTACTAATAAGAAGAGTATAAGAGAGTGTTTCGAGTTATGACATTGCAGTCGTCAGGCGCCAGATGACAGATGAAATATTGATCAGTAGGTTTATCGACGTATATATACAAGCAGAGAGTGTATCTGCGGTTTAAACTATACTGAGATTGTATTTGGTCATAGCCAAATCACAGATACACCATGCTTAAATGTTTTTGATTAAATAAAAAAAAATTCTATATGTTTTTCTAGACGAGCCTGTTATGGGTGAGTATTTCAAATAGTCTCAAATGTGTGTGTGATGTCTAGGTAAAGTTGTTTTATCACAACTAACAAAAAAAATTTAATTTAATTTATTTAAGTTTAGGTAATATAGAATCTAAATATAACGATATTTTCTTTTTCCTCCGTTTAATTTTTGTTCCAAAATTGGAATGTAAGTTAAATTGACGTTTAGTTTAGGCTATTTATAGCCACAATTTGAGAAGAATTTAACGCAATTGGTTTGTAAATTGTATCAACAATTACGGTGTCATATTCCAGAGACTTATTTGATTAAAAGAGAAAACCTTTGCCTCCTCTGGTCACCCTACTGAACAAAAAAGGGTGACAGAGATAGTTCTAACTATAGTTAAGTTTGTCTCTCAGCACTTATAAAAAGGGTTGAAATAAACCACAAGTGGGATGTTTTCCCTTATGAGCGTAGACACTTGAAATTTTCCTCACACACTGGTTTAATTGAATCGCTAGGTTTTTATATGTAAGTGGTGATGATTATAAAAATATTCCTTTTATAGAAGCCAATTTTCCCCTGTTAATCCCCACTTTATCGTTCTTGCAATTGTGGGTAATTGAATCTTTACTCCTCTTTACTTCTCTAAATGTCGAAATCCTCGTCAACGATTGAATTCCAAAATAGAATTTCCCCGGTAAATTTAAGGACTGAATATTTTCCAAATAAACTTTCAAATGTTCGCAATTTATTAAAATTAACTGAATTTATTTTTTTTTTTCCTATATTTTCGACCGACTCGTTTAGAAATAATTTTTCAAATAACAAAATTTTCAACATATTAAAAAAAATATAAAATTGAAAAATCAAAGCCTATCACTATTAAAATTTTCGAATAGGAAAATGAATAAGAATTTTCCTACACATGAAACGAAATATTAGTAAAATGATATCAAAATGTACCAGAACTTTCGTAAATTATTACCAAAACACGTCGCCATCACAAAACAGATGAAATACTGAGGACACTGTAGAATTTCATCTGAAACAAGGTGACTATTTTTACATACTATGTCCAAATGTCCTTCATATGATAAACCCCTACATGTTTGCCGTTACTGTCCTCGAGCTCGTAATTTACGTTACCAATCCTCCGTTTTACAATAGCCTTAACACATGTTGGAGCAAGCTTGGCATTGAAATTACCCGCCAGTGAGCTTTGTACGAAATTTCGCCGAAAAACAGTTTGACCAATATTGAATTCCCGCCTGCGTGATCTCAAATTGTAGGTCCGAACATTACGTTCATACGCGTCTTTTATCTTTGTCCGTATAGAGTCACGTAAAAGTGTAAAATTGTCCTGTCTTTCTAATTGTGTATCTGTCTCCGCCAACAGTTTGAGATTACGTAAAATTTGATAGTCCAGTCCATGTGTAATCATAGTCTGTCCGAACACTAAGTTATAAGGGGTCCGTCCGGTGGTCTGATGAACGCAGCTACGAATAGCACAATTGACACTAGGAAGATATTCATCCCATTGTCGTTGGTCATTTCGAATGTAAGAGCGTAGAGCCTCATTTATGGAGCGGTTTACCCTCTCACTTGCGTTGGACTGTGGGCTATGTACAGCGGTGAATTGGTGTTGAATTCCAAATTTGTCGACTATCTTTTTGAATTCATTTGACTTGAATTGGCTTCCATTATCTGAAACAATAATCTCCGGAACACCAAAACACGTAAATACTTCGTTCAGAAGATAATCGACTATCGGCTTGGTTACAAATTTCTTTAAGGGCTTCAAAAACGTAAATTTCGTGAAGTGGTCAAGAATTATTAAAATACCTATATTTCCGGATTTAGTACGTGGGAACGGTCCTATAAGGTCCATATAAAGACGTTGGAATGGCCGTTCGGTTTCAACCATCTGGCCCATAGGTGGTTTAAGACATGATGTTGGTGCTTTGGATGTTTTGCACAATTCGCAGTTGAGGACGTACTCCTTGACGTCGGAAACTAATTTTGGCCAAAAGAAGAATGTTCTGATTCTGTGCACGGTTTTGGCTATACCTCCATGTCCTGCGTGTGGTATGTCATGAGCAGCGTAAATGACATCTTTGCGCAGCTCATCAGGCACATACAATTTCCATGAATCCGACTCATCGAAGTTGCCAGAAGTGAAACCTGTCCTCTTATAGATATACTTGTCCACTACTCGGTAGTCGGGAGTATCAAGCTTTGAAAATTCCAATTTTAAACGGCAATACTCTTGGCTATTAAAGGCTGTAGATTGCAAATCTACAGATGGCAAAGTTTCTATATCCAAAGCAGCTATGTCACTGTCTTCTTCGAATGCTCGGGATAACGCATCCGGCACAACATTTTCGCTCCCTTTCCGGTGTTCGATTGTAAAATCAAAACCTTGTAGCTTAAGCGCCCACCTGGCCAAACGTCCGGCAAGGTCCTTCTGTCGCATAAGCCATTTGAGGCTGGCGTGGTCAGTTATGACCTTGAACTCGTGACCCTCAATATAAGCCCGAAACTTCTTAATGGCAAGAATAACAGCCAAACACTCAAGCTCCGTGATGGAATAATTCCTTTGGGCTTTATTAAGTTTTTGAGACATGAACGCAATTGGCCGTTCGATGCCATCGTCGTCGACCTGTGCCAACACGGCGCCGATACCATAAGTACTTGCGTCGCATTGAACTACAAACGGTTTTTCGAAATCGGCGTGTACCAAAACGGGAGCTGACGTTAATTTAGTTTTGACGCTGTCAAAGGACTTCTGAGCGTCGACTGTCCATACAAAGGTTTTACGTTTCGACAAGAGCTCAGTCATTGGAAAAGTCACAGTTGCGTAATCGTCAATGAAACGACGATACCAGCCCGCCATACCAAGAAATTGGCGTAGCTGGCGCACTGTTTTAGGAACCGGAAACTCAGAAATGGCCTTCACCTTTCCCGGATCAACTCTTAATGATCCTTCCCCTACAATGTATCCCAGATACTGAACCTTGCGTAAACAAAATGAGCTCTTCTTAACATTGATAGTTAAGTTGGCTCGGCGAAGTTGTGTGGCCACCTCCTGCAAGTGTGTCATGTGTTCGTCAAAGTCTTTCGAAATAATTAATAAATCGTCCAAGTACACAAAAACATTTGTTTTAAGGTTATACGGAATGATACGGTCCATTAGTCTGCACATTGTTTGTGGTGCGTTACACAATCCAAACGGCATTCTTGTGAATTGGTACAATGGCCGATTAGGGATTGTGAATGCAGTCTTCTGTCGAGATTCTTCATCCAATTTAATTTGCCAAAAGGCATCCTTGAGATCCACTTTTGAAATATAATAAATTGGAGGAAGTCTCGAAATAAGTCCGTCTATGTTCGGTATCGGGTAAGAGTCTTTTATAGTCACAGTATTCAATTTACGACTGTCTAAGCAAAACCTCACTTTCCCAGGTTTAACAATCAAAACCCCTGGAGATGACCAAGGTGATGTTGGGCATTCTTCAATAACACCTAATTGCTGCATCCTGTCCACTTCACCACATAAAAGTTTTTCCCTGGCTGGTGAAATAGGGTAGTACCTTTGTTTGATAGGGGAGGAATTGCCAGTATCGATTTTGTGTTCTAGCAATGTAGTGCATCCTAAACCGTCACGGTCAGAATTTGGGTAATAATCAATTACTTTTTGTAATTGTTGCCTCTGGGATAGAGATAACGGTATTTCATCCGAATCTACGTCGGAAACTATCCCACTGATGGTTATCATGGGAACGATTTGGATCCCAAATTTCTCCCAGAAGTCCATCCCACATATCACGTCCTGGGTAATAGAAGGTATTACCAAGAAATCAATTGATTTCTGTTGACCACTGTAAGTTATATCTAACGTCACAGTACCTAAAACTTGCTGACGTTGTCCGTCTGCTGTTTTGACGTTACCCAAACCACGTCTGAAATGGTGAAAATTTAATATTTCCGTCCCAAGCTCACCACCAATTACATTTACATTTGCGCCACTGTCCATTAAAGCCAAATAATTTTTATTTAGAATATTCAATCTAATGTAGGGTCTATTATCGTCTTCTATATTTATTAAAGAAGAAACAACATACGTTCGAAAATGTTTTCTACGCTCATAAAATTGACGTATCCTTCTAGAGGATCGGGTTGGCTTAGGTTTTATATTTGGTTCGCAGAAGATTCTTGCTCTAATACGATTATATTCCCCAAGGCGAATGTGGTAAGGTCGTTGCAGAGGGTGTAATTTCTGTAAATCAGATTTATTTTCAGTATTGTCAAGTACATGTCGAAAGTCAGGTAAATTGGAACGTCCCGGTTTTACGTCCGAAGAAATGTCGCGAGTTATATCTTTTCCGGATGTCCGTCCTTCGTCGCACGAACATCCCTTTTCACGTTTCCCCGCTTTGATAGACAATTGAGACAGTTGGGCTTGTAAATATTCTTGGCCCCACAACCGTAACAAAATACTGTCCTCGGTTCCAAACAATCAATGAAACTGTGACCAACGTTGTCGCAATTCCAACATTTTCCCGACTTAATCCCACAACAAATTCCCGAATCGTTCTCGTCCATTTCGTCGGTTATTTGAGTGTCAGTTTCTACAATTTCGGACAACTGTTTTTGAATTGAACGTTTGTGCGAACTCGAAGAAAAATCCTTCATAAATTTTTCGTACCTTCGTACGGCACGTCTCAATTGGGGTAAACGAGTAATCTCGAGATGTAAGATCTCGTGTCTTACCTCGGGTCTTAAATTGCGTTGGATCGTCTCGCATAAATCATTTTCGGTAAATGGGGTTCTCAATCTGTCACAAAGTGTTATAATTGCGTCATAAAATTCATCGAAGGTCTCGTTCGGTCTTTGTTTACGTCGTAAAATGGTGTCCTTAATGTCAAAGTCTGTTGTAAAGTCTTTATATTGACGCTTCAAAGCGTCACATAAGTCGTCCCAGTCCATGAATTCTGTTGTCCTGTGGTACCGCCAATACCATTTAAGGGCTTTACCCTCGAAAAGTAAATGAGCATGCTCACATAGTAAATCAAAATCCCCCCTAAGATTGGATCTTGTGAGGGTATTGACTCTGTAAATGAATTCCTCGATACTGATTTCCGAGGAATCACCCGTGAACCGAATTCTCCAATTACGAATTATGTTGAGAATTCGTTCTGAATTTGAACCGAAGTCCCTGGTACCACGATCATCACGTCCTTGTCTAGAAGTTACACTTCTATTATCCTCATCAACAGGATTTGTGTCCATTCGTCTTGTCATATTTTGTAATCTGTCCTGTCTATCCGGTATCCGACCCGACGAGTCGACATTCCGCATGCTATTAGCAATCATGTCCGCTATTTCGTTCCTAAACCCGCTCATTGTCTCATGGACAATTTGTCGAACGCGGGCATCATTCGCAGATTCCTGTTCGACTGCTTCCCGACGAGCTTGTTGACGGGTCCAAGGTCGATTTGTAAGTCTAGATGCGTCACCGCCGGCGGCTTCATCTAACGTCATGGTTCTGTTGGCCGTCTCCTGTCCCACATTCGTAGGAATGTCTTCACAGCTACGAACCACAAACATAGTTACAAGTCAAGGGTAAATTTAACAGTAAAGTCAATAAATTGGAAACAAGTAAAAAAAAAACCTGACTGAAATATTCAGTAAATTTTCAAAAACACTAGTTATTACGATATATAAATTTACTACTACTCGGTGAAGTAAAATGGGTAGAACATATGCAGCTAACATTAAATAAAATAAAAGAAATAAATAATCTACGCAATCATCAACATAACCACTGAATAAAAGTAAAGTTGTTTGTTGCTCACTTTAAATGGAAACTTTTGACAGAAGCCAAAAGAATGAAGTCCAAGATTAAAGTGAGACAACGGTTTGAAATGAGGGAGTGATTATCCGGTGCGGGAAAGTAACAATCTATCATCATTAACTTTTACGTCCACACATCCGGAAAAATCAAACAAGAAAACTAAATTTTGAAGCAAGAGAAAAGTTACTAAACGAAAAGTTCAAAGACTAGAAAGAGAAAGAGAGGAAGGAATGAGTCGAACGAGTATTGTACCGAAACCGTCCATTACAACTTCTCTAGTTCGAACCCAAACCCTGATAACTGAAGTCCTATCAAATGAAAACCGGGAATTGGTTATTATATTAATAATGACCAATTAAGTCCTCAGATCCAAGTAATAAAACAAAAGCTAAAAATAAACGGAAAATGAAAAGAAAAGAGAAATGAAAAACTAAGCAAATCACCACCCCAAAAAGGATTCAAAGAGACCTCAGCATCTAGATGACAATTGCACTAAAAATCTAAAACTTACGAAAGCTGAGGCCCCACGTTGGGCGCCAAATATCTCCTGTAACGATTCTGTGTTTGGTGGTTCTAAGTTTGGGAACGAGGCTACCTATTAGATTCGGCTGTGCTCGTCGTATGGGGAGGGTTGTGTAATGTTCCCAATAGCAAAAGGTTAAAAAAATTTAAGAATCGAAACCGGAAACTTTACTTTAGGTAGCATGACTAAAAATAATGACCTACAGAGTAAGAGGGAGAAGATAGAAGAAAGAATTGAGAAGTGGTTGCTGATTGTAAGGTAGCTTGAGGTGAAATTCACTACCCTATGACTTAGCCCGCCCACCATGCTGACAGTAAGTAAATAGTTCTTTGTCAGCCCAATATGAAATAAAATAAAGAAAACGAAAACTAAATTATCCTATATACCTCCATACCCTACTTCACCTTTCGTAATAATAACAAATTTAGAATCTCATGTAATATAACATTATAATATTTCAATTATTTTTATTTATAAAAAAAAATTAAGTTATTAAAACAACAACAACAAAAAAAATTTGCGAATATGACCGTTAAACTAGAATAAAACTACTTAATATTAAAAGGTATCAACAATAAATCCCCATAAGTTTGGAAATAAATATATATTTATATATTAAAATTCAATTAATAAAAATAAAGTATTTCAATTTATAGATCAATGAAGATACTTCGTTAAATTTCATGCAAAAATTGTTAGTTATGAAAAGTTAAAAAAAAAAATTAACTATAAGTAACTTGGGTGTGTATGGTGTTTTAATATTCGTAATGAAAATATTCTACATTTATAAACAATATCTAATGTTTACATATTTTACTTGCAACATTAGTTATGAAAGATTTATTTGCAACATCGGCATATTTAGGATTCATAATTAAACATTGGAAGCTCTAGAAGCAATGGTGTACTTTAGCAACATCCAATGTTTTTGGTATTTAGTTTAATTTTCAAAAAAAATTATATGTCGATTAAATATACATATGGGCATTTCTCTAATGTCGAATGCGACATTCGTACGCCTAAAAAGTGAAAAAAAACATATATCAAAACATTAATTTTATTTTGACAAAAGGCGAAACTTATAGCTCTTGATTAGCACCATAATTTGTGGTAAAGATTGGTTTTGAGCAATTGTTCGTTTTCAAGAAAATTAAAAAAAACCAAGGCATTTGCATGCGACAAAAACAGAAGTCGCTTTTACGGCAAACAGTTCAAACACTGATTTCAGCGAAACTTGATAAAATATTTTAATGCGACTAATTTAAAATGTTATGCATTGGTGTATCTTAATAATGCTTTTTATTTCATTCAAAAATATTGTGTAGTTTGTTTTTTATTTAATTTTAATCACTGTCGCACGCTACGAGTTGCATGCGACATTTTGTTCCATCATACTTTTATGTTTATTATTTTTAATTTTTAATAAAAACAAATAAAAATAAATTTATTTATCTTATGCTAAGTTCACACTTAGCTTTTTAAACGCGTTTAAGCAAAATGTTGATTTAGCTAATCAAAGCCGTTCCCATTACATTTAAGATGATTAAGATGACAGATGATAAGAAAAAAAACACACAACAAACACACAAAAAAACAACAAACCAATTTATATTTCTTTAAGGTATTAAAAATGTATAAAAACACTTTTATAAAGTTATCAGAAGATTATTTTAATCATTTTAATGATGAAATTGTGAAAATTTATGAATTATTTAAGGAAAAAAATAAAAACATTAAGCAGAAATCTTGGCCGGTTGTACACGATCATGTTGGCGATTCTACATTTGACGTATGTTCAGTGGATTCTATGTGGTTTATGAAGTGATTTAGTTGTAATCATGTCAATTTGAAGTGATTAACAAATCACTTCAATGTATGGGTAATCATCTCGATTTTGAAGTGATTAGAGCTTAATCACGTTCGAGCTGCTTAAACGCGTTTAAGAACCCAAGTGTGAACATAGTATTATATGTATGTAAAGTATTTGTAAAGACAAAGAAAAGAAACTAACTTAACTTTATTTTTCTCGGCGCTGTTTTTACTTATCTACATTCAAACATTTTATTATTTGTATTTACATAATCAAAGAAAGATATTTTATTTATGCATTTTACACTTACGATGTCGCACGCTACAAAATTCAAATAAGTACCAAGAGCAAAGCGTTGATTTTTTTCCAACAAAATTTTTTTTATTTAAATCGCAATATAAATCTCTGTTTGTAACAAATATTTGCTTCGCATTATACAAATACCTATGACGCACTGATAACAAATGTTATTTTTCAATGTCGCACGATACATCAAAATATATGGTAAAGCAAAGAAAAAATTTACCGTAATTGGCAATCGCATCGTTCCTTTTACATTTTTCTTATATTCTTTGAATATTAACTGATATTTAAAAAAGATTTTTAAATGCATAATGTTTCTCATTTAGATCATTTAGCAAAACAAATCTTGCAATAGAAAGGTTCAAAACAGAACTTCTGCACTTGTTCGACTTTGCATTTGAATATTTCAAAGTGTGTTATGAATAAATGTAAAATTTGTTTACATTATTGAAAGTTGATAGATTCCCTATAAAAATATGTTAAAACAACATACTTTTATAGACTTTGAATTTTTTGGCTGCGGTTGACATTTCTGGAGAAATGCCCATATATATATTACTAATAAGAAGAGTATAAGAGAGTGTTTCGAGTTATGACAGAAATAAAAAATATACCAATAACAATCAACTTACTTATTAAGATTCCATTGCAGTCGTCAGGCGCCAGATGACAGATGAAATATTGATCAGTAGGTTTATCGACGTATATATACAAGCAGAGAGTGTATCTGCGGTTTAAACTATACTGAGATTGTATTTGGTCATAGCCAAATCACAGATACACCATGCTTAAATGTTTTTGATTAAATAAAAAAAAATTCTATATGTTTTTCTAGACGAGCCTGTTATGGGTGAGTATTTCAAATAGTCTCAAATGTGTGTGTGATGTCTAGGTAAAGTTGTTTTATCACAACTAACAAAAAAAATTTAATTTAATTTATTTAAGTTTAGGTAATATAGAATCTAAATATAACGATATTTTCTTTTTCCTCCGTTTAATTTTTGTTCCAAAATTGGAATGTAAGTTAAATTGACGTTTAGTTTAGGCTATTTATAGCCACAATTTGAGAAGAATTTAACGCAATTGGTTTGTAAATTGTATCAACAATTACGGTGTCATATTCCAGAGACTTATTTGATTAAAAGAGAAAACCTTTGCCTCCTCTGGTCACCCTACTGAACAAAAAAGGGTGCCAGAGATAGTTCTAACTATAGTTAAGTTTGTCTCTCAGCACTTATAAAAAGGGTTGAAATAAACCACAAGTGGGATGTTTTCCCTTATGAGCGTAGACACTTGAAATTTTCCTCACACACTGGTTTAATTGAATCGCTAGGTTTTTATATGTAAGTGGTGATGATTATAAAAATATTCCTTTTATAGAAGCCAATTTTCCCCTGTTAATCCCCACTTTATCGTTCTTGCAATTGTGGGTAATTGAATCTTTACTCCTCTTTACTTCTCTAAATGTCGAAATCCTCGTCAACGATTGAATTCCAAAATAGAATTTCCCCGGTAAATTTAAGGACTGAATATTTTCCAAATAAACTTTCAAATGTTCGCAATTTATTAAAATTAACTGAATTTATTTTTTTTTTTCCTATATTTTCGACCGACTCGTTTAGAAATAATTTTTCAAATAACAAAATTTTCAACATATTAAAAAAAATATAAAATTGAAAAATCAAAGCCTATCACTATTAAAATTTTCGAATAGGAAAATGAATAAGAATTTTCCTACACATGAAACGAAATATTAGTAAAATGATATCAAAATGTACCAGAACTTTCGTAAATTATTACCAAAACACGTCGCCATCACAATGCTGTGAACTGCACTCTATTTGAATAAATATTGAATACAATAAAGTTGTTTGTCTTCTACAATAAACATTACTTATCTTTATCGCTTGTAATCGCTGTTATTCTTCGGCCTCCTCATGTTCCAATTTTTGTTGCTCAATGCCAACCAGAGCCATGCCCAGGCCAATCATGCTGACCGGATGCGCAAGCTAAAACTCTATATTCTCCTCTATCGCAATCTTTCTGAGCGGATTAACATTGGCAATATCGAAGATATCTTTTTTTTCTTCGATAAAATTTTCTTCTTTAAACTTACGCGACGGTCCTCCTCTTGTTGTGCTCTTGTGCAATTTCCTCTACTCCTAGTACAATTCGTCAAATTTTTTTTTACCGAATACTTATCTCGCGTCGGAACTTGCGGCCATTGTTAAACTCTTAGATACAACTTTCATCGTCTGGCAATTTCGAATCATACAAATCGATCGATTCAGTTGGTGACGCTAAAGAAGCAATAAATTGCCCAACAGAATTTTTGAACTCACTGGATTTGCCAGGTATGTCCCTACACCTTCTACGACTGAAAGTTGGATATCCAGTTATTTTACTTTGGAGCCCTCCACGGCTGTGCAATGGTATGCGATCAGTCATTAAAATATTGATTTCGAAGCAACAATTTTGAAGAGCTAATTGTATTTGTACTTTAGTCTGGGATATAATTATGAAAGCTTGAGTTTTTTGGGAAGGCGGTCATCGTCTTCAGCGGTTCATTCCTCTTGCTGTCATATATCCAGTCCCCACACACTTCAAATATATTGGATACCGTAGTCCAAAAAAAAAGTTTTGATGGAGGTTAACATAAAAAAAAATTAATCCGAAATCTCAGAATTTATCGATAAAATCTGGTTTTCGTGATATCTTCACTTAAAGTTAAAAAACACGATTTTTGCCAATTCGAGACGTTATAACTGCGCGAGTTAATCATTATTTATAAAACCTAATATACTGTCTGAGCTTGCTACAAATAACATTGATGCTAAACCTGTGTAATATCTTGTTCCTTCTCTTAGATATCTAAACCTGAAGTTTGAAAAACCCGATTTATCGGTATATTCGTAGTATTTATTTTGTTAATTTTCTATGAAACTTTTATTTTATTGAAGTGCTTGGATCCATTACGTACAAAATACAATGTCATTTAAATGACCGCCTCTACACACAGAAAAAAATCAATGTAAAATCGTCGAAAACAAGGTTGATTTTACCGTTTTCGGTAGTAATTTTGCTTCATTGTTACTTCATGTTAATTTAACATGATTTTACAATAGTGGTATTCACACCGAACTTGTTAATTTGTTACTCGGTAGTTTGTTAATTTGTTAGTTACCAACTGTGAACGACCCCATTTTTAAAACTTTGTTAGTCTGGTAACTTTAAAATAAAAAATTCATTTAATTAACATACTTACTCTCAATGTACACGAAAAGTGCCAAAACACAAATATTTTTTTAGAAATTTATCTATTTTATTTAGAAACTGCAAAAGCTGATTGTGAGTTACCAACTAACAACTTTTTTATCAGGGGTGCCGTGTTGTTAATTTGTTATATGTTAATCCGGTAGCGCGTTAAATATACAAAAAAAAAATGCTTGTAAAAAAGTAACGATCAAAGACTAACAAGCTCGGTGTGAATACCATTAATATCTTTTGAATTAACTATAATTCATGTTAATTTAACATTGCAGTAAAGTTAGAGCAAAATGTCATTTACATTGAAAAGTAACAACCCGAATCACGTTGAATGAAAGTTATTTCAAGTTGAAACAAAGTGAATGTCATGTAGAATCAAAATGTTTTGAGTATGAAATAACAGTGTGAAGAAGCTTCAGAGACAACATATGCATTTATTTGCATCAAATTGAATGATCTTGGTGTCCAATTGAAGTCGCTAAAACGTGAAATTACGCGTTCTGGAAAACCAGTTGTGATGTGTGGCTCGTGGCACCGTCTTGTTAAGACCACATATGACGACATCTGTAACGCTTCCAGCCTGGATGATGACCATAAAGCTAGAAGTCCAAAACATTTATGCGGCGTTACTACAAGTAAAATATTATTATATATAACAAAATCAGCTGATTTGTTCGAAACTTGATACGTAAAACAACACAGGTTCTCCTTTTTTGACAGCTGTGATAAAAAACCGTATAATGCATGGTGTGGACCTCCAGTTTAATCACCCCGTAATGCTCGAAAGGTGGCCACGTTTGAACCACCACTTTTGTCGAAAGCAGGGCTCGTCAAAGAATAGTTCTAGCTCCGCTGAATTTTTTTTTAGTCCGATTCGGATTCCGACTCCTACTTTTACATTGATTCTAAATGTATATGAGATAGGTCCTTATTCGACTTTAAACTCTTTTTTTTTTTAATGCAGTACCATTTAAATGGTTATATATAGCAAGAAAATTATTCTGTAAAACTTTAAAATCGATATTTTAAATATTGCATTGCCAATTTCGAAGAATTTTTATTTTGGAAAATATTAGAAAATTTTTAATGCCGTACAATTTTGAATTCGGAGTCGCGAGGTTTTGTGGGTACTTCAGTACAAAAACCTCAACTCAGACTCCACAAATGCATGGTCTTCGTTTAATATTTTTAAACGAATCATATTCGTAAATGGCAAATCTTTCACTAAATAAATGACAGATGACCGATGTTTAAGATCTGAGAGCCCTGCCAGACCAGCGGTTTTGAAACCAATGGATAACCTTGTATAAACACAAATATTTAACAACTGAAAAGGAACTTAATGCTGTTTCCTACAACAGCTTTTACATTCTTATGGCAATTTTCTCAATGTATCGACAAACTGTCTGTTACTTAATGTCAACATAAATTTATTGGACTGATAAAAAAACATTGTTTTGAGTTGGCAACACCACTCAAAATACATGTAAAAGTTGGGAGTCAGCTGATTGAATATATCTGTACGGCAAATAAAAGGAAAATAAATAATTGGCGGACGATTGCCGGTTAGCTCTGCGATAAAATCGAATCAAATGAGACATTGAGAAAACCAAATTTCTTAAATGTGCAGTTTTTCGTTGGGAAAAAAGATAATCGCCTAATGAGAAAATGGACATTAATTAAATATTAAAAAGGCATTATAACATGGCGTGCAAAGGCCTTATAAAATAAGTAAGAAATAAGCCTTATTAAGCCTTGTGTAAGAAAAGATCTTTTCAAAGAAAAGAGAGGGGAATGTGGTAAGATCATTAGAAATGCGTTTGTTGACATTCCTGAAAGTCTTAAAATTAGACTCTCCCTTGGCTTGAAATGATAAAGATGTGTGTGTATATCCGAGTGTTAATATATATACTTAATAAACATTCCAGGTGTTCAATTGTTTGTGGTTTATCGACGTAGACAAGTGACTTAACATTAACCCAAAGAAAATAATCCAATGGGGTTAAATCACACAATCGTGGTGACGAATTAATTGAGCCATTACGTGAAGTTATTATTGAATAAAAATTCAAAATCAATATCAATTTGTGCTTTAGCAAATTCGCCGAGTTGGCAGCATATACGATGGTCGTTTGGCTTTGATTCCAGCATAAGTTGAATTTTGGAAGTCTTTTAGCCAAGATCCTTTCATAAAATATTCCATAAAGTGGAAGGACACAACCCCAGTTGCTGAGAATGGCGACGAATTGGTTGATAAGGATCATCTTCAATGCGTTCCTGTACAGCGGCTATAGCTTCTTCAGTGCGCACTTTTCGGCGTCTCACGGGATGCACATTATCAGTAACAGTAAATGTGGTTTGAAAACGATCTATTGTAATTCGAATTAGACGCTCTGCAGGACGATTATGTACGCCACAAAATAGAAAAAGTGCACGATGAGTTTGACGATTAGAACAATTATTTTGATTACAAATTTCAACAATTTGCACGCGTTGCCCTGGTGTAAGCCAATTCATAATGAAATTTCAAAGCAAACTTAACAAAAAGCAATTATCAGCTGTTAAATAGATGGTCAAATAATGCAGTGATACCAACTCAAAGTTGTGACACTCTAAAAAAACGTTTTATATGTAAAAATAAGTGTGATAAAAAAAAGTTTAAAAATAAACAATGCAAATATACATAAATAGGATTATAATTTTCTAACACATTTTTTTTTAAATATCAAGTTTAATATCTAGAATTATCTATTCTATCTAACACGAAGACTAAGAAAGTGTTAATTTTTGCTTACAGAAGGCCACATATTTGAAATTTTCTTAACAAAAACTTTATAAAATTAAAAAAAAGCTGACACAAAGATACATATGCATAAATTTTTATGGTAAATTCATGCTTTACAGTTTAATAACACACACTCACGCCCACATAAGCCCAGTTTCATAAATACATATATTTTCGCATAAACAGGATACGGGAAACTAAAAACCCAATCATGAGCAACAGACATGTGTATTTTTTATGTTTTGGTGCATGTGTGATTGAAGTAATTGTTTGCATACACCAACTGTTTGCCATTCATGCATTCAGTCACTCACTCACTTAAGCTTATGAGCAGAGCAGACTTCCTTTTTTCCCATTTTTTTTTTTTTTTTTGATAAATTTGCTTGTTTTAGTTTCGTTGTTGTTGTTGCCATCAAATAGAGAAAAGTAGACATCACATTTATAGTTGAACTCTCATACACTCATGCAAACAAACTTAAATCATTTGCATTTTAATGGAATTGAACACGTTAAAAACAAATTTGTCTGTGTGTGTTTGTGTGTATGTACTTGAGTATGGATATACAAACACACTTGTTCGAATGCGGGTTATAAAAACATATTTCTTTTTTTAAATACTACCACCATGGTTTCATTCTTAGCATTCAAGGTAATCTGAGGTATAAGCTTAAAAGCGTTAGAAACATTGATGGACATGCATACGTACGACTTACGATGTGATTTGTTGTTGACTGTAAACTTAAAATAATTTACAATATTTGTTGAAAGTTTTTCATTCTGTTTTTTTATAGTTAAAATTTTTGAAATTATCTTGTTATCAACTTTTTTTTTGGTATACATAGATCAAACGTCGGGGATTCTATTATGTGGTACTTTTTAATACCATTATGTAATAGATATGCAAAGACAAAAAAAAAAATCTTTGTAAGGCTGCCCACGTAAAATAAGTTTCGTTCGCAATCGGTCTTTCAGCTAAAACAGTTAACAAAAACCAAAACTTGAAGTAAGTTATTAAAAATTGGAATTTGAAACAGGGATGAATATAACTGCAATCTATTTTGGTACATTTAAGACCTAATTGTGCCTAGGTACAATCAAACATATTCAATTTGTACCAAAAATAGTTTTAAATTAATTCCTCAAAAGTTTTCTGCACCTTTATATCGTATATTTTACATGGAAATGACATTTCATAAATTTGGAAATATACAATGGCATTAAGGGTTTTCAGTGTTGCACAGAAAAAATTCCCCGTAGTTTTAGTCGTACTAGAGTGTTTTTCGAGAGGGGTTTTATATTGGGTATATGATAAATTATGGAAATTAAAACATACCAAAACTTATTACAATATCATTTTTTATTATGGTTTTAGGTGGACTTAACTGTTTTCTGAGACAAGACTTCATATGCGGACTAGTAAATTATAGACCGATCTTCACGAAATGTAACAGTTTGATTTTTAGAACGAATTTGTTGAAAACTCATATCAATATATTTGATTCTTAGCTTTTTTCCTACTGAGCCGATTTTGGTGAATTTCAATCCCAAACCTTTAGGAGAACGAGAAACAAATTGCTACCAATGTTCTGTCTTGAAAAAGTGAGCGTGATTTTAATATACAGACAGACAGATGCACAGGAAGACGGTCATGTCTAAATCGACTTAGAATCACTCAAGGATTATTAAAAAAGTTTCACACAGAACGACAAACTTAGTATGCCCTCATCACAACTATTTGTTTACCAATAGCCTCAGAATCCCTTTCTGAATCGATCTTAAGATGACCGTCGGTCCGGCTGGCTCTTCATATAAGTCTTGTTGCAAAGTACAAGTAGCAATTTAGGAGATAATTTGATGAAATTTGGGGCTAAGCTTCTAATTGTCACAATGGCCAAATGGTTAGCATCGGTCCATAATTTCACATAGCCACCATTGAAGCTTCTATCCGGTATAGAGTCTTTGTGCCTAAAACCATCTTAATGGTTGGTATTTATATTAAATTTTGTCCCAACTTATTCGATTGCATTCAAAATTATCTTACCAAAATTTATTAGAATCGGTTCATATTTGACCATAGCTCAATACAAATAGTATTCCCGAAAATTGCTTTTAATACCATGACATCCTTATAAGTGTGGTATTTACATACAAAATGGCGACAATAACTTTTACGATAGCTGCTTCTTCAGAGGGAGACTCGTAGAGACTTCTCCTAGTTCTAACACTTTATATGAATGGGATTGGAGGGGGTTAATGGACACCTAACAGTTACCGTATATTCTTAATGAAAGTGTTTAACGTTAGTTACAATGCAAGTCCTTTGTTCAAATAAAATCCCAATAAACAAGTCCTAGAACTTATTTTAAGGAACCATTTTTAAGCAGTCCCAAGCAAATGTATCACAAATGAACACTGAGCTTTATTAATAAATAGAAAATCAAATTTACATATTTTATATAAAAAATGTATAAAAAAATTTAAAGTAAAATATACAGCCATGTCACAGAGTACAATTCCGTTCGGAAACGGAATTCATTTCGTATTTTGGTGCTTCAGAAAATGACGAAAACATGTTTCGGAATGAAACCATTTTTGTTTTCATGAACGGTATGGGAGTTGTCTGTATCTGAAAGGCCATAAAACTATCAAAATACACTTTCCATCAACAAACAAATATGTTTTCTTCAATTCCGAACGGAATCATTCCATAGTTAAAAAATCGAATTCAAGATAAATGTTTTACATTTTTTAAAGGAGTATGTTTTACCTTTTCAATTTTAGGATTTTATATATAAAATGTATTTAAACTTTATTAATACAAAACTTATGTCCGTTATTTCAACAAATAGATATCTAGATGTGTATAGGTATCTATGATTTACAAAATTTTAAAAAGTATTCCTTACCTACGGGTTAAAGTGTAATGTATTTTACACCACCGATTTTCGATAGTTAATACACGTAGGTAACATTACCGTTTAAATTACCAAAATAGTGGTACCGGATAGGTAAAGAGAACTGTTAGGTACGAATACGACTAGATATCTTTTTGTAGAAATTACGGGCATTAGTAAATTATAAAATCTGATTAAAAAGTTTTATATATGAGTACAAACATATACTGTGAGCGTCAAAATAAAGTGTACAGCTTGTTTTCCAATATAAAAAGAGTTATGTTAGTTATAAAAAGTTAAATTTCTAATTCGCCAAATTTGATCAGACTTCAAGCTTGCTGTCGTCTGTGAAAAATAAGTTGCTCCAAAAAGTGACAAAAGCAAGTTGGACAACAAAAAAAAAAAAAAAAATCCTGATAAAAGGTAGAAATAAGAAATTCAACGGACAAATATAGTCTCTAAAGTGAAGCGTGATAGGGTTAGCTTTTGTACAACGTCCTAAAACAGATGGATCAACCCAATAATAACTCGATATCAACTCAAGTTAACATCTGGAAACATTTGGACAGACAAATTAAAAAAAAACATTAGCAGCAAGCACCCTCTGAATAAAGTTCTGCAGGAAGAGTAGTTAAAATTGTATTCTGAGCTAGCATTAAAACGGGTGAAATAGATGCCAAAGAGACTAGAAGCCGTCCTAAAAGCAAAAGGAAATCAATCAAAGTATTAGCCACTTCACTTTTCTTAGTATTTTAAAACTGTACACTTTTTTTTGACGCGTTTAAAACGGAGTATATTAGTTTTTTTATTGTACTGTTTTTGTTGTTTTTGAAGTTTTTCAAATTTTTAATTTTAAATTGTTATAACATTGTCCAAAGTTTTGTAAGTGATAATAAACTTCTACAAATTTGAATTCTTTTTTGCTAAAATAACACTTTTTATAATGGAAAACCAGTTGTACACTTTATTTTGACGTTGACAGTACATACTTAAATACATTTTCGACCTTATTGTTCTTAGTTTATATATCAGTTAAGTGATTAGTTCTCCTTTTTCCTTTCGTGTTGTTCTCATTCTATTTTTACAAATCCCAGGACCAGTTCTGTTAGGACAATTATATCATGACAAAATTTTGTGCAGGTAGGTTCAAAATTTACTACAGGTCACATCCTAAAATCTCTTTAAAGCAAAAAAATCTCATATAGATGAATATATCTAACTAATATTCGCCACAAAGAACTTTTACCTGAATCTCAACCTCATAACATAAATTTGTTCTGGCGAGTCCAGCACCCGTATGCCGTTATTCGCTTAGCTGAAGCAAAATCTCGATCGCTTAAATGCCTTAGCGAATACAAAATTTAAGCATTTTAGACATTAAAAGCTGAAATTGCGGCAAATTAATTTTTATGGCCTTGCCAAATTTAGCAATGCATGTTACAGTATTGCATTCGTAACCAAAAATCGCTTAATCAACTTTAAAGATTTTTAGCGATAGAGATTTAACTTAAGCGAATTACAGAATTGCACATGGTTCTCAAATAGGGTACACTCTCTAAATTTGGTTTTTAAATAATCTGGTGTAGGGTATCATATGGTCTCACTTGACCAACTATGCACATTTACTTGTTTTGGCTTGCGGATGTTCCTATTTGATATAAATTAACATGCATAATTTCACAAGACATTTTAATTTTGGCAAAAAAGCTAAAAAATATTTGATTGACCCATTCAAGCTACTGAAAAGTAATTTTACCCTAAATATTTTAACTATATACAAATAAAAATTTTAAATACAGATAGATAAATGGGGTAAGACTAGTGGCAAAAATCCACAAAGAGAAATTGGTTCCATAAAAGGGCTTAAAAACAAAATTACAAAAAACTTTGAAATTTTAACATTTTGATTTGATATTGAAAAAATGGGATTTTATAATTTATAAATAAATTATTTATGTATATTTATAACAAAAGAAGGATCGAACTTCTCTACCTGTAAATCTGGTTTTCTTATTATCTCGGAATATCAGTTGAAGTTTTTTTTTGGAAAGAACAAATGTGAAAATTTTGAATAAAAGTTATAAAAAAAAGACATGTCTATAATAATTTAAACAAAATATTTTTCATAGAAAAACCGTTTTATAAACCTTTTTTAAACCTGTTTTATCATTATAAATTAGGCCTTAATATACATATATTAATCTTTGACTTCAAATAATGTTTTTCTTATTACTTCGGAAAGTTCAAATTGACTTTCCTGAATAAATAAACAAAAGGAAAAACCCAAATAAGCCTAGTAAAAAACATCGAAAAAGAGAAAACTAGAACAATTTATCAAAATGACATAGAAACACATAAAAAGGAGCAATAATACATTATACCAACAAATAAAAAAATGGTCGTTTGCATAGAAGTAAATAAATGGGCCTATTATTTACATGGTCCTGTGTCAATAGAGATCACATTTCAACAGTGTGTATATGCAATTTTTTCTATGTTTCTATTCTACAACAAAATATGTTGCATATTCATGCTAGACAATTTATATATTCAACAAAATCGCTCGTTGTTGTTATGTGATGTTACAAAGCTTATGGTAAAGTGTATGTAAAGTTGTATGTCTATACACTTTTTTGCCACAAAAAACAAACTCTTTCGAATATGTGTGTGAAAAACAACACAAATATTTGAAATAAATTTATAGTGATAAAGAATAGTGATAAATTCTTTTTTATATACAGTCCAATAACACGCCTTATTCGTTCCCTGTTGTAAAGAATCCGTGTTAAATTTAGAGCGGGCTATGAAACCGGTTACCTTGTCATACCGACACCGTTGAATCAAATCTTGCTTTCCATATTAAACATATTAGGAAATTATTTCTGTGTAATACTGATGTTGGATTTAATCCAAAAATGTGATAATCTTAAAGTTTTTGTGTATTATCTGTTATTTAAACATCGCAAGTAGAAATACAAACTTATTTATGCACATTATGTAGCTTCAGACTATAACATACCAATATTTTAAGAAGTTACACATTAAAGTTGAAATGAAGGTATCCAATTGTTTAACCAAATGTTTATTTTTGTTTTATTATCGATGTCTACTGACCATTTTATGTGGAGATGGCCCATCTCAGATCGTCAATAATCCTAATAGGCTTTTTATAGCCTTTTTACACTGATCAACATCTAACATCTACCATCAATTTGCCACAATTTGCAAAGATGTAAACATGTTTCCATAAGTTATACATAGGTCTAAAAACCAACATCTTTCAACGTCTCTAAAAGATGTTCCTATCTTATTTTATTCCATTCTACATCTTTCGATTGTTCAAGTGTCAACACTAGAAAAATGTCAATAAGTTTTATTATTATTATTGTGGCATCACTAAAAAAACAGGTTTTGAAAGCAGCGTTACCATTTGTCAAATTTTCTCTTTTATTGCAATGTTTCTTTGTTAAATATTTTTATATATATTTTAACAAATTGAACTTTAAATAAATTTTTGTGTTTTAATTTTTAATTTCAGCACTTTTGTAAAAAAAAAATTTTATATTTAAATTTTTTTTTTTTTTTTTCAAATATGGTGACATTTTTGTTTGAAGGTAGATGTAAAATGAGAGCAATGTAAAAGAGTATTTCACATTCTCTAAATCTTTGACGGAAGTGTAAAAAGCCTATTACGATGATCAACATCTAACATCCATCAAAGATGTATAAAATGTGAAATGTTAGTTTACATTGCTTATATCTAACATCAAACAAAAATGTCACTATTTTTTCCACAAAAGTGCCAAAATTTGAAAAGAAAACACAAAAATGTATTTGAAGTTCTATTTGTTTAAAAATATAAAAAAATTCTTAACAAAAAAAAAAAAAAAAAAAAAACAATTGACAAATGGTAACGCTTAGTGATGCCACAATAATAATATAACTTATTACCACTTTTCTAGTGATGACACAAAAATAATCGACAGATGTTGAATGGAATAAAATAAGATAGGAACACCTTTTAAAGATGTTGAAAGAGGTTGGCATTTAGCCCTATGTATTTCTTATGGAAAGATGTTAACATCTTCGCAAATTGTGGCAAATTGATTTTAGATGTTAGATGTTGATCAGTGTAAAAAAGTTATAATTATAAAAATGAGGTGTAACTTTGTTTGACATATCAAAGATTGGGCTTTTAGGCGGCAAAACTAAGTAAAAAGGGGAATTTTAGGAACATTTTGCAACCCCATTAAGATTGAAAAAGCTTAAAGTTTTTTTGGTTAAACTTTCATCAGGGATATAGATTTGAACAATTTTAACTAAAAAGGCCAAAAAGGGTCAAAATTCGTACCATTGGTACTGGTTGTATGAAAGATTTTATTCCAAACTATTTTGCGATCGTTAATTACAAATTTTTGTTTGTATGAATTTCTTAAGCTACGTTGGCATGTCGCAAAAAGAACATTTTGAAAGTCTGCTTTTCAGGGACTACTAACATTTGGTAAAATGCGAATTTTGAGTACTTTTCAATTAATCCCATTTCCACTGAAAAATTTAAAAATTGTATTTAATTGTATGCTATTATGATTGATATTATAAATGAAGATTGCTTATGTATGTCGTGTACTTTAAAATGAAAAATATTCAAAAGTTACTTTTTACAGCTGGCTTAAAAAAGCAGGAAAATCTGATTAAAACGTTTTTTCGAATAATTCGAGAGTGGTTTTGACAGCTCTAGTTATATAAGAGCTAGAGTTCTATGTTCGGGATGAATTGAATCTTAATTCCAGAAAGAAATGATGAAGCGATGCTCATGATCTTAAATAGGCTTCGTCATCGTCATCGTAGAAAGCCTGATGAGACCCGCACCCAGAGAAAAGTATGGTCCATTGTGACGCCTTATGTAATAGAAGAAGATTAACAATAAAACAAAGATGAAAGGAAAGTTCGAAGGGTAAGTATGTCGGCTTTTTTATTTTGTGACAGTGTGTCTTTTATGGAATTTTTAGATTATAGATCCCCAGTTCATTATTAGGTATTATTAGGTATTTGTTAAAATTTATAAAAAAACTACTCTTAAGCGAATTATTAATTTTTATTATTTTTTTAATGCACTCCTTTTTCAAGGAATATTTTTTTAAAATTTCATTCGTTTAATCAATTAAGATCCTTTTTTTAGATAAATGTTTTGAAATAAGTTCCAATTTTTTAGCGGGAAAGCGGGAGATAATTTTTGTATTTCTATACGATCTTAGAAATTCTACAGGAACTTTTTATTAATTTTCATTAAATTATACATTCGAAAGATACCTTTGGCATATGGTTGTAAAATTGTTTAAGAAGAATTAATCAACAATTTTATTCCAATTAATTATCTTGCAATAAAAAAAAAACTTGATTTTTTTTTGAAAATTATATAAGTATTTACCTTTTTCACACAAATTTATTCCGATCCAAAATCATGAGAGATGTTTTTATTTACATTTATAATAAAAATTGTATATATATATATATATATATATATATATATATATATATATATATATATATATATATATATATATATATATAACTCAAAAGACTTAATTTTCAGATATTTAAAAAAACTGTTTTTACCTTAAAAAAATAGTTTAAAACAAATCCTTGTACCATTTAGTAAAAAATTCATACCGATTATGATCTAAATTGTTTTTTTAGATATTTATTCACAAATAATGAACAATTTTTAGTTGTGTCATTTTTGATGATGTATTATTTGCACCAGTTACCGAACTATTTTAGGTTATGTCACTTAAGCTGCATTCTATCAAGTTTTAACACTTTTGCCAAGTCCTTAACTGACACACTAATAAAAACTCCAACATGGAATTAATTATAAATAAACAAGTGTATTGTGCATAGTTTAAGCATATAAATCCCAAAAATTTAAATTTTGAGTTGAGTCACTTTTGAACTAAGTGTGCGATTTGTATATTAATATACTGATTCTACAATAAAACTTCCTACAATAAAACTTCCATCCAAATTAGCACTTAAAATATGTTCCCTTCAAATTGAGCATTCGTAAACGACTTACTTGTGTAAAATAACCATTTTTTCTGCGTGCACCTAAATCTGTAGCAACACAGAAATTAAAAAAAGTTTTTATTAAATTATGCCCTAAATAGTTTTTTCCATTTGCAAATGTAATTTGATATTAATTTTAATGAAACCAAATAAAAAAGCAAAAACTTTTATTCTTTTTTAATTGTCTCAGGGGATGGTTTAAGTAAAGAGTAAGTGCAGTAGCAACCAGTCCCTTCAGTTATAAAAACCTTTTTGCGCCCTACACCACTAGTGGCGAATGGGGGACTACTAAGTTTGTCATTTCGTGTGAAACTTTTTAATCTAAGACACCATAAAGTATATTTATATTCTGGGTTCTTGAGGAATTCTTAGTCGGCTTAGCAGTCTCCGTCTGTCCTTCTGATGAACAAAATAGTTAGTTCCGAAAGACTTAACAGAAAACTTATGCAAATTCTTCCTAGTTATCGTAAACAGTTTGGGATTGCAAGCCAGCACAATCGGTTCCGTAGGAAAAGAGTTATAAGCCCAATTGTGACGCAACCTCCCTTACCAATATGTTATCAACAAAAAAATTGTTGAATGCACAGATTCTGATAAAATTGTTCATTTTATATGACTAGAAATCATAATACGCCTAAAGTAATTATAGTAAAATTTGGTCTGTCATTGTTTAATAAGACTGGAAATCACACCAAAAAAACTTCGTAAAAATCTATAGTCTATAACACTTTGCAGTAAAATAAAAAAAAAAACAGCCTTAATACTTGCAACGCGAAATGAAACAAGAATATTGGTAAAGCAAATCTGCCAAAGGGTTTTGAAAAGCTAGCTCGGGTTCCCGAAATATGGGCCCCTAAAATTTTTGAATTTTTTAAAAAGGCGTTTGGTATAAGTCAAAAAAAAAAAAAAAATATACTAAATGTACTTCTGAGCTAAAAAATAATTTCAGGTGTCTTGAGTAGAATCGTATGGCGATTCTTCTCTTGGAATATATTAACCCTCTAACACTCATTTCAAGGGATCATTTTTGTACTTTTTTTAATTTCCCCACAAAAGTATACTAAAACGGAACTTTAGAGGGTTAAAATGTTTCACGAATATTTTTTGCATCAAAATTTACTAGGGGTCTTCAAAGACCAAAAAATCGTGCAACGTATGTTAAACGGATTTTCGAAAAGTCGGGCATTGAAATTTTTGAATTTCTTGAAAATGCGCTTGGTACAAGTCAAAAAACTATACTAAATGTTTTTCTGAGCTAAAAGACTATTTGAGATGTGTTGAGTAGAATTGTATGGCAATTCTTTTCCTAGAATATATTAGTCCATAAGCCTAAAGCTGCAAACAGCAGCTTTTTTTAGATTAGTTGATAATTTGTAGCCACCACAAAAATCCCATTTCTTAAATATTCATACTCTGGGTGAAGGGCAACAAAAATTCGGCGCAGCCGAAAATAACAAATTTACGTGTTTTATACCCAGTTGTCTATAAAACTTAGCCGCTTAACAAATACACTATTTGAATATTAAATACAGGTGAAGAGAAAAGAGCAAAACAAAGAAAATCGACTGAAACAGAGTGACATAACGCGCTTAATGGTTCTACATCAAGAATTAAAGCTACAACTACAACATAATTAAGGAATGTAAATGTTTCTTTTTTGCGTCCTGTGCTTGCATCTGTGTGCCTTTAAGCATTTAGTGTACGAGTGTGTGAGTTTCATTTTTTATTTTAACTTAAGTAAATTGTTACGTCATGGTTTTAACAGTGTGTAACAAGAGACAGAGGCAAGCAATTATTAAACTATTATTTAGATGGTAACTTCATTCTTATTAAGTTAGTTAGCTGTTTGTTACTGTTATTATTGGAATCATGTTGTTATGACTTTTAAGTTCATGATGAAAATGTTTGATGTCCAGTCTTATCTTTTTTCTCTTTTCTATTGTAGCTAATGTCAACAACATAATAAAAGGAGGAAATAACTACATCACAGTGGGGCAATTTTTTTATAATTTTCTGATCATAAATCAGAATATTTTATACTTCAACAGTTAAATTAGTAATATAATATATTATTAAACTATTTGTTCATATTTATTTAAATTCAAATTTTCAAGTATTTATTAGAAGGATTTAAACAGTTTTAGACTTTTGAAATAAAAATGAAAATTTCTGCTTAGGAATTTAAATTAAGAAAAATTTGAGTTTTTTTTATTGTTATTTCAATGAAAATTCCAAAACATAAATTTTCGTTTTAAGTCAGTGAAAAACTTTTGTGTGTTGTTTCCAGCTTACAAGAAATTGATTAAAAAATTTATAAATTTTACTACACAATCAATTGCTTGTCACCTGAAAACAACACATAAAGCAATTATAGCTAGGGATGAAACGATACCTCTAAGGTATCGATACTTTTACTCGATGTGGTATCGCTCGTAAAGAATCAAAGAGATTTTGCGTATGCACGTTGGAAAAGATTTAAAACTACAACATTACATGAGGATTATCTGACTGCTAAAAGAAAAACAAATAAAATCATAAAAAGGGCCAAATCTGTTTTTTATGCTGAAAAATCTTCGGCCATTGGCTCCAAAAGAACATGGCAAACAATACGCGATGTTGGTATCGGTAAATCTACGAACCCAGAACCATGTCCAATTGATGCCGATGCAATCAATAAGAAGTTTTTAAATATCCCTATTGTGCAAGCAGATCAAAATTATTATGCCAATAACCATTCGAATAACAATTCTAGCTCTGTTTTTTCTTTTGCTGCAGTAGACCAATGTGACGTTTTATCTAGCCTATTGTCTATAAAATCCAACTCTATAGGAGTGGACGGGATTAATCCAAAGTTTCTAAAGATTCTTTTACCTCAAAATCTTCCTATTATTACATTTTTCTTTAACAAAATATTAACCACAACCCAATAAAAAATGGAGCTTCCAACGAAGCAGGTTTGTAAGGGAGAAACATAAAAGTTTCGCTTACCATTGCGCTTACGGAAGACATGAATTTTATATGGCGAGTTCCCACTTTGAAGCAATACATTTTTGACACATAAAGCGCATTATTCAGCGCACATAAAAATAGTTGGATGTAACGATCAGCTTTACACACTGAATGTTTTGATACAGTTATTTTTTAGTATTCTCCCTTACAAACCTGCTACGAGGTATGGGAATGCCGTAGCACTTGAAATTTTATTTTTTTTTTTTAATAAAAGTTGTTGAGAGTTCTTCCACTTACTTTACTGCATTTCTGTATGTCTTACTGCGTAGCGCAAAATTGTGCGCTTATTTTTTTAAATGTACCTTCAGTGCTTCGCAAAATGATAAAATTTTTTATTGGGAAGTTACTTTCCCTCGAACTGGAAAATAGCTAAAATAGTTCCAATACCCAAAACTGGTTCCGATTTTAGACCAATAGCCAAATGACTTGTTTTTTGGATAACAATAACTTACTAACAGATCGTCAATCTGGGTTCAGAAAGAAAAACAGCTGCATAACAGCGTTAGTTGATGTTACGGAGGAGATTAGGGCGAAACTTGATGATGACAAGACTACATTTTTAATACTTTTGGACCATTCAAAAGCGTTTGATACTGTGGATCATAACATTCTCTGTTACAAACTTAAACATTTCTTTAATTTCTCTTCAACCGCTACTCAGTTATTGTCCACATACTTGGGTAACAGGTATCAGTATGTTGAAACTGGAATACGGAAATCCAGGGCACTGCCTGTAACAAGAGGGGTACCTCAAGGGTCCATTGTTGGGCCATTATTATTCTCACTGTATTCAAATGACCTCCCAGGCGTCCTAATGAATTGTAATGTAAGAATGTACGCGGATGACGTTAAACTTTATACCAGTTGTAATAATGCCTTAATCGGCCAGTGTATTATATCTCTTAATCAACAACTTCATCGTATTTATACGTGGGCAACGGCAAATGGCTTGGAAATAAATCCAAAAAAATCTAAATCCGTAGTTATTCAAAGGCGACTAAATATACTTAATATTATACCTAATATATTTATAAATAATCAGCAGATTGAAATAGTAAAATCTGCTAAGAATCTAGGAATATTTTTCAATGACACTCTTACGTGGTCGAACCACATTAACTATGCTTGTGGTCGCACCTTTTCAATGATTAGAACTCTTTGGCGGACCCAGCATTGTACACCTTTAAGAATAAGAATGCTTCTTGCTAAAACTTATCTGATGCCAGTGTTACTGTATGGCTGTGAGCTATTTGCTAAATCTGATACGATTAGTAAGGCGAAATTGAACGTTGCGTTTAACAATATTGTACGGTACGTGTATGGACTTAAAAGGCGTTCTAGTGTTTCTTTGTTTTCATCTCGGCTTAATGGCCTTTCCTTAGATAATCTGCTGAACATGAGAGTTTTAGTTTTTTTACATAAGATAATATATACCCACAAACCTGAGCACTTGTACGGTAAACTTTGTATTACTGACATAAGCCGGGGGAAAAGAATTAGATCGTTCGGGTATCAAAGTTTAATTTCTGAGTGGCATTTCTACATATTCGCATTATCTCTCTGGAATTCTATACCATATAGCATTCAACTTTTAAGTAACGCACGAAAATTCAGGGAAAATATTTTTAACTTTTTTACTTGAGATTAAAATATATAAAATGATCTAAATTTTTGATTATTAAAATATATTGTTTTATGCTTTTTTTTAATATTTAAATTAAATTATCTTAATTTTTTTTGTTGTTTAAATTAAATTGTTCTTTTGATTTCTTATATAAAAATTGTAGTTAGTTATTAAGTTATTAATTAATTAATGATTTAAAGTTTGACATATTCTCAGTTCCATACTGCAAAATAAGACTCTTAGGCCCGTTTTCACAACTTACTGATAGCTTAAAGTAGACTTTAAATGGCCCTATAAAAAGTGTTCCATTATTAAAACTTTACTTTAACCTAAAGTGAACGATAAAGTAGATTAAGGTTAATCCTACCTGGTAGCAGTGTTGCCAAAACTTGGTGACCAAAAATGGCTAAATTTACGGAAAAAAATGGCTAAAAAATGGCTAAAAATGGGCTACAAAATGGCTAAATGCTTTTTTAAATAAAAACACATGAAAATTCAATAACAAAACAAAAATAATTAATTTAAAGTAGTTAACGATGAAATTGTGAGTTAAGATCAATTTGTTAAATAAGAATAAACGTAAAAAAATTTTAAAATAAATGAAATTAAAAAAATTAAATCATCGAAAAATTCGATGTCGTTATTGTTCATCTCATAGGAATCACTCACTCATTAGCTTCAAATAATCATAAGTTTTAAATAATTTGAAGGTAAATCGTAATCACGACAACATTTACCCAGCCTTTTGAGTTCAGATCTACAATAAAAAACAAGTAAGAAAGAATAGTCGGTTAAACCCGACTTTATGATACCCTACGCCACATTAGAACCTTTGTACCAAATTTTATCAAATAATCTCTAAATTGCGACCTGTACTTTGCGCACAAGGTTTACATGGACAGCCAGCCAGCCGGACAAACATCGTTAATTCGACTCAGAAAGTGATTCTGAGTCAATCGGTATACGTAAAGGTGGGCTAAGGACCAATATTTTAAGGTGTTACAGACATCAGCACAAACGCAGAGTACCTTCTCCATTGTGGTGGTGGTATAAATATTGTATTGTAAAATATTTAACTATAATTTGATAAAATCGAATTAACGGTTGCTTAATGTAACCTATTTCTCAAATTACTTTTTTACGATGTTTACTTGGCTAAACACCCTCTCTACTTCAGCATTATACCATGCAAGTGAGAGCAACTTTATAGTCAATTCAGAAATTTCTAAAACAATTTTGTTACCGCCTGCATCCTTTTATTGAAATACTTGCAACCAGAAAGAAACAGCGATGTTTGTGTTGATCCATTTTATAAATTTAATAGTGGAATACTGTTCCTTTATTTTGAAAGATGTTTCAGCGTCATAGTTTATAGTGATTTTCAAGATTTGTAAAACTTGTGATTTAAATTAAAGGCGTTTTAATTGTTCAAAATGTTTATTTTACTTTTATAAATTTTTATAATAAAATAAAAATTATTCTTTTAAAAGAAAAATGGCAAAAAAATTTTATGGCTAAACAAGTTGAAAAATGGCTAAAAATATGGCTAATGGCTAAACTCATTTTTTAATGGCTGAACAGGGTGAAAAATGGCTAAATCTAGCCACTAAATGGCTAAATTGGCAACACTGCCTGGTAGGTTAAAGTAAAGTTGTAATAATGGCACGCTTTTTATCCGGCCGATAAAATCATACCTTTAGGTATCGGTAAGTTGTGAAAACGGGCCTTAGTCTTGTGTATGGAGCAATTCAATTAATAAATAAATAAAATACATAAAAGTATAGATACTAAATTACTTGTATGGGTACTTGTATCGGTTTGTATGATAAAAGAATAAAAAGCAGCATTTAAAAACGTTCTTATTAGAGTTTTATTACTAAACAATAAAATAAGAACTACGACCTATTAGAATTTTTGTGCAAAACGATAGGTGTAAAGATTGAGACCACTTTTAGTTACCACCTAGTACCAATTTCCTTTCGAAAAATCTTTTTAATCTTAGGAAACAAAATTTTATAGATTGTTCAGGATAACAACTCCATTCACCTTTTATTCCAGAAATCAACAATGTCACTATGAATTTATCTTAAATGTAAATATGTATTTTATGTCCTTTCAATAATTTCTCAAGCTCAAGGTCCGTTTTATATAAATTTATTTAAAATTTATCCAATATTTCGCTATCTCAATGGATAGCTTCTTCAGGGATTTTTTGGTTTTTTTTATATATCAAACAAATTTAAAAAAAGGAAATAATATTAAGAAGGTAGAAGAAATTAAGCTAAATAATTTATGTATTTTATTTTTAAATTGATAAATATATAATAAAGGGTGGTAAAACCATAATCCATGATGTTAATTGTGAGTCACACCTTTACGTCAAGTTTTTTGCGCAACTTAAACTGACCTATCTTTGTTTCAGTATTTGACAACTTCGACCATTGAGAGGTACACAATTGAGCAGCGCTTTAAAATTAATAATGCATTTAATGCACATCGTTATTTTTTGGTCGGCATAATCGACCAAATGTTTCCACAATCGGGAGAATTGCGCGTAAATTTCAGCAAACCGGATCTGTAGGAAATGGGAAAATATATGTGCATGCTCCCCCTTATATTTTAAAAAGATTTTTAAACAAATTAATGACGTCAGATAATTGATACCTTATTTTATCGCAAAAATATGCTGCCGACGAAACCAATATTCGCATTTAACACTTCTGGGTGGTATCGTAAATAAATAACTACATATATGTTATATGACAATATTTAATTTAATTTATCTTAATTATATTAATGCAAGTATTAATCTAATAAAATAAACTTATATTTGTCAAAAGACCTTTGGTAGAACCCCCTAAAGTTGTTAACACCTTTTTGTACAACTTGCATTTCGCGTGCGCAGTTCTTTTATCACCCACTTTGAAAAAAGACCCACCATCTGATTTTGTTTTCGTGGTACATAATGCATTGCATGTAACATTTATTCACTTGTAACCAGTTAAAAATTAGATTCATGGCCAGTATGATTTAATATTGAATTTTTACTTAGCCCAAATTTTTAGAATAATCCCGGGTTTTAGGTATTCGGGATTGGCATCC
The DNA here is from genome assembly GCA_930367215.1 of Pollenia angustigena. Classification (NCBI taxonomy): domain Eukaryota; kingdom Metazoa; phylum Arthropoda; class Insecta; order Diptera; family Polleniidae; genus Pollenia; species Pollenia angustigena. The sequence continues at coordinate 175,975,525 of OV884059.1, read as the reverse complement.
CTAGTGTTTACTGGTCAATCGGTTTCTTGATACTGTACTGCTGCTCCAGCTTTGGAAAATAATCAAAAATTTAAGATTAATTTCAATACCAAAGTTAAACGATTACTTTTGACCGATACCGAGATTTTTTTACCGATACTACTTGGTACTCGGTTGCTAAGTATCGATTACAAAAATACTTGGTACTTATATCGAATATGTACTTGTATTTACTCGTATCGTTTCATCCCTAATTATAGCTGATCGTACAGTGGGGTTAAGGTTTTTTCGGCGGGTGGTATTGATATTGTTATGTTGGCGTATTTATTTTGAGTGATGTTCTTGATGCTGCCAGCTGTTTTTTGTACTGCAAAGTTCTGGTGGGTTTTCACACCACTTTTTGGTGTGATTTCTTTTGTGTATGAAAATTTACAAATATGTACCCAAAAAACACGGAAATGGATTTTAATACATATATAAAAATATTTTTTTCTTAAATTAAAATTCATTATTTATTTAAATTAACTGTGAGATAAACATTCGGCAGCATAGCTTAAAGATGAAATAGTGTTCTTTCCGTCCTCTATTTCTTGGAAAGACAAAATACTTGGCACCATTTTATTTTGGGGATTGTAGCACCGCGATCATACAACTAACTTATATTTTCTTTACTTTCCCGTTTTATTTTTGTTCACATTCTTTCTCTTTGTATTTCATTTTTTACTCACAAATAAATTATTTTTTTTACAGAAAATCAAGGTTTTTAAAAGGGGAATTTACTTCACGTAATATATACATTTTCTTTAATTGTGTAACATATTAAACTTTATGCCGGTTCACACACGTCAAGTTTGACTCTTAAAGTCTTGAACTTTGAGAAATGGCATTATCATTTCCCTTCTCTCCTAAAATGTCAAGACTTGTAGAGTAAAACTTGACGTGTGTGAACCGGCACTTTAATAGCCATTTTCAGGTGTTAACAAATATTTTCGGATCAGTGCTGCCAAGCTATTTTTTGCTTTGAGAATAACATTTGATAACAATTTGACATCAAATTGATAAAACACTTTGCTTTAGCAAATGACAGAGTCATAAAACTTAACAAAAAGTTTCCTTAAGAACAATATATATATATATATATATATATATATATATATATATATATATATATATATATATATATATACACAATATATATATTGTGAGGATGACAATTTTCAATGAACGCATATCTGAGCAAAATTTGGAATATTTATGAACACTTTTCTTTGGCTGTAAATCCTGATATTTTCTTTTTAATTTTTGTAGGTCTTGATCAAGGCGAATTCATACAAGGTGGTCTTATTTTGAAAACATTTTACAACACTGTTAAACATTTTAACGTTGTGTCAAAAATTCAAAGAAATATTTAATTTTGTTTTTATATTAAATTGTGTTTGTTTGAAATTTTATAACTTAAAAAAGTTTTAAATTTCACAATTTTAATCGAAAATTAAAGAATTTATTAAACATTTTTTCATTTTTCGAATTTATTCTATGAGTTAAATTTCAGGTCTGTATTTTATAAAGCTTTTTTGTAATAGTTCTATTCTTTTAATTTTTCAGAAATGACTTTATACACTATCAGACTATTATATTGTATTTTCTTGTTACATTTTACCTTAGCCTTCCTTTGGAAAGCAATGAAGTATATTGAATGTACAGAAAAATTTACAATTATTAGACACCAGCAGAATGTAATGCATTTTCTGGCCCGCTACGGCCTTCGTCAGCATTCTTTGTGTCTCACTGGATAGTGTTACTTTTATAAATTGAATGTATTTAACTCAACTATTTTAACAATTAGAAACTGGCAAATAAAACGGAAATCTTAAAGGGTAAGAGTTTTATTTTTGGCTTAGAGAGTTGTTTTGTTTAAATTAGTGTATACTTTTAGTGATACTTTTTTTTGCCTGAATATGGGAAAAATTGCAAGCAAGCCCTTCAACTCCAAATTTAATTTGTTTAAGGTCCATTTGCAAGCCACGAACAATTAAACCAAGAGTCTGGCTATCGTTTATAGGATAAGAAAGGCTGCTGTTTTTAAATTTATTACCAGCCAATAAACAATCCTGATATCCGGTATCATTTAAATATTTTGTTTATTTAAAATATAGGGTGACCAACTGCCCCAAAAAGTATATACTGAGTTATATTATAAATTCAAGTTACGTGGTGTGGAAATCACTCAAAACTATTGTTTTTTTTTTATTTGATTAACGGTGACCACTCTCATATTCGGTTATATAAATAAGTAAATTTTATTATCCGTGTATTTTTTTTTTATTTTGGTTGTGGTCCCATAACATAATAACATAATATGCTGTTTTGTTAATATACCGTATTTAATGAATTTTTCTTAATTCCACGAGTTGCCGACTTGGAATTTAATTTTTTTTTTAAATTTTTAACTTTAATTAAATTTTTTTTTTTAAATGTTTTTAACGTTTAAAAACTATATGGTCACCTTAATTTAATTCATTTTTGTTTTTACTTAATTTAAATTAATATCACACAAACAAATAAACACTCATTTTACTTACAAACTCACCCCTATAAACTAATAAAACCACACTCATTTCGTTTTAAATAACACTCGTTCACATGTACACATAAATACTCATATACATAAATACACTAACAATATGTGTGGATTTCGTTGCAAATAGAATTTTAAACATTCATACGTAACGTATTCCACACAACTTTATAATCAAATCCAAAATTTGAGACAAATTCAATTTCTTTTATAAACAAAAAAATATATCTGCTGTCAATGGGCGCCTACTGACATCGTGGGGTTATATCAAAGTAAGTTAACTTTTTCTTATTATTAATTTTTATTCCTCCATATTTTTAAACTCTCTCTCTTTTGTGGATTACAATTAGTATTTTCAAAATATGAATATTTAATTTTTTTTTATGCATTTTACTAATAAAAACTCATTTGCAACATGGGTTGCCATGTGCCATTTGAATAAATGTTATTAAGTATTCATATTATGTTTACAATTTAAATAATACCTATTGATAAACATTACCACATTACATAATATTCTTTATTTCTATTTAAAAACTTATAAATTTGTTATTAGATTTATATTGATATTTTGTTTTTAATAATTTTCGGATTAATTTTAAACTACCGTGACCGTTACATATTAATTTTAATCGCGTCTTTTTTTTTTTTTTGTTATAGTGTTATTTTTGAATTATTTTCGCGTTAAGCTAGTAGTATCTGTTACCACACAAATAAATTTTGTTATTTTATAATGTTTAAAAAAAAAAAAAAATGAAATCTTAAATTTGTTTATTATTTACTATGAAAAGTAAAGTTAAGGTATGGGTTAGGTAGGGTAAATTTTATTTTGGTTTATTTTTGGGCTGACAATTGACAATATATTTCTGTCAGCATGGTGGGTGGGTCTGGCTTTAATGTAGCAAATTCCAGCTTAAGCTACAAGCCAACCATCAATTACGTACTTTTGCTCTCCTTATTTTTATTTATTTTCTGTGTTGGTCATTGATATTTTTGGTTACCTAAGTTAAAATCTTTTGTAGCGGGTTCTTTTGATTATTGGTATTAGGAAGATTTGGGAACTTTATACACCCCCCCCCCAACGACAAGCACGGCCGGATTATAGGTAGCCCCGTTCCCAAGGAGGATTATTAAAACCTGGAGAATCGTTACAATATATATATATATATATATATATATATATATATATATATATGTTCCCGAAGATCCTATAAGGAGCATAGGGCCCCAAAGTTAAGTACAATATAGTTTGAAACATTTGATTTAAATGTATTTGCACATTTGCTTAAGCGAACTTAAGCATATTATAGTTGGGCCTTAAGACTTTCTTAACGTTTTATAAGCCTTTTAAATGAATTAAATATTTCTATTAATTCTCATACCTTCTTCGTTTTATTTTTATTTAAAAAGAAGGTTTATAATGGTATAATACTCTTAAATATCTAAGCTTTAAGATTAAAATGAATTATGTTGTTAGCAAATATTTTAACCGTCGGATGTTCTACTATTTTTCACTGTGCACAGTAGTGAGTGGTTTTAATGGCAGCTCTTACGCTTGTTGCTTTTGTCAGACAACTTACTTCGAATTAAGTCTAGCTGTGTGGTGTCTTGATGTCCTGTGTGCGTTTGCAAAATTATTTGATTTTAATTAATTGTGGGTATTTTAATTGAATGTTATGTGTTTGCATGAATAAATTTACATTATTGCTTCCTTTACTTGTGTTTGTATGTGCGGGCATGCGTGTATGGACCCAGCAGGAAAAAGACGGATTAAATTTGCACTCCCATTCAAAATAAAAAGAATTTTTAAATCAATAAATAAATTAATTAAAAACTATGATAAATGGAAACAAACCCTTAAACAGGGTTACCGAATGCTTTTTAGAAAGAATACAAAAAGAAGTATATGCATATTTTCTGCTGGGACGGGTTCTTTTCACACTATGGCGAGCGTGATTTCTTGTACGTGAGTCTTTGAACAATGAACGATATTATCTGATACATATCAATATTATTATTGATGGGATGAGCAATAAATATTTTTAAATAAACCATGTTAGAAATTAAAGTCGGTTAAGTTTGACTATATGATATCATACACCATTTGTTTTTTAGACAAAGTTTCAAGACCCATGGGCAATCATGAACCCACCAGAACATAATATGTTATGTTAAATTTTGGTGGCATGTCATAACGTCCAGTGTCATAGTGTCCATGGACGTTATGACACTTTTGAAAGTGTCATAGTGTCCATGGACCTCTGCACAGCCGGCCTCCAAAAAGTGTCATAACGTCACGGCATGGACACTATGACACTGGACGTTATGACATGCCACCTAAATTTTTTTGAACATTTTTCGTCTTAAAGTGATTTTAGGAAGGGAGTTTATATGGGACATTTGCTAAATTCCGGACCCCCCAGCACAACATTTTGACATGACATAGTAGCTATCGCAAAAGCTCTTTTTTCATTTTTATGTCAATACCAACATTAATAAGGAAGTAATGACATTAAATGTAATGACAGCTACATACATATATATTTAAATATGGACTGATTCTAGGGAAATTCGGTTAGATGATTTAGAATGCAATAAGATACGTTTGAATCAAATTTAATCGAAGTACTAACATAATCAAATCGTTTATAAACACAAAAACTCAATTCCGGAAAAAAGTTTGTATGAGGACTATGTGGAAATATCGACCGATTCTCATCATTTTCAACAAGCTATATTCTTATGACAATCTTTGATACCCTCCACCTACAGTTCGAATGTTTAAGGAGTAATATCTGTATGATGTTATTATTATCTGTCACGATTTGTTATTAATTATGGTTTTAGGCGACTAAACTGTTTTCCGGTAGTAGGGTTTTTATGAGGCCTAGGGTAAATTATGGACCGATCATCACGAAATTTCACAGCGTCATTTCTAGTCCTTTAAAACTGTGACGTACCAATTTCTGTTATGCTAGCATTATTAATTATCGTTTTAGGTGTACTAAACTGTTTTCCGGGAGTAGGGTTTCACAGTATCATTTATAGTCCTATAAAACTGTGATGAGCCAAAATTTGTTACGCTAGCGTTATTTTTTACGGTTTTAGGCGTACTAAACTGTTTTCCGGGAGTATTGTTTATATGGGGCTTAGTGTAAATTATGGACGGATCTTCACGAAATTTAACAGAGTGATTTCCAGTCAAATAAAACAAAATCTTATCTCATTCCGTGCCTTGTTCCAGCATTTATGTTATTTTTTGTAACAAAATTATCAATTTTTTTAGGTGGTGGTTTCACATTTTGATTCATAGCTCTGGTCCTACTGAATCGATTTTGCTGGATTTCACTCCCAAACTGCTTAGGATAACTACAAGCAATTTGGCACCAAGTTTGTTCATTTCTTTTGAGTTGAGCGACAGACGGACATGGCTAAATCGACTTAGAATTACTCAAGGACCCAGAATATATATACTTTCTGGGGTCTGAGATGAATAATAAAAAAGTTTCACACGGAATGACAAACTTAATATACCCTCTTCACAACTAATTGTGGTGGAGGGTATAATGACTTTAAAAAATTGCGTCCTCTTATTTGCTGCGGGATGGATGGACATCTTTAAATCGGTTTTAAGAGAGGGATTCTGAGTCGATCGGTTTACTTAAAAATGTACAATACTTCTGCGACTTTTTGGAAATAGATTAAAGAGTTCACGTTTTCTTAATTATTAGAATTATCTTAAATATTAAACTATTCATAAGAATCATACCCTACTGCTTTTATCGTAGGCCATTAACAGTTCCTTATAAAAGAAATCGTGTTCATCGGGAATATATTGTTGAACATTATTATCTATATAAATAGCCATTGATTGCAATTAAAATTTTTTAATAATAACGAAAACTGTGTGGTTGTCGAGTAGAAGGTGTAAAATCCAGCTATTTACATAAAGGCTTATGCATATTACTTTGAATAATAAGATAAGGAAATATGTAGTACATATTAAATCTGTTCAACGAAATAACGAAACTGAATATGCATTTTAAAAAAATTATCAATAAAGTTCAGAAAATGTTCTACTGCTGAAGATCTTTTCTTTTTACACTTAACGGAAATTTGTAAACTTTTAAATTTTTAATATTTAAACAAATAATTTTCGCATTATTTTCTTAGTGCACTCATTAAATAGAGCGCGTTCGAATCTATATGAATAAATTATACTGCCTTACAAATTTTTAGTTTGGAAAAGTACCAAGAACGCCACATGCCTAGATAAGTTAATTGAGACCTCCTGAACACGAAAAACGCTGTAATTTTTTTTCCTAAGTACCGTTTTTTAGATAACGGTACTTTTGTGTTTTTCTGTGTATGGTCCCACTCAAACCCTTGTGGAGCCCAACCAAAAAGTCCGATCGCAATAAATGGCACATCGTTTCAAAGGTAATATTGTCGTTCCACAAAATCCTTAATAAAAACTTTATTTTTCATCTGATGTTTTTCAAATCACACTTTAAATGTTGGTAATTAAATATACTATTGTTTAAAAAAAAAAACATTACAGATCTTTCATGTGCTATTAATCGCAGCAATTTAATTCATGATTTTTTTTTTGCATTTGTTGAGTATGAAAATATTGTCGTTCCACAAAATCCTTAATAAAAACTTTATTTTTCATCTGATAAGTAAGCGTTTAATTCACTTGATTAAATTTTTACTAAGAAATGATTTTGTTTTTGATTTTAATGGTTTAATTGAAAAAAAATTTGCTAAATTTTTTTCTGTGTAGATATCTTTATCTATATACGATTTTTTTGCCTCTTAGAAATTTTAGGAAGGGAGTTTATATTGTACCTTCGATTAACTATGGGACTGATAGCACAACATTTTATTTTGAGAGAAGCATGAAGTAGCTATTTCCAAGTATGTTATGACATTATTTCTAATGCCAACCACAGAACAAAATATAATATACTAGCTTAACCCGGTGCGCTTCGCTACACAGCTTTAACCACTTTTTCGGTTGAGAGATATTTAAAATATGCATCTTATGGGAGGTATTTCACCCCTGCGCCTACCCACTTTATTTTTATTTTTAAAAGTGTAGTATACCATAAGAGTGACTTTTACAAAGTTTGAACATTCTTACTATAACTGTTCTTAAGATATGCGATATTTAACATTGGCGTCCTATGGGGGTAACACTTCCCAATTGCTATTTTATTTAAATTTTGGGGCTCATAGTATCCTACTACCAAAAGATCAACAAAATGCGTGCAGCGGCTCTAATAAATATTTCTATCTATAAGGGGTACTGCTCCTCCTATGTCTACCCCGCCCATTTCTATATTGAACTTTATAGTTTACCATAATAGTAGCTTTAACCACGTTTGAAGACTCTCCCCTTAACAGTTCTTCAGTTGAGCGATATTTAATATATGCATCCTATGGAAGACATACCCCCCTGCGCCTACCCGCTTTATTTTTACTTTCAAAAGAGTAGTATATCATAAGAGTGACTTCTGCAAAGTTTGAACATTCTTACTATAACAGATCAGAAGATCCTACTCCATGTCAAACTAATCCATGTCAAACCGTTAAGTCGTTCGGCATCATCACCTCCGATTTGAATGAAATTCAACACAAATGTTGAATGTTATTGGACTTTAACAAAACATAAATTTTCAGACCCCAGATTCTTTCGGCTTCCGAAATATCACGTCATAAAAGATGAGAAAAATGTAAAAAACTCAAAAGTCTCCTTACAAAAGGGGATAGAACTCTTGAACTACGCAAGATAATTTAGTTTTATTGGTATCGTTTTAAAGGTGAAAGTGCACCCTTTAAAATGATATGCATATTGTGTTTTTCTAAGAAAATGTCTAAGCTCAATTATTGGGGTCTTGAGTTCAAAGCTCCATATCTAGAAAAGTATATTTTTTAAAATTCTTAAAAAAATGTATGTTAAGTATTATACCCTCTTCAACATTTGCAGAAAATTTAAAGGTGGAGACTCGATTGGTGTCAGAGTTATATACCAGAAGGTGATTCTAAGTATGTTTTGTGTTCAAAAATCCCTTGTTGTTGTATTTTAATTATTTTTTTCAGTATATCTGGAGAACGGCAAGAGCCAAAGTTTCCAAATTTAGTACACAAATTTTAGGTATCAATACCCACCATCCCACAAAATGTGGTCGGGATTGGAGAAGTGGGCGTGGTACCTCCCGTACAAGAAATATCAAAAATTGTATAAAAACCTGAATCTTTGGACTGTCATATGATCTATGGTTACGCCGTATATATCAGAAGATCGGAAATCTTTAGTAGGAAATATTCTCTGAAAAACTCGAAAAAATCGGTTCAGACACAAAAAATTTTTGATATTTTTTGTACGGGAGGTACCACGCCCACTTCTCCAATCCCGACCACATTTTGTGGGATGGTAGGTATTGATACTTAAAATTTGTGTACTAAATTTGGAAACTTTGGCTCTTGCCGTTCTCCAGATATACTGAAAAAAATAATTAAAATACAACAACAACAAGGGATTTTTGAACACAAAACATACTTAGAATCACGTTCTGGTATATAACTCTGACACCAATCGAGACTCCACCTTTAAATTTTCTGCAAATGTTGAAGAGGGTATAATACTTAACATATATTTTTTTAAGAATTTTAAAAAATATACTTTTCTAGATATGGACCTTTGAACTCAAGACCCCAAAAATTTACCTTGGACCTTTTCTTAGAAAAACACAATATGCATATCATTTTTAAGGGTGCACTTTCCCCTTTAAAACGATACCAAAAAAACTAAATTATCTTGTGTAGTTCAAGAGTCCTATCCCCTTTTGTAAGGAGACTTTTGTGTTTTTTTAAACATTTTTCACATCTTTTATGACGTCATATTTCGGATGCCGAAAGAATGTGGGGTCTGAAATTTATGTTTTGTTAAAGTCCAATTACATATAACATTTGTGTCGAATTTCATTCAAATCGGAGGTGCTGATGCCGAAAATGCCATTTTTTCGTGATGGTTTGACGTGTTTTAACTCTACTACAAAAATTTCAACAAAAAGCGTGCGGGGGCTCCTATTAACATTTCTATCTATGAGGGGCACTGCTCCTCCTCTGTCTACCCCGCCCATTTCTAATTGAAATTTAAAGTTTGCCATAGTAGTAGCTTTAACCACGTTTGAAGACTCTCCCTTTAATAGTTCTTCAGTTGAGCGATATTTAATTTATGCATCCTATGGGAGGTATTTCCCCCCTGCGCCTACCCGCTTTGTTAATATTTTCAATAGAGTAGTATACCATAAGAGTAACTTCTACAAAGTTTGAACATTCTCACTATAACAGTTCTTAAGATATGTGATATTGAACATTGGCGTCCTATGATATTTTATTTCAATTTTAGAAGATCCTACTACCAAAAGTTCAACAAAATGCGTGCAGCGGCTCTTAAGATATGTGATATTTAAAATTGGCATCCAATGGGGGGGGGTACCAATTCCCCTGCCCCTATCGAAAAAATAAGTGGCCAATTTTATTTTAGGGCTCACATAATATTACTGTAATTACAGGCAAATCGGTTCAGTAGTTTAGGAGTCTATAAGCCAACAAACAAACAAACAAACAAACATACAAACATTTTTCATTTTTATATATGTAGATAGATGTATATGGCATTTGTGTGAGAGCTATGGTCAAATATGGACCGAATTTAACCTAAATACCAATATAATAAGTTGGTTTATGTGCACAGAACTCTCTTCAAGAAAGAAGCTTGTGTGGGGACCGATTCCAAATACAAGGTTTGATCCTTATGAGAATTAGAAACTTCATCATATAAATCTAAATTTCATCAAACTATGTATATCTAAAACTACGACCTGTAATTTGACCGCAACGTTTACATGGAGCCAGCCAGTCGGACCGACGGACATCGTTTTATGCAGGGCAAGTAAAAATATGCCCGGAAATAACACCAAAAAAAGTTTTAAAATGCACACAAAAAACACGCACAAACTAATAAATTGTAATAAGTTTTTATTAATACTGTTCTAAGACTTAACAAATATATAACTTCTTGGTTTTAATAGGTTAAGTTGTTGAAAACATGATGTCGGTCTGTGGCCTAATCTTTAAACTAATGTTTATCCTACTTCGAAATGCTAACAGTTCGATGAGCATACTGTAGCCTAATTTCGGGCTTCAAAAAATAAAAAAATTGGAATTCAAAATTATAACTTCCGGTTTTAAAGTTACGCGTATAAAATTATTTTTTAGCTTTATGAATATGACAGCCCAGAATGAGGACAGCCCAGGCTTATTTTAGTAAAAAATAATAAAAAACAAGTTAGAGTGCTATATTCGGCTGTGCCGAATCTTTGATACCCTCCACCGACAGTTCAAATGTTTAAGGAGTAATATCTGTATGATGTTATTATTATCTTAAACTGTGACGATTTGTTATTAATTATGGTTTTAGGCGACTAAACTGTTTTCCGGTAGTAGGGTTAATATGGGGCCTAGGGTAAATTATGGACCGATCATCACGAAATTCCACAGCGTCATTTCAAGTCCTTTAAAACTGTGACGTACCTATTTCTGTTATGCTAGCATTAGTAGTTATGGTTTTAGGTGTACTAAACTGTTTTCCGGGAGTAGGGTTTCTATGGGGCCTAGGGTAAATTATGTACCGATCTTCACGAAATTTCACAGTATCATTTATAGTCCTATAAAACTGTGACGAGGCAAAATTTGTTATGATTGCATTATTTTTTACGGTTTTAGGCGCACTAAACTGTTTTCCGGTAGTAGGGTTTATATGGGGCCTAAGGTAAATTATGGACCGATCTTCACGAAATTTCACAGTGTTATTTCTAGTTCTAAAAACCTGAGACGTTCCAAATTTTGTTACGGTAGCGTTATTTTTTACGGTTTTAGGCGTACTAAACTGTTTTCCGGGAGTATTGTTTATATGGGGCTTAGAGTAAATTATGGACGGATCTTCACGAAATTTAACAGCATGATTTCCAGTCAAATAAAACAAATTTTTGCAAAATCTTATCTCATTCCGTGCCTTGTTTCAGCATTTATGTTATTTTTTGTAACAAAATTATCAATTTTTTTAGGTGGTGGTTCCACATTTTGATTCATAGCTCTGTTCCTTATGAACCAATTTTGCTGGATTTCAATCTCAAACTGCTTACGATAACTGCAAGCAATTTGGCACCAAGTTTGTTCATTTGTTTTGAGTTGTTCGAAAGTGAGCGTGTCTTTAACAGACGGACAGACAGACGGACATGGCTAAATCGACTTAGAATTACTCAAGGACCCAGAATATATATACTTAATGGGGCCTGAGATGAACAATAAAAAAGTTTCACACGGAATGACAAACTTAATATACCCTCTTTACAACTAATTGTGGTGCAGGGTATAAAAATGGGTCGAATTTAGAAACATTTTAATTTAAATTGGCCATTTCCAGTTTTGGGGATAAGCCAAACAATTTTTTTTTTTAAAATTAAACGATTTCCTATAAGAAAGACTTATCTTAATTATTTTGTTTTATTTGTTTCTAGCTCGAAACAATAATTTATCAAAAACGGCAGCCCTTATACACAAAATAACTCAACAAATAAGCGTCATACAGAAAAATATTTGGCACACACATTTATATCAACTCGAGGCATGTTATGCCAAACATACAGAAATTTAGGCAACATTTTTTTTGTGGGTTAACCGCTTCACGAATAATGCCTTAGATATCAATAGATATGTAGCATTTTAAATTGTTGAATAAAATATTTTATAACTCTTTAGAACTTTATCAAATTAATTATATAAATTATTTGAATTTGATTGATTTTATTGTGGCAATGTTATACTTTGGTGGCAACTTAATAAAATGCTGTTTATCATCTCTTCTCAAATTTATAATTTTTAAATTCATTGTTTTCCACTTTTTTTGGTTTCATTCACATATGATATATAAATTTTCATTGATTTCATAGAATTTGTTTCTCAACCAATACATGCATAATACCTACATATACATTGCATATGTACATATGTATGTATATTTTAAATGCTAATACAAAAACTTTACCCAGAATCACATTTTTATCATAAATTACCCAAATATTTCAAATCAAATTTCCATACAACTTGTATAAAACATATGTTTGCTTAGAATCTTATTAAAATTTTATTTTCTATATTTGCATATTTATTTACTCGTGCTTGTACTTAGAAATTTACCCCTACTTTCCAGTATTGCGGCGAATTGAGCAATTTCCTGTTCCCGCCAAAAACTACCGATGCCAAACAATTGTTGCTTCACAACAACAATTGAAGTTCTTGCTGCTATAAAATTTAAGAGGGTGATGATGTCGACAGTCGAACTTAAGGATGAAAAGTTACTTTTACCATATGTTTGCAATCAACAACCAGTCAACGAACCATCCCCATTTAAAACTTACTCTCCAGCCTTCCTTGAACTCTAGTCTGGGTCTGGAACACGTACATTTTACTTTTTTCCATTTAACATTTTTTATACTTATCAGTCCTAAACGAATGTAGTGCCGTACGTACATTCGCATTATCGAAAGCGCGTAAATGTGTGAGAAATTCGAAAAAAAACGGAACATTAAAAGTGATAGAAGAAAACAAAGAAAGTTTTAACATTGTACGCAGCAGGCGGTGTTTTATTTTTTTTTTTAAATTGTGAGTGCGTGTTACCGTGAGTGATTAGATAAACATCTTTGGAAATTTCGCAAAAAAAAAAAAAAAAAAAATTTATAAAAATAAATTTTATATTTTTAAAAAAAGTTTGAAAAATTTTTTGAAAGGTAAAAAAAAAATTAAATAAATTATTAAAAAGAAAGAAATTTTAATGTGTATGTATAGAAATGAGATACAAATGTTATTGAAAATATGTTATAAAAAATTTGTTTGGTAAAAAAAGAAAAAAAGTAATCAAAAAGTTTTTTAATTAAAATCAGCTTTAAATTTGTTGCAAAGCTGATAAAAAGCAGAAAAATAAAAAAAAATTTCATAAAAGTTGTTGAAATATTTTATTAAATAAGAAAAGAAGATTAAAAGAAAAAATTAATTTAAAAAAATATATATTTTTCTGCAATATCATTTAATTTTGTTATACTTATATTATTATAGTGCTTATAACTCGCTAAACAAATAGAAAAAGTAATTTTCATAAAAATGCTTAAATTTTTTCTTTCCATTCAATGTGATAAAGCAATTATATATGCAAATAAAATAAATCAAAAGATACAGTATAACAAGTTAAAGTGTTATATTCGGCTGTACCGAATCATTGTTACCCTCCACCGACAGCTAGAATATTTCAGGAGAAGGCTCTTTATGAGATATACAACGAGCATATAAGTTTTTAACCAATCTTTATAGAATCTTAAAACATTTCATGGTGTTATATCTAGACATATAAAACTAAATTGGACCACATCTTACCACAATATCTACATTTGCTACAGTTTTAGGCGTATTTAATAGATTTCCGTAAATGGGCTTTATATAGGACTTATAGTCAATTACGGACCTATTTCCACGAAATTTAGTAGTTATGTAGTCTCCGTGCAATAACTCCCAGATGCAAAAAGTCCCCGTGCAATAACTCCCAATGAATTAAATCCCAAAATAAATGAAATAAGTCCCAAACTGGAAAAAAGAAATAAATCCCAGAAAAAATTAAATAACTTCCAAGTCTTAAATGAAACAAACCCCAACTTTTGGGAGTTATTTCATTATGAAATATGAAATAACTCATTATGAAATAAATCCTAAAGACATTAATGAAATAACTTCCAAAAACAGTTCATCGAAAAAAAAAAAAGAAATAAGACCCAAAAAAAAAAAAAAAATGAAACAACTTCCAAAGAAATTTATTATATATGTATTCGTTTTATTTGAATATTTACATATTAGGTTACCAAAAAACTAACATTGAGTCCTCGACATTTTGACAACAAATGGGGCATTTTATTATATCCTGACCTCCTGCAATGGCAACTGCCTGCAGTTTAAGCACGCCGGGTACAAGGATTACCTCCTCTATGGTATAACAAACATCGGCTTCGCTAACTAAAGCAAACACCGGCTTCGCTTACTAAAGCTTCTCTGCATAGTCGGCCTTCAGCCGGGCGCAAGGATTTTATACTCTATGGTATAACAAACACCGGCTTCGCTAACTAAAGCTTCTCTGCATAGCCGGCCTTCGGCCGTGCGCAAGGATTATCTCCTCTATGGTATAACAAACACCGGCTTCGCTAACTAAAGCTTCACTGCATAGCCAGTAACCATAAGACACTGCAATTGCAATTGCAATTAGCAAAATTTTCTTTTTTGATAAACTTAAGTCATTGTATTCAAATAGTTTGAAATATCCCGTTATAAATACCGTTTAAAATTTTAAACAATTTTTATAAATTGCAAATAATTGAAAATGAAAAAACTTCCACAAAAAATGAAATAACTCCCACAGCAAATGAAATAACACCGAAAACCAAAATAAAATGAAATAACTTCCACGTTAATTTTTTCGGGGACTTATTTAATTTGGATTTTATTTCATTATGAAATAACTCCCAGGCAAAAAATGAAATAACTTCAAAAAAAAAAAAAAAAAAAAATTAAATAAAACCGAGAGGGCTGGGAGCTATTGCATAATGAAATTACTCCCACATTTGTATGAACAATTTTTGGGTCTAATTTCATTTTTTTCTTGGGACTTATTGCACCTGGGAGTTATTGCACGGAGCCGTTATGTATTTTTTAGTCATAAAAATACAATTAGTTATAGCAGTCCGTCCATATCGTCACCCTTTATGTAAGTTTTTTTTTTACAATATTATCATATTTTAAGGGTGGTTGTTTCACATTTGGATTCATAACTCTTACCCTACTGAAACGATTTTTCTGGGTTTTAATCCCAACCGGCCTAGGAGACCTAGAAACAATTGGACACCCATATTGTACTTTTCTTTTTAGTCAGTCGAAAGTAAGAGTGATTTCAACAGACAGACGGACATGGCTAAATCGTGGTGGAGGGTATAAAAACCAACTCATGAAAGAAAGCGATTTTGAACAAAAAATTTTAAATAACTCATACGTTGTGTAGTGCAGCTTCTTCAAACAAAAAATTCATAAAAAAGAAGAAATGAGAAAAAAATCAAATATTTTAAGACATCATGTACAAACTGCTGCTGAAGCTGTTCTACACTTGAGAGCAAAACCACAGTTTTTGCTGTTTTGCTTTTTAGTCGCCTTGTGCTGGGAATTATTGAAAAAATAAAAAAGCAGTTAGTTTACTTGTCAATATTTGAGGGATTTAAGGGATTCAATGTCGTTACCAGATTCTTTTTGAAACATTTAAGTTTAGTATAACAAGACAAATTTATAAAAATACTAGCTTAACCCGTGCGCTTCGCTACACTGCTTTAACCACTTCTTCAGTTGAGAGATACTTAATATATGCATCCTATGGGAGGTATTTCCCCCTGTGCCTACCGGCTTTATTTTTATTTTCAAAAGTGTAGCATACCATAAGAGTGACTTTTACAAAGTTTGAACATTCTCACTTAACAGTTCTTAAGATATGCGATATTAAACATTGGTGTCCCATGGGGGGTAACACTTCCCCCGCTGCTATTTTATTTCAGTTTTGGGGCTCTGAAGATCCTACTATCAAAAGTTCAACAAAATCCGTGCAGTGGCTCTTAATTATATTTCTATCTATGAGGGGTACTGCTCCTTCTCTGTCAACCCCGCCCATTTTTATATTGAAATTTAAAGTTAACCATAATAGTAGCTTTAACCACGTTTGAAGACTCTCCCTTTAATAGTTCTTCAGTTGAGTGATATTTAATATATGCATCCTATGGGAGGTATTTCCCCCCCTGCGCCTACCCGCTTTATTTTTATTTTCAATAGTGTAGTATACCATAAGAGTGACTTCTACAAAGTTTGAACATTCTCACTATAACAGTTCTTAAGATATGCGATATTAAACATTGGTGTCCTTTTGGGGGTAACACTTCCCCCGCTACTATTTTATTTCAGTTTTGGGGCTCTGAAGATCCTACTATCAAAAGTTCAACAAAATGCATGCAGCGGCTCTTAATTATATTTCTATCTATGAGGGGTACTGCTCCTCCCCTGTCAACCCCGCCCATTTTTATATTGAAATTTTCATTTTACCATAATAGTAGCTTTAACCACGTTTGAAGGCTGTCCCTTAAATAGTTCTTCAGTTGAGCTATATTTAATATATGCATCCTATGGGAGGTATTTCCCCCCTGCGCCTACCGCTTTATTTTTATTCTCAATAGAGTAGTATACCATAAGAGTGACTTCTACAAAGTTTGAACATTCTCACTGTAACAGTTCTTAAGATATGCTATATTAAACATTGGCGTCCTATGGGGGGAACCACTTCCCCCGCTACTGTTTTATTTAAATTTTGGGGCTTAGAAGATCCTACTACCAAAAGTTCAACAAAATGCGTGCAGCGGGTCTTAAGATATGCGATAGATAATTAATGTTAAACTAAGTGTTTTAGCAGGTGGAACACAATTGCAAATTATAAG
Source organism: Pollenia angustigena (assembly GCA_930367215.1). Classification (NCBI taxonomy): domain Eukaryota; kingdom Metazoa; phylum Arthropoda; class Insecta; order Diptera; family Polleniidae; genus Pollenia; species Pollenia angustigena. Next base: position 175,958,335 of record OV884059.1, on the reverse strand, counting down.
TTTAATTGGTTCGGTCTACTAAACTTAAAGGCAGAATTAGTCTTTATTTCGTTTCTGTTCTGTTCCGTTTCGTTCTGTTACGAAATTGTATAAGTTTCTTTTTCTGTATTAACCCTTTCGGCACGGGAGACGATTAGTTAGTTTCAAGCTTTTAAAATGCAATATTTTTACAAAGATATGCATATTAAACTAATATTTATCTGTTTTTTGAGTACCCCTACCCAGAGAAGAGGCTTGGGGTGGGACATCAGGAGCTTGGCATGGGACATATAAGTCCCATTAGTCGTAAACACATAAAAAAAGGGTATACAAAATAAAGAAATTGTTTTCTTTTAACGTTGTAAATTCATAGATATGATCCACGAATTTACAGCTGACATCACCAATCTATGAAAACTTTATTCCACCATTTCCGTGATTTACGGTCTAGTTCATACATTTTGGATAACTGATCAAAAAACTTCTCCAACCAGCACGTGTTATGATAATAAGCAAAACTTTGTTTAATATTTGTACTTAAACGTCTAAATAACTAAATGGGAGAGTTTTGAACCATTTAAAGTGAAAAACTTCAATACTAGGACTCTGGGAACATTCAGTGGGATACATATGTCCCAATAGGTGCGAAAGGGTTAAGTTATCAGCCATTTATGACTAATTTCTTAGAGTTACACAGTCCATTGTTTTATTTCAATAACTTTCATGCACATAAGTTTGAAGAAATTTAATTTTATGAATTCTTAAAATCAAAAAAACACTTTATTTCATCTCAAATATGTATTTTTTATTATTTATTTTGCTGTTAATTACTTACAATTACTTAACAGGTTTTTGATTTGAACAAATTGGACCGCAGCAGAACAGAAAAACTAATCAAGGTTTTTTAATAACAAAAACAAATCAGTTGATTTGTAACAGGACAGAAAGTAGGGGTTCATCTCACAATGTAGTCTGTTTTTTATTCTTTGTTTATTTTAATTAGAGATATAACGAATACCAATACCGAAACCACCGATATATCGGCGATACTTCAGATTTTCCGATATCGGTCTCGGCGATATTTTCTGTCGATACGACTATTCTCTTTATATTTTTTGGAATATTTTTTAACAATTTAATTTTTAATGCTTATTTTTTACACAGCAACTACGAGAAATAAGACATTAAAAAGAATCAGAATAATGAAATTTTTTCATGTAACATATACCCAACGGACATGGAAAATAGCCCCAAAATTTAGCGACTGACTAAGGATAAGATATAAATAAAAGATTTAGTGGCTTAGAAAATAATTTAACCTATTGTTTATCTACAACTCTTGACCCTCGATACAATGCTCGAATATTTCAAATAAAATCACTTAAAAAAAACGTCATATTAAGCTACATAACATGTCCTTGCATCCCGAAAGTGTTGAAAACACGGTCACCCCTACAAGTGGGAAAGGTTCTGATAAGTCTAAAAGAACTGGTCTTTGGAGCATTTGTGAAAAATTTTTAAGATAATCCGAAAAGAATGATGCAAAGGGCATCATTTGCTGTGAAAGAAGAAGTCAAAAGATACCCTTAGATCTTCTAATATTTCCAGAGACTTAGATCCATTTGTTAACGGCTGCAATGACATGTTTTACTCAAACTTCTTCCACCAATTATGCATTTTTTTCTTTTTTAGTTAAAGGTTATACAATTACTAAAATAACCATGGGTCGTTTGTGAAGATTAGTTAAGGAATGACAGAGTTACAGTGGACAAAATTTTAAACTTCATGAAAAATTTGATGATTTTTTGCAATTTTGCTTTTTTTGTTATTTTTTGAAACTTGTCAAAAGTAGAACACTTTTGGCAATTATGACTTCATAATCGGGTCACCCCTACAGGTGGGGCAAGTTCTGATAAGTCTTAAAGAACTACTCTTTGGAGCATTTGTGAAAAATTTGTAAGAGAATCCGAGGAGAATGAGACCCTTTGCATCATTTGCTGTGAAAGAAGAAGTCAAAAGATACCCTTAGATCTTCTATTATTTTCAGAGACTTAGATCCATTTGTTAACGGCTGCAATGTCATGTTTTACCCAAATTTTTTCCACCAAATATCGTCAAAAATATTAACCGTATTATGCATTTTTTTCTTTTTTAGTTAAAGGTAATACAATTACTAAAATAACCATGGGTCGTTTGTGAAGATTAGTTAAGAAATGGCAGATTTACAATGGACAAATTTTAAACTTCATGAACAATTTGATGATTTTTTGCGATTTTGCTCTTTTTCGTTATTTTTTTAAACGGTTCTACTTTTGACAATTCTGACGTCATATTCGGATTAAGCGGGCAATTTTAAGATTATATGTCAAATTTATTTGGTAACGACTTTGTTTAAAATTTGTTACACAGTGTAATAATCAAATATATTAGGAAGAAGTTAAATTTTCCTCAATCAAAGTGTTATTAGTAAAAAGTGTAAATTTAAACACATTGGGAGTGACAATTGTCTAAATGAAATATTTATGCATATTGTATCCACATTGGCCTGGCCTGCCCTATTATGTATGTACGTAGTTAATGAAATCAAAAAGAAACGTATCAAAAAGCATACGCAACACATAAGAATGCTCTCTTTACTTTTTTTGGAAGAGTAATTCTATTTGACAACAAAATGTTCCTGATATAGCCATAAAACTCCATATCTATAGAAGTGGTCCCAGCCAGGGCCAGGTGGCAGTTTGTGCCGCACAAATTAGGTGTCTACTTAAGAGTTAATTTTCATCTAAGGCCCAGTAAAAAATGGAGCTTACTGGTAAGCAGTTTTGTTAGGGAGAGGAGCACATGAGGAGGCATGCTTTTTATATGGAGAACTTCCACTTGAAAGCACTACTTTTTTCCATTTAACACATTTTAAAATCATTGCAAAACAACTTGCTTCGATGTAAGGGAATAACAGAAGCACTTAGAATATTTGAAGTGAGTTTTTTCTTTAAAATAGTGATTTTAATTATTCACTTACCACCTGCTTACTTCAATTAAAAATTTACTAAATTGTATTCGGTGCTCTGCTGCTTCGTAGTAGTGTGTAGTAGCCAGCGCAAATATCAGCGCTCATGTAGTTTTCCTGCTTCCAGAAACATAAAATTTTTGTAATGGGTGCCAGGCTTAAACAGCTCCTAATTCCAATAACCCTTCTGCTCTGAATATATCTATCATGTTCATCTTCGTGGACGAATTTCAAATATTAATTCTGATTTATGGTTGGCTTGCTATACAGAATTCTTTAACTGCATTATTACAGCAACATGACTTAAGCATCTCCTGATAGGAATCCAAGTTTCATTAAAATAAATTTATGTTCCTTTTAATAATTCTGTAAAATTTTTTTGTGTTTGATAAACATTTTTATCAAGTCCTGTCTTAAACTCTTAAATAATTCTTACTCAACGTTATATGTATGCTTTACATCAAAATCCATCTTTAAAAATGCTTATGGAAAGGACACTCTTAAAACCATTTGCAAAAAAAAAAAAAAAACACATTTTCGTTGGTAGCTCTGTTGTAGCAACTTTATTAAGCTGATCATTGTTTTAAAATTAAAAAAAGAATTGAATTTCTTGTATCCCCAAATTCTATTGAAACCAATAATAATTTATCATTTCTTTCGTTTCTCGAAAACATGTGAATGGATGTTTGTTGTAAAGCACCTGTTCGCTGTTTTTCCAATATTCAACAATATAAAATCCATTTATTAAATTTTGTTTCTTTTGGCTATTTAAGTTTTTTTTTTTATCAGAAAAACTAAAATGAGGAATGAGCTATAAGAAATATGTGTAAGAAAAGTTAAATAAAATTAAGTCAAAAATATTGAATAATTCTGTTTTTTTTTAAATACAAAAATTAAATTGTAAAAGTGTCTATTCATTCCCTATATCTATTGGAAGCATTCCTTAATATTCTTCTCATTCCTTGCCTAAGCTCTTTTATTCGTTTTATTTTTGTTTTCATTGAGTTTATAAGATTATCCCTGTATTTTATACTTTACAATAAAACATAAGGATATTTTTAAAAACACACACTCTCCCAGATATGTTAACTTACATACATTTACAACTGTATGTCTGTTTCCTAAAGAACAACAACTGAAAGAATAAAAAAAATAAAACAATTTAAATTGACTTTATTCACCACATAATTCCAGTTACCAATTTGAACACTGGTAAATGATGTTGTTTTTTGTTGTGCAAAATACATTTAAAGACATCAACAACAATTCAATGACTACAATAAAACAAGCAAAATTCTAACGTAGAAAATTGGAAAGGGGAATAACAGGGGGAAATTCTGATAAAGTTTAAAAGATCAAAAACACCAAAGTAAAAAAGTCATATAGATTGATACAGTGGTATGGATATGTAATGCGTTTTGCATCATTGAAACAATACATTTAAAGGATTTCCCACAGGAAAAGTAATTGACACAAAACCAGTCATGAGATTGGATTTTGTGCGGATAAGGGCGGATTTTATCTGATTTTTGTACTTAATATGAAGGGGATCTATCATATTAACATGGTTCACTCGGGACAATTATAATATATTAACCTAAATTGAATGTATACATTTAGGTTATTTCACTGACCTGCTACAAAGTGTCAAAAAGGTTCCAATTAACCCTAAAACATCGCCATGTTAATGTGACAAGTCCCCTTCATATAAATTGTTAGAACTGTCCTAACCACGTTAAAAATGTAACGTGACAAGTTTGGTGTTAGTTTCCTTTTCCCTAAGGTTTTTACATGATTTTAATGAAAGGGGAAGAAATTTCGTTATGTGAACTACACTATAAATTAAAGTACATTTATATTCATAAAAATTTTATTTATTTAACAAAATTAATATTAAAAACAAATAAAAGGTTTGTTTGATTTGAAAAATAAATTTACAATCAAAGTGAATTAATTTTTCAGGTGGCGTTGAAGGCACAGCTGTGCTACTTTTTTTCGTAGTTAGGGAGAGACATGTCAAAAGTTGCTTGTGTTTTTGACATATCGACCAACGAAAGCCACAAATAAAATACAATGTTAAGTTTTTGGTGTTGAACTTGTTGTAGTATCACCACCGCCTTTAACACAAGTTTGCCAAGATTACAATACTAATTTTATGAAAATTTTCTACATTTAAAAAATTTATAAAAATATTTTTTAAAAACAAAGTATATTCTGTATAGTGGATATAATATTGACCTAGCTGATGGCCTAAGATGCTAGTGCTCTTACAATTCAACTGTATAATAATTTAATTATTATATAGTTATAAAAAATAATAATAATATTGACCTACAATATTCTCATTTTTAGTCATACGAAATATTTTGAAATAAAAATCGGTAAAAAATGGTTAAAAAAACTTTCAACACATTTACGACCTTCAAACTCATTTGCAGCTTAGCGTCGGCTCAAAACTGCTAAACTTAGATATCTGCATTGGACTTTTATATATATGTTACATACAAAAGTTCCGAATTTCCAAGGCTACAATGGAATTAAACACTGTTTCATTAAAAGAACGCGAATCGCCATTCGTAAATTGTGAAATGATAAATGAAAAGTTCTTATGACAACAAAAATGAAAGTTTTTTTTTTCTTTTCACAGAAATCGATTTGGTAAGTGCATTAATCCGCAAACAATTGATTTCAGCTGGCCTCTACGATATTTGATATTTGTGGATATTTGAAAGAAATAGTGTATGTTTACAAGATAAGAAGCCTTCCCCAACTTAAAAACAACATTCGAAATGAAACCATGACGCTTATACCCAAAATTTTGCAAAAGGTTATAAAAAAATTTGTTAATAAGAGCACGTATTTATGTGCAAAACAGAAAATAGTAACCACTTATAGGATATAATTTTTAATTAAACTTATCAAATAGTACAAAAAACTTTATCCAAAATTCATCTATTGAAAAATATAGTAGAAGTTTTCCTGTAATTTTATTATTTTCTCATTTCACAAAAACCAGACATTAAAATAGTTAAACATAAAGGGAATCATTTTGAAAAACAGTTTCGAAACTTGAAATCTGATTTTTTATTGTTTCGAAATTGAAATTATTTTAATCACAGTTACTCTTTGGTTACATTTGTGTCAATACAAGTTGGCATGTGTGCTAAAACAACGCTTAGAAAAACTAACACATTGTTTTTGGCTTGTCTGCATTTGTTTAAATATGTTTATCAAAAAGTGTGAGTGATATCACTAATACTCTTTATATGTAAGTTTTTTCTCCCTAACAGCATAAACAAATATACCTGACAGGCATGGAAAATTAAGTGCTATTGTATTTTTTAATTCTAAAAAGAAAATACTATAGTATTTACCGTTGGGGTGTTAAAATTGATTTTTGCTAATTAAAAATTGTAAAGCAAATTCTACAAAACGAAATTTATTGAAATTAATTTAAGATATTAATAAATCATTTTTTATAATTTCCAAATGTTGTAAATGGGGGACATCAGAAGAGAGGGGGAGGGTATGTGGACAGTTGGCAAAACGTTAGCTCGTAAAATTAAAGAGGTAAGAGATAATAAATAAAAACATTACGATTTGTAAAATATACACATTTATTAAATATGACTGGATGGACTGATTTATTGGACTGAAATGGGGCGTCTGTTTCTTTGCTCTGATAAAGATCGAATAAACACAGCCATTTCTTTCACAATCAGAATTAAAAAATAAATCCTTCCTTATTTGAAAGGAATATTCGATAGTACATCTGTTTTTACTACCAATTTGCTATTCAACAGATAGTTCCTGGCAATGGTACAACGACCGTCGCTCAAGGTTAAACAATTAAAAACCCATGAAAGGTATCATAGCCTCCTTGAACTATACTAATTAAAAGGCTAATAAATAATCTTATCTTATCAACAGTATGAAATGGGAATTAAGCACATTTAAGCGAAACCTTGTTTATTACTTTTTTTGACTCCCAAGAAAAACTTTGATAATTAATATGCATGTGGCAGTTAAAACAAACTGAACTGGCATAATAAAATGAAGGTGTTTGTTTTTATTTTAGTTTTTTCTTTACCGACTTACAACTACATTTACTGCCTGTTCATCTGTTTATGAACGAACACTTCGTTCGCTTAGCTTACATGTAAAACAAAAACAATATTTTTATACCCACACCACAATAGTGGAGATGCTGATGTGTGTAACGCCTTAAAATAGTGGTCCTAGCTAGACCCGCCTTAAAGTATACCGATCTACTCAGAATCACTTTCTGAGTCGAACTAACGATGTCCGTCCGGCTGGCTGGCAGGCTGGCAGGCTGGCTGGCTGTCCATGTAACCTTGTGCGCAAAGTACAGGTCGCAATTTTGGAGAAAATTTGGGTCATAGGTTCTTATTGGCACAAGGACCAAGCCTATTGAATCGTATGACCACGAGGGAAGATAGGGGGAAATGTCTTCCTCTCAGAAACTATCAAACCGATTTTAATGAAATTTAAAACATGAATGAATATAGGGTATCATATGGTCGGGCTTGATCGACTATACTTTCTTACTTGTTTTATTTGTTTTTGTTTTAAATGTAAATTAAGCGATCATAGTGTTTGTTCGAAAATAGATGAACAGGCAAATCAACCAATTGTAGTCGGGACTGTAAGAAAAGATAAACTCATGGTTTGTTGTTGTTGTTTTTGTCTAAGCTTTGATTTTGTTATAAGTAAAACTGGTGTTTATAATTCTTATTCGCTTAACAGTTTTATTTGTATAATATCTTTAGTGTTTCTAAAATCTTTGGATGAAGTTTCTTGATGATCTGGCCTAAGCAACCAGTAAATTGCTTACCCCATCAACAATAAATTTCAGTTTATCAATAGTATGAAATGGGAATTTAGCACATTTAAAATAAACCTTGTTAATTAATCTTTGCTATCCCTGGTTGCCAAAACTAACGGATTAATTTTTAGCACACATTCCATTAAGATTATTTTAAGAGAAATTTTGCTTATGCCATGAAAATTGTTCAGCTTATTCGGTCGTTAAGATAATTAGTGGAATTCCATCAACAAATAATGAAATCGTATAAAAACCGAATCAAAATTTCCATCCCTGATATCCGATGCAAGAAAACTTGAAAACAATGAACTTCAAATTTCATGGTAGCTGGGAAAAGAGCTAAAAATGCTATAAAAAAAAAACTCTAACAAAGAAGTGAAGTGACTTTCAAGTGTCTTTTGAGTAAAAGTACTTCATGACAACAAGTAGAAGATGTAATTTTTTATTGGATTTTTTTTTCTATTTGAATTGTTGTTTCAAGCACATTTTTTTACTTTTGTCTTTAACTTTATTGTTTATATTGAATAAAGTTGATGTGTATGACTCAGCGGGAAAAAGAAGCATTTAAGAGGCCTTCTATTTCTGCATTCCAAAATCTTTTTCAATTTACACGGCGTGCTATTAAATACCAAGGCCCTTTGCTTGCTCGCTATGACTTTAAAGGCTTCTAGAAGGCCTTTTAAATAATAAGTTAAAAGTTGTAATAAAGTGTAAAAGGAGTTGAAGAGAATTAAAAAACCGTATTAAAGGCCTGGAAAGTCGGGCACTTGTAACTTTTTCCGCTGAGAAGTTTATAAATGTATATGTATTGGGTATATTGTACAAATGCTAAAACTTATTTTGCACTTTATCTTTAATTATCAATTTATTTAAGAAACAAAAATGCTGAAGATGAAAAATATTTACTTATGTTCTTTCCTATACGTTCTTGCAAATTATAGAAGGTCAATAAACCCTGCAAATAAAATTGGACCACCTAATCCGTTTTGATAAAATGGACTACTCCATGGACTGGTCCGATGTAATGCAAGCATGGACCATGTCATTGTTAAAAAGTGTTTGTAGTAAGACGACATGTCTTCGTTTTTTAACGACATGCTTTCGTTTTTAAACGACTTTAAAACTAATTCTCTTGAGTATACCATGGAGTAGTTTTAAAACTACTCCTAAGTGGTTCAAAGGTGGGTTATATGGTCCTCTCCTAGGACATCGTAATGTTAAATAGACCAGGTTTTTTCCATACGTTTGGGTTAGTTTTGGACTAGTCCTGGTCCCTTGTGGACTACTCTTTACACGCGTGTTTGGACTGGTCCTATTATTTGCAGGGAAACTATACACAAATACAGGAACAAATACCAAAACACTTACACAAATGAAACCAGTCTATTGAAATAAAAGTTGAATGATGATTTTAAGTTCAAGTTATTAAACATTTTGATATTTGATGAATATATTTTACTACGAGGAAAGCGTTTTTATTTTTATTTATTTGTCTTATTCGTTTTTTGCACACAAAATAGATAAAAGAAAAAGCGTAAAATGCTAAATTAAATTTTCTGTCTGTTTATATTCATTTGGTTAAGTAAATGAGTTTTTTGAATATTGAAATTTCAAATAAGTTGATATGAAAATTGTTTTCTAAGATAAAAACCGCTTTTAATTCACTACATTCCACCCGTGGGTGGAATGGTGCTTGTAATTGATACAATGTTGATCTTAGCCCCTATAAAGCAGGGCTGTCGAGTTATCAAAAAATATTGCCCACTTTTTTCTCGAACTGTGAGCGCTCTTTAATGAATTTTTGCAACACTAATTTTATTACCTCTGCGATTGGACATTTTCCAAATAATTGAGAATATCCGGTGTTCATTTCTTTATTTTCTCTTTAGAACGTTAGTATGAGGACATAAGTTGTGGCGGTATTAAAGGTTTTTTATTCAATGTGGAAATTTTATTAGTCAAAAATCTAAAAAATTTAAATTAGCATCACTGTTTATGACAGTGCGAGACAAAATACAAAAAAGTTTTACCGTTTTTAGTCTAATAAAAAACGCAATGGTGTAGCTGGTGCATTTTGTTGTTGGTGTGGAATAAAAATGCAACGACATTTTGAACTTGCTTTGTTGCAAGACAATTTGCAACAATCTGTGAACACCACTTTCATTTTATCTTATCGTTGAGACATTTTATTGATTTTTATGATTTTTTTTTTAATAAAAAAAATGCTATAATATCGGAAAATAAAAATAACAAAAATTCAAATAGCTTAACAAATCTTTAAATGGGAAATCTAAAATAAGAGATTACTCTGCATTTGTCTTTAGTAATAGGAAAGTCTAAATAATATATGGCTTAATTGATGCTCTCAAATCGAATCTGATTATTCTGAGTGCAGCAAATAATCGTTCTACGGAGACTTGAGTCGGTGACAATGCCGTAGAGTTCAGAGCTGCATTCTGGATATTCTCATCTTTTTTTAGGCACTATAGGAACAATTGACGGTTAAACGATTTGATTTTAAAACAAGCGGGAATTCCTGCCATTAAATTATGTAAGCACAAGTTCAGCCGAGCGTGTTAAATTAACGACGGACCAGTGATGCATCTTGAACTTTTTTTTTTGTTTGAGCCAAATTCACTATTTAAAAGGGCCAAAAAATTACTTGATTATTAGGTTTGTATTCACCTTAATAAAACCAATAGTAGTTATATAGATACGGTGACCATCCTTTCTGTATTGTACAGAATAGTAATGTATTTTGGAGTATTGTTCTATTTAAATTATTCTCTAGTAAAAATCCCTAAATAGTTCTGTATTTATCTAAATGTTCTTTATTTGTACAGTATTTAATAGAAAAGTTAAGTAAATACATTCCGAATTTATACGACTTTTCTAATTACTGGAAAAAAGGAAATTATTTTTTTTTTGGAAAATTGTAAAGTTTCTTATGCCAAATTTGTTTAAAATATCACTGCAAGCTGCAATATTAGCTTGCAGTAACGATAGTGTGGTTCTGTAATTTTTTTTAACGATTGATAACAGCTGTATTTTTGAACCAACTCTCCTTACAAAATGTTAATAAAAAAACGAAAAGCACAAAAGAGAATAAAATAAAACAAATGAAATTGTTCTAGCCCTCCGTGTTACACATGTTTTTTTATACAAAATGCATTAAAAAAGGTCTGGCCAGACTCATGAGTAAGACGAAGGGATAATTTGTGTTTTTTATATATTTTTTTTTGTAAATTTTACATTTAGAATTTTGTTTTTGTTCTTAATTTGCTTTTTTTTAAAATTTTTAATTTAGGAATTTGTATGATATGTTTATATGTATGTATGTATGTAAGCTATCCCTGCAAATAATGCGACTAGTCCACTGGCCCATAAGGGACTAGGACTAGTCCAATGGTAGCCCCAATGTATGTCCTATGGCAGGACCATATAACACAGTTTTGCATTACAAAGGAGTAGTCTTAAAACTACTCCATGGTATAATCCAGAGGATAAGTTTTGAAATTGTTTAAGAACGAAGACATTTTGTTAAAAAACGAAGAAATGTCGTTTCACTACTCTTTTTTAACAACGACATGGTCCATGCATGCATTACATTGGACCAGTCCAGGAAGTTGTCCATTTTATCTAAAATGGATCAAGTAGGCCAATATTATTTGCAGGGATTTTAAACATAAAATAAATTTTATCGATTAAATAAACACAATCTAAGTTACTGCCTCTAAAATAACTAAAAAAACTGCTTTAAGTAACAGTTGACTTCTAACGCCAGCAAATATCGTTAAAAATATTACAGAATAGCACATTCGAAAAATTTTCGTTATATTTATTTTAAAGATACGATTATCGTTATAAAAGTTAGTGAATCGCACTACTGGTGAAGTTAAAGTCCAACATTAAATGATTTATTTAACATCACAGTGCAGAGCATAAAAAGGGAAAATATGTCTTCAGTTTTAAACGATAATTTCGTTATCCGCAGCAGAGGTGGAGTCGATTTTAAGTTAATTATGCTTACAAATTTCGAACCAAAACGTTGAATGCGGATAGACCCGCACCTCAAATAAAAGCAAACTTCAAAACCATCCCACTTCCATTATTTTAAATGTGAATTAAGAAAAACAGAAAAACAAACTTTCTTTTCAAAGTTATTAAAAACATATTTGAGTTTACAACAAAGTTTTCAAAATTGCGATACAATAAAATATTTTTAAAAGTTGAAATTTATACAAAAGTGTGTCCTATACTCTGCAAGAAATATCTTTAAACGAATTTTTCCACAAACATTTTTCTCAACCTGACCTTCAGAAAAATTAAGAAAATTTAAAGTTTTTCTTAATTTTCAAATGTCTCCTTAACTACCCAGTAAAAACTTCGCCTACTTTTTCAAAATTAATAGCTTCTTTAACTCATTATTTTGTTGCTTTCTTCTATAACTACATCTTTAACAAATTCTATAACTACTTTTTTCTGGATGTATCAGGTAAAAAAAATAATGACTTACTTTTTAATGCGTTCATTTTGGGACATCCCTTGTAAAATTCATTGGTTCTTTCAGTAAAATTGTAAGTAGTGCTCTTGTGTTTTTCTGATTACTCAACACATTATTTTGTATGCGAAGTTTTTACTGGGTAAATCCTTTGTAATCGATTGCCGTATAAAGTCAAAAACAAGGAAGTGACATATTTTTTTATTTTCCGTATAGGAGCTCATTTTTAAAGCATTCTAGGTCCGTCACATTACCACTTTATCAAAATCAAAATTTAAGATTTAAACTTAACTTTTGCATATACATAATTAAGCCAGAATAACCTAATACTTTTTTTTGCAGAATGTATTCCAAATTATGTTTACTAAATTTTTTTTTAAAATAATGTGAAATAACCCTGTGGGAAATTTGTGTCAATTGTTCCAACAGACTGGTCCTGGGATTGTGAAAATAGAATAAGTACAATTAGAAGCAACTTATGACAAGTGAAAGGAGAACCAATCATTTAACTGATATATGGAGAACAAAAAGGTAGAAAAAGTAATGAATTACAGTGCAGTCTTTACCGGTCGTCTGACACATATTTTTGGAACTTTCTATAATTTGGTTCTTAAATTTAGTTCTAGGCCTTATTTTATTGAAATTATACTACATTGTAGTAACTAACACTAAACATGTTCATTGAGAATATATGTGTGGCTGGTCAAATGGTCTTAATTGACCCCCTCCAATGACAACCCCATGTAAAAGTGATAGGTCTTATTCATATAGAGTGTTAGAACTAGAACCGGTCTCTACCACCAAAGACCGGTCTCTACCACCAAAGACCTATCACGGGACTACTTTGGTGTCAGTTCGCTTTCCTCTAGGGAATTAATAACCTCAACGCCCATCAGGTCATTTTGTTCCATTAGCAGTTCGATGTTTTAAAGATAATTATGCTTATACAGATCCTCTTATTAGAATGTGCTAAATTCATAATTGTATTGCTCTTTCTTCATAATTGTATTGCTCTTTCTTCAAGTCCAAATGTAATTAAGAACAAAATAATTATTTCATAAATTCATAATTTTTTTAAGTACACATTTTATATATTTTGTAATGTGTTTTATGTTTAATTTACACTAAATTAAGAATATTAAATTTAAAATGTCTGTTAGGCTTCCATAGACAAATAAATAAATAAATAAATTTAAGCTTAAAGGAAATAAATACTCAAGCTCGAAGTCACAACTTTTATTAAATGAATTTAACTTTAGAGCATTTTACAAATTAAAAATAACATTTAAGCCGCCGATTATTTTTAACAACTCTTAATATTAAATAAATCTTCTTGAAAATTCCATTTAATATAAAACGTCCTAAACCGACAGACAGTCAACATTTGCAAAACTTAAATTTTCATCATCAAGTTACAATTTCTGTGCACAAAAAAAAAAAAAAAAAAAAAAAAAAACCAGCAAAACATTATTAATTAACAAGTTTACTAAAGCAAATAGAAGAGTATACAAACACCAAAATGACTAATTAACTTAAAGAGTTAGAAAAAATTCAAGTTAAGTTAAAAACTTTGCAACATTTAAAGTTAGAAACAAACAACTGCAACACCAACAGAAATAAGAACCTGTTGAAAGTCCAACTTTTTACTCTAGATAAAATATTAAAGCACAGAATTTTTTTCATACTCAAACACATTAACAGACATACATACAACAAAAATTGTAAATGGCTATAAAACACATACAGACATGAAAGAAAATAAAAAAATTAAAAAGGATTAAAAACAAGGATAAAGCCAGCATAAAAATAAATCCATAGTTATAATATCAACAAACAAGAAGTAATAGGATAGAATTTATATGCCACAATAAAAATATGAAGCATGTATACATTTGCACTCATGTTAGATACTTACACTTGCATATACCCACATACGAACACACATATTTTCTAGCAACAAAATGTTCACAGGAAAATCAAAAGAGAACACTGACGAAATTCCGGAAGTATACTCGTCAAGTGAAAATCAACATTTCACATTTAGCCGTAAAATAATTGCAACTGTAGTGGCGGCAGTGGTACAACTCACTCGTACTTATATTTAGTGGTCATCGTTAAATTTTCCATTCCTCCATTTTCCAATTCCTTTAATAGTGTTTGCTTGTATCTGATAGCCGTTTGGCGTAGTATTTGAACAAACCAAACATTCACTATACCCTACACCACCTTAAGTGTGGAAGGTTTTATGTGTTTTTGCTGGTGCCCAAGAAATGTTTTTTTTATAAATTGACTCAGAACTACGATTTGAGCTAAATGCATTAAAGTGTTTAAAGGGTTTTTATACCCACACCACAATAGTGGAGGGGGTATTATGCATTTGTGCAGATGTGTGTAACGCCTTAAAATATCCTAGACCCACTTTAAAGTATACCGATCGACTCAGAATCACTTTCTGAGTCGAACTAACGATGTCCGTCCGGCTGGCAGGCTGGCTGGCTGGCTGTCCGTGTTACCTTGTGCGCAAAGTACGCAATTTTGGATATAATTTGATAAAATTTGGGACACAGGTTCTTATTGGCACAAGGACTAAGTCTATTGAAAATGGGCCAAATCGTAGGACCACGAGGGAAGATAGGGAGAAATTTCTTCCTCTCTGAAACTATCAAACCGATTTTAATGAAATTTAAAACATAGATAGATCCATATCTATATGGACATATAAGCTATACAGTTTTTCAAAAATAGGGCCACAAGGGGAGGTAGGGGGCAATTTCTGCCTCTCACAAACTTTCAAAACGATTTTAATGAAGTCTATAAACATAGATAAATCCATATTTATATGGACATATAAGCATGATGTGTTTTTAAATACTGTGGTGTAGAGTATCATGTGGTCGGGCTTGACTGACTATACTTTCTTACTTGTTTTATATTCTAAATGTTTTTTAGCATTTTTTTTTTTTTTTTTTTTTTGGAATTTGGAATTTTTGGTTATAAGCATTTCACGCTCTTTGCATCTCATCTTGAGTTATTCATGTTTGCATCAAAAATAAACAAAAACCGTTTTGAGTGCTTTTGTAAGCTTTTGCCTGGCGTACATATCCCCCGCATTTATGTAATCCAATATAATACGATGTTGATAAACAAATGGTTTTTCAAAGTTTCATAAAATTGTCGCTTGAATATTGTTGAGGATCTGGAGCCTGATTCTGGCAGCCGCGATCGAGTACTTCCTCGATTCGAAAGCAATTTAATATCTAGTTATTTCAGTCAATAGTGAACGAATCGGAATTATTTTTTCAGTGTTGTAAAGCATTAATTTGAGTTTAACAATACTGTAAAAATAATTTCGATTCGTTCAGTATCGACTGAAAGAATTAGAAATAAAATTGCTTTTGAATCGAGAAAGTACTTGATCACGACTGCCAGAATTAGCGCCCTGTTTTTGTTTTACTTTAAGTTGTATTAAAAAAAGTATACTTTCGAAATTTGTGAAAACGGCAGTAAATATGAATTAAAATTAGAACATTTACATGCACTTTTGATGCAAGTAAAAAAGTTTTATCCAATATGCTTTTAACATTTAGCGAGTTTTACTTAAAACCTTATTTGCGCAAGCGGTGCAATTCTCGTTTAAAAAATGTGGACCAGCAAATACTGTATTTAAATTAATGCCTTATAATAATTTTCTATTAATTTGACTGAATGGGAAATTTTGTTGGAAAAGTTTACAATAGTTGACAATAAATTCAGATGAATTTAGGTGTTTTGTAATAGTAGAGTTTTAAAACCAAAATTTTAAGGGTAAAAGATTTTTATTGCGTTTGTTACACTACGTAAACAAAATTTCAACAATGTCGTGACCAAATTAATCTGACAGCTAATCTTTATGTAAAATTTTTCGCTGAATCCGAATATGAAGTCACAATTTTTAAAAGTGGAACAGTTTTTTAAATATTCCGAAATAGACGTTATTTGTGTTTTTAAAAAGATGATGTGACTGAAATGCAAATATCTTAAAAATTTTTTAACCTTTTGACAATTCTGACTTCATATTCAGACTCAGCGGATTTTGCATAAAGATTAGGTGTCAAATTCATTTGGTCAAAAAACAGTCACGTGGTGTTATTTTTCTAAATTCTAAAATATTAAAAAGGGCCTTGCAGGAACGCAGATATGATGAGGACAAGGTTGTTTTATATTTATATTACATATTAAGTCTTGATTAGTCCCCAAATGGCTGAGATATTAGCAAAAAATCACGACTGCCTGCATAATAATGGTTTTGGCACAACAGCGCCCATATCATATGGGCTGAGAGGACCAAATTTGTCTCGGCTATTTAACAAATCACTCCATTACTTCACCTTGCCCCATACAGGTGTAGGCTCGAATTATAGGTTTTGGTACAACAGCTTGTTTTGTATGGACGAAACAAGCTAAATAGATTTAATTGAACTCAGATACTCTTTATATATGGGCATTTCCTGGGGTCACGAAACTACGTTCGTACGCTTTTGATGTACAAATAATATAGAAAACAATACTTTTCCTGGCATTTTTTTTCGGTTCGATAGCAGTTGGGTAGCTCTTTGTTAAGTGCAAAAGATGGATTTCATCGAGTTTAAGTTTTCATAATAATAGCTATTAACATGTGGTCACGAACGTACGCAAAATAGAAGTCAGCTTTGGCTGACAGTAGTGAAATCTAAAAATCTGGAAAATGGAACGGAATATTCAAAAATGATTAATATATTTTAGAAGTGTTTTAGTGTAGGTCTCCATCCAGTATTAACAAAACAAAATATCTCTCTTGGTTTCTGTTTAATTGGCTTATGTACAGGTCGCGAACGTACGGGTCGCGAACGTACGGGTCGCGAACGTACGATTTTTCTTTATATTTTTTTAATTATCACCATGCATTTTCCCATAAATATCTTGAAATTTCCTTAACAAAAAAACTTGGTAGTCCTTTTACAATTGATTGTAATGAAGAGATTGTGAAAAAAGAGTGCAAACATAACATGTTTTTTGCATGTAAAATAGGTATATAAAAATGTCTTTAGAAGTAGAAAATAAAAGAAAATATAAAATTTTCCAGTTTCCAGCGCAATTTCCTCAAGTTAAACAGCTGAGGTATGCTATGAAACCATTCTTTTATAAGAACAAAGACTTTTTTATAATAATAATCAATAAAAGACGATGATTATCAACATTTTGTTTTTTCATCCTGGTAGACCATTCTGGGGAAATGCCCATATGAGATTTATTTGGGTAAAAAAAGCAGCCAAATTGACCCGTTATCTCACCTAGCGCCTATACAAATATGGTGGGAGAATAACGATTTGTTATAATAGCAAACATAACATTGAGCTAGGGAACAATTGGCTTCTAAAAACTATGGTGAAAGGCATATACGATTCGGTACGGTCAACCTGAAGCACTTTTTTTAACTTGTTAAAAAATTCATTTGGCAGCAATTTTGAGTGGACTTCAGTGCACATTGGGCCATAATTAAATTATTTTAGTTATAAAGCCATATTTTTGAATGTCTGCTGCGATTAAAGGATAATTTTGCATGATAAAAATAGTGGTACATTCGAATATATGGGCACGGCACGTATTTTCTCCAAATACATATCTGTGGCATTTTGACAAAACATCTAAAGTCGAATTAAAAAAGTTTAAAAAAATGCTGTTAATCATACGAATTTTCATTCAAAATACATTATTGTTAACATTTTTTAAAATTTTGTATTATAAACGGAGTTTTTATTTAATTTTGGTTTAATCTATTATTTAATAAAAATGATTGCTTCACCGAGCTTTTTTTTAAAACTTTTTTGCTATCTTATCTGGACTGAATATGTTTTGTATCTATAGTCCGATCATGGTAAAAGTTGTTAAGACTTAAAAATAAAAAAAAAATCTAATTTTGTTTCATAGGAAACTCTCAATTTGAAATGCTTGAGAATTTTCACGAAATATAGGCGATTGTTTGAAAATTTCAAACACTTTTTACGCTTCGATACTTTCTATGTTAGGCCCGGGAACTTTCCCTAGGGTACGATATAGCCAATGTAATACCGACAGCATAAAAATTGGTTATGAAGAGCGTTACTAGGAAAGCGTATGCCAACCCGAGAGACAAGATTGGAAGACTCGAAGAAATCAAATTTAAAAAAAACGAAAAGTCTTAAGCTTTTTTTCGTTTATAAAAATATTTGCCAATGATAAAGATTACGTGCCTTGGTGTTTCAATTTCAGATTACAGTCTACTGGCTATTTTCTCAATGTATTGACAAACTCTCTATTAAGACCGCTTTAGCCGACCGTAAATGTAATTAAATGCAATGTAAAGTACCGTAACGTACTGTAAGCTCGTTTGTGCACTTATAGAACATGTAAGAACGCGTCAGCTGAACCAAAAACAAAAAAGCATTAGTATTCATAAAACAACACACACAGTGATGAGAATTAAAAATGTTGAAATAGTGACCGCTTTGCAGAAAAAGTACCAAGTGATTAAAATAGTATTAAAACTGTATTTCTTGCATGTATAAATAAATAAATAATTTGATATTTGATATTAATATTACAGATTTACAAAAAACAAATATGTATTATATCATATTCGTACACGTGTTCTTACATTAATTTCAAAATACATACACCTAAACAAGGTTTTGATACCATTAAAAACCAGACTTTGTTTGTTTGTGGATATGTATACCTTTGTTAATTTTATACATCTAAGCATGTATTTGTATAAATGAAAATATGTATGGATTGTTACTTATTTTGTCAAAAGTCCACAGATATTATAACTGAAAAAGTACCAAACAAAAAGAGTGATTTTACCCGCATTGCATTTAAAATATAAGCAGCCCATCACTATCTACAACTGTCACGTAACCTCGTAATGAAATTCTATTTTCTACAGGTTGGCACGTTACGGTTAAGTGACATTACAGTCAGTTAAGCATTTGCCTTGCTTTTCATATAACAGAAACGATCAGCTGTTTACATTATATTTACATTTCTACATTTACGGTCGGCTAATGGGACCTTTACTTAATGTTGACATAAATTTGTTAAAAAAATAAACTATCCGTTAACGATTTCGGTTTTCTAAATATACCGACAAAAGCATTGCTTTCAGTTGGCAGCACTGGGAGTCGGCTGATTGAATTTATCTGCACGGAAAATAAATAGTTGACAGATGAGTGCCGGCTATCTTTGCGACAGAATAGAAAACAAGTGAGACATTAAGAAAACCAAATTCCTTTAAGGTGCAGTTTTTCGTTGAGAAAAAAGATAATCGCCTAATGAGAACACGGCCATAATACATTTAATTTTTTTAATTCTAAAATCGAAAAATATAGTATAGGTATATTTAAAAAAGATTTTTAAATACATTTTTAAATTAAGCTGAAAAAAAAATATTGGTCATTCTCCATAAAATTTATTTGCATAATTAATTTGATTCTATAAGATTTCCGTCATGTTACAACAATTTTTAAAATTTTACGTGGATAACTTCCGGTGTAAAATTAGCCATTAAAGACATTAATGTCGATTTTCCGCAATTAAAATTTTTTTTTTTAATATTAAACTTAAGAGTGAAACCACTTAACTTTCGATAAAAGGAACCTTTTTCAATCGTTATCGCGTTCAAAAAAACTTTCGATTATGTTGACGCTAAACGAAAAAAAAAGTTTTAAAAACAACCAAAAAAAAAAGTAAAAATTAATTTTCTATTTTGCTTCTTTCCATTTCTTTGCACTTCACTTAAAGTACGCAAGGTAGTGCATAGAAAAATATACAACATTTTTAAACAAAAAATTGAAAATACTTGGAATACGGAGAAAAAAAAATTCTTGGAATTTCAAAAGTTTTTTTTTTGGTTATTTGTTGTTAACAAGAATTTGTAATAAAAATTTCAACTAATTGCACGTACGTGTAGAGCTCTGTTATATAACCACATGGTTGTAAGAATGTTTGCTCTATGCGCTTTAAACCAAATTAAATCATTTACAGTGTGATCAGATTTTTTAAGAATATAGAGCTAAATCATGTTTGAAATAGAGCTAAAAAAAGCTAAAGAAGGAAATTTAAAGCCAAAAAAAAAGCAAAATTTTTTTAAACTTCTTGTAGTAACTTTTAATTATTTCGATGTTTTTCGAAGATTAAGGCCCGTTTTCACAACTTACCGATAGCTAAAAGTAGACTTTAACCGGGTTCTATTATTAAAACTTTACTTTAATCTTAAGTTAGCGATTAAGTAGATTAAGGTTCATCCTACCTGGGAGGTTAAAGTAAAGTTGTAATAATGGAACACTTTTTATACCTTCAATAACTTCCTACCTTTAGCTATCGGTAAGTTGTGAAAACGGGTCTAAGTATTGATTATGTAATTATAGCAGAGAATAATTATATAAATAAACGAAAAAAAATAATCCAAATAAAGCTTGACCAGTAAATTGATCAAACTTTAGCTTTATTTTTAACAATTTCTATGAATTTGCTTAACTTTATTTATAAGAAGATAATTGTATAATGTAATTCTGAAACTTTATAATGATGTTTGATCTAGCTAAACGTTTTGCAAAAGCAAATAATTTTTTTATTAAAACAAGGGACCTCAAATATTTAATAGGTATGAAAATAACTTAACAAGTAAAATTTTTACTAGCAGAAATTAAAGAAAAAAAAAAAAAAAAAACGGAAGTCGTTGTCGTGATCAAAGTGGTAGCCGTTTGAAATTCGAAATCACGACAACGACAATGTAAAACACATAAGTAAAAAGTTTGCCGTACATATGTCGTTTGCGTGAATCATAATACCAACTTTTAAAAACGACTATATTTCGACCACGACAACAATACTCATAAGAAGGCCTGATACCTATGTCAAAAACTAATTTTTTTCATTATGAAAAAAAATAAACGATTTAATTCTTAGTTCTTTTAATGGTTTGAGTCTTTGAAAATTCAAAAGAACGTAGAACGTTTTGCTGATGTAACTATAACGCCCATAATTTGATTTACTTCTGCTCTTGATGTCTGCTTATAGATGAAATAAGTATGTGGCAAATATATTGACAGCGCATAGAGAAAGGGACCAGTAAGGTAAAAGCCAACTACACAAAACAAGAGGTAGGACCGACCTACGGGCGTTTTCAAGGTTGAGATGTGTCGCTTTCAAATGAGACCAATATAAACACGCTCAGTGATGGTACACCAAAAATACACGTATTTAAATCTTTAAAATGGCAAAACCCTTAGGTCTCTTTCTATTTTTCGCGTCACATATGCTTTCATCGCTAAATGGACTATCACGTAAATCCTTTATATGAAATTTACTTATAACGGTAGAAAAACAGATAAATTGTAATATATCGCTAAATTGGCTAAAAACTGTAGTGACTATAAACGAAAAGTACTGTATGCTTAAACCTTATTTTTAAATTCTCATGCAATAGGCATTGGCATAAAACTTTCTTTTTGTTCAATAATGGATTTGTGATCTTGCTATTATCACTGAAATATGGAACAGAAATATGCTTTTTGTTCTTATAAATCAAATAAATTTTCTGTTTATTCAAAAAATTTTTCGAAGTGTAACTTTTGACAAAAATTCTCAATTTTTTTGAAAAAAAGCATTTTGTATTCTTCCCCTTGCAGCACTGTTATGAATGTAAATCAAATCTGCAACAGCGATTTCTTTTGCGCAGCCAGACTATTACCCTCTTAACTAAATCACACATAAGTTTAACTTAACATAACTTTAATAACTTTAACTTTTATTGAATATCCCATACAACAAGATTTATATCTTATAATTACAGTATGAGAATTTAAATGTTATTTATCAGAGAAAGTTAACATAAAAAAAAATAATAACAAATGAATTTAACATTAAAAGTACAATTTAACAAATGGAACAAAATATAAATATAAAAAAAAGAGTATAAAAAGTATTCGGATAAACTGCATTATTTATTTTAAAATATAAAAAAACACGAAATGGAAATTAAAAAAAGGCTAGGAAAAGCTAAATGCATCGTTGAAAAAAGCTGGAAAAAAGCTTAAAGCTAAATGAAATATCTCAAGCTAAAAATGAAAAAATAAAGCTTAATTCAGCTCGATAAAAGCTAATATGGTCACTAGTAGGGTATTCATTTAATCGACCTTTTGCTTTAATCGGTTAATCGCTCGGTTAATTAACCGAGGTTTTGGTTTAATCGGTTAATAATCGGTTAATTTTGTTTTTGATCGGTTAACCGATTAATAAAGTTTGTTATAAATTAAGTAATTTCAATATATAAAAATGCATTAATTGCTTATTTTTTGGAGTTTATAAGTGAAAGAAAAACAACAACATACCATACATAACAATTCTTGAATATATAAAAATGCATTAATTGCTTATTTTTTGGAGTTTATAAGTAAAAGAAAAACAACAACATACCATACATAACAATTCTTGAATAAAACGAGCAAGCAAAAAAAAAAAAAACAATTCATAAATATGTAATATGCATTTTTCAATTAATGCACAAGGTGTGGTATCAAGTCACATCGTCATAATATCCTAAATAATATTTAAAATTGTTTAAAATAAATATTGTTGTGTTTCAAACAAAATAAAAATTGTAATGCTGTGTTCATTGTTTCGTCATAACTGTATAGTAGCAATCTAAAATATAAGCGGTAGCTTACAACAGTCATATCGTTGTCTTAATATGCAAACCTGCTAACTCACTTTCAGCACATTTTACAGGAGATACAAAAAACTTTTTATTTTTCCTATAGAAAAGTAAAATTACAGTCAGTTTTACACACTTCAAGACTTAAATAGAAGAGAAACTACATGCTGGTCGACAAGGCGTATCTTTCTCTACCACACGGCATCAAAATCTATATTTACATATAAAAGGATTTAGCCGGTTTGCTTATTAAGCCGACGATATATATTTCCTGTAATTATTTTATCCACAAAATATTTACATATTTATTCAATAATAAACTGAGATAATTTTATTAGTTATTAATAGTTTCAATAGTTAAAGGACATCTTATAAAAAAATCTTTTAGAAAAGCAATTTGGTTTAAATGTTTAGGATTCAAGCGATTCTTTTCTTAAGTTTTGACAAAAGTTGACTTGGAAAAAAATTCTTTCACTTATCGTAGATGAATATCTAATTTCTCAGTACTTTTCCGGGATTTCTCTAAACATATAAAATACTACATTATTCCATTAGAGTTTTTAAAAATTCTTAACACTTCTAATTGTTTCGGTTAATTTTGTTAAAAGACTGATATGAGAAGATATGATAAGAAACAAATAACTTAACACAAACATATAAAAAGTACGTGAAACAAAAAAAAAGGTATTGGCAATCATATATTTAACCCATTTTTCGCAACATTCCTGTTGATCGATGATGAAGATAAAAAACATTGAAAACAATGTAATTTTAGTCATCGGTCGGCGGAAAATGGGTTAAATTTAAGATCACTGAACACCTTCTTTGTTTGTATGAAAAAATATTTTCTAAATAAGCACATTTTGTATATGAGACTAAACAAATAATTAAAAACACAAAAAAAATATGTTATAATACTACAAAATATTGAAAATTTTTTTACTTCGGTTAATCGACTAAAATTAACCGGTTTAATCGTTAATCGAAAAAAGCCAATTTGGAATTAACCGATCAGTTAATCGGGTAGTAATTAATCGGTTAACCGGTTGACGGTTAACCGAATGAATACCCTAGTCACTAGACTGGTCGCATCTTGTATGGGATTTTTTTTTTTAAATTTAATTGTTTGCGCTGCTTAAAATATGAGGTTTGGTGTAAGAAATCATGATCTAATTTTTCAGGTCAATCCCACGGTGCCTAGCTGTGCCGGGTGGGGCCCAAAGTTCCCTATATTATAAAAAAAAAACATCTTTTCTATCAGATCTTTATAGTTATGTGTATAGATAGATTAACATATGTTCGCGCAACTCAAAAACGCTTTAGCTTATTGAAAAACTAAAAAAAAACGAAATTACGCAATAAAATTTACTTTAAGAAAGGTAAAACGTTTTTCTTATATGCCCAGTCGTTTTAGAAACATAATTTTTTTTTTGAAAAAAAAATAATTTTTTTATTAAAATTTCGGAATTTTTGGTTTTAAAAATTCATAAAAAATTGAAAAATGCAGCTATGCTTCTAATTTTATGCAGACATATAAAAAACAACATGGCAAACAAAACAAGCTAGAAATAATTAAAATCTGTAAACAACTTTTGATTTTATGTATTCACAAAAGATGTGGCGGTTTAATAAAATTCTTAAATTAATTAAAATTTTTCGTCTTTTGTGAATACATAAAATCAAAAGTTGTTACCAGATTTTAATCATTTATAGCTTGTTTTGTTTGCAATTAGAAGCATAGCTGCATTTTTCAATTTTTTATGAATTTTTAAAAACAAAAATTCCGAAATTTTAATAAAAAAATTATTTTTTTTTCAGAAAAAAAATTATGTTTCTAAAACGAATGCGCATATAAGAAAAACGTTTTACCTTTCGTAAAGTAAATTTTATTGCGGAATTTCGGTTTTTTTTTAGTTTTTCAATAAACTAAAGCGTTTTTGAGTTACCCGAACATATGTTGTGCAACCTCCTTAATTTTCGAAATAAAGGTATATCTCGAAAACCAAAGCCTACATAAAGAAAAAAGTTTTAACTTTCTTAAAGTAAATTTTATTGCGAAATTTGGTTTTTTTTTAGTTTTTCAATAAGCTAAAGCGTTTTTGAGTTGCGCGAACATATGTTAATCTATCTATACAATATATAATTTCTTAGTATGCCAGGATGTTTGCATGTATGTCCTATTCTTTCCGCAACTTTCTGAAGCCATCTGGAGACATAGGAAGCTGAAATTTGGCACACTTGAAGTACTTTCTCTGCGGAAGATCGCAACGAAGCCATATTGATTTTCGGCTTTTCAACTAGTATAACTATAAAGATCTGATAGAAAATATGTTTTTTTTTATAATATGGGGAACTTTGGGCCCCACCCGGTACGGATAGGCACCGTCGGATTGACCTGAAAAATTAGATCATGATTTCTTACACCAAACCTCATATTTTAAGCAGCGCAAACAATTAAATTTAAAAAAAAAAAATTGCTCTAGCTTATGATTAAAATTATGTGCATTTATTGATACATTTGTATTTTTTAACTATTGTTTTTGTTAAGAATATCTACAAAAAAAACAAAAATTATAAACTTTTTTGATTTTAGTAGCTTTTCATTGCTTATTTTAATATGAAAGCTTATAAAAATTTAAACCAACATATGAAGAAAATTTAGTTTTTAACAAAAAATGGTTTTAATTTTTCAAATCGGATGAAAACTGTATAAGTTATTCAACTTTTCATTAACACCTGTTTTTAGTATTTTCTCCCCCGCGCAAAACATATGAATAAAAAACAAAAAACAATTAACTATACAAGCAAATTTATCAACTTAAAAATGCAAAGTGTTTTGTTTGTTGTAACTTTACAGTTACGTTTTTGGTATTTACTTAATAAGAGAAGTTATTATATTGGATAAAATTTGTGACAAGTGAAGTGATAGAGCAATTCCATATGAAAGCGATCACCTTTTGGAAAAAATCAATTTTTTTTTAAGAGCCCCAAGTTGAGTGTGTAGTGAATATGGTCTGCCTGCCTTCACAAGATCGGCCATAAGTCCATGGATAATAGCAGCAGTGGCATGTAATGGCACACCAAACCCGACTGAGGCTACAGGTCATAAAATGTTTTGTAAATTTTTTAAATTACCAGGTAATAAATATTTCGCCTAAAATGACACGTGCAGAAACAAGTCATAAAACACGGATTTTCCATAAATATGGCGAAATATTTATTACCTGGTAATTTAAAAAATTTGCAAAACATTTTATGACCTGTGGTCGGCTTATTGGCAGTAACCAATTAAGTCCCTCTTTAAAAAACATTTTATGACCAGTAGTTCACGCAAATTTTCCTATTAAAGAAAAGCAAATATCGCTTATTTTTTTTTTACCTATTTTTTACCAAAAAATAAATTTCAGTTGAATACTAAACGTGAAAGTGTTAAAGTGTTTTTTTTTTGTAAAGTAATATTAATATTAATTTTATTAAAATAAGTAAGTTTGTAATTTTTGTAATCCTTTAACAAATTTTAAATTGTGATTAATTTTTTCTGCAGTGTGTGATAAGCGTAATAATTTTTGTTATGTTTGCGGTTTATTCGCTGACAAAAAACATCGCTTCGATCTAAAGAAAAATAAAGCCTTGGTAAATGCCTTCAATAAAGTTTTTAACTGCTCATACAGTTCTAGCAAATGGTATGAACCCGAAAGTATTTGTACAAGCTGTTCCAGTATGCTTAAGAAAACTAAGTCCGAAAAGTTTATAAGCCAGCCATTATCTATCCCAATGATTTGGCATCATCAAATATTCCATAAACCACAGGACTGTTATTTTTGCCAAACAAACATCACTGGTTATCAATATAAAAATCGTGATAGTATTAAGTATGCTAATGTGTTAACTGTAACTAAGCCAGTATTAAGTGCAATTAAATGTAATACAACTTCACATAAACAAAATGATGATGAAGATGAAAACGAGGAATGTGATATGGAATATTTACCAAATTTTTTTTTAGGTATTTTTATTGGGCCGCAAATTCGAAAAATTATGCTTGATAAAAATTTTTCTAAGAAGCTTACTGATATAGAAAACAGAGCATGGAATAGTTTTATTTCCTTATGTCAAAACTTTTTGGGAAACAAAAAAAAGTCCTAGCTACGTTGAAGTGGTAAACGAATTTCTTGAGTCTTATGCTGAAATGGGATGTCGAGTGTCCATAAAAATTCATTTTCTGCATGCACACTTAGATTTTTTTCCCGAAAACCTTGGTCAATTCAGTGACGAGCAGGGAGAACGATTTCACCAAGAAATTTTACAAATGGAAAAGCGTTTTGATGGAAAGAGCCACATAAGAATGATGGCAAATTATTGCTGGTCTCTCAAACGAGAAACAGATGGTTTGTTGAACAAACGTAAGAGGGCTAGTAATCATTTTTAACTACACATGTTAACTTAGGTTAAGCTATCGCAAAATTTGTACTTTAGAAAAATTTTAGTAACTTTTGCAAATATAAACCGATTTTAACAAATCATATCTCGTTTTTTTCTACATAAAATTATCTTTAAAATACAGTGCAAACAAAAATAGGTTTTCATAGAAAAAAATTAAAATAACTCTTGTTGAACTTGAAAAATTAGGGAAAAAAATAAAAAAAATTAGAAACTTTTGAAAAATACTCACCTAATTTCTTAGAATATATTTTTTATGAATACACTTCATAAAAGCTTAATTATTTGCCTTTCCAAAACTGTTTAAAATTTTAAAATCGAACAAAAAATGTGTGAATTAGATGAAGTTAAGTGCTACGACCTACCCTAAAACAGTTTTTTTAAAATTACTCAAAATTTTGAGGGTGTTTCAAAATTTTTGAAAACGGTTTTTGTATGTCCTCACCTAGGCCTACAACCTCCACTAGGTCGGTTTTCAAGTTCTGACAAAAAGTGTTTTTTTGTAGCAGTGTGTAATTAATAAATTTAGTGAAGTTAAAAAAGAACATGAATTCAAAATAAGATGCAGGCAGTAAAGTTTCATTGTCCATGGACAAGTCTCAAAAATAGGAGATATCTAAACATATCGCTCCTTTATTGCAACATAGTCATATCTACAAAAACAAACGAACTTGGCAAAATGCGATTTAAGTTTTCAAAATGTACCGATTTAAAGATATATTTTGCTTTAACTTCGGTTCAGTTTGAGATATAATACGCGAAGGTATGAAGGAACACTTTGCTTAAATAACTTAAATTTATTGATTTTTTCAGATATGACTATCTTGCAATGAAGAAGTGATATGTTTATTAGGTGATAAACACAATTTTTTTTCAATTTGTGTTGGTTAATATACCCATGAAGTGCAGGGAAACCGAAATAAAAAAATTATTGAAACTCGTGTAAGATACTACAACATACAATTTAAAAAACACATTTTCCTACAGATCACAGATAGACCTAATGAAATAAATGGTTTGTAAGAGGTTGATGCTATTTTTGCATGAACCTTGACATACATTTGACTGATATAGACGTTGTTTATAAAATTCTACAACTGTGCACTTTAAACTATTTCTCCAACTTCGTTAAAAAAGTGAACGAAATTTTTCGGGAACATGGTAGTTACTAATTAGTATGTAATTAAAATCAGAAATATACTTTTTAACGACTTATATAGCGCATTCAGTGTGTCAGAAAGTTATTTTCTAAGCCGATAAAAATGTTAATATATTTATTTATAATATTTGATCTATTTTATGAATCAACTTTTTGATCTCATATCTTGAGTACATCAATTTTTGTTTGTTTTTATTTTTGTTTTACGAATTAAATGGTTATGTTTATGTTATCTTTTTATCTTGTATCTAGAGCTTAATTATACGGAATTTACTTATAAAAGCGTAAGGTAATATTCAAGTTCCTCTTGCAATCTTCAATTCATTTTTGTGGTATTTAAGCATTTCTTTTTCTTACTTTGTAAACAAGTTCCTTTACGCTTTTTTATAAAAGTTTTTTTCATGAATCAAAAACAAATTTACTTTGTATTACTTATATGGAACGGGATCCCGGAATCGAAAAACTCCGGGGAAAATAAAACTCTACACACAACACCGTAGAATATATTGAACATATGCATTCAACTTCAAGTCAATGTTACCAGCGCATACTTTAATAATTTTAGGTTATATGGAGATTGTGTGTAAATATATTCAACGATTTTGCATTTATTCAAATATATATGGTTTTGTCAGCTTGGTCAAACCAACTTTTTCAAAACCAACATTTTGGTTAAGACCTTTGTTAAGTTTTTCAATAAATATTTTATTCATAACATTTTGATTTTTTTTACGTCGTACGAGACTAGCACTTGATAAGTAATTTACAGTCAACCATTACAAAGCCAGCGAATTTATCAATGATTGTGTCATCTAGGCGACCACCCCGTTTGACAAGCTCGTCTACTGTCTAGTTACCAGGGCAGCTCGCATGCCTTGATACCCACATTAGTGCTACCTTCGAAATCTCATTTAAAGACATCCAACATTCTGCAGCAGAGATATATGCCTGCAGGACAATATAGTCATCCGGCAGACGAGAGGGATTGCTTATGAATAAATCCGCCAACTCTACTCCCCTTTTTCGAGCTATTAGTATTTATCCATAGGCCCAACTGATATTTATGATCTTTCACCAGGCAGGGTAATGGGCTTTATACGTAGCCTGAACCTGACATGGTGCGACACATGGGGTGCACAAAAAATCCTCTAGGTCGTGGTGCTTATAGCCGTCTACATACACACATACCCTTAGGTCCGGTCCAAGAATGTTATTTCACTATGCAGCTCACCATTTGTAGGGAGGCTGTTCCATATTTGGGTTCATATCTCTTTTACTACTTAAGTGATTGTACTAGATTTCAATCCCAAACTGCCAGTGATAACTAAAAAGTAGGAATGGACAAAAAATATGGATATATCAAAATATCGATATTTAATAAAAAAATAATCGATATATATCGCCGATATTTAAAATACCGATGTTTCGATATATCGATATAGAAATTCGATATTTTTTTACCGTTTTTGAAACAATTTGTTTTTTTAAAAATTGGCATCACTGCATGCATCATATGTTTTTTTAAACTAATATGAATATCTTAAATGTGGGGTTTTCACATTGCAGATTTCTTATTAAAACAGTTAAGTCAAACGAACTTGAAAATATTTAATTTATGCGGCTTTTGAACAATAATGTGCCTATATACATATCGTTGGCTTAATATAGAAAAGGCGTATCTATATTTTTTTCGAAATCGTGTTTTTAATGTTTTCTGGTAGACCACTGTCAAATACACCTCCGCTAAAAAAATTAGTGAGCTATGATCGCAAATAACGGATTTATAGTCATATAAAAAAAAGCCCTAACTCATTCGAAGTTTTTTTTGAAAGAAAAAAAGCCCTAAGTCATTTAAGGTTGAAGTAGACACACAAATAGAATTGATTATGTGTCTATTGTTATTGTTTTGCTTTTGCATCAGAGAACTGCAAAAATCACTATTTTTCTTGATTTACTCATAAGCTTAATTTAACATTAACTCTATGCCTGCAAAACAAAGTTTAACGTTGGTAATTTTGACATCGTTTCGTAAACATTTGATTTGTGCATGTGTGAGTTTTTTTTGCATTCATTGTTGCGCACGCAATAACACAATTGCTCAAAATCAAAAGGCAAACATTCTTATGCTTTTGCATTCAAGAAGTCATTGTTTTTTGTGTGTCAGTTCAATTGACGTTTTTGTGTTGGAAAGAGTTTTACTATTGAAAGTTTTAACAACTTAAATTGTGCAAAAGAAATTTCTGATTCAGATGATGTTCCAAAGAGAAAAAATACTGCAAACAAATCCTAATGGAAACAAAATGTTATTAAAAAAAGAATGGTGAGCAAAAAAAAAATATCAAAAAAAGAATTTTGTCAAAAACCTTCTAGGCATTTTGAAGAGCCATGTTCATTACGATTTTGTATAAAAAGTGCGATGAGAAAGTGTTCGACGTTTAATGAGTCCACGCGAAAGGAAATTTTTAGTTTATTTTGGGAGATGTCCTAGGAGCAAAAGAGGCAGTATGTTGCAGGTCTTACAAGCTTTTCTGAGACAAAAAGGAAAACCTGTGAAAATTCGATCAATTCATTTTAAAACAAATATAACAGATGCATATCAGTTACTCCCACAGAGATCGAAGTCTACGATTAAAAATGTGTCCCCCGATTATCTTTATAAATAGAAAATAGCCATATCTAAAAAAGTAGGACCATTTGCATGATCTAAAAAAATTTATACCAGTAGATTGCCACCATTTTTATGACAATTTACCTTATAAAACCAAATTTTTTTTCAGTATAATAACATCTGTCTTGAAATATGGGCATTTCCATCATGTCGAACGTGACCATCGTACACATTTAAAGTTAAAAAAAGTCAAAATAAAACGTATATTTATTTTGCCAATAGATTCAAGTTATAGCTTTTAATTAGCCCTATAATTGGTGCTATTGTTCATTTTGATAAATTGTTTCGTTTGTAAGAAAATTGCAAAAAAAAAAAAAACAATTTGCACGTGACGAAAACAGAAGTGGGTTTTGTGGCCATTAATTCGAATGCCGATTTCAGCGAAGCCTGAGGCAATATTAAATATGGCTATTATTTTAAATAAAAATAATGTATACTTTTTTTTTATTTAGCTTTAATCGCTGTCGCACGTGATCTGTCGCACATGACATTTTTTTCCATCATGATGTATATGTTGATTAGACCGGGTCGACCTTCATACAAAAAAAAAGTTGTGCCAGTCACCCCCTAGAATGAAAGATATGTCAATGAAGTTTCTAAAATAGGAAACCTTTTTTTTTTGCCACGCCCCAAAATACAGCCCTTTTGGTTTTTTATATTTACCGCTGCCATTTAAAGTCCGATCTCATCATATTGCATATCGTTTTTCATGGCTTGATAGTGGCTTCATTTTTGTCTTTAGTGACTTTTTAATCCGACCTCAAATTCTGGGCGCCACTTATGCCATCTCGGATCCTTCCCCCAAATGTCCAATTTTTTTTACGTGCCAAGTAAGTCCTTCTAAAACTACGTATGTATAGATTTTAATATGCCCACTTTTATTACACGCCTACAAATTAAGCCCCTTTTTCACACACATACTACATTAAATCAGGTAGAAGCCAATACAAGCAATAATAGTTTCATCAATCACGCCCTAAAATAAAAGATATATTTATTAAGTTTGAAAAACTTTAAAAAAATTGTTTTTGCCACGCCCTAAATTACAGCCCTTTTTGTTTTATATACATATATAGCATCGTCATTTAAAGTCTAGTCTCATCGTATCGTATATCATTGTTAATGGCTAGAATATTTCTTTATTTTTGAATTTAGTGCTTTTTTTTTGCTCATCTAGATTTAAATGATTGAAATGTATATATTAACATAAATAAATCATTTACATATATAAAAAATTATTTTCAAATTATTAATTTTCACACTTACGATGTCGCACTTGAACAACTTTATATAAGTACCAAGAACACAAATCTTTCTATTTTACAGAAATTTTTTTTTTATTTTAATATTATAAAAAATCTCTGTTTGGCCTGGTAATTTGATGAGCCTTATACTTTTACTTTCGACGCATTGATAGAAAATGATGTTTTTCAATGTCGCACATGACATCGAAATATGAGATAATACAAAGAAAAATATTACGGTTATTTGCAATCGCATAGTTTCTTGTGCATTCTATATTGACTATTTGTACCTTCCGAAAGGTTTTAGAGAGAAAAAGTCAATGCATAATGTCTCCCTTAAAGAACTGTTATCATAGCAAAACGTACAATAGAAATATCCTAATAAGAAATGTTGCACTTGATCCACTTTGCATTCATAAATCTTGAAATGAGTTATAAATAAATATAAAATTTTTTTACTCTTATTAAATTTGATTGTTTTCCTGTTAAAATATGATAAAACAAAGTCTTTTCAAGAACTTATAATTTTTTTGTTGCGGTGGACCTTTCGGTGGAAATGCCCATATGTATTTTAGTTTTCATTATTTATTTATTTTACTTCAAACATGAATTATTATATCAGTTTATCCTAATTTTAAGTTACAACAAAAAGCCCTAACTTACATTTATTTTCAAGAAAAGTAATAACAAAAAGCCCTATGTAAAACAACTTCAAAGGATTTAGAAATAATAAAAAATTTTTACCAGAATTGAATTTTTGGCTTTTTTTAAATAAAAATTGCAATAGAAATGTTTTTTGTATCTTAAATTTTTAAGGTTCTATTCAGTTTTTTCCTTCTCCTGAAAAGTAACGAAAAGTGTAGATACGCCTTTCCAATACTAAGCCAACGATATATTAGGGATAATAATAAGATTTGTGCATATATTTTTTAATTTAGTAATAGTTTCACAAAATACGTTCGATATATCGATATTTTTGAAATAATTAATATCGATACTCTTATATCGATTCAATATATATCGATATATTTTTTTCAATTTGCCCATCCCTACTAAAAAGAGTTTCATGCCCACTTTTCAGTTGAGTCTTTCGAAAGTGAGCGTATTTTGCCATTTTCAAGAAAAACCATATGCTGCAATAACTGATACCATTGCTTTTGAATTATACAGTGATATTCTGTTACTTGTGGCTACCATAAAAGTCATACAGCAAACTACTGGGGTATTAATAAGTACATACATAAAAGTAAATGTGTGTTTACCCACAAACATGTAAGAAAATTAAATTACAAATTGTACGAACATGCCCACAATAATGTTAGCATATGGATACATTTACTTAAACAAATTATGTATATTGTTTATATGTACATAAATTCCTATTATTTAATATATGTACCCATATTTCAATAATTAGAGTTCCGCCTAAAGATTTTCTCCTGTCATAAAACGCTGTTGCAAATATTACCCTCTAAGGTCTTACTTTTCGTTTGAAGTTCAAAAAAATACATTTAATTCCTTTAGCTAAATTGTATGTGCATTAAATTTAATAAATTTGTGTCATGAAGTTCTTCAATTTAAATAAAATGTTACTGTTTCTCTTATTTCATTTCGTTATGAATTGCATTTTTTTTTATTTCAAAACTTGATTGTCGTGGTTATTTTGTTATAAATGGAAACCAAGAGTCCTTAAGAAGTAAGTGTCCTTCCTTATGACAGTTTGCTTAAAGGAAATTGTATCTTTGTATTGAATAGAAATTGAAAGAAAAATCTTTAATATGCAAAGTTATAGCGATATTAAAATCGTTACATTAAAAATAATATTTCAAAATAAAAATCATTAGGAAAGTAATTTTTGGGGAATACAAAATTTATTATTAATAAGATTTATGTATGATGTGCTAAATTCCCAATTTATTAGGTTTGTGTTTAAAATAATGGAGATGGATGAAATTGAATATTGTTTAGCACCTCAATTAAACGATAAATATAGACCTTGTGCTTTGATTTCCAGTTTTTAAATGTTTAAATAGTTTAAAAGTAATAATAATAAATTATATTTAGCTTTTATTTGACATTGTTTAATTTAATAACTGTTTTATTTTTTAACCAAGCTCTAGGTCTTTTAAATATTTAACTATTTATTTTCGATATTTCGCTTACCTTTGGTTAGCATCCTCAGGAAAATAAATTAACAAAATTTTTAATAACACAAATTTTTATAACACAAATAATTATGGAAAAAATTATTTCAAAAATTAAATTCAAAAACCTATTTGTCATAACATTAATTTCAAAACCCATATAACAAAAAAAAAAATATTATAACTAGAGTATAACATTTCATATAAACTGAAAAAACATTTCCTATCCTTAAACCAAATTCAAAAAATCAATTCATATAAAATGAAAAAATAATTTCCTAACTATAAAACGAATTCAAAAAACATATTTACAATAACAAATTCCGACTAAAGAATAATACCATAATATATAACAATTTTTTATAAATTAAACTTATTTTTTATCTAACATATTTATACAAATCTATTTATTCTATCTCTTAATAACTAAATTTCTATAATTACCAGCTATATTTTCTGTGTCTGCTTTGAAATTCATTCTTTGTGTTGTTGGTGCATTAATTATGTGTAACATTTCTAATATAAATCTGCGTTTGTAGTTTGCTTCATTGTTTAACACTGATGCATTTTCAAAATTTGGATAGTGATTTAGTTCATAAGAATGATGAGATAATGCTGTTTTTTTTCTGATCTGATCTTTGTCCTGCAACTCTAGTCTTTAATTTATTCTTCGTTGTACCTATATAAACCTTGTAGCAATTCTCATTATTATTTCATTACAAGGAATCTTGTAGATAATATTCGAATAATTAAAAATTAGTCCTGCTATATAAACTATTCAATGTGTTGTAAGCCCTATATGCCACTCAATATTTGTCTGTGTCAAAGATCTTCGATCCCTTAATCTTTTCCAATATGTTAGATATATACGTTAACGATTACTATATTCTAGGTTCCATTATTACTACTGGATTATTGTTACTTCCCTCCTTATATTGATCAATTAATCTATAAATCAGTTTCCTTGGAAAATTGTTGTCCCTTAGTATATTCCTAATTTTAATTATGTTTCTCCTGTGAAAAGTTCTGTCACTAATCGTCAGCACTCTATTAATTTAATTTCTAGCAGTATTTATAATCACCTGTTTACTATGCTTAGAAAAAAATTTATAATTCTTCCCGATGCCGTTGGCTTTTGATACCAATCTAGTACTAACTTGTTTCCTCTTTTTATTAAATCGTTTTTAGAACATAAAAAAATAAAAATATTAAAAAAAAAAAAATTCTTTTTAAAAAACCAGGGAACTCTCAGTTTCTAACTTAACACACCCCCTAGACAACTGAACCATGAAGGAACGTTAATGGAATATCATTAAAATGAAATATGGCACGTTTACTGTTCATAAAATTCAACACAGTTGAGTTGTAATTACTTTTGATGTTTTTGTTCACCGCAATAGCAAAGTTGTAAACCATAAAAAAAAAAAATTGCAAATCAACTTATTTGAGTTGTGAACCGAAATAGGGAAATATATTCACCAAAATAGTTTGTGCCATGTATGTGTGTTAGTTTGTTTTCTTTTATCTTTTTTTAAGTAGCAAAAACACAAACATTTCTAGTTTCTATTTGTTAAAATTATTTCGTCAAATAGATTAAATAATAAAGAAGGGTGATAACGAAAATCATATTGGGCATTATGCTAGTATATGTAAACAATTGAAAGGGGGGGGAAGGGGGCAGAGGGACATCACATGGTTAAATCAAGTTCTCTCCTCATAAGGACCCAGAATATATATACTTTATAGGGTCTTAGATCAATATTGTAGAAATTACAAACGGAATGACAAACTTATATATACCCTTTTCCACCTGAGGTGAAGGGTATAAAAACAATATACTTATGTATGTTCTTTTAGTTAATTCAATTAAATCGTTCAACACTGAATAATATCCCATAAAGATACATTGCCATTAGTGCCTAGCGAAATGGTTGGCATTTTCACTCTATAGTGTTTACTTCGCTCACCCTAACTAATCTAAGAAACCTATTTTTTTCAATCAATTCTTTATTTGTCACTAAGGCATTAATGCCAATTTCAGCAAGCAATTGTTAAGAAATCCCACCACCTAGTTTTTTAAGATATCTTAGAAAAAACAGATACATACACATTCCTAATAGTTTCGCCAAATTTTGAAACCACAAACAACTCTGGAAAATAAACATTTTCAACTGGGCAAGAAAATATTTCTAAAATTACGTGTTTTTTGCATTCATTTCATTAATAATGCGATATGGGGAAAAATCGCTACATATTGGCCTTTATAAAAAATCCGATTTTCACTTCGCTTCTATTTAAGCATCAAAAATGCCTACATGTAGGGATTTTCCCCTACTTCTGGCGACACTGTGTGGGTATAAAATTTAAAATTTTTAAATGAAAAAAAAAAAAATTTGTAGTCTACACTACATATTTCGTCAAATGAATGAGTAAAGCTAAGATCCCACTATCGGCTCAAATAGCACAATCTGTGACGATTTTTATCGTGCTATATCGGCGTACATTTAAAAACATTGCACAATTTATTCTTGGGTGGTCCCATTATCGTCGCACATTGTGACAATTTTTTTCGGTTCATATCGGCCAAAACTCAATTGCGACAATAATCGGTACAATGCGGTCACACTATCGTGCTATTTGGTCAATTTAAATCAAATGTTTTTGTTTATTTACTTGTTGGCAGACATAATTTTACTTTAAAAATTCGCAAAATTCTCCGTCCGAATATTAAATTATGTTTCCTAACAATTTTAAATAATATATTTATATATGTATAATAAAAAATATATTCAATTTCATTCAAACTTACTGCACTTGTTTTTTTTTTTGTGTAATTATTGTTTTGTAAACATATGTTTACAAACCAGGGATGGCAACGTCGATACAACTGCAATGTTTTGGTTAAAGCGAATTGTTTTCTTTCATTTAGTAGTACAAATGTACTAATTAACGTTTCAATACACAAATAATAGATAAAACAAATGTAATTTTGTTACAATTAAGCTCAAAAAAGTAAAATTTTAGTAGCCAGTTTGTGCAATTTAAAAATTTCGTTTTGCCATCCCTTGTATCGGCGCTGATTGGCGTATGTGATCGGCACACAAGTGGCCGATAAAAATCGGTACATAATAAACAATTTGATTTCTCCACATTGTGCAAAATAGTGTTCACATTATCGGCGCATCTAGGTTAATTTTGATTGTCCACAGTCAGCACAATTTCGGCACAGATTGTCGCATATTGAAACATTTTGACCGTTCACACTATCGGCACATGAAATACGCCAAAAATTGGTACATTGCGCCGATAGTGGGATCTTAGCTTAAGAGTAAATAAAATATATTTACAATCCAAAATGCAATGCATTGAAAATCCCGCAAAACAGTCAATATAAAAATAAAGGTAGATATTAAATTTTTATTAAATCTTTTTGTAATTAAATTTTCAGTTTTTTTTTAATGTTAGTCACAACTGAAAATTTATCAAAGTTTTTTCATAAACCAAATCTATAACGACTACGAAAATTTAATTACCTCACTGTCTGCTTTAACATTTGACAAACTCAATTTGATTTAAAAATTGTAACCACGTTGTTTAAGGCAGTTTTTTTGCTTCTCCTGAACATTTTTGAATTTTTAGTTGTTACTGCTTATGATTTTGTGTGCCATATGTGTGTACAACATACACAAAAAAATGTCAATAGTGAAACTGTCATAATTCACATTTGACTTTGTTACCAATACTACTGATTAACTGAGTTAAATGTAAATTTTAAGTATGTGTTTGACATTAGAAATCCACTACTGACGTTAGAACTATTGACTAGGTAGTTTTTGTCGAATAACTAGTACATTTTAATCATTTGTTTACATATATTTGGTCCTGTTGTTCCTATAAGGAGCATAATCAAAATAATTTTGGTCTAGATTTTTTAAATATTTTTTCACTAGACCTTTACACCAATAGTATAAGAGGATAGACAGTTAGTTTTATTAAAATACATGAATATATTTTAATAAAATAACATGCTTCGTTAATAAGATAAACTTATAATAAGTATTGTGATTATTTTGTTGTACTATTTATGGTTTTTAATCCCTCTGAGGAGATCGAGTGGCTACGATCGAAACATGTCAGGGTAACCTGCCGGCCAGGGTTCGAACCCGGCTACAGTCAAGAATGAAAAATTATCAATAACAATTTTAATTAATTTTCATGTTGTAAAATTCCTTTCTTCATAAAAAATAATTTAATGAAAATTAAATGTGATGAACTTAAGCCTAATTAGTATTAGAAAAACTAATTTTAACTTTCTCTGTACACTGTTTTATAAGTTTCACTAATTTTAGCTTTACATCTATCAGAAAAAAATATTTTTTTTTCAAAGGCAGACAAGTGCAGACGCTTTGGTGACAGTGCCGCCAAAAAGTCATCAAAATAATCGACAAAACTGGTGACACTTGAAATCCGGTTTCCTACAGGGATATTAAACGTAATACTTTGAAGGAAATTGTATGTTGAATATACCTGCATAGATTTTTTATTTTTTCTGCAAAACGTCACTGCGTATGAGTGACATTAACATTCAATAAAATAAATATACGTACAAGTATTTTTAACTTCACAAGTTTAATTCCATATACCACTTAATAAACTTCATCAAATTGAATTTGTGGCATAAAATTGCTTTTGCATAAAATAAATTGAGTATTAATTCTTAGTTTTCTTCACTTGAACATTTTATAATGCATTTTATGTCAAGAGCACAATTCTAGCCGACTACACGCACGTTGGGTTGAAGTAGCGAAAAACACGGATTAATTGAGAAATTCAATTTTATATTTGTGGAAAATTATCGTTTGGTTAAAATAAACCGAATTCCTTATCGCTTGCTGCCAATTTTTTTTTTTTTTATTTTGTTTATTTCTTCAGTTAAAGTAGCAAAAACTAATTTTTTTTTTTTTTTAATTCCCTAAGCTAATCCCGCGAAGCTTTACGCTTATCTGCAGGAATCACAGAGTCTCTGGCGGGAATCGAACCCGCAAACCCGGCGCTGATAGACTAGCTCACTACCAGTTAGACTACCGGGGCACAGTTGTAGAAGTAAAAATTCGATTTTTTTCACAGAAATACTTTTATATTTTTTAATAAATTCTTAAAAAAAACTGTTTTCTATCAAATAAACTATCTTTCATATAAAATATTTTAAAATGTTTTTATGTAGCTTTTGGATAAATTTATGTTGTAGATATGTTTCATTGTCTATCTTTTATAAGATTCTGTAGTCCACTAAAAATGGATTTTATTAAAGAAAATTTCTTTACAAAACTCGAAACCTTATAAAGAGAAAAAAAATTATATGATTCCATAGTTTCACTCGTTAATAAATCATAAGTTAAGGTTTATGATGATGTGAATTTAATCAATTACGAAATCAAATATTTTCGCTCTATTAATTCTTCATGGATGTATTCTATTTTTTATGATTTCTAAAAACTTCTGATAAAAAAAAAAAACAAGAAAGATCTGATTGGAAAAAATTTTTACTTGGGTAGGAAATAAGAAGTTATACTGATAATTGTTTTCACGTGATCACCTGGAACACATTAAAATGTTAAAAAAATTTATTCTTAAAACTGCAAAGAAATTTGTTGCAAACTACTTGTGATATTCAATGCCATCTACATTTCATTAATTGCTTATTCTTGGAAGTAAACATAAGAAATAGGCACTATTACTTATCGGTTAATTATCAGAGAAGAAGCTGGAACTTTTACAAAAGAATTAAAAAGTTACAGAGAATATTATTCCCGTAAATGCAGCAGAGAAAAAAACAAATCCAAATGGTTTTTTTTTTTAGATTTCTTTTTAGCCTTGATTTTGATATAACAAATGTAAATAGAAACTAAATAGAGATAATAAGCCTTTTACCGCAAGTATTGGAATTATTAGTGCTGCCTACATAAATTTAAGCAAATAAACGATAATGAAAATAGTGATAACGATAACATTTAACCTTTCTAAATAAGAATTTTTTTCTTTTATTTCTTTTTTTACTATGAACTAACACTCAGGGGATGCCCCCTACTAATGCAGTGCATTGTGTTGGTGTTAGGAAAAAGTTATGAGGAGAAGGAAAAAGGGAGTAGTGTTTGTGGACATTTCATTTAGTTTTTCTAAATTGTCTATTCGACC
This sequence comes from Pollenia angustigena, assembly GCA_930367215.1. Classification (NCBI taxonomy): domain Eukaryota; kingdom Metazoa; phylum Arthropoda; class Insecta; order Diptera; family Polleniidae; genus Pollenia; species Pollenia angustigena. The sequence continues at coordinate 175,917,441 of OV884059.1, read as the reverse complement.
AAGAAACGAATTTTCTCTGCAATGCGTTGTGCGATACATTAGACAGTCGACAACGAACACGAACGGATGTGCTCTGTTGGAAAGGCGATTAGTACGGACATACACCCGCGTCTAAGGAATAAGTTCATCCATCTCAGCTGAACACTTATCGTGGAAATATCGATAGAAAAATGACGCACAACCTACATTCCAACGATTCTCCAGTAAGTCAATAGAGCTGGACACTCTACTATCATTGACTGCTTTGCATTCGATCCAAAAGCCTCAAGGCGGTGAGGAGATCAGAAGGAGTGAAGTAGTTCCTCGATAGCTATGCCTTCAATGGATACAGATGACGCTGACTCGACAACACGTGTATGTCAACATTAATAAACTGGGTCAAATAAAATCTCTACCATACAAAAAAATTTGTACACAAAATAAAGAAGGGTTTTCATGATATCGCTTTAAAGTCTCGAAATCTGTGCATTTTTACCCCCCTTTTACCGCCCTCGCAAATGAACTGTAAAACTTGTATGAAAATTCATTTACACAAGCTTCGTAAATTTGCCTAACAATTTTGTATCCTTAACTTGAGTTGTTCAATTGTGAATTTATAAACTTTCTGTTTATTGTTGGGGTTTGGTTTAAGCTTTGATATTGGTACAAATAAGCTTAGGGTTTTTTTCGTATAATATTTTTGGCTTTTCTAAAATCTTTGGAAAAGGTTTCCTGATGAGCTGGCCTAAGCAACTAGTGAAATGCGCATAGAAGCTTGCTTTCTCTCAACAATAAATCTCTGTGTATTTATCAAATATGAAAAATTGGGAATTTAGCACGTCATACAGAAATCTTATTGATAATAAATCTTTTTCTGTTTACCGTAGTTTTCAACGACAAAATCTTGAAATAATCTAAGAAACTTCAGTTTGCCAATTTGCACAAATTGCAATTTTAAGCGATTTTATGAAAACCCCTTATATTTTTTTACGATATATCGCTTTTGATATGCCTTGCTTTAATTAAGCTGTATTTGAAGCCATTCTATCCCAACGTGCAATGATGCTTAAGATCAAACAAATAAACATCTATAAGGAAAATGCATTTTGTAATCAAAGATACTCTTATGTTTGTATATTATTGTACATACTAGGAAACAACAATAACAAAAAAACAATAATAAGAACAGAGTGCAACAGTGTAAAAAACACAAAGATAGGACAGGATAGATTCGATTGTAAAACCAACGGGTAGTAAAACCCTCTACTCAGTTTGGCGATTTTGGTGACAAATTTTTTGTATGAGGCTCCAAAAATTCTGGAAATCGGTGCGACCTAAGCGACCTAAGAAGCTGTCACCAGTCATACAGCCAATTCAGCTAATTCAGACTTCGTGATACCGCTTAACTATATACGGCAGTAAAATAGCTTAGAGTTTGCCCAAAATAGCATTTGCGTGCACTTTTTTTGAAAAAAAAAAACATATAGTAAAAAATTATTTTTACTTTTCATCGAATAATGTACAGCCACTTGCAAATTGTTACTACGATCAAGGCGAACAATTCTCGTGAACATATTAATGTTACTCTGTACAGCTCAGAAAAATCGCTTCGTTCCTTCTGCAACCATGAAGAGCTTTACTCTGTCGCGAAGCGCAGCAAAAAAGTTATTGATATGTATACAGTAAGCAATCAATGAAGTCCCAATTCAAAAGATGCAAGTCTTTTTGATCCGCTTACTTTTTAACAGGCGATAGAGGGGAAAATAAACGAGTACTCAGCTTGCCGTACTCTTCATATACGTTTTGTTTTCTCATTCGTAAAGTAAAAAACGCTCACATGTGTATGTACTTCATACATAAAAAAGTAACATTTCGGTAATAAGACTCGCATTGTGCGAACGCCGAAGATAGTTCAGGGAAGAAAATATGATAAGCTAATCAATAACACTTGCATCGCATGAATTAGGACAAAGTATTATGATGTCTTGAAAGTCAGTCTCAAAATAAAAATTTTTAATTGCAACTTAAATCATGGTACCAAATTTTGTAAAACTCTTTCAATGCGTTTTTAACCATAGCTTATTTACAGAAGCCCAACCAAAAAATCGCTTTCATAGCTTAATAAATATTTTATAAGTGTTGATATCAACGAAAATTGATATCCCAAAACTAACGGAGACAAGAACATTAAAGAACTTGATCACGGAAAAAACAACAACAATTGCACATAAATCAAACAAGACACTAAGGCATTTGTTTACATATAAAAAAACCAAACTGGATATATGTAAAATAGATAATGTGGTTTATGAAATAAAATGTGCCGGAAACGAAAGGGAAAGGTGTGATAAGGTTTACATTGGAACAACAAAAAGAAGGTTAGAGAAGAGAATTCATGAACACAAAACAGACGTCAAAAAAGGTAAAATAGCGACGGCACTATCTCTGCATGTAAAAGAGTGCAATCACAACATGAACTTCGACAATATAAAAATATTAGACAGAGAGCGGAGAGTGAAACAAACGTTACACTCTTGAAAGCTTACGAATCCAAGAGAAAATCAAAAATACAATGAATACGAAAGAAGACAAGGACAATACAAAACTGCAATACTCCGCTGCAATAGTTAATGATTATAATTAGTTATAGTTCTGTGATATTTACATTAAGTTTGACTTTTATTCGGTGTTTGTGTTGTATTTTACTTATTAATTATTTATTTATTTCTGTGTCGTGTAGTCCAGTTTTTAATATAAAATAGTTAAAAAAAGTACAAATGTAAACTCTAATTTGTAAGTTAAGATGTGATATTATTAAAGTTCAAAAATTTATTATAATTATTATCTAATTGTAATTAGTATTGTGGTTATTTTGTTGAACTATTTATGGTTTTTAATCCAAATTTTTTAATATTTTTAATTAGGCTTAAGTTCATGAAATTTAATTTTTATTAAATTATTTTTGTGAAGAAAGGAATTTTTACAACATGAAAATTAATTAAAATTGTTATTGATAATCTTTCATTCTTGACGTGGCTCGGGCTCGAACCCTGGCCGGCAGGTTACCATGACATGTTTCGATCGCAACCACTCGATCTCCTCAGATGGATTTGCCGTCTTACACTCGCAGCCATCGACGACTGCTGACGTCACTAGTCAAACATCAATCCTTAAACCAAATTGTATTTTAACATTTGGTAGATCGAAATTTGCTTTCCTGAATGACTATCCATTTTAATTGATTTTACATGTTTTTTCCTTTACTTCTGTTTTTTCGTACTTTCGTCAAGAATTTTTCTTGAAGTCCAAGTACATTTTTTGTTTTTTCACTTTGTCTTTCTCTTTTCTGTTGACCTTTTTCAGCACAACTTGAAGGACAAATGTACACATAGAGCTCGTGCCTTAGCTTTAACAACAATTAGTATTGTGGTTATTTTGTTGAACTATTTATGGTTTTTAATCCAAATTTTTTAATATTTTTAATTAGGCTTAAGTTCATGAAATTTAATTTTTATTAAATTATTTTTGTGAAGAAAGGAATTTTTACAACATGAAAATTAATTAAAATTGTTATTGATAATCTTTCATTCTTGACAGAAGTAAAGGAAAAAACATGTAAAATCAATTAAAATGGATAGTCATTCAGGAAAGCAAATTTCGATCTACCAAATGTTAAAATACAATTTGGTTTAAGGATTGATGTTTGACTAGTGACGTCAGCAGTCGTCGATGGCTGCGAGTGTAAGACGGCAAATCCATCTGAGGAGATCGAGTGGTTGCGATCGAAACATGTCATGGTAACCTGCCGGCCAGGGTTCGAGCCCGAGCCACGTCAAGAATGAAAGATTATCAATAACAATTTTAATTAATTTTCATGTTGTAAAAATTCCTTTCTTCACAAAAATAATTTAATAAAAATTAAATTTCATGAACTTAAGCCTAATTAAAAATATTAAAAAATATTATCTAATTGTCTAGATTTTTATGGAATAAAAATAACCCCTGATGAAGTTCGAAAAAAGCGAACGAAACGTTGGGAAAAGAAAATAAATTAACCATAAATGTTTTTTAATTACATTTGGTAAAAAAACGATTGATCATATTAGCCCGTGAGGAAAACAAAAAACCTCAATAATAATAGAAAATTTTAGTCAAAAATTTCTTATAACAGCTAAAATATCTTCTCATAGTGTTATAACCGTGGGATTGGAATTCAAACTTCCGAAAGCAACCTTAAGCTTCGTCCTATGAAAGATAATTATGTAGTACAAAAATAGTTTTCGTCAAGCATACTCTTTTACAGTTTTTTTTTTTAAGAACTTAACAATTTTTTCTAAAATCTAAGGAAGTTACTAAAGAAATAAAGCGGAAATATTGGTTCTTTAAAATATTTGGCAACACTATTGCTCTATTTAGTTCCTATAAAAGTTGATTAAAAAATTAGTTTCAAATGGCTCTGACTTTACGTAAAAACATGGACCAATTTCCACAAAATTCGATGGTGTGATTTCTTTTCTAAGGCGTACTAAAGTATTTTCCGATAGTGAGATTTATATTGTGCCTAAGATAAATTGTGAACCAACCTTAACAAAACTAGATGTTGAATATTTCAATCTTTTAAAACTGAGACATACACAACAAACTCTACTACGTGACTAGATTTTAATGACATCTACTCATCTCATCTATATTTAATTTCTTGACCCTAAATAAATACTTATAAAATAGTCTTATGTTTATAATTTTAGTCATTTTCCTTAAAAAATTAATTTAAAATAAGCGATTAGCTTTTTATACCCACACCACAATAGTGGAGAGGGTATTATGCATTTGTGCTGATGTGTGTAACGCCTTAAAATATTGGTCCTAGACCCACCTTAAAGTATACTGATCGACTCAGAATCATTTTCTGAGTCGAACTAACGATGTCCGTCCGGCAGGCTGGGAGGCTGGCTGGCTGGCTGTCCATGTAACCTTGTGCGCAAAGTACAGGTCGCAATTTTATTAAATAATTTGGGACATATGTTCTTCCTGGCACAAGGACCAAGCCTATTGAAAATGGGCCGAATCGTAGTACCACGAGGGAAGATAGGGGGAAATTTCTTCCTCTCAGAAACAATCAAACCGATTTTAATTAAATTTAAAACATGGATAGATCCATATCTATATGGACACATAAGCTATACAGTTTTTCAAAAATAGGACAAAATAGGGAGGTAGGGGGCAATTTCTGCCTCTCACAAACTTTGAAACCGATTTTCAGGAAGTTTATAAACATAGATAAATCTATATTGATATGGACACATATGCATGATGTGTTTTTAAATACTGTGGTGTAGGGTATCATATGCTCGGGCTTGACCGACTATTCTTTCTTACTTGTTTTATTTAGGAAAATTTCCTTTAAGTTTTTTAAAATTTTGTATGAAAAAATATTAAGATTGAGAATTGTTCACGTAAGTAAAAAAAATTAGAAAAAAAAATTAATTTTGTAAAAGATTTCCATTCCACAGGTGGTGGAAAAGGGTATATAAGTTTTTCATTACGTTTGTAGTTTCAGCAATATTGATGTTAGACCCTATAAAGAACATATATTCTGGGTCCTTATAAGTAGCGAAGTTGATGTAACGATGTCCTTTTGTCTGTCTGTCTGTTGAAAGGGGTTTTCCGAAGACCCCAGATATGATGTTGTTATACATTTCTGTAGCATAAAGTCCAGAATTGTTTGCTATTGAAATTCAGTAATATCGGTCCACAAAAAACCACTCTAATTTTAACAAAAAAATCCGTTGTTGTTGTTTTTTTATTTTATTTTTAAGTATATCTGGATAAAAGGCAGGAGCCAAAGTTTCAAATAAGATGCAATCATCTTGGTTAACACAACACAACATCCGAAAAAATTTGTGACAAGTGGGAGCTTAAAAGTTGAATTATTTATATTTAAAGAACGGTATTCATATATATTTTTGTTATTTTCGCACCATTGCTAAAATTCTTATTTTAAATAACAAAGAATTGCTTATCTGAAATTTTACTGTAAAAACAATATTAAAATTAAAGCATTTATGCATTTAATAAAATTTTGTTAAGCCGTTTTCCTTTTAGTACCTTTTTGCCGTTTTTGGGAGTGAAATGTTGGCAGCACTGAACGAATCTTAGATTTTTATTAAAACAACAGAATTTTGTTCATCATTCTAAAGATTTGAATATATTGAATGTTACACTCAAAATATTATGTAGTTAAATTCAAACGAAAATTCATTTTAAACAAATTAAAATTCATTTAAAAAACTGATCATTTACATTTCATTTAAAACAAATGATTTTTTCATTAATTTCTAAATATTTTATCTATTGAACATCACATTCTTAAAATTTAATAGTTTTTACTTTTAAAAAATATATTTTAACCGACAAAAATCAAACTACATAAAAAAATAAAAACGAAAAAACATTATTTTTCGGTAGTTTGTTTTTTTAATAACAAACATAGATGTTGAAAAATAAAATTATTTGTAAAATAACTATATTTTTATTAAATTTTAACAGTACCGAAAACGAATTTAATAACCTACAATCAGTTACTGTAATAATTTTATAAGTGTAGCAATTTAGTAACCTTAAAAAAATTAAATTAAACTTAAATACATCTCAAACTTAAAGTGTTATTTTTCAAAAAAAAATATGCCTTATGAATGGGAATTATTTTTATAATGTCAAACACACGTTTACAAAGTAGTACAATTTTGCGACAAAATCGTTAAAAAAAAAGTGAAAGAAAAATGTTAACAAAAAAACTGAATCAACATTTATATTAATTTCAGTTAACTACACTTTCACAATATAAAACCAATTGTACGCAAACAAAAGATTTAAGCACAAAAATAAACAAAATACCCGCTTGCATAAAAAGTTACTTACGCAGCACAATGGGAATAAATTATTGAATTTTAGCAAAATTTAAGCGCAGCATCAAAGTGGAAAAACCTATTTGCCACTATGTTACCGGGTTCGGAAAATATGACTTGTAAACACTGAGAGGAAACTGCGTTGTAATTTAAAATTTATATTTGTATCAAAGTTGTGGGCGCATTTAATTGATAATGCTTTTTCAAAGGCTTTTCTTTTTTCACTTAAGACTTGTCAAATATTTGACGAAAAAAACGGGACCAACAAGCCAACTAAATAAATTTCCTTTAATTCCAATATTTATTTTGATTATAATACCACATCTGACAATAAACAATTTTTGCTATGACTAGTAGTAGCACTTACTATTAACAAAACTAGTGGCTACGCTTATTTGGTCACATATTTAATAAATGTGACCGTAGCTTAAGCTTGATAAAAAATTGTGCTTCGAGCGAAGCAGGTTTGTAAGGGAGGAATGTAAGAGTTTCGCTTACCATTGCGCTTACGGAAGACATGAATTTTATATGGCGAGTTCCCACTTTGAAGCAATACATTTTTGACACATAAAGCGCATTATTCAGCGCATAAAAAAATTGTTGGATGTAACGAACAGCTTAACACACTGAAAGTTTTTTTACAGTTATTTTTTAGTATTCTCCCTTACAAACCTGCTTCGTAGTAAGGGAATGCCGTAGCACTTAAAATTTTAATTTTTTTTTATAAAAATTGTTAAGAGTTCTTTCGCTTACTTTACTGCATTTCTGTATGTCTTATTGCGTAGCGCATAATTGTGTGCTTATTTTTTTAAATGTACCTTTAGTGCTTCGCAAAATGATAAAATTTTTTATTGGGTTAAGAAACATAAATACAGAAAAAATATTGTTCTATAATTTTTTCTTTAATTTTTTATAGGGTACCGAGCTCTAACCGCAAAAAAGCTTAAATCCATTTAAATTTCAAAAACACCTTCTCCTGTAAAATTGTGTTTTTTTTCGCTTAAGCTTTTTTTGCGGTAAATGCTCTATACAAATAAAGTATACCCGAGTAATCCTCACATTTTTGTGAAACCTTAATATAGGTATAATAGACTAATATTTTTCCAAAAGCTAGCTGCGGAGACTTTCGTGTACCACAATTGTGTCCAGCTGGCTAGCTGTCCATGCAAAACGTGAGCGCAAAGTACAAGTCGCAATTTTGGAGATGATATGATGAAATTTGGTGCAGTGATTCTACTTGGCACAATGATAAATCCTATTGAAAATGGAATAGAATCGGTCTATAATTTCACAGAGCCCTCATACAACCTTGTTTCCGGAATAGGGTCTCTATGCCCATAAACCATCTTATTATGTTGGTATTAAAATTAAACTTTGTCCCAACTTATTTTATTAAAATGAATATAATGTTATCAAATTTAACTGGTATGTGCCCATATTTTACCACACTCACAATATTCTGTACGTTAAATTAACTGAAAATGTAATATAAAATAAATGAAATTTCAGTTAAGAACCGGTCTACTTATTTTCATTTATTTTTAATGAAAAGTTCATTTAAAATCTACTGTCAAGAATTCAACCCCATGTTCCGTAAAAAACAAAGAAATGTTCAGTTATTTTATTAAATTCATTAATTTTCGTTTACTCCACAAAAGAGCCAAATTTCTAAAAAAAAATACCAGAAACACCAGTCCGCTTGTTTTTCTAATGAAAAAGAGAATATTATTATTTACTTACCCTGTTACAGATGTTTGTTTTACTTTTGTTGTTCTGACCCCGTTGTTTTTAGAAGAACTCTCAATTATAAGACACCAGCAACATGACCGAAATGCTTTCGAAATTATTTTACTAAATTTAATGTATCTACACAGCGCTTACATTTGACAGTTCTGGCAAGACAGCAAGAAAATACATATTAGTTGCCAAAAACACTACTATCTGTCTTCGTGACGTAGACGTCCAGACAGTAGTTAAGACAGTTCACTTTGTAAAATATGTCAAACGTGAATGTTGCAGCGCAAGTCCATCTAAACGTGTTTTATATGAACTAAACAAACTTAAAAACAGCTTTAAATAACTTAATTGTGTTAACAAACAAACATAAAACTTAAATAAAATATAAAAAATCAAAACAAAATATGTTTAATTTTTTTTACATTTATGGTGTTTTCTTTTCTGACAATAATGTTCCATATATGCTACCATTCATGCGCGTTTTTGTTCTATTCTAAAAATATATGCAAAAATGTGAGAAGTTGTCGTTTTCCTTTCTAAACATGTTGCAACAATAAATGGCAAATTTGTTCCATTTCTTACCCGCAGTTATAACTGAGTGTGAGATAATACCCTTTTTTGCATCTGCGTAAAGTACTTCTTTATGCAAGCAAGTATTTTTTTTCTTGTGTTTGCGGACAATTTGCGTTATATTGTGCTTTTAGTTATATTGTGATGGATATAAAAACTTTTTGTTTTTCGTTTGTTTTACTTTTATTTAATAATTATATTTTTTTTGTCGCAAAATTTTTAACAACAGCTAACATTAATTATTGAAAATCAGTGCTGTTAACGCTTATTCGAATTGTATGAAAATTTAATGTTGAAAATTGCTACAAGCGTGGTGAATATCGCTTTTAGTACAAACTTTGCATTCAATATTTAACACGCTAAATACACATTAGTGTTGAGTGTAAAATGTAGCTATTATTTTGTTCCATTGTAATTTAGAAAAATGTATCAGTTTGTAAGGGTTCGTGTATTACACAACTATGTATAATGCATCATTATTTTTTAGAAAAGAAAACACCATTAGATTTTTCCCCTTTTGCTAACAAAACTTTAGAATACTGTTAGAAAATGTCAAATCACTGTCCAATTTTACTGTCTGCAAAATTTGCTAGAAAGTAGACATGTATGTGCATGTATTAGTGAAAAGGTTTGCATGTATTGCTACTGTCTTCCCAGTACTGGCAAAAATGTAAACGCCAGGTTAACTAAATAATTTTAACGAAATAGAAAATGGGAATTTTTACACAAAACAAGCAAATCCTTTTTTATAGAGAACTAAAAATTTATTTTTGGTTGTTCAATTATATAAAATAATAATAATTCCTTTGTTTTTGCGGAATATGTAGTTTAGTTCTTGATTATTTAAAATTACATCTTCATTTAACTTAACATAAAGAAGAATTTAACTTAATCCACGGACAATATTAACTGCAACTGAAAACCCGTAGTAAAATGCACTTAGTTTTTTGTATAACTGTTAAAATCACTTAAAAATAAATTTGCTCGGAATTTTAAATGTTTCTTCAAAAATTACTGAACGGAATACTTCTTTAATAAATTACAATCCGTTACTGTAATAATATTGTGAGTGCATGGCTCCTATACAAATACTACTGCCGAAATTAGCTTTAAATGCCATAACTTCCTTATAAATGTTCGTATTAACTTTAAAATTGGCTACAATGACTTTCACGATAGGTATTGCATGACAAACTATTATGCTGGGGGGTCAAAAATTTACCATAGATCCCATATAAACCCCTGTTCTTAAACTCACTTTAAGAGCAACAAATTTCATATGGATCAAGTTAAATACATAATATTCGGCACAAAGACATTTTATATCAATATTAAACTCAATTACAAAATTTGGTTCTGGCGGGTCTATAATTGCGCATTGGTCTTAAATAAGGTACAATTGTAAAAAATGTTGCCTATATACAGTGATGTAAGGTATCATATTGGTCGGGCTTGACCGACTATACTTTCTTACATGTTCTAACTACACATGCTTCTTATTCTATAAGATTTTGTTGGAATTTGCTAACAAAACTACTTGTTATTAAATACCAACTACTTACGTTTTTGGTACAGAATACCAGCCTACATAAAATCTTAATTCATGGTGCTGAAATAATAAAATGAGTCGAGAAATAAAGACTTCAGAAATTATAGTGTGTTTCACACGAATTAACTATAAGGGGTCTATTTATTACGTTATTCTATTCTTGAGACCTCGTTGCATCATCGATATCGTCATAGACATCCGTACAAAATTTATTGTTAAAATCTAGTAACCAAGAAGATTCAAAATCCGAAAGTCCAAATAAAATAATTTTTATATAATAATAAGAATAATACTGTATGTAGGACACTTTTGCAAACTCTCACATATTTTGCAATAGCCTTTAATAGATTATTTACCAAACAAAGAAACTGATACAGCTGTCGACTAAAGAATTTTATCGTCAAAAGAGCGCTTAACCAGCTTATAGTGTACATCCATCCTTACAATTCACTTATAAATTGCTTACGGATCAGACTCATATTTTGAAAGATATGAATTTTCCGCCGACTAAAGATTTTATCGCTAAAATTGGTCTAAAATAACAACACATAGAGCTCACTTTATTTAAAGAACTGTCTAATCATTTATGAAGCTTTTAGCCTAAAATTTTTCCTAAATTTTTTCCGCCCCTTAATTAGCCTTATTTGCCAGTGTGTGCAGCTACAAAAAAGGGTATTATCTAACCCTGAAATATAGCTACATATTTACGTTATGGGCGTTACTATGTATTTGTGCGACATATTTAGAAAGAAAATCGACAACGTTTCAACATTTTGCATATATTTTAAGAATGGAACATATGCCACCGCGAATGGTTGCATACATGGAACATGTTTGTCAGAAAAAAAACACAGATGGTGTAAAAAGTTAAATCATCTTTTTATGTTTTTAACACTGTTTATGAGTTATTTTCAATATTAAAACTTTAAAATCACTTATTTGTCTGAGTGTTATTAATTTCAAATTAAACATTACTAAAACTTTAAATAAATCCTCTTACATCCTACTAAAACATAATAAAAAATACGAATTAAAATTGTTATACAATTCAGAGATTTTTTTAATACATACCAAAAAAAAAAAAAAAAAAAAAATTAAATCAATTTAAAGGTATTTAATTAAAAAAGAAACATTTTAGATAAAACACAAATCTACAAATAAATTGTACAAAATTAAAATACAAAATAATAAAAAATGTGTTCAATTAAAAATATAACAAAATATAAATAACAAAAACGTTTTTATTAAAAAAATATTAATTAATAACAAAAATAAGTAATACACAAAAAAAGAAATAAATAAAAGTATATTTTTTAAATTAAAAGAAGAATCAATCATAAATAAATAAAGTAAAATTAAAATAAAAAGATATTTTAGAAAAGTATGATAAGAATAAATAAATAAAACAAGAGATGTCGTCATTTTTTAAAATTTCCAATCGATATTTTATCAGTAAATCATGTTCTATAGTAAATTTAAAAAACTAAGAGAAAAATTGTGTCACAGTTGACAATTGGATATAATACGGATTATCCTCAGTCAATTTACAAGGTAAGTGATTTTGTTCTTTATTTTTCTTCTCCCTCTACTTACTTAAATGTTGTGCTCTTCAGTTTTCAATTCGTTTTTTATGTTTATTTCTCCCCTTCAAAGAGGCAAAAAGTAAAATATTTATATTTTTACGCACGTTTAAAAACCATTATTGTTCATATTAAAAAACGTAAATAAATTGTGAGAAGAACAATAAAAAACCTATTACGATTTTAAATTTTTATAACATTTTTTTTTAAGAAAAGCTTTTGCTAAAAAAAACTTGTGGGTGTGTTGTTCTTAGTCGAGAAGCAAAAGTGGATCAATATAGGAAAATTAAAGATTCATCTTTTTAATAAATAATAGCTTTCAAGATATTAAGGTCATTTATATTCGTTGACACTTTGTTTCTTAAGTGTTTGGGCTCGGTTCTAAACAACCCAATAAATAACAAAATTTCAAACGTAGCAGGTTTGCAAGCAGAGAAATGGAAAAGTTTCACTTACAATTTCGCTTGCAGAAGTTATGAATTTTCTAAATTTTCTCACAAAATGATTCAACGCATATAGAAACTGGTGAGTGTAAAGATCTTAAATATTCTCCTTAACATTCCTGCTTCGTAGTTAGGGAATGCCGTTGCCCTCTAAATGTGGTTTATTTTTATAAAAATTGTAAGGAATTCGTTTATTTACCCCACTTCATCTCTGTTTGTCTTATTGGCTACCACTAGCGGTAAATAAAGGTATACTAATGGCTAATAAATCACTGATGGTTTAAAAGCTGGTTTAGTTGAACTAAACTTGAATTTATATATAGTTTAAACTCAACAACTGTAAATCAGTGTCCCATGTATTATATGTGGTTAAAAAATAACATGTGGCGGCAATACGATAAATCTTATCAAATTCATATGGTCTGTATTGGTAGTTTAAACGCCCAATTTTATGCGTTTAAAGATGGTTAATATGTTTAGTGATTTATAGATTTGTTGGTTAAAACACATTTTAAACCAAAAAGAGAGTTTAACTTGCTCTGATTTTTTAGCCCTTAGTTTGTCATTCGGTGTAAAACTTTTTTAAAAATTAATTGAAGATAACTCATAAAGTATACATATTATGTGTCCTTGAGTTATTCTTTGTCGATTTCGCCATGTCCAACTGTCTGTCCGACTGTCAAAATAACACTCACTTTCTTCAGAAACAGAAAAGAACAATGTTGTTAAATTGTGTCTAATTATTCTAAACAGGGATTAAAACCCAGCACAATCGGCTCAGTACCAGCCCCCTAAAAAATTGATATTTCAGATAGAAAAACTAAAATTAATAAGTGGCAGTGTTCACCAATTGCTATTTAGTTTTGCACAAACTCGTTTTGTATGACCAGAAATCATACTACTTATTTTGTGAAGTTCCGTCTATAATTTACGATAGGCCTCATATAAAGCCCACCCTCGGAAAACACTTTAGAAACCCTAAAACTGTACCAAATTTGGCTATTTTAGTCATACTCGGTCTGTCATAGCTTCATAAGATAAGAAATTAACTGTGAAATTTTTTGAAATTCAGTACAATGCTTTACGCTCTTGTTGTAAAATCGGTATATTATAGCTTCTTAAGATTGAAAATCAAGCCACCAAATTTTGTGAAGATCGGTCCATAATTTACTATAGCTCCCCCCCCCCCCCCCACTCTCGAAAAAGGCTTAAGAACCCCTAAAACGGTAATAAGTAGTGCAATTGTTGGAAAAAATGGTCTCTCATAGTTTTATACGACTAGATGTCACTCTGCCAAATTTCGTAAGGAGCGTACTTTTGAAATAAACTCTAACACTGTGAGCTCAGTTTTTATTAATATTTGTTTAAAGCTGTTGCACAAAAAGAAAAAACTCGTTCTAAATTTAAAATTTAAGTAGCTACGAATGAAACTAAAAAGTACTTGAACAACCCAAAATGGAATAAATCTCCAAAACTAATATGATGCGTGTTGTGGTGAAAGTTTGTCATAGAAACAACGACAACACTACAGAAGAATCTAAAAAACAATTTGCTTGCTGTGATGTGTAAAAATAACAATAACACTAGAAGAAGATAAACATACATTATTCGCATGTTTAAAAAGAATAATAAGAAGCAAAAATTAACAAATTCTATTTGTAAAATTATTCAGTTAAATACATTAAATCGGGCATGCAGCTGGTGTCTTATAATTGAGTGTTTACACCAGACCAATGGACGGAATACAAGAAAAGTGAAACAATCGTGTGGGAAAAAGTAAGTAAATAAATAATAATATTCCCTCTCTGGGGCTAGTGTTATGCTATGTTCACATTTGGGTTTTTAAACGCGTTTAAGCAAAATGTTGATTTAGCTTATCAAAGCCGTTCACATTACATTTGAGGTGATTAAGATGACAGATGATTAAGAAAAAACACACAAACACACAAAAAAACAACAAACAAATTTAAATTTCTTTAAAGTATTAAAAATGGATAAAAACACTTTTATAAAGTTATCAGAAGATTATTTTAATAATTTTAATGATGTTATTGTGAAAATTTATGAATTATTTAAGAAAAAAAAAAAAAATAAAAACATTAAGCAGAAATCTTGGCCGGTTGCACACGATTGTTGGCGATTCTACATTTGAGGTATGTTCAGTGGATTCTATGTGGTTTATGAAGTGATTTAGTTGTAATCATGTCAATTTGAAGTGATTAACAAATCACTTCAATGTATGGGTAATCATCTCGATTTTGAAGTGATTAGAGCTTAATCACGTTCGAGCTGCTTAAACGCGTTTAAGAACCCAAGTGTGAACATAGTATTAAGGTTAGAATCAATTTAATTTTCGGATTATTGCAAATACGAATTCAAAATTAAACCATTTTAAAAGATCCTGAATCCAGCACAGATTATTTTAAGTACGGCGCATTTGAATAATTCTAACTTAAATCAAGCATTGATTTAGAAAATTGATTAAGAAAATTCGTACTTACCGTCCTATTGACACCGCTTTGGCAAGATTTAACTACGGATGGATTAATTTTTCCTTTTTTTTAAAGTTGTGCATAACATTTTTTGCTAAATATATAAATTTGATGTTAATTTGTCAAGATTCGGAAACTTTTCTTTATTTTAAAAGCTTTTGTATAACTAACAATTAGAGTTTTTTTTTTCCCGGAGTTTTTCGATTCCCGGGAAAGCGGGAAACATTTTTAAATTTCCCGGGATCCCGGGATCCCGCTCCATACAAATAAAACAAGGTAAACTTGGGTTTATTAATGAAAAAAACATTTATAAACAAACGTGAGGAAACTTGTTTACAAAGTAAGTAAACTAAATGCTTAAATACTACAAAAATTAATTGAAGATTGAAAGCGGAACTTGAATTATTATTACCTTTGGCTATTATAAGTCAATTCCGTATTATGATGATCTAGTACAAGATAAAATAAACATAACAATTGAGGTACTCAAGATATGAGATCAAAAAGTAAATTCATAAAATATATAAAATATTTAAATAAATATATTAACATTTTTTTACGGCGTAGGAAATTACTTTCTGACACACTCAAAGCGTTTAGTGAGTCGCCAAAGAGTATATTTCTGATTTTGTTTACTAAGTACCATGTTTCCGAAAAATTTTGTTTACTTTTTACCGAGGTTGGACAAATAATTAAAAGTGCACCGTTGTTGCATGCTTCTGATGTCAAGGTTGATGCAAAAAATAGCATCATCCGGACTACTTCTTACAAACTATTTCTTTTCATTGGGTCCATCTGTAATCTTTAGGACAATGTGTTTTTCAAATTGTATGTTTTAGTAACTTACACGAGTTTCATTATTTTTTCCCCGCACTTCCCGGATATATTACCAAGCTCGATTTTTTTTTTTTTTTTGTAGATACGACTATGTTGCAATAACGGAGCGATATGTTTATGTATATCCTATTTTTAAGACTTGTCCATGGACAATGAGAATTTACTGCCTGCATCTTATTTTGAATTTATGTTCTTTATCAATTCATCACTTCACTAAATTTATTAATTATCAATTGTTGCACTGCCCATTCTGCTTTTAATAGATTTATTGCCGCAGGAGACATTAATTTACGTTTGTACACATTTCTTATAATTGATCTAATCGACAACCCATCCACAGATGCTAATTTTTAGAGAAAAGAAAACTAAATTTCAAAATAAAAATAGCTGTTTTCTGAAACTATGAAGAACTTTTTATTTCCCGGGATCCCGCAACAAAAATCCCGGGAAAACGGGAAATATAATAAGTGAAATTCCCGGGAATTCCCGGGACGGGAAATCCCGGGAAAAAACCCTACTAACAATGTATGTTTGTTCGGTTGGAATCAGGCAAATCAATTTTGAAGCAGTTATCTTCAACCGATTGAGCTGAAATTTTGTATACACATTCAGTTTGGATGACAATGCATGGTTTTCATTTTAAATCTTATATGGCGGGCACGTACATATTTATTTTTAATGCACTTTTTCAATATGGTTATCAAATAAAAGGGCTTGCTATGAATAACTCGAAAAATAAAGTGACGTCACTGTAGATGCAATAGGCAAAAGAGGTTTTTATTGCTGGCCTACAATATGGGTATCAAATGAAAGAACTTGCTGTGAATTTAAAAAAATTAAAAGTAAAAATAATTTTTTAAAAAGAAGCTATTATTAACATGCGCTAAAAAGAAAAGATTAAATAAAAAGTAAAAACCTTTTCAAAACAAGCTTTTATTTGAAAGAAATAAAATAAACATTTGCTTTAAAACTTTGACTATCAACTTATAACGGCATTACACAATTTATATGATATAAAGACTTGTCGCGGGATTTACTTCTGCAGAAAAACTATTAATAACTTGATTTTAACCATTGAAAATTTAAAACTAAGTAAATACACTGAAAGAATTTTCTTCGCAATACCAATGAATTTTGGCATTAGTCCCATGAAAAATTGCATTAAAAAGGAACCTATGCAGCGCTTCGTTGGATCAATGAAACCTGTTTCATTAAAACGGATTTAGTGAAACATTACATTAGATCTATGAATATTATTCATTGGATGAATACTTTCAATAAAGTAAAAAAAATTTTATTTATTTTAATTATTTTTTATTTTTATTTTTTCTTATTTTATTTTACTTTATATTATTTTTTATTAGTTTTTTCTGTCTCTGGCGGGATTCGATCGCGCAACCTCGGTGCTGACAGACTAGCTCACTACCAGCTAGTCTATTGCGGCAGTGTAGTTTTTGGATAAAAAAAACTATATTTTTTACTCAATTAAGGGCGTAAATATGAGATTAAATTGTCAATAATAACAATAACAACGTTGATTGAAAGTGGATTGAAAGTTTTTGTTTCATTACTATAATGACATTTTTATTGTCATAATGAAAATTAAAATTTATGTAGGCAATTATTGAAATATGTTGCTTTTATAAAAAAATTTTTGATTTCATAAATTTAATGGCATACATGTAACATTAGATGTACGAAATTATTAAATCTTACATTTTTTAATTAACAATTAAACATTTTTTTAAGGAAACTATAATTTTGTATTAATTTATGAATAACGTTATTTTTGTATATTGTTTTTTTATGTTTCCAATTAAAATTTTTTGTTTAAATTGGACAAACTTAATTTTTCATATACCCAATGAAAATTTTTAACGTAATTACGAAATCCAATGAAGCGATTTTAACGAAAATATTTCATTATAACTATGAAATTCCATTTAGACAATGAAAATTTTCATTTACCCAAGGAAAATTTTTTTATGAAAATGATTCATTAAATATATGAAGCATTTTTCTTTCAGTGTAGGAGTACTTAAATCTCGAAAATTGTGTAGAGCCGTTATAAGTAAATAGCACTACAAGCAAAAAATCCCTGAATAACCACTATATTTTTCTGATCCGCTATAGTCACCTAAGGTTTTTTTTTTTAAAATTTAAGATTCTTAAATAACATTTTTTAATTTTTTTAGTTATTGAGGACGAAGTGGCAAAAATAATATTTGTTTTTGTTTTATTATAAAATTTTTGAATTTAAAAAATTCCTAAAAATTTTAAATCAACAAATACTTACCAGTTTTAGTACTTGAACTTAAAGCGCGCCGTCACTGGCGTTTCCCATTTGGGGCATATTGAAAGTTCTGGAACTTCTATCACAAAATTTTGATATAACGTTAAGATTTAATTAAATAAAAGTTATTAATGGTATTTTTTATCTTCCACCCACAATCTGCATACATGCGATATCAGGAGTACACCTACTTGGGACAAACGGGCCATTTTGTATCTACCGTCACAAAGTATTTCCATAACATAAAAGTGATATTTTTTCAAGTTTTATTTAAATTTTAAATGTCTTTCTTTGGGCAAATATGAACCAATGACACGACAAACAAAGTCTTATTAATTAAACATTTTGTATTCCCAAAAATAACTTTGATGATAAAAATATTAATTTCGAAATAATAATATTTGCATGGGCGCTAGGTGAAATCATTGACCAATTCTTAGCATATAAGAGCTTATTTTGTAAATTTTATCACCATTGCTTTAATTGCGGCCTATGCTTTGTAGACAAGGGCAGCCACCAGGACCAGACGGGCGGACATGTCTCATTCGACTCAGGAAGTGTATAAAAGTCGATTGGATACTAAAATAACATTTATATGCGTTGCTAACTTTAGCACAAACGTATAATACATTCCCCAACTATGGTGGCGTACAGATATTTTAAATATTGTTTCTTTTTTTATTACTTGCTATGACGATGAATAGTTACCATTAAATGATTTACAATGACGAAGTTGTTGCCACTGGCGTCGCCGTTGTTGTTGCTGCTTCTGCTTCTGCTGATGTTTCTGTTGTTTATTTTAAAGTTATGCAAATTTAGTTGATTTTTTTAAGGTTGTTTTGTTTAAGAATAAAAATAAAGAACGTAGTAAAATGATTTCTAAATTCTTTCTTTTTGTACTCTTAAATATAAAAACAAATAGAGCAGCTTTTACTGTGTAACTAGTTTCATTGTGTTGTCAATATTTAAAAGTGTTATAAATTAATCAGTTGATTTTTTTTGCGATCGAAAAAGATGCGTTATCTCAAATTATTTTGATAGCAAAGAGATGATATATATGATAAATGTTTTATATTATTTTTTTCAATTTATTGAAAACTTTTCGTTTATTAGTTTGGTAGACGATTATAGTTCAAAAGATCATTTCTCAAATTAAATCTGCACTACCATCAAGCATCCTTAAAAACAGTCTAAAAGGGGCATATCCTTTAAGTTGCTATTGAAAATCGACCTGCGTTCTACAATCTTCATTAAGCAATGAAGACATATGGCCATTTTCTCAATGTATCGACAAACTGCCTGTTACTTAATGTCAACATAAATTTATTGGACCGATAAACTGTCCGTTAACGATTTTGGGTTTCTCAATATACCGACAAAAAACATTGTTTTCAGCTGGCAACGCCACTCAAAATACATGTAAAAGTTGGGAGTCAGCTGATTGGATTTATCTGTACGGCAAATAAAAGGAAAATAAATAATTGCCAGATGAGTGCCGGTTAGCTTTGCGATAAAATTGAAGCAAATGAGACATTGAGAAAACCAAATTTCTTTAATGTGTAGTTTTTCGTTGGGAAAAAAGATAATTGCCTAATGAGAAAATGGCCTATAGTCTTATAAAAAATATCCAGTTTTAACTTTTGCCTTAAACAAAAGTTCTGATAGAAAACAGTCATCGAAAATATTGAAGGAATAAGACTATTATAGCATGAAAGCTTTATAAATTGTTATTTGACTTAAAATACACATTCGAAATAATATGAAAATTCATTTAATTAAAATTTATTATTCTATTTTGTTAAACTTTGACCACTTTCTTTACAACAAGAATTTAATAATACACAATTCTTTTCTTTATCAGAACAGTTGTGTGAAAACTATAAAAAAATTAATTAAAGATGTTGACTATTTCAAATCCTTTGAAAACCATTGTTTGCAAAATTTTCTATAAAATTCTAAACCAAAGAAGATTTCTATAGAAAGTTTTTAAGTTTGTGTCCTTTTGTATAAAATTTCCTTAATACAATAAACAAAATTTCTTAGAAATATAAATACATTTACATTGTTAATAGAACAAACTATTTCAATTTGTTGTAATTTATCTGTGGAACGTTGTTGTTGTGTGTTAACAATGCATTAAACAAGTTAAACAAATTAGAGAGTCAAGTTGGTGTAAGTTGGTCATATAAAGGAACTACAAGGCATGGTAAGGTTAGCTAAAGGCTTAAACTGAGCGTACTGTAGACAGATGAATAATTATGTACAAACATTTCCTTTAAACTAAAATTTTTAAAGCAACATGATATTTACTTTAGTCTGTGCTAGTGCTGGTATACTATCGATATTTTCTACCATCGATATATATCGATAGTTAAGATTTCACTATCGATATATCGATATTACTATCGACTAAATGTTTGTACACAAGTAGAAAAACTTTAACTAGTTTTTAATCGGGCTAGGGTTCGTGGTTTTCATCACTTTATTTAACGTATGAGACGTATCTATGTACGCACGTTATTTTAGATAACAGTTTTTAAAAATTGTGATGCTGATAAACACCTTTCTGAAGGAAGCAAAGTAACATGGACTATAATATATTTTATTGCAACTTTAGATAATGTTCTAAATTGGATTTGATTCTCAACCCAAAAGGTAATCAATCAAGCGGACTTTTCCTCTAATGGTCGTTGTTTGTTTTATCCTATGCTCGCAATTGCAATTGCATTTTTATTTGATTTTTTTTACAACATCGTAAAACTATCTGACATTTCTGTCCCTATGTTAACATATAAAAATTTCGGCATAAAGGCCTTGTTAGTAGTAAAAAAGCATAGTTAAGCAATCCATACCACCTGCCATTTTTGTTGTGTGTATTCATTGCTGTAATTCTGCGCGAATTAATAATAGCGAGTAAGAACTTGCGGCAAAAAACTGTGTGTGCTGCTGTAACATGTCTTCATAGCTGTATTTTAAATAATAATAGTATCGATATTGATATTTTTCCTATCGATATTTTCGATAGTTTAAGACTATCTATAGAATCGATAGTACTATCGATAGTTTCCCAGCACTAGTCTGGGCAAGTCAGCTATTAATAGTCCGTATAGTTGTATAGTCCGACCGAACGTGAAAAAATGCTATGAACAGTTGATGTTCGGCTTTCAGAAAATTATTCGACAAACATCGAACTTTTAACGTATATATATTTAGTCCTTTAAAATTCCCAGTTGGAACATAGGGCCATAACTTTTTTTTAACGTACACCGTAATAAAATATATTTTTAATGAAAAGGGCGCCGCATAAATAGCACATTTTGGTCTAAAATAGAATCAAACCATTTTCTTATGATAACTTCATTGTTTTGAAAAAACCCTTAAAGATAAAATAAATCATACAAAACAAATCAAAAAGAACGGCTAAAACGGTTTATTTATTTATGGAATGAACGTACTTCACTACCATATTTAAAAGATCCAGAAGTGTATTAAAAAATATTGTTGATAGAGAAATAAGAATTATTTTGGCTGAGCCTTTAAGTTTTAGAAACTCAAGTACACATGAACACTTGAATCTTTATCTATTTATAAAATTAAGCATTTTTAGCGTTTTACTGCTGTTGAAACACTTTACTCCTAATGAAGAACCAATTTACAAGGCATACTTGCAGAGAAAATTCTGCCATTACAATATTAAAATTTCAACTATCGTTTACCTTTTTAAAAAAAGTTCAATTGAAAAAGTTTGGTTTCGTGTTGGGTTGCGTACGCGTTCGGCACCGGTCTAAAAAATGTTTGGTTGCACACTCTTGTTTTATGTTTATATCTAAGCAAAATAGTAGAAGCAAAAGCCACACTCAAAAATTATTAAGTATACAAAGAAAAAATGCTTGCCAATTTTATTGTTTTCTATAAAACCATTAATCAAAAATAAAATCAGTTTTAATTAAAAATTTAATCAAGTGAATTTAAGGTTTACTTAAATCAACCACATAGCTCAAAAAAATTATTATTTGTTAACTTGTTTACTTGTGCAAACTTAATTAATATAAAATTTTTTTAATTGAAATAAAATTTTATTTTTTTCTGTGTAATTGTAGGGAAGAAATTTCCATTGTTAATTCTGTTAAATTCCTTGATGTTCTGCTAGATAAGAAACTGAAATTCAGCAAACACAATTAAACTGCAAAGATGAGTTCAAATGTGTTAAATACTCTTCGGCAATCATTCATCTCTTAACATGCAAAACAAAATTTAGTATTTTTAAAACTGTAATAATACAGTAGCCCGTGATATAACCTATCATGGTTTGAACGCAGACCATACTCTTGCCCAGCAGCGCATCCGAGTTGGACTTCTTAAGCATTGGCCACAACGTGCGTGATGCCCAGCAGACCGTTCGGTTCTTTCAGATCCGAATAGTCCCGCTTAGAACCCATTACCTGATATTTCTAAAAAGAAAGCCTATTGGAGGCGTGTCCGTCTACAGACAGTTAGGATCATCCATTTCCGAGCCCAGTGATGTTGCAGTGACACGGTACCCATCAGCCTCAACACATACTTCCCTAAGATTTCTCTCAGAGCCCTTCTACAATCACCTACTAGCTTGGAGTTCACATAACAGCCCACCGAGCCCCTGAAATGTTGCTCCTTTTCAATTTCACGGCCCTTAAGACCGATAAAACATCTGGCTGAAAAACTCTGCAGTCGTCAGAAAGCATATATAACCTGCTGATACCCGCACCCGAAGATAATAGGCACATATTCGAACCATCAGTAAAAATGGCAAATCCCCTTTACAATATGCCCCTAGCTGACCAGCTCTCCTTAGATAGCAATATTACCAAACGACCAAAATCGACCATTATTATTTGCTGCTTTTACGCCATATCGGGGGCGCATAGTGCCAAAATCGACCATAGTGCCTACATAATCTGTGCTGTTGGGCGAGCCTAGGCAATAACCATCCACTCCAATCTCACCATGCGTGAAATTTTCGAACAGTCCCTACTCCCTTCATTTAAGAATGCTCCTGTCTGTCATTCCCATAACATTCTGCTTTATCGGCAGAAGATGTAAAATAATATCCAGGGCCGCCTGAGGAGTACTTAGCATGACCCCTGTCATGCCGATCAAATCACACCTCTGAGCCTTAGATAGAATGTTCCTTCGACTAGCCAGTCTCAATGCCTCCCACTAAACACAGCATCTTTATTTGAAATAAGACTTATATAAATTCAAAACTTATTTTCATTGAAAACAACTATCAGTGCTTATGGAACAAAAATATTTTTCTTAAATATAAGAATTATGGCTCCTTTTTTTAGATAATTCTTACAACAATTATATCTCCGATATTATCTCAATCACATGGCACAAGACAATATTAGGCGAAGAGTTTTTATGAACCCTTTCCATTAAAATATACTCACAAGCAAAACTCTTTTATGAGAATCTAACATTATTCAACATAAGTTGCTGGAAATGTATTGCTAGAAACTCCTTCTCTGGAGCATTTCTTCAAATTTCTGTGCTTACTAAATAATTTAAAGAATCAAAAGAAATAAAGATGATATTTTAAATTGAATCGAAAAATGGATTGAGTAAACGCGTGTTAACGTACGCTACAAAATGCTTACCACTGATACAAAGTATAAAAAAGAATATGGCCTTTCTTTTATTCCTTTTTTCAGTTGACAACCGAAGTAAACGTAATTTTATTTATATAAACGGTTTTTTAGTCAATTTAAACTTCTTTTTTTTTAAAGGCATATAAAATTTCGGATTTCTTTTTTCTGCCAAAAGAAAAGGGTTCCTTTAAATAAAGAAATCTTAATACATTAACTTTTATTGCTGTACTTTCTTGTTTAAATTTAAAGTCCTTAACATTTTCCATTTTATTTTTATTGAGTATAAAGAAAGAAAATGAATTGGTAAGGAGAATAGAGGTAGAATTGTTCTATATTTATACTGTTTGTTTATTTAATAGTGTCCCACCGATTAATCGGCTTCGGTGTCGACCAAAAATTGCTAGTTGGCCAATAACACTGCTCAACACAGCAAAAGTTTCCAGACTTCTGTCCATTGTTTTAAGTTAAATTGAGAGCGCTGATTACGATGTCATCATTTGTTTTTTTCTACCAGCTTTAGTTTAAAAGATACAGTGACATTTAATATTTAAATAATTAATATCTAACTTGTATTGCAAGGATGTTCAAAGTTGTCTATTTTTAGATTATTCCTTGAAATTTTGAAAAATCCAAATTTTTTTCCCCATTTTTCAATGTATGCACAAGCTAGACACTCCAACGAACTTATTTAATTCATTATATTTTTAATTCATTAAAAGATTCGTGAAATATTTAGAAAACATCTTCAAATTATATATATTCTTCGACTTGTTTGGTGTCTCAAATTTAATAGTGGACATTTCGTAATTTAAAGACACTGCGCAGTTTTGCCAACAGTATTTAGCACCTATTGTTTAACTTGATTGGAAATATTAATTTTAAAGTATTTGAAATATGCAAAGGGTAAAGGGTAAACGATACTGTGCGAGATTATATTGGCACAAAATTATCTGGATTATAATTTTATATATAAAAACAAAATTATTTTTAAAGGTATTAAAAGGGAATATTCAAAGTTTTTTTTTTAAATTCATGCAAAAACAATTGTTATATTCGTAATCAGCGGTCAAAAATACATAAGAATCCGTTATTTTTATTGCAGAAAATTAACAAAAGAAACATTTTAAGGACAAAACCAAAAACACAAAAATTTTAATATCCTTGCAATAACAGTGAGATATCCTGATAAATTCAATAATGCGACCATTTGAGTATGGTAAAGCGATTTTTGTGTGGATTAATAATAAAGAAAGTATTTGAAAGGTTTGAAGGACCGTTCACAAAAAAGCAACCAGTGAAATGCATAGGAATAGCTTATCCCATCAACAATAAATTTCAAGTGTTTTTGTCAAGAATAAAAACTGGGAATTAAGCACGAATAGCTAAATCTTTTGAAATTAAAATTGTGTATTCCCAAAAATTGAAATTACTTTTTGATAATAAACAGGCAAGTGCACGGCCTTAAAAACACTTAATTGACAACATCTTTTGTAAGTTGTTGTTGTTTTTATTTTGTTTTTCTTAACCTACTTACAACTTCAATTAATGTTGAGAGAATTTCAACTAATTGTAGTGGGGAATGTAAGATGAGATAAACCCACTGTTGTTTATTGTTGATGTGTTTTGTTCAAGCTTTGATATTATTACAAGTAGAACTGTTGCTATAATTCTTATACGTTTAACAGTTTTATTTGGTTTAATATCTTTAGTTTGTTTAAAATCTTTATGGATGAAGTTTCCTGATGATCTGGCCTAAGCAACCAGTGAAATGCATAGGAATAGCTTATCCCATCAACAATAAATTTCAAGTGTTTTTGTCAAGAATAAAAACTGGGAATTAAGCACGAATAGCAAAATCTTTTGAAAAAAAATATACATAAATATTGCAAATACCTACTAAGGCTTTTTAATAATTCAACCGCACGCATTATCAAGTCAAACGTTTAGTCTTTGGATATAGATGACACCTGCTGGGATTGAATGTAGAATAATAAGTAATTGAATACGGTAAACTAGATGTTTCTTTGGAAATATCATATTAATAACTATTAGGATTAAGATATGGATACTTATTAAAAATCGTTAGAGATTCAATAAAAAAAATAAAAAAATACTTATTGAAAATTTCGTTAAAGACTCCATAAAAAAAACCTTGCTGGGGTATCGAAAAATTTTGTACATTTAAAAAAAATAATATTATTGGGAATTCTTGTATTATCGAAATTAACAGAACATATTTTTATAATTTACGGGAGGGGGGGGGGGGGAGAAATTCCTTATTCCCCCCTGAATCCGCGCCTGGTATACATATATACATATATACCTATAACCCAATTTAATGGTAATATTTATTTTAAGCCCGTTGGTATATAAATCTGCCAAATCGGTTAAAAATGGTTAAGTTATGAGCAAAATACTCAAAAAAGCACTAAAAAACATTACAATTTCTATTATAAAAACTAAAATTTTAGAGCTGTAATATGGCCTATTCATACGTTTTAGATATCAAAATATCGGAAATCATTAGAACATATTTGCTGAAAAACTCGGAAAATCGGTAAAAAAAAAGTTATGTCAAATATATAGTTTTTTTTAAATACCTATTTTCGGGAATCATAGAACTTCCCGACTCCAAGTTTTATCACCAAAGTAAATTGTAATTTTATACTTTAAGATGTCGGTATAAAAATCTGTCAAATCGGTTACAAAATGGCCGAGTTACTACCAAATACTGAAATTCGATCAAAACTAAACTTGCTATATATTAATTAAACTTTTCATATATTTAATAGCACGCAAACAGGTGCCAATAATTCAATAAAACTAAACGATATATATTATATAATATACATGTATATATACATATTTAGATATCCATATATATATATATAAACTTCTGTTCTTTCCAAACCATGATGAAGGGTATATAAGATTCGGCATAGCCGAATGTAGCACTCTTACTTGATTTCATTGAATTTAAAAAAAATTTAAAATTTAAAAAAAGTACATACATTTTTTTTTGGTTTTATTACTTATTTTTGTTGTTAGTTAGAGCTTAACTAAACCATTGGTGTCCAGCCCATACCACAGTTGTGGAAATAAAATTTATTTATTTAATAAATTCACACACATTCCTCACACGCATTCTTACGCTCTTTCATTTAGTCCACGAGAGCAGTGATGTTAACTTTTATTTTTTCATTACCGTACGGCCCTCTAAAAATTACCGTTTTTGAGAAGAAATTACCGTACGCAAAGATTTAAACGAATTTCGTATGAAAATCCGTTTCATAAAGCCTTTATTAACCGGTTTTATTTTTTATAAATAAGGCCGTTATTAGTCTTTAAACAGTTTTACAAAAAATTATTGTATATTAACGAATAAAGCTTCGTTTACCAAAGGCAGAAACATTTTCCAGTGGTGTTCATAATGGAGCAACAATTTTTTATTCATGTATGTACATTAGAGCGACTCAAGTTGTATGGAAGCAAAATTCGTGCTCGATGTACCCTCCTAAAAATGAACCTTGGACTTTTTTAAGATGACATTTTAAATATTTCGCCTTCAGCTTTGACCTCTCGTGAGCTGGACCATTTTGTTTCCTTACCAACATATACAATCGTAATCGTAAGAAAGGGGTTTTTAAGGCGCGTCCAACTGTATATACAATTTGTCCAAGGACGATCATTCATGTCCTTTTTTTAAGGATTTTTTGTAAAAAACGGTTTTATATATAGTTTCTAGATCATGTATGGATGAAAATAGGACTAAAGAAAGAAAAAAAGAAATGATTCACGACTTTTTGGCGGCATATTTTTTTGCAAATTAGAAAAAAAATTCAAGTCGTGGATCATTTCTTTTTTCTTTCTTTAATCCTATTTTCATCCATACATGATCTAGAAACTAAATCCGCTATCGTATTAGAGTTACTACAAAATTACATTTATATTGTATATTCCAGAGCACCGTGTAAAATGCATCTAATTTGCAAAAATCTAAATTATTAACATACAAAGATGATATACTTGCCAAAAGATAAAATTTGATACAAATATTGCCCTATTTAAAACGAAGGGTTACCATCCCATTGCATTTTTGTTAAAACGCGAACTAGAAAGAATTTCAAAAAAAGCTGAGACACGTTGTTAATTAAATCGACTTAAGATTAAAATATGTTAATTTGGCACTTTTATTACAAATAACCACGAACAAAAAATTCAAAAACCGTTTTTTTTTACAGAAAACCCTTAAAAAAAGAACATGGATGGTCGTCCTTGGACAAATTGTAAATACAGTTTGACGCGCCTTAAAAAAAACCTTTCTTACGATACCCAATGTGTTTATGTTGGTAAGGAAACAGATTCTCAAATTAACAAAACATGCAAAAATAGACCCTTTTTCAAAATGATCCAGCTCACGAGAGGTCAAAGCTGGACGCGAAATATTTAAAATGTCTTCTTAAAAAAGTCCAAGGTCCATTTTTAGGAGGGTACATCGAGCACTTTTTTTGGTGAGTCGCTCTTATGTACATACTATAATAATTTTTAAATTGTTACAGTCACAAGAAAAATCAATTCATCCGTACTTAAACCAATGCAAAGCAGTGTCAATAGTACAGTAAGTACGGATTTTCTTAAATCAAGTACAAAATGCTTGATTCAAATACTAACTTTAGCCACATTTAATCCGAAAGCTATAGTAAATTTCTAACATTGCGGCTTTTTTATATGTTCAAGAATTGTTGATTTTTAAACAGACAAAAAGTTCAAAATAAAGGAGTAATTTAATTTTTCTTATTTTGCACTTATCGGTGTTACGAAAACATTTGCAGAAACATAATGTCCTTAATTTTTTGTCATAACATTTATCTATTTTTAAATTGAGAATTACCTCTAACTTAGCGTCTTCACGTGACAATTTTTTGTCATACCAAACGTCAAAGTCTATATAAAAAAACTCGAAAATTTTTGTCAGCGTTTTTTTAATATTAAGTTTGACGTTTGGTATGACAAAAAATTGTCAGGTGAAGACGCTATGTAAAGAGTTAAAAGTACATACCAAAATCCAAATTTCTTTAAATTTTAAAATAAAATTACCTTGCTACCCTTTGCAGTTCAAAATTACCCTAAAAAAGGGTAATAACCGTACGGTTAACATCACTGCACGAGAGTACACAATTCAGTCGTCGATTACCAAGCGACGAGTGCACATGCGGCGGATGCTTACATATTTTTTGTATTTTTATTAAGAATTGTTGTCTCTTTATTCACTAATTCTAATAAAAAGCAATACAACCACAATTTAAATTTTGGACGTCACTGAACTAAACATATGCGAATGAAATTAGTTTTTTATAACTATTGTTTCTTCTTATACTTTAATGACTAAAACGTGTAGGGACTTTTGTAGGGAACATTTTTGAAACGTGTAGGGAAAAATCGGATTTTTTTTAGTATGCGTAGGTATTTTTCAAAAAATCTTTTGGCAACGTCGCGACGGAAAGAAAAAAGATGATAACAAATAAAAGCTTCTGTATGGAAAAAGCATGACTCAATAAATTACATTGAAGTGGAAAATAATATTAAAAATATTTTATAAAAGGAATAACGTATTTATGTTAATGAGTCCTTAAGTCTACGAAACATTAATAAATTTGAATATTAAAACGCAAGTCTATTTAACAACTTAAAGGCAGTAGCGATGAAATAAATATATCGCACTGGTTCCTCTTAAGAAATTCTTCTCAAAATTTACAAATTTTCACTTTTTTCTGGAAAACGATAAACAGTAGTCATATCTATCCACTTTACAAATTATAGGTCGATTTCTCTATTATTTTGCAAGAAAAAAATAATCAGTCACTTTTTGTGATAAAAGAGTACATATCGACGGCTGATAATTAAATTGTCGTATGTGGTTTCCGAGTTAATCGAGTTAATAGAGAATAGAGAAAATATTTTGATTTTTGTTCAGAATTAAATTGTCGTATGTGGCAAAACGGAACATTTTTGTCATTTAAATAGCTACATACGACATTTTGCCTCCGAAATGTTTACATACGACATTTAAACACAAAATTTTTAAAACAAAAATTACATAAAAATCGTATGTGCCCTGAAAAATCCACATACGACATTTAAACACTAAGGCCCATAATCATATGGTGTTTTCTTTTATGACAATAATGTCATAATGTCGTGCGAGTTTTTGTTCCATTCTTAAAATATATGCAAAAATGTGAGAAGTTGTCGTTTTCCTTTCTAAACATGTTGCAACAATAAATGGCAAATTTGTTCCATTTCTTACCCGCAGTTTTAACTGAGTGTGAGATAATACCCTTTTTTGCATCTGCATCTGCAAGCAAGTATTTTTTTTCTTGTGCTTGCGGACAATTTGCGTTATATTGTGATTTTTAGTTATATTGTGATGCACTCGTAAAACTGCTCTAAGTGGAGAAGCAGCTCGCGCTTTTTGTCATTATTTCTTAAGGGCAAACAGGTCGTTTTTGTTTGTCTGCTTTTGTTGCGTTTTGCGTTGTCACCCCGCATTGGTTAGTGTTTCGGCGTCGTATAACTGTGCCGAGTTACAGTTTTTGCGGTATCTGCATTAACTATATGCAATCGTATTTAATCTCAATTTGAGGTTTTGTCTTGTGGAGAACCATTAATAACTCATGTGACTGGTGGAGAACCAATATAACTCAGACGTTTTACTGGTGGAGTACCAAGGAAATAACTCAGACGTTTTACTGTGGAGACAAGATATACTCTGGAGCTTATTCTGGAAGCTCTTCGCCTTCCTATACGAAGGTCTAGGTCGATCGAGGACTTGTGGATGAGGCTCCAACAAACCGTGTGATACCCTGGCAATATAACTCTAGATAGTTAGCCAAAAACTTTTAGTTTTTAAGCAAAGTCAAAAAAAAAAAAAAAATATTGTGATGGATATAAAAACTTTTTGTTTTTCGTTTGTTTTACTTTAATTAAATAATTATATTTTTTTGTCGCAAAATTTTTAACAACAGCTGACTTTAATTATTGAAAATCAGTGCTGTTAACGCTTATTGGAATTGTAAGAAAATGTAATGTTTAAAATTGCTACAATCGTGGTGAATATCGCTTTTAGTACAAACTTTGCATTCAATATTTAACACGCTAAATACACATTAGTGTTGAGTGTAACACGTAGCTATTATTTTGTTCCATTGTAATTTAGAAAAATGTATCACTTTCTAAGGCTTCGTGTAACCTAATAAATATATTACACAACTATAATGCATCATTATTTTTTAGAAAAGAAAACACCAATAGTTAAACGGTAAAGTCGGTTCTATTTAAAAACAACTTTAAAATAAAAACATTCTTTTAATTAATTTCAAAAGATTTAGCTATTCGTGCTTAATTCCCAGTTTTTATTCTTGACAAAAACACTTGAAATTTATTGTTGATGGGATAAGCTATTCCTATGCCTTTCACTGGTTGCTTAGGCCAGATCATCAGGAAACTTCATCCATAAAGATTTTAGACAAACTAAAGATATTAAACCAAATAAAACTGTTAAACGTATAAGAATTATAGCAACAGTTCTACTTGTAACAATATCAAAGTTTGAACAAAACACATCAACAATAAACAACAGTGGGTTTATCTCATCTTACATTCCCCACTACAATTAGTTGAAATTCTCTCAACATTAATTAATTCTTTTAATTATTTTGTTACTATAGTCGAAATTAAGGTATGTTTTAAATTGAACCGCCTTTAACTGGGTGCCACCTTAAATGTTGAACATTTTTCATACAACATACAACAAAATATATGCAAGTGGTAACTTTAAGCAGCCGACATTGAAAATTAAAATATTTATAAAACATTGCATATCTTGTGGGGTTGAAAATTTTTAACACGCAATATGAATTTATGTAGAAAGCAGCAACAAAATTACAAAACATTTTGGCTTTGTTTTTGCTTTCAATGAAATTTTGGCCTAGCTTTTTTACACAATTAGGGCCTATACATATGTATTTTCTGTTTCTTTCCATAAAAGTTTTCCTCCAAATCATTAATAATTAAAATACCTTGTAACATAAAAATTTTTAACTTTTTGCAAGTACTTTTTTATTTGGCGAAAAACAGCTGATGCTGTTGTTAAATTAGTTAAAAACAACTTCAGCTGGTTTTAAAATTAACATCGGTTTTAACGTGTATCGAAAGAAAAGGCATTCGATTACCTTTCCAACGACATACCATTTATTTCGATCGGACTTTTTGGTTGGGCTCCACAAGGGTCTGAGTGGGACCATACACCGAAAAACACAAAAGTACCGGTACTTAGGAAAAAAAATTACAGCGATTTTCGTGTTCAGGAGGTCCCAATTAACTTGTCTAGGCATGTGGTGTTCTTGGTATTTTTTGGCTGTAAACCAGTGTTATTGGCCGACAAGTTGGAACAACGTCCTTCAGAAGCCGATGGTGTTGAAATTGTTGTTGTTGTGGATAATATTCCAAAAGTTGAGCCATCACGTTTGGACAAATTGAAGTTGGTTATTAGCAAGTTGTTCTCCAATTTCGGTGAAATTGTTAACTCTGTGTACCCTGTTGATGATGCTGGTCATACTTAGGGCTTTGCTTTTATGGAATTTAGAAATTCCTCCCAAGCTGAAGAAGCTGTAAAGAATTTAAATAATCATCGTTTGGATAAGAATCATACTTTTGCAGTGAATCTGTTTACCGATTTTCAAAAATATGATCATATTCCCGAGAAATGGAAGCCTCCTACTCCACAACCCTTCAAGATGCAAAATGATTTGTACAGTTTTCTTATGGATCCTGATGCATACGATCAAAATTGTGTAGCTGCTGAAAGCTCGCCCAACAGTGTACAGGTGGCTTTCTGGCAAAACACTTTACCCGAACCTAGTGAATTGGAATCCCGTGAAAACTGCACAGATACCTTTGTGAAATGGTCTCCTTTGGGTACCTATGTTGTGACATTTCACAAACCTGGCGTGGCAATCTGAGGTGGTAGTAAATTTACACGTATTCAAAGTTTCCCACATCCTGGCACACAATTTGTTGAGTTCTCCCTCTGCGAAAATTATTTGGTAACTTATGGTCCCACTCCCACCGGCCAAAAGGTTGTTATTTGGGATATTCGTTCTGGTGCTGAAAAGCGTTCTTTTGTTGTCGATGGTGTTTCAATGTTCTCCATGTTCCGTTGGTCCCACGATGACAAATATGTTGCTCGTTTGGGTGACAATTCAATACACATCTACGAAACACCCTCTTTCTACTTGCTCGCTTTGAAAGCCATCAAGGTGCCCGGCATTCGTGGCTTTTCCTGGTCGCCCACTGACAATGTTATTGCCTACTGGGTAGAAGAACAAAATCAAATTCCCGCTCGTGTCACCCTGGTCGAGATTCCTAAAAAGCGTGAAATCCGTAATAAGAATCTTTTCCATGTAGCTGATTGTAATTGCACTGGCAAAAATCTGGTGATTACTTGTGCATTAAAATCGATCGGTATTCGAAATTGAAGAAAGACAAAAAAGATTCGGATGTAAAATTCTTGGGTATGTTCTATAATTTCGAAATCTTCCATATGCGTGAAAAGGAAGTGCCCTTAGATTCTGTAGAAATAAGAGAATTGATTTTGGCATTTGCCTGGGAACCAGTTGGCAACAAATTTTCCATTATCCACGGGGAAACCAATAACTCTAATGTCAGTTTCTATGAAGTCAATAACGGTGTCAAGCCTACTTTGGTTAAAAAACTTGAAAAGAAATCATGCACTCATCTTTTCTGGTCACCTAGAGGTTAATTCATTGTAATGGCCAATTTATCTACTGGCACATTTGAATTCGTTGATACCAAAAACAATTTCCTCATTACCACTTCTCCTGATCATTTCCGCGCCTCTGAAGTAGAATGGGATCCTACTGGACGTTACGTTGTTACCGGCGTTTCGTCATGGAAGGTTAAGGAAGATACCGGCTTCAACATGTACACCTTCCAGGGTCGCATTATTCGACGCAATATTCTTCAAAACTTGTACAATTTTTGTGGCGTCAACGTCCACTAACTCTGCTTAGCGATGAAGACATCAAAAAAATTAAGAAAAATTTGAAGAAATACTACTTTGTATTCGAACAAAAGGATAGGATGCGTATGACTAATGCTTCCAAGGAATTGTTAGAGAAACGTGCACAATTGCGTGATCAATTTATGGAATATCGCAACAAGCGTATTGCTGAATGGAAGGAACAAAAACCAAGACGTATGCAGCTCAGAAATCATTTCGATACAGATAGCTTGAATACCGAAGAAGTTGATGAAGAAATTATTGAATTTTTGGTCAAAGAAGAAACAACCGTACTCGAGTAGTTCACTCACTTAAGTGTTAAGTCTCTTTTTGTCCTAATTATAAACAATAACCATTAAGTCAATCACCATATAAAACGACTTGCCTCCACTGCTGCTGATGTTAATTTATTTTTGGGTGATTGAAATACAAACCATATTTCAATAAAAATCAATAAACCCAAAAAATAAATATTGGATTATTTATCTTTAAAAATTAAGCAAGTATCGTGAATCCAAAAAAAAAAAAAATTATACAACAATTAAACTACAGTCTATTTTTGTTACATAAGATCATAAAAAATCTTAACACAATTTTTTGTATTTGTAATAATAATTAACATAAATTAGTATAAAACAAAATTTAATAATTAAATTATCCTTTATAAATAAACAAATAGTTATGGGCCTAAATTTTTAAAACAAAAATTGTTAAAAAATCGTATGTGCCATAAAAAATCCACATACGACATTTAAATAATAAATCAATTTTTTGGTCGTTTTATATGTAAATTTGTCGTATGTGGCGTTTGGTAGTTACATACGACATTTAATTTGAAAATTGCTTCAGCAAATACCACATACGACAAAGTCAACACACCATATCTTGAAAACCGTATGAGGTATCGAAAAACTGATTACGCCAAATGAAAGATCAGGTCGGAAAACCTAAGGAACCGATCTTAACTCAAAACCGCAAAAAATCCACATACGACATTTAAATTATCAACCGACGATATAAAAAAAAAGTTTTTTGTGATATGTCAGCACAAATTTCATTTAACTTTTGTAAAATTTTGTAAACATTTTATATTTTTTTATCAAAACAATAAATGATTTCACAGTTTTAGTGAAGCAGTACAAAATGAACTCTAAAAAATTAATAAACAGCGAAACTCTTCCAGTATTTAGCAGCGCATTAAAAAATTCTACGGTTGTATGCCTTAACTAACAGCGGTAGAGTACGTCAGTAATGTTAAGAAGCAAAAAATGATGCGGTTGCAAAGCAATATACGTATTTATTGCTTCCAAAATTTTTTGCTGGGACACTGAGAAGAAATTTTTCTTAATGCAAAGTAAACACGTATTGAAAAGAAATTTATTAAGGAATATTAAATCGGTTATTGATATTATAAATACACTATTAATGTCAAACGAAAAGAGAAATTAAAAAAAAGAAAAAAGTCTCCCGCGCTCCCGTATCTACGTATTTACTAAACTAAAAATGTCTATAAATAAATTGTTTTAAATTTAATCTCAAAAATTTCAAAGTTTTTTGATTGAGAATTTGGATAGCTTAAGCTCGACATTGGCTTCAGTCCGGCCAAATCTAGCCAATTCGGCCGAACTTCGGTCTTAAAAAAGTGACTGCAATCGGACACTATTATAACTATAATCGTTTAAGAGCTTTATATGAAAACAATGAAAGACAGTTCAAAGTAAAATAAAAATAAAACAAGTATTAAGGGAATTGTTTTGTTACAAGCTTTTACCCTTGACTTCGTCTACATGAAAATAAGAGCAAGATTTAAAGAAAAGGTTTATCCAATAAAAAATTTACAGAAATTTTAATTAGTTGTGTACATTTATACTTACATATTTAATAAAAATATTTCTTTAAACTGCATAAATAAATTTATTATTTTCTGTCAACACATACATACACTTGAGCAATCAACTTACTACGCTCATGTGAAAAGCAAGGGGTGCCTAAATATGTACATTAGGCTGGTTCCTATATGGCACTTTTTTTTTTTTTTTGCATTTTAATGTGGGCCAACCGGAATATATATTAAGTACAGTGAAAAAATAACACATCGCACCTTATCAACAAGAGGGTATCAACTCAAAATTTTTATTTTTTCACTTTTTGGTAAAAATCGACACGTAACATTCATATCTACCCGCTGTTTAAATACCGTGCTATTTTGTCTACTTTTTGGTAATGAAAAGTTTGGTTTAAAAATTCTTTTTCATATGCCTGTAATGTAAAATTAAAAACTGTTTTGCTTCTACTGAACTTTTTTAAATTTTGAGTTAATACCCTCTTGTTGATAAGGTGCGACATGATTTTTTTAAAATTTTTTTAATAAGATTTAGGGGTCGCTACCAGCCCTTAAGCTTTGGCGTTTTTGAAAAAGTTGCTGCCTTTATATATTCTTCCATTTGGGTGTGTATTACGGTATTCGTGCACTTCAACAAGGCAAGTGCACGGCCTAAACAACACTTAATTGACAACATCTTTTGTAAGTTGTTGTGTTGTTTTTATTTAGTTTTTCTTAACCTACTTACAACTACAATTAATGTTGAGAGAATTTCAACTAATTGTAGTGGGGAATGTAAGATGAGATAAACCCACTGTTGTTTATTGTTGATGTGTTTTGTTTAAGCTTTGATATTGTTACAAGTAGAAATGTTGCTATAATTCTTATACGTTTAACAGTTTTATTTGGTTTAATATCTTTAGTTTTTCTAAAATCTTTATGGATGAAGTTTCCTGATGATCTGGCCTAAGCAACCAGTGAAATGCATAGGAATAGCTTATCCCATCAACAATGAATTTCAAGTGTTTTTGTCAAGAATAAAAACTGGGAATTAAGCACGAATAACAAAATCTTTTGAAATTAAAATTTTGTATTCCCAAAAATTGAAATTACTTTTTTCTATTAATTAATAAAAAAAATATGTATTACAAAGTTATGAATTATTTTTTTGTTTGCTCGTTTTAGTTAAAGAAGTGTTAATTTGTTATGTTATTGTTTTTTTTAACTATTAAACTCCAAATAATAAATAATTTTTAATTTTTATTTATTGAAATTACTTATGTGTGGTTTATAGAACGCGAGCGCCTTACTCGTGTATTAAAAAAGTGAATTTTATGCACACTATTATGAATAAAGATTTTCAAAAAGAGGGAAACATTTTTTTCGGAATCATTTACTGAGACGACTAAGCGACTTTTGTCCGATCGTCCTTCCGATTGTAATTTTAAATTAAATAACAAGCTAGAATTTATAAATAATAAAGATATTGTGTTTAAATTTGCTACAAATACTTTTAATATATCATGGATCTGGGTGAAATTAGCAAGAATCTGTCCGTGTTGAGACCTAGTCTCTAGTCTCAAACAATTAGAATATTTAGTTTCAAAAAACACTTAGATTTTTTAGCATAATGGGCATTTCATCCCATTTCATAAAGAAAAGTGTTGAAGATTGGGAGGAAGATGAGGGTTACGTAAATGGTAGAGACATAGCTCGTTCTACGAGAGTTGTGAACGATATAGTAGATCGAGGAGTAGCACTGATGGAGGGATATAATAAATTACATAAGATTATAGACAAAAACACCCAAATTCTAATAAATCAACTTTTCTCCAATAATTATTTTGCAAAACTTGAACATTCTTTAAAGGTTAAAAAAATATTTCATGTTTATCACCATAAATTTCAGATTTTTTTAAGTTTCTATTTTACGTTTAAACATTTTTATATTTTAAGTTACAATAAAAACATGTAACCTATTTAAAAATTTTAATGTTAATATGCATATCTGTGGCATTTTGACAAAACATCTTAAGTCAAATTTGAAAAGTTGAAAAAATGTTGTTAATCATACGAATTTCCATTAAAAAACTTTTCTTTAATTTAGGTTTATTTTATTATTTGCGAAAAATTATTTTTTCTTCGAGTTTTTTTTTAAAACTTTTTTGCTATCTTATCTCGACTTAAGATGTATTGTCAAAATACCCGATTAATTATGAAATAAATCTATATTAAATCTACGCTCGCAATCGTCTTATTTACGGTCATAAAAAAAATTTTTTCCACTATTTAAACACACACTGGAAAAATATAAAGAAAAAGTTATAAGGGCAGCGATTTTTAATAACACCACAGTTTCGGGGGCCGGTAGCGACCCCTAAACCTTAACAGAAAAATTTAAAAAAAACATGCATAATTTTTTCACGGTGCTTAATATATATTCCGGTTGGCCATTAACAAAATCCAATATTTTTTTTATGAACCACCCTAATGTACATATATACATATATTCTTGCCACTGGACCATATACCATATTTATCAAGAAGAGAGAAAGTAGCAATTTTCCCGTTTCTTACCTCTTAAAAAGTGTCCTATATTTAAATCGAGGCCATAAACTATCCGTCTTGCAAATTTTATCCAAATCTCTTAAGCGGTATCCAATTCAAAAAACTAACAAACTCAAAAATTTATAATATTAGTAGGAAGTAGGATATGATTGAATTTTTTGTTTGTATATTACGCTACCATGATGACGAACAACGGTCTAATCTTATTATATCCGCAACCATTGTAGGGTGTTTCTTTTTTGTTGACCTGTGTTGTTATGTGTGATTATTTATTTGTTTCGGCTAAAGGTCTTGGATCATAAAATTAAAATAAAAACAACTTTTTTTTTAATTTTTTTTTCCGTAAGCTTAATGTTAATATTTGCACTAAACATAAAAATAGTTGCAATAATCATAAAACAATTCTTACCTTCTATAATGTGGCTGTATAAGATGCAATCATAATATTGTTGCAGTAATAAACTGTAGGGTAACCACCCGTAACTGTTTGATTCTATTAATACTTTTCATTTAACGAACAACTTCGTGAATTTTTCTACATAAAACTTTCGAACAACAAAAAAGGCAACTAATCCATGCATACTAAAATGGTCGCTTAAAATTTACATTTGTGCAAACGGGCAAATTTGCGATAAATGTTTTATGAAGCCTCTTTTAAACTATTGTGGAATTTGAAACAATTAATGTTGATGGTCAACAACTACTTAAGTTGTCTTAGGTAAATGCACCGAGAGAAAAACATGTTTAAATATTGTCACCTCCAACAAAACTATATTTCAAGATAATTTTAAATATATTATGTTTATTTTAACCATATTATTGTCACCGACAACCATTTTATGATTAAATTAGCCCTCCATCAAGAAGTCGCAACCATATTATGGTTGCCTCCGAACCAATTATGGTTATTTAAAACTTAAATATGTGTAACAATTATAAAAGCTTGGTTGTTTTTTAACCATAGCATGTTGCTCTTGGAAAAGAGGAAAATTCTATTGTTAATATAAAAACATATTATTGTCATATTTAACCATAACAGGTTTAGAGGCAACCATAATATGGTTATGGCTTGGGGATGGAGGACTAATGTAACCAAAATATGGCTGTCGGTTCAACTTAAAATAATATGCTTAACATTTTCTTTAAACATAATTTTGTTGGAGGTGACCATATTAAAACATGTCTTTACTCTGCGTGTGTGCGAATACATGTAAAGCATATGACGCAAACCTTATT
Source organism: Pollenia angustigena (assembly GCA_930367215.1). Taxonomy (NCBI): domain Eukaryota; kingdom Metazoa; phylum Arthropoda; class Insecta; order Diptera; family Polleniidae; genus Pollenia; species Pollenia angustigena. The sequence goes on along the minus strand of OV884059.1, from coordinate 175,877,716 downwards.
GAACTAAAGGTACATTTTTGTCAAGTTTTATGAAACTATACGAAATCAAACGTTTTTTGATTTTGTTTTTTTTTTTAAATACATCTGAAAGGATTTTTCTTCATATTATAATTGGGCCTTTAGTTTGTAAGATACGCCAATACAAAAATTATTTAAAAACATAAGAATGCTCGGCTTTGTAGAATCTTTAATACCGTTCATCTGTAGTATTCCAACTATTCACCGACGTAATGCAGCGTCGACTCACCCAAAAAACACACACACACAATGCATTAACAAACAGATTTAAAACAAGTCCCAACACAGAATTACACCATATGTTTTACCAAACGTATTGCTTGGATGAAAATATTATTGCGGCCGTAGTCGATTTTGTATTGCGGAAGATACTTCCTTTGGGAAGAAATATGTCTCGATGTATTACTCATAGGCAATGATAAGCAGATGATAAGCTAGCAATATCGCTAGATAACCGCTTCTAAGAAAATAGGAATATATCGCTAAAATATCATTAGGACAATAAAAAAAAGATTTTGCATTTTTAAAAAGTTTCATTGACATGAAAGCACAGATTTATTTTTAAACCAGTAAAACATTTTATTAAGTTACAATATCACACAATATAGGCCAACCTTTTTACGTCTTTTGGTACTGGATCCCCTGTACTTCTTGGTATATACAATTCATTCATAGCATTATTGCTTATGGAATGTTTAGTTGATCAAATACTTCAAACCTATTCCAAGGTTCTTCTTACTCACCCTCTATTTCATCAGAATAACTCACATATAAAAAATTATCTTCAAATAGATCTTGCTGTAGACTTTTCCGTAAAAATTTCGTTCACATATTTTGCAGCTTGCCTTTTGTTAGTTCTCTAATATCTTTAAAATTCATTATCATAATAATGAATATAACGTGCTTTTTATATATTTTTATGTAAATAGATATGTACATATATTAATAATTTTTTTTCTGTGTGTGTGTTATTTTTTCAAAAACTATAAAAAGAAGAAAAAAAAATTAATTTGATCATTTTCTTGTAGACGACAATTTGGGGATATTGCTAAGCTTTGCCTTGGGGGATATCATCCATTTGTTTGCAGTGGTAAGAGTTCTCAGCATTGTGAAAACTCAAATAAATACTTTGCAAAATAATTTCGGTTCGTTTAGTGTCGACTGAAAGGATTAGAATTTTAAAAAAAAAAAATTGAAATTGTGGAAAAAACATTTCGTTTAAATTTTTTGTTTCAATAAACCGCAAATAAAAACAAACTAATATTTAAACAAGTTAGAGTGCTATATTCGGCTGTGCCGAATCTTTGATACCCTCCACCGACAGTTCGAATGTTTAAGGAGTAATATCTGTATGATGTCTATTTATTATTATTATCTTAAACTGTGACGATTTGTTATTAATTATGGTTTTAGGCGACTAAACTGTTTTCCGGTAGTAGGGTTTATATGGGGCCTAGGGTAAATTATGGATCGATCATCACAAAATTTCACAGCGTCATTTCTAGTCCTTTAAAACTGTGACGTACTAATTTCTGTTATGATAGCATTATTAATTATGGGTTTAGGTGTACTAAACTGTTTTCCGGGAGTAGGGTTTATATGGGGCTTAGGGTAAATTATAAACCGATCTTCACGAAATTTCACAGTATCATTTATAGTCCTATAAAACTGTGACGAGCCAAAATTTGTTATGATTTTATGATTACATTTTTTTTACGGTTTTAGGCGTACTAAACTGTTTTCCGGGAGTAGTGTTTATATGGGGCTTAGGGTAAATTATAGACGGATCTTCACGAAATTTAACAGGGTGATTTCCATTCAAATAAAACAAATTTTTGCAAAATCTTATCTCATTCCATGCCTTGTTCCAGCATTTATGTTATTTTTTGTAACAAAATTATCAATTTTTTTTAGGTGGTGATTCCACATTTTGATTCATAGCTCTGGTCCTACTGAACCGATTTTGCTGGATTTCAATCCCAAACTGCTTAGGATAACTACAAGCAATTTGGCAACAAGTCTTTTCATTTCTTTTGAGTTGTTCGAAAGTGGGCGTGTTTTCAACAGACGGATATACGGACAGACAGACGGACATGGCTAAATCGACTTAGAATTACTCAAGGACCCAGAATATATATATACTTTGTGGGGTCTGAGATGAATAATAAAAAAGTTTCACACGGAATGACAAACTTAATATACCCTCTTCACAACTAATTGTGGTGGAGGGTATAAAAATTGATATTTCGTGTCAAAAATGTTCTACCGCAAATAACTTTGATAATATACTTGCATGTGCCCGTGCAGCAAACTGAGTTGACAAATTGGGTTTTTTTTGTTGTTTTCTTAGTCTGGGTTCACACTATGAACGTTTTCTTTCAAAAAGTCTGTGTTTATTGGTGAGAGGGGAAGAGACATGCTTTTCTTCTCTCCTCTCTCACCCATAAACTCTGACTTTCTGAAAGAAAACGTTCATAGTGTGATCCCAGACTTACGAAGACAATAGAATGAAAGAATTTCTTTTTTAATTTTGTTTTTTTCTTTTTACACACTTACAACTACAATTCGAGTCGGAAAGAACCCAACCAATTGTAGGGGAATGTATAAAAGATAAACTCACTGTTTATTTTTGGTGTTTTGTTTAAGCTTTGATATTGTTACAAGTAAAACTTTGAGTGTTTAAAATTATTATTCGCTTAAGGGTTTTATTTGTATAACATTTTTAGCTTTTCTAAAATCTTTGGAAAAGGTTTCCTTTTGATCTGGCCTAAGCAACCAGTGAATGGCGCATAGAAGCTTGCTTTCCCTCAAAAATAAATTTCATTGTATTTATCAAATATGAAAAATTGGGAATTTAGCACGTCATACAAAAATCTTAAAAGGTAAAAAATTTTTCTAGTTTTAAACATAAAATGTGTTTTTAATATCACAACAAACTATTTAATATTGGCTGAAAAACACCGAATTTCCATCGCCAAATTAATTAAAACTCTTTAAATTTCGAACCATATTTATACGAAAAAGTGGAATTTTTTTTAGGTGCTTAAAAGTTATACGAAGTATGGGCAACAGTTTGCGAATTTTGTTGTTGTCTTGGAAAATTGTTGCATTGTGTAACATATAATAATCACAGTTTTCATCATTGCTAAGTATGTACAATGTACATACATAATTTCTGATGTGCGTGTTTTTCTAGGAAGGGGGTTTGGTGATAAGTGAAAAGGGTTGTAGTAATATGAGTTTTATAGATTAAAATGAGAAAACCAAAATTTAATACTGCTTTTATAGCTAAATTTACGAAAGGTAAATGGAAGATGGTAATAAATCAACAGAAGTAAAATTTTATTAAAGCTCTTTATATTTTCTAACATATTCTAATACTGGATACAAATAATTTACTGCTTATGCGCTGTCTACAAAGTGTATCTAAAATAATATTTTTATGTATTTTCGTGTGAAAGGTTTTATATTTATTCCTTCCTAAAAATCTTAAGTATTTAGGAGTTTATAATCTTAATTATAAACTTATAAGCTTATGAAAAATATATTTACATATTTAGTGCCAAACTACATACCTTAAAATATTAAAATACATATATGTATGTGTATAATTAAAAACTTTTAAAATAGTATTTACATTTTAAAAAACCTTTTTATCTTAATTTCAACATAAACTTTAAGTAAAACAATTTAAGCTATAACAAATAGTCTTATGCTAAAAACACAACTGGGACGAACGACGAACTTCGCATAGTACGACGAATTCGTCGGCAAGGATTCGTTGCGTAAATTCGTCAAATGAGACACAATAAGCGCGTGAACCTAAAATATTTATTAATTTATAAAAAACTATTAATCGGGTGTTTTTACCGAATTAAGGCCATTCCTTATAGTTTTAGGGAGTTTTAATCAATTTTATGGCTTGTTTGAAATATTTAAAATTTTCGCGATTTTCGCCATTTTTGCAACTTTTTTTTTTGCCATTTTCCGACATTTTGTTTTTCATTCATTTAGTGATTTCAAATAAATTTGAGTGTGTACTTAAAATTTTGCAATTTTTCGCGAATTTTAGCCAAGTTCGCAAGAGAAGCGAATTGTCCCTGTGATTCTTTACAGCTTTCGCGATTTATAATAAATAGTAAACTTTGCTATCATGCCGCTGTTAGCAAATTTTTGCGAATTTCCGCTAATTTTGCAATTTTGACCCAATTTTAGCCATTCCTTATATTTTAGGGACTTTTTATTAATTTTATGGCTTTTTGGAAATAATAAAATTTTTGTTGCGAATTTTTGCCATTTTTTTTTTTTTTTGTTATTTTCCTTCATTTTGTTTTTTTTTCACTCATTTAGTGATTTCTAATAAATTTTAGTGTTTGTTTAAAAGTTTGCCATTTTTTCGCGAATTTTGGCCAAGTTCGCAACAGAAGCGAATTGTCCCTGTAATTCTTTACAGATTTCATGATTTTTAATAAATATTGAACTTTGCTATCATGCTGCGCTGAGCCTTTCCCAATTTATTCGTCGTTCGTCTGCGTAAGAAATAGAAATAAACCTATCGAATTTCAGTCTACGCAATGATTGTGTGTACTTTCTTATACACCAATGTGTTCTATTTCTAGTGACGAATATTCGTTGCGAATAATTCGTCGTTCGTCCCAGTTGTGTTTCTAGCATTATGCAAAAAAAAAAAAACAAATTAATATTGGTTTTAACGTTTATGCTAGTTACCTTATAAACTAAGGGTAATGGTTCCAATTCGGCGTCAGTTACACATAGGATTTTATAGGACGTTTGTAATGTACACAAAAGCATAGCTTGGTCATTGATGCTAAGTTCCATTTGTATAACGGTAAAAATATATATGGGCGTTGTATCTTAAAAAAGACTGTGGAAGCCTTTGAATGCAAAGCTTAACAGCCGTTGGGGGTATTCGACTCCCTTCTCACAACTATCATTTTTCTAGCCCAATGTGTATAGATTCCCTATTTTTTACGAAAAAGTTCAACAAAAATGTCTATAGGTGCTGTTTGACCATAAACAAGACAAATAAAGAAAACTCCTGAAATTCTAGGCACACTTTAAAATGAAAAGCAATGGAATAAATCTAATAAGGTTCCCAATTAAAACGTTCCGAGTCGCCCTGGTGTTGTTAGATACTTATGACTCAAAACCCTCGCATGACATTGCCCTTTTAAATAAAATAAAGTTTTTTCCTCTCTAGACCCCACATAATACCGACTGATCCACTCATCACATAAAAGAAAAACCAGGAAAAATGAACTCACAAATGCATTATAAATTAAAATGTTTGTATTAAAATTTATGCATTAAACAAATTCTTGACAGCAGGTTACTGAAAAAGTTTATCGAAATTTGTATACATGGTATAAACAAATAAGACTTAACCTTTTTAATGCTAATTTTAAAATATATTTCGCTTAAATAAGAGAAAATTATTATTTTGCGTTAAAGACAAAGGTTTGTTTTTAAATAAAAATTTATATTTTTCGTTTTTGAAATTCAAGGCCCATTGAAAAGGTTTGCGCAAGAAGCCTGATGATCATTGTTTATGTTCTTTTTAGTTGTCAAAAGTTGTTAACATTTTGCTTACACGTTTGTTTACGTTTATCCCAGCGGTAAATATTGAAAGGACCGCAAGTGGCAGGCCTTTTTGAAGGCCTCTATACTCCTTTCTAAAAGATTCGCTTCGCATGATGTCCTGCCTTCAGAAGTATGCCTTCTAGAAGGTATAAACTTCTTTTTAAAAGACCTTCTGAAATATTCAGTACACATTCGCTACTCCCTTCTTTGAGAAGGGAGAAAGGAAGGTGTTCAGTTTTATTAACTTTTTATTTTTAGTGACCTTCCTTACTCCCTTCTTTGGGAAGGGATCGAAGTTGTTTTTAAAGGAAGTGTGGAAGGCCTTGCGCCCAATGACAACCTGTGTAAAAAATAAATAAGTATGGAATGCGGCGAGAACGGCTTCCGACTGCTTTTGACTGCTAAATAAGGCCTTCTTTTAGGCCTTTTTACTCATTCTAGTTACCGCTGGGATGGTATGCCACACATAAACGTTTTTTCCTTTGCTTTGTGTATGTGGTAGTAAATTTTTGACAACTAAAAAAGTAAGCAGACCTGATAGATGGGCCTTGTTGAAATTGTTGATATTTTAGAGTTAAGCTTTGTTCACAATCGAAGCAACAATTTCGTTTCTTTTTCTGTCTTATTTCTTCCCAAAGTATTTCATATATTTTTCTTTAATTTTTCAAACAAAAATTACAATAAAGTTTTTTTAAAAAGTTGAGTCAACAATTTGTTTGAAACTGTTTATGCCGTTTATAATAAAATAATTTTAACAAAATGTTCCAACAAATAATAATTAATACGTAATATTGTTCTGGACAAAATTTTGCAAACGGTTTCATTATTTTAAATGTGTGTGGTGGCGAAAAAAATTTTTGCTCCATTATGAACAGCAGTGAAAATGTTACTGCCGAACAGGCGCGGATCCAGCTTGTTTTTTTTCGACGAAGGGTAGGAAATAACCTCTCGCTCGTAGCATAAATGACGAGGATTGACACGAAAATTTTTAATATTTTTCTTAGATTTGGGTAGATATCTTCATCACAATTTATTAAAACATCTACAACGTTATCTGATAGATTTTCAGATATTTTCCATGTTTGCTGCCAATGCAACAGTTCAGCCTCAAGTTAAGATGTTAGTATGTGTTTACAGTACTTTTCGCTTATAGTCCACTACTATAGTTGCACAACTTTTGTGGACTATAAGCGAATTTGGACTGTAACCGACTTTTTTTTATAAGCCATTTTATGGATAATAAGTGAAACCTAGTATAATACACATTTTGGACTATATAAATGTTATTTTCTTCAATAAATCCACTCTTTTTAAACAAAAGAAAAGTTTATTTAAAACATAACCAAATATTGATTTATTATAAATAAATAGTTAAAACAAAAATCTTTTTTATTAATTAATTCAAATGCTTCATTTTAATTCTTTGGATGACGAAATCAAACACAACATAAATATCAATTTCATAGGATCTTTACATGGGGTCTTCACCTGACAATTTTTTGTTATACCAAACGTCAAAGTCTATATAAAAAACTCTAATATTTTTATTAGCGTTCTTTTTTATGAAGTTGGATATTTATTGAACAAAAAATTGTCAGCAAAATTTGGCATTTATAATAGTTGCCAGAGAGGTAAATTAAAACATGTTGCCAGTTGATTAAACATATATAAAAAAACAGAGTGGACTATAAGCGAAAATTTTTGCATGAAGAATTATATATGCATGCTAAGACAATGTGGCTTTTAAACAAAAATGGACTACAACCGAAATGGACTATAAGCGAAAAGTACTGTATCTCCAGCTTGTTTTTTTTCGACGAAGGGTAGGAAATAACCTCTCGCTCGTAGCATAACTGACGAGCATTGACACGAAAATTTTTAATATTTTTCTTAGATTTGGGTAGATATCTTCATCACAATTTATTAAAACATCTACAATGTTATCTGATACACTCAAAAGAAAAATCAATCCAAACGTACTCAAATCAATCCAAAGCGGGATTGATAGTACGGTGAGTACGGATTTTCTTGAATCAAGTACAGAAAGATTGATTCAAGTACGGATTTTCAATCCCAAAATACTTAAATAATCCATATTCAATCCCGATTTCGTACTTGAAGTAATCCGAAAATGAGATTGATTTAAGTAAAACTAAGATTCAATCAATCTCAAAATACGCTTGATTCAAGAATTATAAAATGGTTTTAATCCGAACTCGTACTTAAAATAATCCGAAAATGAGATTGATTTAAGTAAAACTAACATTGAATCAATCCCAAAATGCGCTTGATTCAAGTATTATGAAGTTGATTTCATCTCCAATTTGTGCTTGAAAAAACCAAAAAAGAAATTAGAAAGAAACAATTATTATGATTGATTTACTTACCCTTTTTACACGTTAAAGAATGATAAAACACTAACATCATGCCCGATATGGGTTTAACTTTAAAAATCTTATGTACATATTTAACTAAAAATATAAACTAAATGAGAAGCCAATTTCAAATTTACTTTTTAGCCCTTCGTGATACACATGAGTCTGGCCAGACCTTTGTTTAATGTGTATAGATCAGTGAAGGGCACATTTAGAAATCCTATGTACGCGTGCATAGGGTTACAAGTGTCAAAAAATGTGTAAGCTGGAGGGTTAAACGTGAAAATAACACATACATATATATGTATATGTTTTTCTTCTTGTTCTGTTGTTTTTGTTGTTACTACAAACAAAAAGCAAATCGTTTTGTCTGAACTTGTGTTGCGTTGTTGTAAATGTACAATAAATTTTGAAAAGACACACACGTACGCACGCATAAAAGAATGCAATGCTGAGAGATGAGACTAAAAAGTTTTGTGAGATTAAAACCCTCATTTTGTAATTTTACTCTCAGAGTGGCACTATCAACGAAAAGTTTAATCTTTCTTGAACTTGATTTAAGCATTTTATACTTATTTCAAGAAATATCGGGATTGATTTTTTAAAGTAATCCCATTTAGGATTGTTTTGAGTACGTTTTAGTGTTATTCGTACTTGAATTTTTAAGTACGATTCGTGATTGAAGTAAGTATAAAAAGATTAATTTATCCCGAGTGTTTTTCTTTCTGTGTACGTAACTGCAAAAGAATGCCTCATAGAAGGCCTCGGCTCTTTGGTATAAAAGATAAGATACACCTTCCACACTCGCTTCTATGAGAAGCGAGAAAAGAAGGAGTAACATTTTTTGTTTTGTTTTTTTGCACAAGCAAAAGCAAACGAATTCAAATCCCTTTACAAAAACAAAGTAACATATATTGTAAATCATTTTGGTTGAAGTTAAAAAGAGAAATAGTAAAATTTTTTGATTTGTTTTTTTCGCCAAAGCGAAAGAATTCAGATCCCGTTATAAAAACAAAGTAGGTACATATTAAAATACAAAATAAAAACAATAATGTAAATCATTTTAGTTGAGTTTTGTTCATTAAGGAAGATAGGTACTTGTGCTTAAAAGCTTTTTTTTTATTATATAGGTACATACTTTTATTTACAATCTATTTTAAAATATTTAGCAAATTTGATTATTTCAATAATAAAATAGGTATCACATGTGTTATTTAACTACAACAAGTTTAATAAAATATATAAACATACGTTTGTCAAAAAGGTATACATATATGAAAAGTTAAGTGTTCATTTTCTATATTGGAGATCTGATATGTACATGAAACCTATTCAGTCTTCTAATTTCATTTGTAAGGAAATATTCCTTAATGTTTAGACTGATAGCCCTTCAATATGACCTTTAATGCATTTGTAGAAGGATGGTCTGAAAGGCCTTTTAAGAGCCATTAATTTAAAGGCCTTTTAACATACCTTTCTTAAAAACTCTTCAAGATAACCTTTTTGCTAAGGCCTTTTGACAGTCATTCTCTGGAAAGCCTTCTAAGAGCCGTTTATTTGAAGGCCTTTAAGAAGCTCTGGGGAAGAAAGAAAAGCGGAAGGCTTTCTCCGCAATGACAACGCGTGTAAAAAAGATATGAGTATGGAATGGAGCGAAAAGGCCTTGTTTATCCAAAAGAAGGGGTACAGAGGCCTTCTGGAAGGCCTACGTACTCCTTCTTTTTCCCGCTGGGTAGTTGTGGTTTTAAAAGTTTTGTATCAGTATAAGGGCAAATCCCAAAAACAGTCCACAGACCAAAAATTTTTCAAATAAATTTTTTTAATGGAATATAAGACTAGATGTATAATTTAATTTTTATATTAAAAAATATGTATTTGCGTGATCATTAATACAATAATTTTTAACAAATACTACCCCACCCCTGATCTCTTAATGTTACACATGAATTTAACATTATTTTAGGTGATTTTTTAGCTTAAAATATCACTTACAGCAGACTCATCAAAATATAAATTTCGTTAAAAAAAAGATTGATATTCTTTCTTACATTCATTAATGATCAATTTTCGTTTATTTTAATAAATGACTTTATTGGCAATACTTGCATCATCTCCTAAAATATCATGGTCACATAATGTACCGTTACGATTTTATAGCAAAAACAATTTTAACGTAAGCGACAAATTTCATACAAAATTAATATGAAATAAAACAAAAAAGCTCTCTCCTGTAAAATTTGATTTTTGGCGCTTACATTATTTTCGCGGTTAGGGGTCGATATAATTTGTTTTGTTTAAATAAATAAACTGGGGTTTATTTGCGTCACAAAGGGTTCACGGCTTTTATCAAAAAATCACAACATTTTTTAGATGCGAATAATTGATTTTAGAATTCTTTTATATTCGTCTTTCTTTAAGGAATTAGACTTTGTATATCTTATGATGCAAAATTTGCTAAAAATTAGTAAAACACACTTCAACTTTTTAAGAGGCTTCCACTTTTTGTGGCGTGCGTCAAAAAGCTTTGTGACAACTATTTCGCAACAAATGCCTGCTAAGAAATCATAATATATGTCATTCGTAAGTACATATTAATGTCACTAAATACTATATACAAGTTTAAGCTATCTCTTTTGAAAGGCCAAAAAATGTTTAAATATAAATCAGAAAACACGAATGTAGCTTTCGTTACGCAGGGTTTGCCCATATGACTTGATTACACTTTGAGGTAGAAGTTTAGGTATGTTCAATACATTTAGGATATCTATTTGGAAAGGTGTTTTGAGATCTTCTAAAATAAGGTAGTAATTTTTAATATTTTGGAAGTGATTATTTCGTTCAAATCTTGTATTTTGGATTGGAACCTCGATTTGAACGCAAATAACTGTAACTTTTTCAAAAATCGCTTTAAATTGTTCTTTGGCTTTATTTCTTTTCTCTTCAATTCACATGATTAAAGTTTTGGTAAGGCTTGATCTTTTTTGAAGATCTATATCGTGCTTTTGTAAAATGATACTAAGCGGCTGTTTTACAATAAGTATCACACTTAATATGTATATTCCGCAAATAAATTCAAAAGTACTAAGTAAGTTCCTTAATATAAAGGAAGAGATACTACCTTTCCACTCAGATATTTTTTCTAAAGCTTCTGCTATATGATGTACACTTGTTGCAAAGTGTAAAATTGAGTCGTGACGGTCCACCCATCTTGCCTCGCATAATGCAGAGAGTTTGGCTCCCAAATACTTTGCTAAAACTGCGTTTTGCTTGGGATGATTATATTTAACAAATTTTGTCGTTTCTTAAACAAATGATACAACTTTTTGTATTAATGGCACTTTATTGCTTTTAGAAAATGAGTTGTTTGATTTATGGGAATAGCAAGACATTTGTTTCTCATTTGTCACTTTTCCTGAAATTTTGAACAGCTCCATTTTCTGCTGACATCAGAAAACACCCATCTGTTCCATCTCCTACACAATTTTTTAGGTCAAGACCAAAATTTGTCAAAGCTTTAAGAACTATTGATGATAGTGCCTTCGCATCAATTGACTCATCAACTTCATCAATATCCATTGAAGCCTTTTCAAATGCCAATAAATTATTCCCTAACAACTTTTTGTTGTATGTTGAAATATCTTAAAGATAAGGAAATCTGGCTTTTCCCCGACAAATCCGTGCTTTCGTCAAAAATTATCGAATAGAATTTTGATTCATATAACACATAAATATTGCAAATACCTACTAAGGCTTTTTAATAATTCAACCGCACGCTTTGGATATAGATGGCACCTGTTGGGATTGAATGTAGAATAATAAGTATTAAAATACGGTAAACTAGATGTTTCATTGGACATATCTAATAAATAACTATTAGATTAAGATTTGGATACTAAGTGAAAGTTTCTTTAGAGATGCAATTAAAAAAAAAACAACAACAAAACCTTGCTGGGACTTCCAACAATTATGTACTTTATAAAAAATATTATTATTGGGAATTCTTGTATTATCGAAATAAAAACAACATATTTTTATAATTTAGTGGGGGGGGGGGGGGGGGAATTTCCTTATTCCCTTCCCCCCTGAATCCGCGCCTGCTGCCGAAGCTTTAAGCTTAAGTTCATTAAATTAAATTTTTATTAAATTATTTTTTTTTAATGAAGGAAAAAATGTTAAAACGTGAAATAAATTGAAAATGTTTTTGATAATATTTATTCTTGGCTGAACACGCCCCCGAACTCAGGTCGAATTTACATGTTTCGAGAATAAACACATTCTCGTCATCAGAATTCTTTGCCGTTCTACCGTTTGCTCCACAGCGGCGGATGCCAGTCTCTAGTCAAACATCAATCTTTTAACAAATGGCGTATCTAAATTTGCTGTTATTGATTGCCTATTTATTTAATATTTAATTTAGACTTTGTAGTGTACATTTTTTTAATGTTTTTTCTTCTATGTCCTTTCTTTGTACAATTTGAAGGACAAATGTAAACATTAACAGCCGTATTCATAACAAAAAGTAAGCCATAGTTTGTACACTACGAACAACGAGCTGCTTACTAGAATGCCGATTAAGCTAGCAGCTTGTTGGCACAGAGTTAATTCATAACGAGCTTTTCTCCATCTGCCAACTTTTAATAAATCAACTCTGAATTTTTATGATGCCACATTGTATTACTCAAAAATGCAACTCGTTTGCATTAAACATCGCTGGTTTGTCATTTTTTTGTGTTTTTTTCCACATTTAACAATTTTAAAGGTTTTTAAATTAAAATAAAAAAAGATATAAAAATAAAATAAAATAAAATAAAACAGTAATAATTTAAATAAAACCAACCAAATTGTTTAACATTAAACAGCTGTTTTTCACAAGTTGGCAGCTCGTTAATAAGAGTTTAGCAAGTCGTTAGCCAGAGTTTGGTAAGTGTATTATAAATAAACTTTGTGCTAACTTCATGCCAAATTTTCATTATGAATACGGCTGATAGAGTTTGTGCCACAGCTATTTTTCTACAATTGTTATTTATTGAACTATTGGGTTTTTAATGGAAATTTTTTACATTTTTAAATAGGCTTTCGTTCATCAAACTTAAATTTATGCATTTTTTTTAACTCTTTTACGTATGTTATGTAATAGGCAAACCTAAATTGAACTTGAATCTCGTCATACTGAGCGTAAGTTTATGCTTCTGTTTATAAAAATAAAAATTAAAGAAAAAAATTTTTGAATTGTTTTTAACTCACCAACTTGCATCGGTATTGTGTAGAAGGGTTCTTGCTTCGACTTTAACCCTCTGCGACTGACGTGATACAGTTATCACAATTCTAATGACGTGGTAGACTGCCAGACACCATTTCCGTGGCTAATATTTTCCAAGTTCCGTTTTGTAAAAATAATAAAACCATTTTTGTTTATTGTTTATGAGTATAAGTTATTATTTATATAGTTATTTTTCTAGTTCAAAGCGAAAATTCGTGTTGAATGTTATTTATCGGCATGGCATAAATTTTCAGTAAAAAACTTACACCCAATTTTCATGATGATTTTTTCCCCTATTTTTGAAACATGTCTTTTTTAGTTTGGTAGTGAGCGGGGGAGAGAAGAAAGCAGGGTAGAAAAAAAGACATGAAACGTATTTTCTGTGTTTTTTGACATTCCCCCTTTGCACTTAATTTTGTTTTTTAATTTATGTTGTATTTTTATTTCAAAATAAAAATTGCTTATTAAAATATAAAAAAATAAACAAATTTAATTCAAAAAAATTCAATACATTCATACATTTATAAGGAAAATAAAAAAAAAACAAACAAAATAAGAAACATTGTGAAAATTAAACATGTTTTTGGAAGTTTCTTTAAAGAAGAACTACAAAAAAGACATGTCTTTTAAATCATCGTGAAAATTAGGTGTTACACCCAATTTTCATGATGATTTTTTCCCCTATTTTTGAAACATGTCTTTTTTAGTTTGACAGCGAGCGGGGGAGAGAAGTAAGCAGGGTAGAAAAAAAGACATGAATCGTATTTTCTGTGTTTTTTTTGACATTCCTCTTTGCATTTAATATTGTTTTTTAATTTATGTTGTATTTTTATTTCAAAATTACAATTGATTATTAAAATATAAAAAAATAAACAAATTTAATTCAAAAAAATTCAATACATACATACATTTATAAGGAAAATAAAAAAAAATCAAACAAAATAAGAAACATTGTGAAAATTGAACATGTCTTTGGAAGTTTCTTTAAAAAAGAACTACAAAAAAGACATGTCTTTTAAATCATCGTGAAAATTAGGTGTTAGACCGAAACTAGAACAGAAAAAAAAAATTCAAAAATAATTTTTTTTGAACAAATGCTTTTTATTTTTAATTATTTAGATTTAAATTTATCATTTGGTAACAAAAAAAATTAAATTCTGTGGTTAAAAAAAAATTCATAAACATTTCAATTGGCACATCAAAGCCCATAACTTAAACAAAAAATATTTCATTTCATAATTTATATAGCAAAATTTTAGATTTGGCTGATTTGCACTTAAGTTAATAAGTCATAAGACGTGTGGATCTTGAGATGTGTTGGAATGCTCCATAACAACATAACCAAAAAAAAAAAAAAAAAAAAACAATTTTGCAGACGTGTTGTTTGACAGACACTAAGAAAATATAATATTTTACTGACATGTTGTCCAGCAGACACTATACAAATATAACAAAAATATTGATGTGATTGTCTCTCAGACACCTACTTTAATATTGATGTGGTTGACTCTCAGACACTTATTTGCTTGCACTGGCACGTGTGATTACATCAATAGATCTAAACATAATAACATACGCATGAGTACACAATAAAAAGGTACAGAGAACCCGAGAGTAGATGTTTGGAAACTAACGGTACAAAATACTCTTTTGTGTTTGTTGGTGTCTGCTAGACTACCACATCAGTCGCAGAGGGTTAAACATGTTGTAATAACACTACGTGACAGTTTTTTTGACCAAATGTATCTTGCTTTTAAGCATAATGTAAAATTTCCGCTGAATCCGAAATTGGAATGGTCAAAAGTAGAACAGTTTTCGAGAAATTCCAAAATAACCTTTCATTGGGGTTTTAATAAAGATGATATCACTTAAATGCAAATATCTTAAAATATATTAGACGGATTATGCATTTCTGCTTTCTTATGAAAGATATTAAAATTACTAAAACAAAAACAATATCTTGCATTTGCACTTTTGCAATACCAATACTGAAGTCCGCTATTGTACAACAGCTTAAAAATGTAAAATGGCCATACGCGACACCATCATTATTGTACAATCAAGGGGTTATGCCTGCTGATTGACCGTGTATGAGCTTGCGGTCTGATTGTACCGGCTACTTGTGTTTTATCAAAAAAAGTTTGATAGATTTTTGATTGTACCAGCATGATTTAGTCTTGGTTTGTAAATTTAGCTCATAAAAGTTAAATCCTCAAGGCATAAACATCAGTTAATACAAAATTTAAAATATGAATGCCAAAGAAAAAATATTTTGGGGAGAATTTCTCCAACTTTAACAAAGCCTTGCCTATGGAAAGTTAAAAGAACGGAATACTGCAAATGTGAATTAAAATACCAATGCTACCATAAAATGGAAGAACGTTTCATCGTTATTCATTACAGCCTTTTTCTCACAATTTTTGGTAAAAATTTAATTTTGTTCCAGCATGCTGGTGTATTGTGTGCTTCAAGCTTAATTGCACAATCACTTGATTGCACAATCATGATAGTATTGTGTGTGGACCCTATTAGAAATTCTTAAACCTTTAATTTAAACTTTTACTCTGTGTAAGAGGTTAATAAATTACAATGTGAAAAAATAAAAAATATCTTTCAATCAATTCTATTATTTATATAAATATTAATTTACAACATTGTTTTTTCTTCTGTTTATTTTCAGCATGTTAGGCGGTGTAGCAGGACGGCATATGTCGAATCGTCGACGCGGCTCATCACCAATGGTGCGCTTAAGCAGCACCATGTTAAATGCTAGCATGGAAGGCAGCATTGGTGGTGAGGGTGGTAGTGGAGGTATGAATTCACCTTATATACCAAAAATACCGCCGAGACGTCGACGGGCTGTAACCACAAGTGATCACAAAAGTTGTGCTCTTATACAAACCAGACTAAAATTGGGTGATATCATGTGAGTATAAAAATATTTTATTATAAGTAACTTAGTCATGTTCAGGATATACTTACGGAGAGTGATGGTATTTTGGTACGTTTTAAGGATTTCTTATTGACTTGCCTTTATACAACCGCAAAATTTTCCGTATTACCTGTTTCAAAAGGCGGGAGCTTTTCTACAACTTTTACAGGAATTCACGTGCTTTTTTTACAATTAAATTATTAAATTAAACTTCTTTTTCAAGCGGTTATAATACTTTTTTAGCAGCCATGTATTTTTCAACATTAAATTTTTTTTTAAGATAATAGCGGTAACAAAATTTCATACTACCTTCGCATGTGTAGTGTATTAACCAATTTTTAACAACAAATTTGTATTATTTATTTAATATTTAAGAGAAAGCACTTTTTATTTTATATTTATTTTTATTATTTTGCAGTTTTTTATCAGACTAAATTTTGATTTTCCATCCTTGATTTTTGCCTGTACTCTTGTAGAAATACAACTCTTTTTTTATAATAAGATTTTAAGTTTTTTCTGCCGGTTTGCTTAATCTTAAAAAATTCGAGATAACGGAAGTAAATCCAAGCGAACTTTTTCAATCGAATTGCAAAAATAATTTTATTTTTGACCACTTTGAGATGTACCATTAAAAATAACTTTACAAGTTTTTTGTTTTTTCTGTTCTGTTTTAGTCTTCGGTGTGTTCTGACACATGTAATAAAATTTCTTGGTTAACATTGTTGTACAACATTTCATCTCTGCCCTCCCACCTCTTATAGGTGTTTTTTATGATATCTTAGAAAAAAGCCTAAATTTACCAAGATAAATGAGAGTTGGGGGGTTAATATGTTCAACAAAATATTTGACGTATAATTTTCTACAAAATCGCTGAATAAAAATATCTCAGATATAAATAACACATAGTTTCGTTTACCAATATGCAGCACGAACAGGTCAAAATGGGGAAACCTTAAGCTCTCCCAAAGCAACGTTTAGATGTGATCTTTAAAATTTTTTTTTTTGGAAATTTTATCATTATAGTTTATAAATATTTTTCTGTGATATTATTATTAAAAATATATGTATTTGCTTTATACCTTACTAATTAGAAAAACTAATTTTTGTTTTCAAACACTTATACAAATACTTTGAAACGTCTCAAAATTAAGACAAAAAATGTGTTTTGAATCGCCAAGGGTTAAAGTTCCATGTCAGAATTTATTAACAAATAATGAGAGTTTTGTAAATTTTTGTATCTATTCTTTTTGATCCTCCTAAAGTTGGTTGATGGTACACCTTAAGTTGGCCCTTCTCAGAATGATCCACTGGAGGGCAGTGCTTCTAAGGAGTGTCTTCCTGAGGATAGATCAAAAAAGACGTTACTCGAAAGACACTGCTTAAAAGTTGAAATCACAATTAAAAAAACTCGTCAGAAACTACTAAAAACTAAGTGGATGATTGAAAAAACGAAGCAAGAAAAATTATCGATTGGCTTAACAAAAAGATACCAAGCAAAGACGAAAATGCACCAGTAAAACAGCTGATAATGAAACAAGAAATAAAAAAAGATAAAGATTAAAAAAATGTAATCAAGTGAATTAAACGGTTAATTTCTTTTTCTCCTTTATTCGCTGTTAATAAAATTGTTGTTGTTTTGAACCTAAAAAAGTTGAAACCGATTGCTGCGTGTGATTATGATGGCATCTTTAAAAGGGAATTGAAAAGAAGTTGAGCATCAAAAGATGAAACGTGTAAATTTAGACTTGGTTTTAAAATTTAAATAGTAAAAATCAAGTTACTAATTTACTTGTTTTTCTGCACAAGTAAATTTCGCGACCAGCTTTTATATCATATAAATTGTGTAATGACGTTATACGTTGATAGAAAAGTTTTAAAGCAAAAAACGATTTTTTTTCTTTTTAGCGCATTCAAATAAAAGTTGGTATTTAAAATAGGCTTTTTACTTTTTAGCGCATTTAAATAATAGCTACTTTTTAAAAAAGAATTTTTACTTTTAATTTTTTTTAAACTGGCATTCATATTCTTAGCAAGCATTAAAAACTTAGTCAGCAATTTTGTATCTAGAGTGACGTCACTTTTTTTTCGAGTTGTTCTTAGCATGCCCTTTCATTTGATACCCATATTGTAAAAGTGCATTAAAAATAACTAGTCCGCCATCTTGTAGGTGCCGCCATATTGGATTTAGTGTGACCACTATATTTTTCGAGAAATTTTAGAAAGCCCTTTCATGGGGGGTGCTTTTATATCATGTGAGATAATGCCATGATGGCTTTACCTCTCATTCAATAGGGAGATAAAGCCTTTTATTTTTTTTTTTTCATTTGAATGGGAGATAAAGCCATCATGGCCTTAGCTCACATTAGCAACATTAGAAAATGGCATTATCTCTCATTTCAGTTCCGGAGACACTAAAGTTTAGTATTGAAATCTGGCTTCGCATACTAAAGTGCTTCTGCGTGGTGGCCTGCGGCCGTGCTTACGTGTTTTCTCCTCCAGAAGGACGCGGCAGGTGGCTTCGCTGAATAAAGTTTTCCTGCGTGCGTCACAAGAATAAAAAATGATAAGTAAGGATTTCGCTCTTACAGAATGTTTACACCATGCATAACAATATTCTGCAAAAATATGGCTTTATCTCTCATTTGCGAAATAAATATGGCTATATCTCTCATATCGCAAAATTTTATTTTTAATTGATCGATATGGCTGAATTTCAAAACAAACTCTAACGGAGTATATGTGACTTAAATATCTAACAGGCTAGTTCCCTTCATTTCTGGGGTCTTCGGAAAACACATTTAAACATACACACGGACAGACGGACATCTTTAAACCAACTGCGATACTCCTAAGGACCCAGCATTAATTAATTTATTTATCTGTTTTTCATACAACAAGACATACATACATACATACATTTTTTAATTTTGGTTCGGAACAAGAGGAAGTTATAGTAGTAATACAATTTAAAAAGAAGTTTGAAATATTTAAAAATTTTTAAAATCAAAAATTAAATGATACTTAAATTTGTATTTGATAAATAAATTGGTGAAGTTGGCCATTAAACTTATAAATTATTTAAACATTTTAACAAGCTTAAAACAATAAAATGTGTAATAAAACAAAAACAACTACAATAAAATAAAAGAAAACACGATATCTGCAAAGTTTCCTTTCAACATGGTAAATTTTTTGTGAGGATATTATTTACCAGGTGGGCTTAAAAAACATTTATGCAACTAGAGCCGTGCATATTTAAATAAGGTGTTTTAGAACTGAACTTAAGAACAGATATATTTTTTCAAAGTTATTTTCGGGAATACAAAGGTTATTATTAATACGATCTTCGTATGACGTGCTAAATTCCCAGTTTTTCATATTTGATAAATACACTGAAATTTATTGTTGAGGGAAAGCAAGCTTCTATGCGCATTTCGCCGGTTGCTTACACCAGCTCATCAGGAAACCTTTTCCAAAGATTTTAGAAAAGCCAAAAATATTAAACAAATAAAACCTTAAGCGAATAAGAGTTATAAACACTCTAAGTCTTACCTGTAACAATATCAAAGCTTAAACAAAACACCAACAATAAACAGTGAGTTTATCTTTTCTTACATCCCCCTACAATTGGTTGGGTTCTTTCCGACTCGAATTGTAGTTGTAAGTGGGTTAAAAGAAAAAACAAACCGCTTCATTCTATTGTCTTCGTAAGAAAACAACGAACTAAACCAATTTTTTATTTAATACATTAGAACACTTACTGAATGTTAAAATAAATATAAGATAAAGTTTTGAAAGTAAAATTAAAGTTTAGTAGTAGCGGTTAAATAAAATTTATTAAAAGCATTCTTAACACATGTTCATTTTTGTTGGGTTTTATTAGCAAAAAAATAATTCCTACATTAGAATAAAAACAATAATTATATAATAAAAATCTTGTACAAAACAAAAAAAATAAAAAAATAAATGAAGTTAAATTTTTTGAAATCATGAAACATTTGTGTCAACAAAAAGTAAAATAAATATTTTATTTACGTAAACTCCAACTACAGTTTGTGGCTTTAAAATTGTGCTTAATTAAAAAATTAAAGCTAATAACAAAAATTATAGTCTTATTCAAGAGTTAATTGAATATGTCGTAAAATGTTTGAACTAACTATAAAAAAAATATCGAAAAAAAAAATTAAAACTTTATTGGATTTATTTTTGGTCTTATGTTAGCTACCACTTTAGCAGAAGAACCTGAAGCATCAGTGGTGCGATTCCCTAACTTTTATCGATCCGACAATCGTAATATTTGTCGACATTTACATTCGCTTGCAGTAACGATAGTGTGATTCTGTAATTTTTTTAACGATAGTACACAGCTGTTTTTTTTTGTAACATCTCTGTCTACAAAATTAAAAATTTTACAGAATAGCATATTCGATAAATTTTCGTTATACTTATTTTAATGATTCGATTATCGTTATAAAAGTTAGTGAATCGCACTACAGATTGTAAGCACTCTCGATGAAAAAGGGAATAATCATAAAGGTAATAATATTGAATTGTATTATTCATATCGATACCTCAATGCAAAAGAGTCATAATAGAGAATTTGCAAATTTTGATGTAGTACAAGTGATGCAAACAGTTTTATTGAACTGCTAAGTTGAATATGTTTATATTACCAGCTTAGCAAAAAGAGAGAAAAAGGCAATTGAAATGTAGATTTGCATTTTCACCTTTTCGGCAATCTATCGATTGATAGTATATTTTAGATAAATTTCAAAATTTTATCAATAATAAAAATAAGGAATTAAGCATGACAACAATATCTTATAAATTTTAATTTTCTATTCCCAAAAAATACTTTAATAAAAAATACTTAAAAATAAACATTGTTTAGTTTTTTGCGAAAACAATAAAGCAAGTTGTTACACCCTTCACCGAAGGTAAAAGGGTATATATTACTTTGTTATTCTGTTTGTAATTTCTACAATATTGATCTTAGACCCTATAAAGTAAATATAACTAAATTTTCAAGTTATCTTTTTTAAAATTTTGAACAAATTTTCATGTATTTGAAATTTTTTTTCAAAAATTCAGTGAATTTAAAAATTCATAATAACTAAATTTTCTTATTTCTGGATAGGGAAGTTCAAATCCGGTTGTCTGTCTGTCTGTCTATCCGTCTGTCTGTTGAAACGGGGCTTCTGAAACCCCAAGATATGATGGGGGCTTGGTTGGTGTATATATTTCTGTCAGCAATTCTTATTATAATTTTGCTATTGAATTAAGCCAGAGCGGTCCAAAAATGGCTGAGATATAAGCAAACAACCACGACAACCTCTCATTTTTTCAAAAATTTAATAAATATTTTTGGACTGTCATATGACCTATAGTAACGCTATATATATCAAAAGATCGGAACTCTTTAGTAAAAAATATTTTCTGATAATTTCGGAAAAATCGGTTCAGAAACGAAAAAATTGTGGTAAAAAAAAAAAAATGTTTTTTCTTTCTTTTACAAGTCCGTATATAAATCGGTCAAATCGGTTACAAAATGATCAAGTTATTAGTATAATACTCATAAAATGGGCTAAAAACATCAAAATTTTTATAAAAAGCTAAATTTTTGGCCTGACATATGACTACATATGGGTAATTCCATAGTGTTGAACGTGACAGTCATAGGCATCAAAAATGCAATAACATTTTAAACAACAAATATTTTTTACTTTCTTTTAACCCTTAAATTTAATCACTAAGAAAGCACTGTTTGTTATCTATGCTAAAGTTTATGGAGGGCGCGATTCTAGGTTAAAGATAATGGCAAAAATTGTAGCGGTTCAAAAGTGAAAAAAATAGAAGTAGTTTTGGTGGCCATGTATAAAAAGGCATTATTCAGCAAATCCTGGCACAATTTTTTAGTCAACCTACTTCCAGAATTTTACGTAGCAATGTAACATTATATTGTATCTTTTTTAAGCCAAATTCTGTGTCGATTCGTGACATTTCGAACTGAAACTTTTTCCATAATAATTTAACTGAATAATGATTAAAACAAAATAAAAATTTACCGTTAATCCGAATAATATATTTCTCTTCGAACTCTTCTTTAGATTACAGACCGTGTAAGAAAATTTGTTTGGAATAATTTTTATCAAATATCACTTCTTTTAAGGAAGATAATATTAAAGAAATCATACAATAAAACATTCTCACAAATAAGAAATTACGTTTATACAAATTTGCAGTCTGATTGTTCGTCTTAGTGAACGAGTTTATGGGGGAATTTAGAAAATTAATAAAATCTAAATATTTCTCTATATAACAAAATCATAAAAAACATGCTTTTATTAACTTTTAAATTTTCGGTCACGGTGGGCCTTAAGAAAGAAATGCCTATATATAAATATACATATATTTATTTATACGTATATATGAGCTTCTCTTCTTTCCCATCCATGGTGAAGTATAAATAAGATTCGGCATAGCCGAATATAGCACTCTTACTTGTTTTTGTTTTTATTGTTTTTGTTCTTAACCTACTTACAACTTCAATTAATGTTCGAAGAATTCCAACCAATTGTAGTGGGGAATGTAAGAAAAGATAAACTCACTGCTTCTTGTTGATGTTTTTGTTAAGCTTAGATATTTTTACAAGTAAAACTGTTTCTTATAATTCTAATTCGCTTAACAGTTTTATTTGTTTAATATCTTTAGTTTTGTTTGTTAATTTTGTTCGGCATTAGGTCATTTAGTTTTTCTAAAATCTTTGGATGAAGTTGTCTGATGATTTGGCCTAAGCAACCAGTGAAATGCGCATACGAATAGCTTATCCATCAACAATAAATTTCAGTTTTTGTTATCAATAATAAAAATTGGAAATTAAGCGCAGCAAACAATATCTTATTAATTAAAATAAAGTGATTTATTTTTTATTGAGAAAAGTATTTTTCGGAATTCGGCTTTAAATTTTGGTTCGATCATCAAAAAATTACATGGTGTTTTTTCAAGCCATACAAAACTAAATTTCATCATTACTCGTCATAAACTTTGATTTTAGTATTAAAGTGTTTAAAAGTGGTGTAATTTCTAGTTAGTCATATAAAACAAATCAGGGACTTTGTGATGTAGCTATCACCCACACTAGCGACCGTCTCAAAAATTGCTTGAATTTTTCAGAAGTGAGCGTGATTTCAACAGACGAACATAGAGAAATCGACTTAGAATTACTCATAGACCCGCAATATAAATACTTTACTCGTAATCGAATATACAGAAATGTGTTTTTGTTATACAAGGAATTTTAAGATAATTTTTATAAAATTATTTTGTTAATTAGATTAAAATACATATTTCAATTATTCATATTAATTTGTTCCTATTAAATTATCAGTGGTCACATCTACTAGGGTATTCATTCGGTTAATCGTCAATCGGTTAACCGATTAATTACTACCCGATTAACTGATCGGTTAATTTCAAATTGGCTTTTTTCGATTAACGATTAAACCGATTAATTTCAGTCGATTAACCGATGTGATAAAATCTTCAATATTTTGTAGTATTATAACACCTTTTTTTGTGATTTTAGAAAATATTTTTTCATAAAAACAAATAAGGTGTTCAGTGGTCTTCATTTTAACACATTTTCCGCCGACTGGTGACTAAAATTACAACGCTTTTTATCTTTATCATCGATCAACAGGAATGTGGCGAAAAATGGGTTAAATTTTTGATTACCAACACGTTTTTTCTATTTTATGTACGTGTTAGTTATGTATTTGTTTCTTCTTATATCTTCTCATATCAGTCAGTCTTTTAACAGAATTAACCGAAACAATATGAAGTGTTAAAAATTAAAAAAAAAACTCTAAAGGCATAAAGTAGAATTTTATATGTTTAGAGAAATCCTGGAAAAGGACTGAGAAATTAGATATTCATCTACGATAAGTGAAAGAATTTTTTCCAAGTCAAGTTTTGGCAAAAAAAAAAAATTTTTTTTTACAAAATTATTTTAAAAGAAATCCTATAACTACTGAAATTATCTCAGTTTATTATACTTAGGATATACAAGATAGTCATAAAGTCTTATGTTTTTAAAAAATTTCAAGAAATATATATCGTCGGCTTAATATGCAAACCGTCTAAATCCACTTTTTATGTAAATTGAGATTTTGATGCCGTGTGGCAGGGAAAGGTACACCTCGTCGACCAGCATGTGGTTTTTATTCTATTTAAGTCTTGAAGGGTGTTAAACTAACTGTATTTTTAATTTTCTATCAAGCTGCAAATAGGAAAATTAAGAAGTTTTTCGTCTCTCCTGCTAAATGTGCTGAAAGGATATTTAGCCGACGATATAACTGTTGTGGGCAGTTATGAAGAATCAATGAACACAGCATTATTTTGTTTGAAATACAACAATATTTATTTTAAACAATTGTAAAATATTATTTGGGATAATATGGCGATATGACTTGATGGCACACCCTGTGTATTAATTGAAAAATGCATATTAAATATTTATGAATTGTTTTTTTTTTGCTCGTTTTAGTTCAAGAATTTGGTATGTTATTGGTTTTTTACTTATAAACTCCAAATAATAAACAATTAATGCGTTTTTATATATTGAAATTACTTAATTTACAAAAAACATTATTAATCGGTTAACCGATCACAAACAAAATT
The DNA here is from genome assembly GCA_930367215.1 of Pollenia angustigena. Lineage (NCBI taxonomy): Eukaryota > Metazoa > Arthropoda > Insecta > Diptera > Polleniidae > Pollenia > Pollenia angustigena. The sequence continues at coordinate 175,852,851 of OV884059.1, read as the reverse complement.
AACCGATTAGTAACCGATTAAACCAAAACCTCGGTTAATTAATCGGGCGATTAACCGATTAAAGCAAAACGCCGATTAAATGAATACCCTAATATCTACCCACTGTAAAAATCTTACATTACTTTGTACACTCTTTCGCAAAACAAAAATACTGGTGTATCCCTCTTCTTGATATAAAAGTAGCTTCTCCAGAGTCCAATTAATAGAAATATTTAGGGTTGGCCCCAAATCTAGCTGAATTCATATCTGTTTCGTTTCAACTAAAGATAAAAATGTTAAGCGTGCAAGTGTTTATGTTACTTAAATGATGTTCTTTTTCGTCTTGCCTCTTTTTAGTTGCAATGACGCCACTATATAAATTTTACATAAAGGGGAACAACTTAAAAAACTAGTTATATTACGATAAACCTGAGAAAAAATTACAAAAACAACTACCGTGTATACTTCTTACTCATATTTCTTTACAATGTCATAATTCTTTCCCACTTTTAGCATAAGTATTAAAATGTTTTTGCCTGTACTAAAGTTTTGTAAATTTTGAGTTGACTGTCGTTAGAGGAACCAGTGCCATATATTTTCATTCAACTAGGTAAAACTTATTTTCACCTTATTTCAGTATTAAAAATTTCAATATTGTAGCGGGCGCCCATAATTTAGTATGTATATGCATGTCAAATAATGGAGAAAAATCGTTTGTAAAAAAATTTAAAAAAAAGTACCAGACACCTGTCCGCTTATTTTTCTAAAGAACAACGATAAGTAAATGAGGAGATATGAATTAAACCTTTTTTTACACCCTAAACATTGGAATTTAGAAAAATCCCGTCTTAGTAGATCGATTTGTGGCAAGACCAACCTCCGGTCCAAATTTTAAGTTTTTAGCTTCAGACGTTAAGGCTGTGCGATAATGAATCATTGAATCAGTTAATCATTAACGTAAACATTTTATATATAAATAAAGATATTTGTATATACATCAACACTACTTCATGTAAAAGTTCAAGTTCAATAAGTATATTTTTACGTAATTACAATATCACAATGGCGGTTTAATTAAAGTTTTTAGAAGCAGGTTAAAAAATATACTTTTTTGTTGTTATGTAACATTTGTGTTAACAAATATTTTATTTAAATAAACTTCCACAATAGTTTTTGCTTAATTCTGAAAAGATAATTTCAAAATTTTACTATAAATACTAAACAAAATGAAAAAAAATTTTAAGTCTTAATCAAGAGTTCACTTAATTGTCGTAAAATTTTTAATCTTACTAGAAAGTTTATAGAAAACAAGAATGAAAATTTTAACAGTTTTTATTGTTGGGCTTATGTTAGCGATGGCTCTGGCAGAGACACCTGCTGCATCAAATGCTGCTGTCTCTTTTGTAGGAAATTTCATTTCAAAAAATGCCGGTGGTCCAAAAGAAGGACGTGGGAGGATTGCATGCGTTAAGCGAAACACAACAGCCTCTGCGTGAAGAACAGACATAACCTGCCAAAGAACAATCGGAGAATACCTTTCACTTTAAATGGTTCACTTTAAATGGTTCAAAACTCTCCCATTTAGTTATTTAGACGTTTAAGAACAAATATTAAACAAAGTCTTGCTTATTATAACAACACGTGTTGTTTGGAGGAGTTTTTCGATCAGTTATCCAAAATGTATGAACTAGACCGTAAATCACAGAAATGGTGGAATAAAGTTTTTATAGATTGGCGTGGATCATATATACGAATTTACAACGTTAAAAGAAAACAATTTCTTGATTTTGTATACCCTTTTTTATATGTTTACGACTTATGGGACTTATGTGTCCCATGCCAAAGTCCTGATGGGACATATATGTCCCACCCCAAGTCCCTTCCCTTAGTTAGTTATTAGTTTTATATGCATATCTTTGTGGAAATAGTCCATTATAAAAGCTTGATACTAACTAATCGTCTCCCGTACCGAAAGGGTTAAATAAGATTTTCATACAAAATTTGTTCTGTAAAACTTTCTTAAATTTAAAAATATTTTTTTGAATACGGCTAATAATTTTTAAGTTTAAATATATTTTTATATCTACTACGTACGTATGTTAATATTGTTAAAATTATAATTACGCCGTTATTTTTTTTGGATGAATCACTAAAATTTGGGATAGTTTGCAAAAATAGGGCTTGAAGAAAATCTCGCCTAGTTTTATTATTATAATAAATAAAGTATATTTTACTTTCAATATTGTGCATTTACATGTATGTATGTACTTTCAAAGTTCAATTACAAATTAACAAATTTTAGATTTTCCAATAATTTTTGTACACATTTGTTTCTTTTTTAATTGACTTTAATTTCAAACGATGCTAATATGATGAACATTTTGAAATCAATTTATTAAATTGTGATGTATAAATGAGAGCGAAATGTGTACACTCAGTGTGCATACAAGCGATGAATACTGTACCAGTGTTGCCATTAGGATACGAAAGATACATTTTTCGTATCTTTTGATGGGTTCACGTACCATGTATAAACCTGACATTTTTCGTATCGTTTGAATCCGTATGCTAAATGTACTAAAACTTATTTAGACTGATCATCATAACCGAATCAATACTTATACAATAGCAGCTTTCATAATGGTCAAAGAAAAGCTTAAGGATGTTTCAACATACGATTCACCTTAATCGAGGATTACAAGTAGTGCGAAGTTGTTCGAAAGAAATATAAACATCTTTTATTTTGAGGAAATTTATATGAACTTTTTGATATAATCGTCTTGGTATAAACACAATTAATATACGAGTTAAGTATATTAATTTTTACAAAACTGAATTTGCTTCGATAACATCCAAAGATAGTTACTTATGTACATATTTTTAATGTTTGCTTATTGTATTTTTAAAAATTACATATGTACGTTATATTTATGACTTAAATAAATATGAAAATTAATTTATATGATATCATTTTTTTTACAAAAAAAACGTCAACCAAAAAAAATGGAAAAAAAATTTTTTCTTTTCAAGATTTATTTAGAGAATTGCTTATATTTTTTTAATATATGCGTATAAATTAATTGATTCGAAAAAAAGATAAATGGTAAACGAAGTACTACAACTTTTAGCACATACTTGTGTATATTAGAAAATATGCATTTGGAACAACAATACTCTAATCTAAGGCATATATATTTATGATCTGAAAAACATTTTTTTTTAAGTTTCTTATATAAAGGATTATAAATAGCAACATAAAAAAATTTTAAATCATGGTTGAAAAATTGTCCCGTTTACAATGTCCCGTTTACAATTTCTTTAACAATTTATTTAAAAAAATGTAATTCATATTTTATTTTGAAATCGAAACCATTTTTAGGGCACATTAGTACTCAACATTTTAAAATTAATCCCAATAAAATATTGTGTCAGGTTTCGCAGAAATCACTGTTTAAACGGTTACCCATTAAAACCCACTTCCGTTTTTTGTCCCGTTTACAATCACTGGGTTTTTGCAATTATCTCGGAAACCACGACAGTAAGCGAAAAATTTCATTTGCGGAAATTAAAGAGCTAATTGAGAGTTGAAAGAATCATTAATTTAAAAAATGAAAATCAGGTTGTTTTTTACAGTTTTGTCAATATAAACGTGTGCGAATGTCCCGTTTACAATCTTGGAAGTGCCCATATTCATTTAATATGAAATGAAAATGTAATGTTAATAAGTGTTAAACTTTAAAAGTAGACTTAATTTTTTTTTTCAAAATGGGAAAAATGTATCTTTCTCGAAATTTTACTGGCAACACTGTACTGTACTGACTTGTAAAATTAGTACAGTTAGTTGTAATTGTAAACGAGCTCGCTTGGAAACCAAACATTGTACAAAATCGAGAATCTTCAAAAAAAGTCATCAAATTTAACAAAAATATACAACATTCATTTTTATTTTCAAATTGAGAGAAAACGTATATAACATCAATATGGATTTCACATCAACGGAGAAAAATAAATATACACGTGAAAATATAATCATACATACTTTAAAATGGTTTAAAATTTTTATTACATCGATAAAAATTAGGAATTCCGGCAATCTTATAATATATCGTTACCTCAATATAGAAAGGCCCAAACTTGCTGCGAAGCATTTGAGTTTGTTGATGAAAGGGGAAAGACGAATGAAAAAGTGTAATTTGTTTCATGTACAAGCAGTTTTTGTTTGTTTGTTGAAAGAAAGAGAGAGGGCATAGAAAATTAATTAATGCTGTAAAACAAAATGCTTAATCTATGGACACGAATGCAGTTTCAAAAGAGAATTTAAGAAAGTTTTTGCAGCAAATGTTTCATAATATGGATGAGGACTTACTTCACAGGAGATGGAAAAAACTTAATTGTAAACACATATGCCTGTATTCATCAAAAAAAATTTTAAATTTAATAATGGTTTACGAACATATTTTGTATAAAAAATGTTCTTAATAAACGTTTGTTAAACAAATTTAAGTAAAAAATCAATAAGGAAAATTATTGACAGATTATAACAAAAATGCATGGTATTATGTCTAGCCATATAAAGCTTAATTTCCCGGAGAAGGCTTTATATGGGGAATATGGTTAATTATGGAGTGATTTTCATGATATTATCTACTGTTATTAAAAGCCTAATGAAGCTACGAAAGCCCAAACTCTGCTACAAAAACATTGTTTGTTACGGTTTTAGGGGTGCCAGAATTTTTTCCGAAAGTAGGGTAGCCGGTCGACGAAACTTTACACTGTGACGTACCAAATTTTATTACTATAGCATTATTTTTTAAGATTTTAGGCGTACTTAACTGTATTTCGAGAATAGGACTTGTATGGCGAATATGTGATTTAAAGTCTTAAAAAACTACGAAAGACCAAGTTCTGCTACAAAAACATTATTCGATACGGTTTAAACCGTACTAAGCATTTTTCCGAGAGCTGGCTTTATATAAATAAATAAGACGATATTTTCTTCAAGCTCTATTTTACCAATTTTAGTGATTTACCCATAAAATGTACAGTGTAGTTTTAGTTTAAACAAGATATTTATTGGTTGAAAATTCATTCTGATATGTACATATATAGCAATAAACTATTTAAAACTTAAATATTATACCTTTGCCAAAAGTTCTTTATGCAGCAATGATCAACAACAAGTTGTTCTTTGGCAAATGATGTCTGTCCTTCACGCAGAGGCTATTGGTTTTTGCTAGTCGCATGGTAATCTCATTATTTTTTGTCTTGGATAAAGTATATCACTGATACACTTGACAATTTTTAATAGGACATTTTGTAAACCAGAGACTTTACAATTTGATGATGCAGTTTCCAGTGCAAAAGCCATAGCTAACATAAGCCAAAAAAAAAACTTTTAAAATTTAAATTTTTGTTAGTTGTCTATTAATTTTCAGCAAGCTTAAAAATTTTAATACTAATTTAATGAACTCTTGAATAAGACTTTAAATTTGTTGTTATTGGGTTTAGTATTTATATTTTTTTTTTTTCATACTGAGCAAAAACTCGTGTAGGAGTTTACTTAATGAAATATTTGTTTTGCTATTTGTTAACACAAATATTTCATGATTTGGAGTATAAAAGACATATTAATGTTTACATTTTTAACTTTATCTAAAATTTCTGTTTACATTCAGTACTTGTTATAATGTTAATGACGCATGTTTCTATTTCGTATTTCTTTTTCTATATTTGTGTTCTTTTTAAGCTGATTTTTATATAGCGGCAGCTGTTGAAATACTCTTGATGTATGCGCATGTATATGTGCGTACGCATTCGGTAAATTGGGGTTTTATTTGCATATGCGTCGTCGAATGGTCGAAGTATGAAGTTTGTGAAACTTTTAATGTAAAGTTCCAGTGTATATTTTTATCAGTTAGTGTTTTTATCGTTGTGTTTTTAATATGGTAGCCAATAGAGGTCTGCTTTGAATAATTCACTTGTTTACCTTTATTCAAAGTGCACAACATTTACTCAAATATTTTACATTCAAAAATATAAGAAAGGAGTAAACCATATACAAAAATAATAGAGAATGAATTGAATAAAATACTTGTTTACTGTAAATGAATTTCAGAGTCATTCATAAATAACAAAACAGTGGAATGACCCGTTAGAGAGAGCAAGTTTACAAAAAATATTCGAATAATTTTTGAATTATTGAATGTCCATACATTTATTTGAATACATTGACATAATATGTGTGTAAGCTTGTGGCTTGTTTTATTTGTAAGAGTTAAGCTTACACATACATACGTAATGTGTAGGTACAGAAATTTTACATTCAAATTATATTTTAATATTTCATTCATTTGACTTGAGTTGACTGAATTGAATGAGTTTTTATTCGTTTTGTCTTTGGTTATTCTTTCATTTGTTTCTTTATTATTGGGTGCTCGACACATTGTAGTTAAAAAACAAATGAGTGTGTTGAAATTGGTTTTTATTTATTCTTGCAGAACTCTAGTAGCCAATAAGGCAGGTTTGATCGATAATGAATTTAGAGATATGCTTATTTTGTCCTCCCTTAAAGCAACGAATGGCAAAGTTAATGTGATTAAAATACAAAAAAGCCTATGTGCGGATCACAAAATAGAACTTTGTGCCTCTTGCCTACTGAAAAGCTTAACCTATTTTTATTAAATAAGTTAATTCTACGATGCAAACAAATTTAATGGATTATAAATTTTTAAGCTAAGTATTTTTTTAATCTTCTTGTATGTTTTGAAAAACACAAAAAGCCACAAAAAGTAAAACTCTGAAACATTATATTTTAGATAAATTATATTTAAATAAGAGTATATATTTATTTTATCTCATTAATATCCCAGTAAAAACTTCGCCTACAAAATAATGTGTTGAGTAATCAGAAAAACATAAGAGCACTGCTTACAATTCTACTGAAAGAACTCATGAATTTTACAAGGGATGTCCCAAAATGAATGCATTAAAAAGTTATGGAAGCTGTTATGGATGTAGTTATAGAAGAAAGCTACAAAATAATGAGTTAAAGAAGCTATTCATTTTGAAAAAGTAGGCGAAGTTTTTACTGGGATCAATAACAAATTATTGAACAAGGAGAATTTTAATTATATTTTGTACTTATTTTTTGCTATTGGGAATATCAATGTTGTCGATTTGATGAAGTACATAAATAAGTATGATATTAAATAAAGAAACCAGAAACAACATATTTAGAATAATTGTTATATTTCGTACACGGGACAATTACTGTCAAACAAATAAACGAAAGTATACAAAAAGTTATTAAAAAATACGAAATGATAGCAAAAACTTTTGTTAAATAGGAAAAAACTTGTCATTTGAAAAATCGTAAGATTTAGGGTATAAATCGACAAATCTTCAATGCAGGGAAGGGTAAATGGATTCCAAAATCGATTTTCGATTTTTCGATCGACTTTTTTTATTTCGGTTTTTGAAATCGATTAATCGAACATCAAAATCGATTTTAAAATCGATTTCAAAATCGTTTAAGATTAATTTGCAAACTTATACCTTATATCACAAAGGGGGATACACCAGCATTTTTTTGGCAAACAACTAGTGAAATTGAACTGAGATTTTTACAGTGGGTAGATATGACTACTTTTAAAAATTTTCCTGTAAAAAGTGAAAATGTTTAAATTTTGAATTTTAGAGGTACAAGTGCATGTTCATTTCCATTTAATCAGGCCTGTCACATAAATTAATTCCAATTAAAATCACTTTCATGATTTCGTGTCTTGCTTCACATAAAACGAAATCACTTTTGATCGGAATTGATTTCTGTGACAAGTCTGAATGTATGGATAGTATTTCAAAGGGTTGTGACAATAGTTCCTTATCGGAGGCGACTGTTTCTTTGCTAAAGGCGCCCGTACACGACATGTATTTGTCATCTGACATGTCAAATTTTCAAGTAACATGTAATTGTTCATGTCTGTCAAAATTGCTGTTTTACATAAGGTTTATAGTATTCGGTCACAAACGTACATGTAATTTGCTTCTGACATTGTCTCTGTTTTTTTCGCATTGTTATTGCAGAAACCAAAGTAGTTCTCGGTTTCAAAATAGCTTGCTGCCGCCACGAAAATATTTATTTGCGCCGTAAAATAATTTAGCCATCTTAACATTTTTTCTTTTATTTTAAAGATACCAATTTAGAATTTTATAATTAAACGGTTTTTATGTATATATTTACATAAATTCTATTCAATGGTGAGATGTGCATACATATCTTGGTATTGTAAAATATTAACTTCAGCCGGCTAATGATTCCGTCAATAGTTGACGCCGCTGCCAGTTTCTTCCCGGCATAGATTTCTGATGTCAGATGGTTTGTCAGAAGAAAATAGAGCACGCTCTAATTGAAATTTTGTCAGATGACTTTGCGTCTGACTTTTACAGAAGCAAAGTTAAAAAGGTAACACACGACATGTGTGTGATTTGCAGTGGGAAATTTGACATGTCAGATGACAAAAACATGTCGTCTATATGCTCCTTAAGCTACTATTAAGTTAGTTTTAGAAAACAGACGTTTGCATGTCATTGGTGTCAAAAAGATGCAGTGGTATTTCCTTGTAATTTCGTCTTTGATAGGATAAATTACATACTTTTTGTTTTTTCACTCTGCTTATAACTAGATTTAAATATCGCTCATACATTGGTCTGTTTGAATATTAGCGTATTTCCACAGGAATGCTAAGCCATGGCACCTGTTGTGTTTCTATAATATGTAGATTTTCACGAAGCTGACTTTCAGTGTTTGGTGTATGTTCTGTTTTGTTCATTTTGCATTGATGACTTTAATTTCTGAAGAACAAGAGCCCTTATATTAAAGGTGGAAGCATACCAAGGGTACAAACGTATGTAAGCACAAAAAAGAAGTTTTATTGTGCATGCTCATAATTTATCGATTTAATTAAAATTAAAAAGAAAAATTTCCAAAATTTTGATAAAAACAAAAAAAATCGATTTTAAAAGCCCAATAATCGATTTCAGTATAAAATCGCATATTTAATTTCGATTGCCAAAAATCGATTTTTTTTACCACAAAATCGATTTTCGATTGGAATCGAAATCGATTTACCATTCCCTACTTCAATAAGTAATTTTTGGACCCCAAAATCGTCAAATTACGATAAGTCCTCAAATCTGCCAGATGTGCTCTTTGTCACAATTTGTTTAAAATTTACAAAAATTAATTAAATATTTAATGCACCAAGTGGAGAAGAGAGTTCTTGTCATAAACAACGACTGGAATAGAATGTCAAAGAAAAGCTGTAAAAAAACAAAATCCCAACTATATGTGTTTGAACTTCGTTTACTTTGTTGTTGTAACTTCACATCACTGTTGCCAACTTTTTTTGAACATTTCCCCCCAAATCGGACATCAAAACCGCTAAATATTAAATTAAGCGGATTTTTTTTTAATACCGCTGAAACCTAAACCTTTTTAAAGTTTTTTTTTTATTTCTATATGTAAGACAATAGCATTATTTGTTACGGTTTTAGGTGTACTTACGGTTTATAAGTATGATTTTTAGTCTTATAAAACAAATTTGTGCAAAATCTCAAATATAAATGTGTGCTTTCCGCCACTTAAGAAAATGACAAAATAATTTTTGATATTCTTTATACTATGTTCACACTTGGGTTCTTAAACGCGTTTAAGCAGCTCGAACGTGATTAAGCTCTAATCACTTCAAAATCGAGATGATTACCCATACATTGAAGTGATTTGTTAATCACTTCAAATCGACATGATTACAACTAAATCACTTCATAAACCAAATAGAACATACCTAATAATGTAGAATCGCCAACATGTCGTGTACAACCGGCCAAGATTTCTGCTTAACGTTTTTATTTTTTTCCTAAAATAATTAATAAATTTTCACAATTTCATCATTAAAATGATTAAAATAATCTTCTGATAACTTTATAAAAGTGTTTTTATCCATTTTTAATACTTTAAAGAAATATAAATTTGTTTGATTTTTTTTGTGTGTTTGTTGTGTGTTTTTTTTTTTCTTAATAATTTTTCATCTTAATCATCTCAAATGTAATGTGAACGGCTTTGATTAGCTAAATCAACATTTTGCTTAAACGCGTTTAAAAATCCAAGTGTGAACTTAGCATTAATTAGGCTTGAGTTCATCAAATTTAATTTTCATTAAATTATTTTTCCCTTTATTGATAATTTTTCTTTGGCTGAGATGGGATTAGAACCCGGGTTGATTTTTACATGTTTCAAGAATCACCACATTCTATCATCAGCAAATCTTTGAGTTCTAACCACTGCACCCCTGCAGTGCCCATTGTTTATGATTAAGATTAACATGAAGAAATTTGTTCTCTCATTCTGCCAACGTTCTCTCAAATATTATATCAGATATTATCTCAGGTGAAGACTCAGTGTTAGGTAACTAAAACTACAAAAGTAAGTAAAATCGTGAACATAAACAAATAGTTTTTAACCAGAAAACCCAAAAATCATAATAAGTTAAGTATAAAATCTGTAAACTTAAATATTGAGAAATATTTTTGTAGCGGAATTGAGCCGCGGAGAGATGTTTAAAAACCGCTAGAATTCCCGCTTACCGCTAAAACGAATTTTTCCCGCGATTGACATTTCAAAACCGGTTAACCGATTAATTACTACCCGACTAACTCATCGGTTAATTAAAAATTGGCTTTTTCGATTAACGATTAAACTTGTTTTATTTAAACTGGGAATTATTTCCTTCCGAAGGTAACTTTATATTATATTCAACATTTTTAATTTTTCGAATTTATTCTATGAGCTTAATTTCAGTTATGTATTTTATAAAGCTTTTTTGTAATAGTTCTATTCCTACAATTTTTCAGAAATGACTTTATACACTACCAGACTATTATATTGTATTTTCTATTAACATTTTACCTTAGCCTTCCGTTGGAAAGCAATGAGGTATATTGAATGTACAGAAAAATTTACAAATCTTAGACACCAGCAGAATGTAATGCATTTTCTGGCCCGCTGCGGCCGTCGTCAGCATTCTTTGTGTCTCACTGGATAGTGTTACTTTATAAACTGAATGTATTTAACTCAACTATTTTAACAAATAGAAACTGGGAATTATTTCCTTCCGAAGGTAACTTTATATTATATTCAACATTTTTCATTTTTCGAATTTATTCTATGAGCTAAATTTCAGTTATGTATTTTATAAAGCTTTTTTGTAATAGTTCTATTCCTACAATTTTTCAGAAATGACTTTATACACTACCAGACTATTATATTGTATTTTCTATTAACATTTTACCTTAGCCTTCCGTTGGAAAGCAATGAGGTATATTGAATGTTCAGAAAAATTTACAATTATTAGACACCAGCAGAATGTAATGCATTTTCTGGCCCGCTGCGGCCGTCGTCAGCATTCTTTGTGTCTCACTGGATAGTGTTACGTTATAAACTGAATGTATTTAACTCAACTATTTTAACAAATAGAAACTAGGAATTATTTCCTTCCGAAGGTAACTTTATATTATATTCAACATTTTTCATTTTTCGAATTTATTCTATGAGCTAAATTTCAGTTATGTATTTTATAAAGCTTTTTTGTAATAGTTCTATTCCTACAATTTTTCAGAAATGACTTTATACACTACCAGACTATTATATTGTATTTTCTATTAACATTTTACCTTAGCCTTCCGTTGGAAAGCAATGAGGTATATTGAATGTACAGAAAAATTTACAATTATTAGACACCAGCAGAATGTAATGCATTTTCTGGCCCGCTGCGGCCGTCGTCAGCATTCTTTGTGTCTCACTGGATAGTGTTACTTTATAAACTGAATGTATTTAACTCAACTATTTTAACAAATAGAAACTGGGAATTATTTCCTTCCGAAGGTAACTTTATATTATATTCAACATTTTTCATTTTTCGAATTTATTCTATGAGCTAAATTTCAGTTATGTATTTTATAAAGCTTTTTTGTAATAGTTCTATTCCTACAATTTTTCAGAAATGACTTTATACACTACCAGACTATTATATTGTATTTTCTATTAACATTTTACCTTAGCCTTCCGTTGGAAAGCAATGAGGTATATTGAATGTACAGAAAAATTTTCAATTATTAGACACCAGCAGAATGTAATGCATTTTCTGGCCCGCTGCGGCCGTCGTCAGCATTCTTTGTGTCTCACTGGATAGTGTTACTTTATAAACTGAATGTATTTAACTCAACTATTTTAACAAATAGAAACTGGGAAATATTTCCTTCCGATGGTAACTTTATATTACATTCAACATTTTTCATTTTTCGAATTTATTCTATGAGCTAAATTTCAGTTATGTATTTTATAAAGCTTTTTTGTAATAGTTCTATTCCTACAATTTTTCAGAAATGACTTTATACACTACCAGACTATTATATTGTATTTTCTATTAACATTTTACCTTAGCTTTCCGTTGGAAAGCAATGAGGTATATTGAATGTACAGAAAAATTTACAATTATTAGACACCAGCAGAATGTAATGCATTTTCTGGCCCGCTGCGGCCGTCGTCAGCATTCTTTGTGTCTCACTGGATAGTGTTACTTTATAAACTGAATGTATTTAACTCAACTATTTTAACAAATAGAAACTGGGAATTATTTCCTTCCGAAGGTAACTTTATATTATATTCAACATTTTTCATTTTTCGAATTTATTCTATGAGCTAAATTTCAGTTATGTATTTTATAAAGCTTTTTTGTAATAGTTCTATTCCTACAATTTTTCAGAAATGACTTTATACACTACCAGACTATTATATTGTATTTTCTATTAACATTTTACCTTAGCCTTCCGTTGGAAAGCAATGAGGTATATTGAATGTACAGAAAAATTTACAATTATTAGACACCAGCAGAATGTAATGCATTTTCTGGCCCGCTGCGGCCGTCGTCAGCATTCTTTGTGTCTCACTGGATAGTGTTACTTTATAAACTGAATGTATTTAACTCAACTATTTTAACAAATAGAAACTGGGAATTATTTCCTTCCGAAGGTAACTTTATATTATATTCAACATTTTTCATTTTTCGAATTTATTCTATGAGCTAAATTTCAGTTATGTATTTTATAAAGCTTTTTTGTAATAGTTCTATTCCTACAATTTTTCAGAAATGACTTTATACACTACCAGACTATTATATTGTATTTTCTATTAACATTTTACCTTAGCCTTCCGTTGGAAAGCAATGAGGTATATTGAATGTACAGAAAAATTTACAATTATTAGACACCAGCAGAATGTAATGCATTTTCTGGCCCGCTGCGGCCGTCGTCAGCATTCTTTGTGTCTCACTGGATAGTGTTACTTTATAAACTGAATGTATTTAACTCAACTATTTTAACAAATAGAAACTGGGAATTATTTCCTTCCGAAGGTAACTTTATATTATATTCAACATTTTTCATTTTTCGAATTTATTCTATGAGCTAAATTTCAGTTATGTATTTTATAAAGCTTTTTTGTAATAGTTCTATTCCTACAATTTTTCGGAAATGACTTTATACACTACCAGACTATTATATTGTATTTTCTATTAACATTTTACCTTAGTCTTCCGTTGGAAAGCAATGAGGTATATTGAATGTACAGAAAAATTTACAATTATTAGACACCAGCAGAATGTAATGCATTTTCTGGCCCGCTGCGGCCGTCGTCAGCATTCTTTGTGTCTCACTGGATAGTGTTACTTTATAAACTGAATGTATTTAACTCAACTATTTTAACAAATAGAAACTGGGAATTATTTCCTTCCGAAGGTAACTTTATATTATATTCAACATTTTTCATTTTTCGAATTTATTCTATGAGCTAAATTTCAGTTATGTATTTTATAAAGCTTTTTTGTAATAGTTCTATTCCTACAATTTTTCAGAAATGACTTTATACACTACCAGACTATTATATTGTATTTTCTATTAACATTTTACCTTAGCCTTCCGTTGGAAAGCAATGAGGTATATTGAATGTACAGAAAAATTTACAATTATTAGACACCAGCAGAATGTAATGCATTTTCTGGCCCGCTGCGGCCGTCGTCAGCATTCTTTGTGTCTCACTGGATAGTGTTACTTTATAAACTGAATGTATTTAACTCAACTATTTTAACAAATAGAAACTGGGAATTATTTCCTTCCGAAGGTAACTTTATATTATATTCAACATTTTTCATTTTTCGAATTTATTCTATGAGCTAAATTTCAGTTATGTATTTTATAAAGCTTTTTTGTAATAGTTCTATTCCTACAATTTTTCAGAAATGACTTTATACACTACCAGACTATTATATTGTATTTTCTATTAACATTTTACCTTAGCCTTCCGTTGGAAAGCAATGAGGTATATTGAATGTACAGAAAAATTTACAATTATTAGACACCAGCAGAATGTAATGCATTTTCTGGCCCGCTGCGGCCGTCGTCAGCATTCTTTGTGTCTCACTGGATAGTGTTACTTTATAAACTGAATGTATTTAACTCAACTATTTTAACAAATAGAAACTGGGAATTATTTCCTTCCGAAGGTAACTTTATATTATATTCTACATTTTTCATTTTTCGAATTTATTCTATGAGCTAAATTTCAGTTATGTATTTTATAAAGCTTTTTTGTAATAGTTCTATTCCTACAATTTTTCAGAAATGACTTTATACACTACCAGACTATTATATTGTATTTTCTATTAACATTTTACCTTAGCCTTCCGTTGGAAAGCAATGAGGTATATTGAATGTACAGAAAAATTTACAATTATTAGACACCAGCAGAATGTAATGCATTTTCTGGCCCGCTGCGGCCGTCGTCAGCATTCTTTGTGTCTCACTGGATAGTGTTACTTTATAAACTGAATGTATTTAACTCAACTATTTTAACAAATAGAAACTGGGAATTATTTCCTTCCGAAGGTAACTTTATATTATATTCAACATTTTTCATTTTTCGAATTTATTCTATGAGCTAAATTTCAGTTATGTATTTTATAAAGCTTTTTTGTAATAGTTCTATTCCTACAATTTTTCAGAAATGACTTTATACACTACCAGACTATTATATTGTATTTTCTATTAACATTTTACCTTAGCCTTCCGTTGGAAAGCAATGAGGTATATTGAATGTTCAGAAAAATTTACAATTATTAGACACCAGCAGAATGTAATGCATTTTCTGGCCCGCTGCGGCCGTCGTCAGCATTCTTTGTGTCTCACTGGATAGTGTTACTTTATAAACTGAATGTATTTAACTCAACTATTTTAACAAATAGAAACTGGGAATTATTTCCTTCCGAAGGTAACTTTATATTATATTCAACATTTTTCATTTTTCGAATTTATTCTATGAGCTAAATTTCAGTTATGTATTTTATAAAGCTTTTTTGTAATAGTTCTATTCCTACAATTTTTCAGAAATGACTTTATACACTACCAGACTATTATATTGTATTTTCTATTAACATTTTACCTTAGCCTTCCGTTGGAAAGCAATGAGGTATATTGAATGTTCAGAAAAATTTACAATTATTAGACACCAGCAGAATGTAATGCATTTTCTGGCCCGCTGCGGCCGTCGTCAGCATTCTTTGTGTCTCACTGGATAGTGTTACTTTATAAACTGAATGTATTTAACTCAACTATTTTAACAAATAGAAACTGGGAATTATTTCCTTCCGAAGGTAACTTTATATTATATTCAACATTTTTCATTTTTCGAATTTATTCTATGAGCTTAATTTCAGTTATTTATTTTATAAAGCTTTTTTGTAATAGTTCTATTCCTACAATTTTTCAGAAATGACTTTATACACTACCAGACTATTATATTGTATTTTCTATTAACATTTTACCTTAGCCTTCCGTTGGAAAGCAATGAGGTATATTGAATGTTCAGAAAAATTTACAATTATTAGACACCAGCAGAATGTAATGCATTTTCTGGCCCGCTGCGGCCGTCGTCAGCATTCTTTGTGTCTCACTGGATAGTGTTACTTTATAAACTGAATGTATTTAACTCAACTATTTTAACAAATAGAAACTGGGAATTATTTCCTTCCGAAGGTAACTTTATATTATATTCAACATTTTTCATTTTTCGAATTTATTCTATGAGCTAAATTTCAGTTATGTATTTTATAAAGCTTTTTTGTAATAGTTCTATTCCTACAATTTTTCAGAAATGACTTTATACACTACCAGACTATTATATTGTATTTTCTATTAACATTTTACCTTAGCCTTCCGTTGGAAAGCAATGAGGTATATTGAATGTTCAGAAAAATTTACAATTATTAGACACCAGCAGAATGTAATGCATTTTCTGGCCCGCTGCGGCCGTCGTCAGCATTCTTTGTGTCTCACTGGATAGTGTTACTTTATAAACTGAATGTATTTAACTCAACTATTTTAACAAATAGAAACTGGGAATTATTTCCTTCCGAAGGTAACTTTATATTATATTCAACATTTTTCATTTTTCGAATTTATTCTATGAGCTTAATTTCAGTTTTGTATTTTATAAAGCTTTTTTGTAATAGTTCTATTCCTACAATTTTTCAGAAATGACTTTATACACTACCAGACTATTATATTGTATTTTCTATTAACATTTTACCTTAGCCTTCCGTTGGAAAGCAATGAGGTATATTGAATGTACAGAAAAATTTACAATTATTAGACACCAGCAGAATGTAATGCATTTTCTGGCCCGCTGCGGCCGTCGTCAGCATTCTTTGTGTCTCACTGGATAGTGTTACTTTATAAACTGAATGTATTTAACTCAACTTTTTTAACAAATAGAAACTGGGAATTATTTCCTTCCGAAGGTAACTTTATATTATATTCAACATTTTTAATTTTTCGAATTTATTCTATGAGCTAAATTTCAGTTATGTATTTTATAAAGCTTTTTTGTAATAGTTCTATTCCTACAATTTTTCAGAAATGACTTTATACACTACCAGACTATTATATTGTATTTTCTATTAACATTTTACCTTAGCCTTCCGTTGGAAAGCAATGAGGTATATTGAATGTACAGAAAAATTTACAATTATTAGACACCAGCAGAATGTAATGCATTTTCTGGCCCGCTGCGGCCGTCGTCAGCATTCTTTGTGTCTCACTGGATAGTGTTACTTTACAAACTGAATGTATTTAACTCAACTATTTTAACAAATAGAAACTGGGAATTATTTCCTTCCGAAGGTAACTTTATATTATATTCAACATTTTTCATTTTTCGAATTTATTCTATGAGCTAAATTTCAGTTATGTATTTTATAAAGCTTTTTTGTAATAGTTCTATTCCTACAATTTTTCAGAAATGACTTTATACACTACCAGACTATTATATTGTATTTTCTATTAACATTTTACCTTAGCCTTCCGTTGGAAAGCAATGAGGTATATTGAATGTACAGAAAAATTTACAATTATTAGACACCAGCAGAATGTAATGCATTTTCTGGCCCGCTGCGGCCGTCGTCAGCATTCTTTGTGTCTCACTGGATAGTGTTACTTTATAAACTGAATGTATTTAACTCAACTATTTTAACAAATAGAAACTGGGAATTATTTCCTTCCGAAGGTAACTTTATATTATAGTCAACATTTTTCATTTTTCGAATTTATTCTATGAGCTAAATTTCAGTTATGTATTTTATAAAGCTTTTTTGTAATAGTTCTATTCCTACAATTTTTCAGAAATGACTTTATACACTACCAGACTATTATATTGTATTTTCTATTAACATTTTACCTTAGCCTTCCGTTGGAAAGCAATGAGGTATATTGAATGTACAGAAAAATTTACAATTATTAGACACCAGCAGAATGTAATGCATTTTCTGGCCCGCTGCGGCCGTCGTCAGCATTCTTTGTGTCTCACTGGATAGTGTTACTTTATAAACTGAATGTATTTAACTCAACTATTTTAACAAATAGAAACTGGGAATTATTTCCTTCCGAAGGTAACTTTATATTATATTCAACATTTTTCATTTTTCGAATTTATTCTATGAGCTAAATTTCAGTTATGTATTTTATAAAGCTTTTTTGTAATAGTTCTATTCCTACAATTTTTCAGAAATGACTTTATACACTACCAGACTATTATATTGTATTTTCTATTAACATTTTACCTTAGCCTTCCGTTGGAAAGCAATGAGGTATATTGAATGTACAGAAAAATTTACAATTATTAGACATCAGCAGAATGTAATGCATTTTCTGGCCCGCTGCGGCCGTCGTCAGCATTCTTTGTGTCTCACTGGATAGTGTTACTTTATAAACTGAATGTATTTAACTCAACTATTTTAACAAATAGAAACTGGGAATTATTTCCTTCCGAAGGTAACTTTATATTATATTCAACATTTTTCATTTTTCGAATTTATTCTATGAGCTAAATTTCAGTTATGTATTTTATAAAGCTTTTTTGTAATAGTTCTATTCCTACAATTTTTCAGAAATGACTTTATACACTACAAGACTATTATATTGTATTTTCTATTAACATTTTACCTTAGCCTTCCGTTGGAAAGCAATGAGGTATATTGAATGTACAGAAAAATTTACAATTATTAGACACCAGCAGAATGTAATGCATTTTCTGGCCCGCTGCGGCCGTCGTCAGCATTCTTTGTGTCTCACTGGATAGTGTTACTTTATAAACTGAATGTATTTAACTCAACTATTTTAACAAATAGAAACTGGGAATTATTTCCTTCCGAAGGTAACTTTATATTATATACAACACAAAGAATGCTGACGACGGCCGCAGCGGGCCAGAAAATGCATTACATTCTGCTGGTGTCTAATAATTGTAAATTTTTCTGTACATTCAATATACCTCATTGCTTTCCAACGGAAGGCTAAGGTAAAATGTTAATAGAAAATACAATATAATAGTCTGGTAGTGTATAAAGTCATTTCTGAAAAATTGTAGGAATAGAACTATTACAAAAAAGCTTTATAAAATACATAACTGAAATTTAGCTCATAGAATAAATTCGAAAAATGAAAAATGTTGAATATAATATAAAGTTACCTTCGGAAGGAAATAATTCCCAGTTTCTATTTGTTAAAATAGTTGAGTTAAATACATTCAGTTTATAAAGTAACACTATCCAGTGAGACACAAAGAATGCTGACGACGGCCGCAGCGGGCCAGAAAATGCATTACATTCTGCTGGTGTCTAATAATTGTAAATTTTTCTGTACATTCAATATACCTCATTGCTTTCCAACGGAAGGCTAAGGTAAAATTTTAATAGAAAATACAATATAATAGTCTGGTAGTGTATAAAGTCATTTCTGAAAAATTGTAGGAATAGAACTATTACAAAAAAAGCTTTATAAAATACATAACTGAAATTTAGCTCATAGAATAAATTCGAAAAATGAAAAATGTTGAATATAATATAAAGTTACCTTCGGAAGGAAATAATTCCCAGTTTCTATTTGTTAAAATAGTTGAGTTAAATACATTCAGTTTATAAAGTAACACTATCCAGTGAGACACAAAGAATGCTGACGACGGCCGCAGCGGGCCAGAAAATGCATTACATTCTGCTGGTGTCTAATAATTGTAAATTTTTCTGTACATTCAATATACCTCATTGCTTTCCAACGGAAGGCTAAGGTAAAATGTTAATAGAAAATACAATATAATAGTCTGGTAGTGTATAAAGTCATTTCTGAAAAATTGTAGGAATAGAACTATTACAAAAAAGCTTTATAAAATACATAACTGAAATTTAGCTCATAGAATAAATTCGAAAAATGAAAAATGTTGAATTTAATTTAAAGTTACCTTCGGAAGGAAATAATTCCCAGTTTCTATTTGTTAAAATAGTTGAGTTAAATACATTCAGTTTATAAAGTAACACTATCCAGTGAGACACAAAGAATGCTGACGACGGCCGCAGCGGGCCAGAAAATGCATTACATTCTGCTGGTGTCTAATAATTGTAAATTTTTCTGTACATTCAATATACCTCATTGCTTTCCAACGGAAGGCTAAGGTAAAATGTTAATAGAAAATACAATATAATAGTCTGGTAGTGTATAAAGTCATTTCTGAAAAATTGTAGGAATAGAACTTTTACAAAAAAGCTTTATAAAAAACATAACTGAAATTTAGCTCATAGAATAAATTCGAAAAATGAAAAATGTTGAATATAATATAAAGTTACCTTCGGAAGGAAATAATTCCCAGTTTCTATTTGTTAAAATAGTTGAGTTAAATACATTCAGTTTATAAAGTAACACTATCCAGTGAGACACAAAGAATGCTGACGACGGCCGCAGCGGGCCAGAAAATGCATTACATTCTGCTGGTGTCTAATAATTGTAAATTTTTCTGTACATTCAATATACCTCATTGCTTTCCAACGGAAGGCTAAGGTAAAATGTTAATAGAAAATACAATATAATAGTCTGGTAGTGTATAAAGTCATTTCTGAAAAATTGTAGGAATAGAACTATTACAAAAAAGCTTTATAAAATACATAACTGAAATTTAGCTCATAGAATAAATTCGAAAAATGAAAAATGTTGAATATAATATAAAGTTACCTTCGGAAGGAAATAATTCCCAGTTTCTATTTGTTAAAATAGTTGAGTTAAATACATTCAGTTTATAAAGTAACACTATCCAGTGAGACACAAAGAATGCTGACGACGGCCGCAGCGGGCCAGAAAATGCATTACATTCTGCTGGTGTCTAATAATTGTAAATTTTTCTGTACATTCAATATACCTCATTGCTTTCCAACGGAAGGCTAAGGTAAAATGTTAATAGAAAATACAATATAATAGTCTGGTAGTGTATAAAGTCATTTCTGAAAAATTGTAGGAATAGAACTATTACAAAAAAGCTTTATAAAATACATAACTGAAATTTAGCTCATAGAATAAATTCGAAAAATGAAAAATGTTGAATATAATATAAAGTTACCTTCGGAAGGAAATAATTCCCAGTTTCTATTTGTTAAAATAGTTGAGTTAAATACATTCAGTTTATAAAGTAACACTATCCAGTGAGACACAAAGAATGCTGACGACGGCCGCAGCGGGCCAGAAAATGCATTACATTCTGCTGGTGTCTAATAATTTTAAATTTTTCTGTACATTCAATATACCTCATTGCTTTCCAACGGAAGGCTAAGGTAAAATGTTAATAGAAAATACAATATAATAGTCTGGTAGTGTATAAAGTCATTTCTGAAAAATTGTAGGAATAGAACTATTACAAAAAAGCTTTATAAAATACATAACTGAAATTTAGCTCATAGAATAAATTCGAAAAATGAAAAATGTTGAATATAATATAAAGTTACCTTCGGAAGGAAATAATTCCCAGTTTCTATTTGTTAAAATAGTTGAGTTAAATACATTCAGTTTATAAAGTAACACTATCCAGTGAGACACAAAGAATGCTGACGATGACCGCAGCGGGCCAGAAAATGCATTACATTCTGCTGGTGTCTAATAATTGTAAATTTTTCTGTACATTCAATATACCTCATTGCTTTCCAACGGAAGGCTAAGGTAAAATGTTAATAGAAAATACAATATAATAGTCTGGTAGTGTATAAAGTCATTTCTGAAAAATTGTAGGAATAGAACTATTACAAAAAAGCTTTATAAAATACATAACTGAAATTTAGCTCATAGAATAAATTCGAAAAATGAAAAATGTTGAATATAATATAAAGTTACCTTCGGAAGGAAATAATTCCCAGTTTCTATTTGTTAAAATAGTTGAGTTAAATACATTCAGTTTATAAAGTAACACTATCCAGTGAGACACAAAGAATGCTGACGACGGCCGCAGCGGGCCAGAAAATGAATTACATTCTGCTGGTGTCTAATAATTGTAAATTTTTCTGTACATTCAATATACCTCATTGCTTTCCAACGGAAGGCTAAGGTAAAATGTTAATAGAAAATACAATATAATAGTCTGGTAGTGTATAAAGTCATTTCTGAAAAATTGTAGGAATAGAACTATTACAAAAAAGCTTTATAAAATACATAACTGAAATTTAGCTCATAGAATAAATTCGAAAAATGAAAAATGTTGAATATAATATAAAGTTACCTTCGGAAGGAAATAATTCCCAGTTTCTATTTGTTAAAATAGTTGAGTTAAATACATTCAGTTTATAAAGTAACACTATCCAGTGAGACACAAAGAATGCTGACGACGGCCGCAGCGGGCCAGAAAATGCATTACATTCTGCTGGTGTCTAATAATTGTAAATTTTTCTGTACATTCAATATACCTCATTGCTTTCCAACGGAAGGCTAAGGTAAAATGTTAATAGAAAATACAATATAATAGTCTGGTAGTGTATAAAGTCATTTCTGAAAAATTGTAGGAATAGAACTATTACAAAAAAGCTTTATAAAATACATAACTGAAATTTAGCTCATAGAATAAATTCGAAAAATGAAAAATGTTGAATATAATCACCCCTATTATGAAAGTCGACATCGACACAAGTCGACGGCACCTGAACAGCAATGGTATTTTCTGAGTCGTTGTTGACAATAATCGATTACTATTGACAGTCAATTGATATTTTCTAAGGCGGTTTCAAGTCGACGTCGAGAAGTATTGTCTCCGTTTTAGTCGACAGGAAATTTTGCGACGACTCAAATGAAAGTTAAAGAAATTTTAAATGAAATGTAAACATTTTTATTGAATACGTTTGAAATAAAAAATGCAAATTTAAAAGAAGTTATGGGCACAAATTTTATTAGTAAATTTAACGCGAAAATTGCGAAAGTTCGGAAAAGTTTGCTAAAATAGCGAAAATTCGCGAAAATGTTTAAAAAAATATGTCGGAATATAGCATAAATAGTTTGTGTTCATACGGCTCTTGTCTTATTGACATGATTGCTACTTTATAGGCGAGAGGGACGAGGGCAAAAGAAACGAGTACACAGATGCATGTACTGTCTATACGTTTTGCTTTTTCATTCGTTGTTTAATTTTGTTATTGTTTTCAAAACATTTGAACGCCAATTCATGTTCAAAGAAGAAAAAGGAAGAATCCTGTCAATAAGACATGAGCCGTGTGAACTCAGACATAGCGTTAAAAAGTGAGTGAAGAACAAAAATAAAAAAAAACTATTGGAGATGGGATTTTTTTTTTGTCAAATTTTCGATAACTAGTCGACGTCGACACAACATTCTTATAAAATACCAAATTAACGTCGAAGTGATGTAGTCGTCGCCTTGATGTGACAACAATTAAAAATTAATGTCGACGTCGACAACGCCTTACATAATAGGGGTGAATATAAAGTTACCTTCGGAAGGAAATAATTCCCAGTTTCTATTTGTTAAAATAGTTGAGTTAAATACATTCAGTTTATAAAGTAACACTATCCAGTGAGGCACAAAGAATGCTGACGACGGCCGCAGCGGGCCAGAAAATGCATTACATTCTGCTGGTGTCTAATAATTGTAAATTTTTCTGTACATTCAATATACCTCATTGCTTTCCAACGGAAGGCTAAGGTAAAATGTTAATAGAAAATACAATATAATAGTCTGGTAGTGTATAAAGTCATTTCTGAAAAATTGTAGGAATAGAACTATTACAAAAAAGCTTTATAAAATACATAACTGAAATTTAGCTCATAGAATAAATTCGAAAAATGAAAAATGTTGAATATAATATAAAGTTACCTTCGGAAGGAAATAATTCCCAGTTTCTATTTGTTAAAATAGTTGAGTTAAATACATTCAGTTTATAAAGTAACACTATCCAGTGAGACACAAAGAA
Organism: Pollenia angustigena; assembly: GCA_930367215.1. Taxonomy (NCBI): domain Eukaryota; kingdom Metazoa; phylum Arthropoda; class Insecta; order Diptera; family Polleniidae; genus Pollenia; species Pollenia angustigena. Next base: position 175,828,990 of record OV884059.1, on the reverse strand, counting down.
TGCTGACGACGGCCGCAGCGGGCCAGAAAATGCATTACATTCTGCTGGTGTCTAATAATTGTAAATTTTTCTGTACATTCAATATACCTCATTGCTTTCCAACGGAAGGCTAAGGTAAAATGTTAATAGAAAATACAATATAATAGTCTGGTAGTGTATAAAGTCATTTCTGAAAAATTGTAGGAATAGAACTATTACAAAAAAGCTTTATAAAATACATAACTGAAATTTAGCTCATAGAATAAATTCGAAAAATGAAAAATGTTGAATATAATATAAAGTTACCTTCGGAAGGAAATAATTCCCAGTTTCTATTTGTTAAAATAGTTGAGTTAAATACATTCAGTTTATAAAGTAACACTATCCAGTGAGACACAAAGAATGCTGACGACGGCCGCAGCGGGCCAGAAAATGCATTACATTCTGCTGGTGTCTAATAATTGTAAATTTTTCTGTACATTCAATATACCTCATTGCTTTCCAACGGAAGGCTAAGGTAAAATGTTAATAGAAAATACAATATAATAGTCTGGTAGTGTATAAAGTCATTTCTGAAAAATTGTAGGAATAGAACTATTACAAAAAAGCTTTATAAAATACATAACTGAAATTTAGCTCATAGAATAAATTCGAAAAATGAAAAATGTTGAATATAATATAAAGTTACCTTCGGAAGGAAATAATTCCCAGTTTCTATTTGTTGAAATTACCTAATTTATAACAAAACTTTATTAATCGGTTATCCGATCAATAACAAAATTAACCGATTATAAACCGATTAAACCAAAAACCTCGGTTAATTTATCGACCGATTAACCGATTAAAACAAAAGCCCGATTAAATGATCTATACATAAAAATTAAAAATTTTTGTATCTTTGTATGTTTGTTTGTTGGCTACTAGACTCCTAAACTACTGAACCGTTTTCCTAAAATTTTAACAGTAACATCATGTGAGCCCTGAAAATAAAATAGGCTACATATTTTTCGATAGGGATAGGGAAAGTGGTACCCCCATAGGATGCCAATGTTAAATATCGCATATCTTAAGAGCTGCTGAACCAATTTTGTTGAACTTTTTCTTTATGATCTTCTGAGCCCCGAATTGAAAAAGATAGTAGCAGGGGAAGTGGTGGCGCCCATAGGATGCTAATGTTAAATATCCCATATCTTAAGAGCTGTTATAGTGAGAATGCACAAACTTGGTAGGAGTCACTCTTATGGTAAACTACACCTTTAGAAATAAAAAAGAAGGCAGGCTCAGGAGAAGCAATACCCCCATGGGATGCATATATTAAATATCCCGTAACTCAAGAACTATTACAGCGAGAGTCTCGAAAGTTGTAAAAGCCACTATTATGGTAAACTAAAAATTTCAAAAAAAAAAAAAAACAATGAGCGGGGTAGACGGAGGAGGAGCAGTACCCCTCAAACAACGAATATGTTAAAAACCTAGTATCTGAAGACAAAAGTCTTCCAGCTTGTTAGGATCCGCTCTTAAGATAAACTGCACCTTTCAAAAGAAAAATAAAGGGGGTAGGTGCAGGAGGAGCAATAAACCTTACAATTAAAATTGTTTGTCTGTCTATCTGTTTTTTGTTGGCTTAAATTGGTTGGTTAAATAAATTTACACCAGTTTATGGCCACAAAGTCTCCAGTTTGAAGGAAGTTTGAATGCACCCAGAGAAAAAACATGTTTGAATATGGTCACCGCCAACAAAACAATTTTTAAAGAAAATTTAAAACATATTATGTTTTAATTTAACCATACTATTGTCACCGACAACCATATTGTGGTTAAACTAGGCCTCCATCAAGAAGCCACAACCATATTATGGTTGTCTCCGAGCATATTATAGTTCATAATAACAACAATATGATTAACATTTATAATAGCATGAATGGATTTCAACCATAGCATGTTTCTCTTGTAAAAGAGCAAAATACTATTGTTAATTTAAAAACAAATTATTGTCATATTTTACCATAACATGTTTTGAGGCAACCATAATATGGTTGTGACCTCTAGATGTAGGACTAATTTAACCATAATATGGTTCTAGGTAACAATAATATGGTTAAATTAAACATAATATGTTTCAAGCTTTCTTTAAAAATAGTGCTGTTGGAGGTGACCATAGCTATGAGAAACTTTGGACCGTTCCAAATTTCCCCAAACGAGTTCCAAAACTGCGACATGCACTTTGTGCACAAGGTTTACATGGACAGGTAGCCAGACAGCCGGGCGGACTGAAATCGTGAGAAGAATAATAACTTTGAATGTGAACTTAACAGAAATAAAGCGTTTATTAAATTTGTAAGTGTAAAATTTTCTAATATTTGGTGTGTTTTTGAAGCATGAGAGCCTTCGATATCGACAACTGTGGATGCACGACTGAGAATGTTAAACTGTGTTGACATTTCTGTTCAGTAAGTTCTGACAAGTCATCACGAATAGTTTAACGCTATAAAAACGCTTCCAAATTGTGGAAGTTTACTTAAAAAAAAAAAAAAAAATCTTTTCGCAAAATTCATAGCGCACTTTGTCCATCTTGAATCATTGGAAGACACTATCCACTATGGCCAGATTTCTTCGAAAAAGTAATCAAAAATTGAACCGATGGAATGGACATAAGCCGGAAATAATATTAAAAAAAATAAATGCCATTATAATTATCTACTAGATTGTAATAAATAATTTCTTTCCAACAACATTTCTGTCTTGTGTTACTATTTTAAGTTAAGTGTACGTAAAATTTGCAAATAAATTACTATACAAATAAAATATTAATGACATATTTAAAACATAATTGAATTGAAATTTAATATTATTAAGTTGGACTTTCTAGGGATGAAAAAATTATGTTTGGGGATTTTCGAATATTTACAAATTGGGAATCGAATTTGTAAACATCTGACAGCCCTGTTCATATGCTTTAAAACTAAAACTCGCACAACAGTAAAGCCCTTTAAAAATATTAACCACCCATTGCGAAAAAAGCTCATATCTTAGACAAAAACCTTTAAATAAAAGTGTGGTTGGAAAACGTATTGAAAAGAAATTAAAGTGGAAAAGCTTTAACATTCAAACAGATAATTAATTTATAATTAGATTAAAACTGTTAAAACTTATTAAGCAAGTTGTTAATTGTTTATTTAAAATTAAAATTCAACTAAATTCATTTGGATTTGCACAGTAGGTTTAGTTAAAGCTTTCAGTTTGACAATTTACAAAAGTTTTTTGTTGTGCCTGTGGGCTTTAAAGAGAATACAACCGAAAACCAAAAAGCAACAACAATAACATACAACTTTGTCTAAGTAAAAATATATGTACGTTTACATATACATTGAATTTTGTGTACGTGTGAATGAAGACGGGGTTGTTTTTGGACCGCATGCGAAACGACTATAGGCCCCATAAAAAAGACAACTATATGACCCCCGAAATGTATGAAATCCATATGTTTCTCTTATTTACTCTGCCTGCTCAAAATTTGTTTTTGTGGCTTGGCAGTCTATGGACATTCCTTTTAGTTTTGACATTTCTTAGCTGAAATTTTTAACCATACAGGAAATTCCAAGTGAAAAATTTCATAAATGTTCACAAGTGTATTAGTGTTTGAAAGCTGTAAAATACATTGTGACCAAGTTTAAGTGTAAGGTTCGTTGAATTGTTTTCCCAAATGGTTAGACTTAAATCGTTAGAAGCTCTGTGAAAAATTAAAAATAAATTGGTAAAATCCTATTCAAATTAAATAAATTTATGAGAAAAATCAAGTATTTAGTGTTATTAAACTAATTAAATTAAAATTGCAGTGGAAAACATGATTTTAAAGTGTGAAAAGTGAAATTCAAAAATGTGTTTTATTGGGAAAAACGTAACAGCGTGATGTGAAAAGAATTGTGAAGACAAGAATTTTTTTCTTCTATGCTTACGGAAAATTCAATACACATGTACATATGCAGGTTTTTGGGTCAGGGGGCTGGTGCTGATACAAGTGAATCTATGAAAAGTGAACAAGAGCGGGTGTGCGCGGTCTAAACTGAGGTTGAGGCAAAATCCTTATACTTACATGAAATTTCAAAAAAAAAAAAATTAAGAAAAAGTGGAGCAAGTGTGAAAATTAATTTTTTTTTTGAAATAAAGAAGAAAAATTTTAATTTTTTAATTACCATTTAACAAATTTATAAGAATGATTAATACCTACCCGGGAGCAATAACAAAATTAAGGTTCAAAACCCAGTGAAAAAATGAATTTAAAGTCTTAAGAATAGTTAACCTAATTTTAGGTGGCAACCATTTTTTTCTTTAACTGTCCAATAAAAAGTGCTGGATGAAAATTTGTTTTAAAATTATTTTAAAAATAATGTGTGAATCGAAAACTTTATTAAAGCTATTTTAATAAATATTTAATAAATCCCACTTTAAAATTCTTGCTGCCTAGAATTTAAAAAAGGTCCCTTTATCCTAAAAAAAAATTTACATATAAACGACATATCGTCGCCGTAACCAACACAATTGTGGTCGTTAGTTTAACGAACACAAAAAACGGAAAAATTCGGTCAAATTTTCCTTGAACATAATCATGCGTGTATATGTTGTACATAGATTCATGTGTACGCTTTGTACACAAAATTGTAAGTGTATTTGTTACTCAATGCATGTGTGTGCGTGAGTGTTTGCCTTAAAGTTTTATTGGCTGTTCTAACATAAAAAATATTATTCTTTATTAATTCTAAATTCAGAACAAATTTTAAATTAAAAATATAAAATTTAAAACTCCAAAGTGACTCCTCTAGACATTCATATGTTTGTATGTTCATTCCAACACATTCAAAAACAAGTAGATTTATTTTTCCAAAAATGGTTTTATTATTTTTTTTAATTGAGTATCCTGCTTTAATGAAAAATTCGTGCTGAAAGGAAACACTTGATTAGTGCATTCCTTTAAATTCCTATAGTGTATTCGTTAGCGGTGTTTTGAATTTATCAACATATTTTTTATTTTCCTCTTCACTGGCATTTTATACTCTTGTTTCTCCTTATTTATGTTATCCCTCTCTCTCTCTCTCTCTCTCTTTCTTTCTATTTTCTGGGACAAAATATACCATGTGGTGTGTATGTTAATAATAAACAACAGAAAATAATAATTAGAAAAAGGAATTATGAACAAAAAAAAAGTCTCCTTAAATTTTGTGTTATAGCGGAAAAGGAAAAATAAAAACACAAGCTTTTTTGTTTTTGGTTTTTCATTTTACTTTGTGTTCGTATTTCTTTACTTAAATTTGGTTGTTGTTTTTGTTATAACTTGACAGGTCGTTGTATCCTCAACACAGCTGATTTTAACTGTTTCAACTCACACAGATACACAAAAAAAGCACATACATACCTACACAATGAAAATAATAAAATATTAAGTGGTACAAACGTAGCACAACCTCCTTCAATTAAGGTGACAATTGTTTAAGTGGGTTGAATCTTTTTTTATTTTATTTTTGGTGCTCGTCTATATTGTGTGTTAAATACATATAGCAATTCTATAAAAAGAAAAGTATGTATGCAATTTTATTTGAATTTACTTTGAATTTAGAAAAAAAAATTTAGGATTTAAATTTTTTTTTAGGAAGTCTTGTACAAAATTAAGCAATAAAATTCAAAAAACAAGTAAAAGTGCTACATTACGTTTTGCCAAATCTTCTTCATTTCACCATACTTTTCAACAATTTTTTGTACCCCCTCACAATAGTCCGATTATGCTCGTTTTTTATACTTAATACTATTTACATACACAGTGGGAAAAATCCAGTATCAAAATTACTAAAATTGACACCATCCGTAATCAAATTTTTTTAGGCTACCTTGTTCTCACTTTTAAACACTTTGGTCTAATTTTGACAACAAGCTCTGAACATATTTATACCATAGTAGTCTTATTTCGACAACATGTTGTTAATATTTGGATATAACACCGTTGCTTTACTGACAACATTTAGTTGTCATTTCGATAACACTTTATTTTCAGTCTCGTAAAGAATAAGCCGTTGTGAATCTACCCAATATAAAACAAATATAAAAAAATTATCGTTCTAAAACGACTGCGCATATTAGAAAAAGGTATAGCTTTCCTTAAATGAAATTTTTTGCGGTGTTTAAATTTAAAAATATTTATGCTGGAATTATCGAATTACTTCCTTGCAAATGTTTAATAGTTTCTTGCGAGCATTAATTTTCTGACATAAGGGTGGTACATTAGGGTGGTACGAACAGATTTCTGGTAGATAAATACTAGAACGATATACTTGAGGTCAATGGCCCCTGAAGGCAAAACATTGGTCTTATCGAGACAAAAACATTGATATATCATACTTTTACACATTGAGTGCCAAGCGGTTTTGACGAAAACCTTCCCAGGAGGCCAACCAATTTTTTACTTTATAAAACCTCAAAAAATCATCCTAGACCCATGAATGCTTTTGCAAAAAATGTTCAGAAAAGAGTTCTTAATTTAAAAATCGCAACGAATTTCACTCAATGTCGTCTATAAATGAACGACAGGCTCTTAATAAACTAAGTAAAAAAATCACTGTCGTACGGAAACGTGCGACGTTAAACTCAATGTGTTAAGTTCCGAATGTAAATGCCTTAGATATAACGAAAAATGTTAAAAGAGGGTCTCCGCAACGCTCGACAAATAAAATTTTTTTTTCCAAACCTTTTTGAAAACATACTTTATATTAGAAGGGGCACGGCGCACCTTTTCCCTTGTAAGGTGGTATGCTCTAATGTAAGGTGACCATACGTACTCGTTTTTGAGAGAACAATCATCTATTTTAACTGGCTGTCATCTATAATATTTGTGTCCTCTTTTATCATCTTTTTTCATTATCTGTCATCTTTGTCTCTTTATTTTTAAAAGCATGACCAATATTTGCTTTTATTTTTATAAATTAAAATAAATTTTATTTCACGGCGATTTCTGTCAAATCGTGTGGAAAATGTCGTACCATGCTTGTTCTGTTCATAGTCCTACTGAACACTCATACACTTGCAGTATAAAATTTTGAATAAGTTAGTGCAAAGAATCTTTAAGTTTCGTTATTTTTTTTTTAAACTAATTTTACTTAAGTAAATGTAAATTTGTATACATCGTCGGCTTAATATTCCTTTCAACAATTGTAAAATAGAAAAATCAAAAATATAGTTGATTTGACACACTTCAAGACTCAAAATGAATAAAAACTACATGCTGGTCGACGAGGCATATCAAATTCTCAATTTAATTAAAAACTGAATTTAGCAGGTTTGCATATTAAGCCGACGACATGTCTTTGTCCTTTTCCAGAAATCTGGACTCATCCCCTAGAGAATTCAAAAGAGTAAATTGTCGCTCCAACTCGCGCTGTTAAAAATTCTAGTTATGAAAAATGATGGAGAATAATATTGTCCACAAATTCTAATTATTTTTTTTTCGCCCACGTGATAAAATCTTTTTTAACCACTATTTAGCAATTTTCTACTAAAAATTTTGGTAGGTAAATCGAAATCGGCAAAAAGCTTGACATTTAAAGTAAGATTATGATTTTTCTTGACAATCAAAATTCAGTTATTTTCGTGTGAAACTTGTTTAATATTCGTCACTTGGGGTACTCCGGTAATTCCAAGCCGATTTAGCCAGTCCATCATTCTGTTTTTCTGCTTGTTATTGGGACCCAGCAAAGTAGCTTCAGTAGGATAAGAGCTATGAAACGAAATGTGGAACAAAAACAGCAAAAACTAATATTTATTAATTGTGGCGGAATGCACAAATACGTTTTTAATGACTATTATTTACCATAGGCCCAATACACAACAGCTTAGTACGCCTAAACCCGTAAAGAATAATGCTTTTGTGGTACATTTCAGTCTGTCATAGTTACATAAGACTGATAATCGCGCTGTCAAGTTCCGTGAAGATCGATTCGACCAAAGTTGCGGCACTGCCGAATATAGCAATTTTTTTTATTTTTTTTTAAATATTTTATCAATTGCGAATTACTACAGGAACCGAACATAATACTTTTAGAATGTACTTTTGTTAGGGATATTGTATATGTACACTAGCAAACCCGGCGAACTCCGTTTCGCCACCAGATGGCTTTGTTTTATGTAACATTTCGTTTGGTGATTAAAAGATGAAGAAACATTTTTTTTGTTTTATATTTGAAAAGAAAAAATTTTATCTCATTTCACTACTAGAGTTTGCTAAAAACCGTAAAAATGTGAAACCGCGGTTTCGATTTTAAAATGATTAAAACCGGCCGGTTTCGGTTCGGTTTTGAAAATATCAAAGGAAAATTCATACATAAACATATATATATTTTTTTTTTGCAAGATTTTTATTTGTTTCAATACAGGTATTTTTATCCGCCCTTAAGTGTATACCTGGGCCTGGCTAGGCATTTTTTTTGACTTTTTTTAGTTTTTTTCATATAATTATTAAGTATATTAGAACGAAACTTTATTTATTCCTCAATTCCGCAATTGGCCAAATGAAAATTTTGTGCATATTGTATCCACCTGGGCCTGGTCAGGCCCTTCCCTATAATATATGTACTGCAGTTAATAAAATCAAAATGAAACTTTTTAAAAAAGCATACACAGCACAGAAGAATTCTTCCTTTTCTGTTTTTTTTCGAAAAATTATTTTATTTCCCAACAAAATGTTCCTGCTATAGCCATAAAACTCCGTACACATAAAAGTAGTCCCAGCCTTGCCCAGGGGTTTGTTGGTGTGAGTTTTTTCTATAGCCACAAGAAACTCCATACAAAATTCAAGTGGCCCATGTGGCAGTTTATGACTCACAAATAAGGTGTGTACTTTAGAGTTATAAAGATAACATTTGATGTTTAATTTGCAATTTTTTTAAGCATAAAGACCGCATTTAGACTATGCAATTATCGCCGAGTTTTTTTTCTATTTTCTTTTAAAGAAGTTGCTACGAAACTCTTTTCACATTTACATTTACATTTTTTTCATGCATTTTTTCAACTTTTTCAACCCCGTTTTCTTCCCTACACCTCTTGCTAACAAACAAAAAGTTGCATGCGAAAGTTGCGGCATTAATTGCATAATGTAAATATGGTCAAATACATTGTTAAAGTTAAAGCTGAAACCGATGTTTTTTTGTCGGTTTTCGGTTTTTAGGCATTTAAAACCGCGGTTTCGGTTTCGGTTATAACCGAACAGCAATCCCTATTTCACAACAGTTATGAATTCATTTCGATTACAAAAATGAAGTGTTATTTAGTTGAACTTCTCTAAGTAAATGGCGTTAAAATTGAATGCCATGTCGGTTGGAATCATTGGGATCCGAAGTATCAATACATTTTCTCCCTTGTACTTTCCTTTAAACATTGTTGCTTCGATGACGTTATTCATCAGTTTTTTTTACCGTAAGTCGGGTGCCATTACAAAGACGTGGTTGGTTTATATTTCGTAACATTATAATTACCAATCCAACTTTTAGTTTGAATTTATGAGGAGGTAATCCGGTTAATCCCAGGGAGTTCGATTGGATAGTTGACGACATCGTTCTGAGAAGTAATGGAATCTACCGATTTGTACGTCTCCAATTTGCCAGCGATTTCACTTTGAATCTTAAAATTCAGTTCGTCGACATCAACGTACGCTCAACAAATCATGATTTCTTTAATTTTGTGTAAAGTTTGAAAACACCTTTCGGATGAGTTCGGACTTTGATTCGGTGAACCGGCAGAAATTGAAATATCCACCGGGATTTTGTCGTTTCCTATGTCCAGCAATTGTTTGGAAAATACGTCTCGAGATTGATTGTTTTGCAGCTCGACCCGCATTTTCAGAGCCAATTTGAGCTTCCTAACGTCTTTCCACAAAGCAGACGACTTCAAACATGCATTTAATTCATCGGCGGGCGTTGATCGTGGTATCACTGGAAGTGTTTGCCAAAAATCACCTGCCAACAAATCATCGTACCTCCAAATCGGCTTTGATTGTTTCGTAGTAGGCGTAAAAGTAGGCGTGGTAAATTTTTCTTTCGATCAAAACTTAAAATGGAATAATACGAACATTTGAAAGAAAAATTAGTCAAATCGATGGAGCCGTTTTCTGATTTAAGGTAAATCGAAAAAAGTGGGCGTAAAAGTGGGCGGGGAACAATTTTCTTTTCGTATAAAACCTAAGTTGGACCATGGCGATCACTTTAAAGAAGAAATCGTCCAAATCGGTCAAGCCATCCTCAAGTTATGTGCTTAATAGAAAAACTGGGCGTAAAAGTAGGCGTGGTAAATTTTTCTTTCGATGGAAACTTATAATGCATTGATACGAACATTTGAAAGAAAAATTAGTCAAATCGATGGAGCCGTTTTCTGATTTTAGGTAAATCGAAAAAAGTGGGCGTAAAAGTGGGCGGGGAACAATTTTCTTTCCGTATAAACCTAAGCTGGACCATGGCGATCACTTTAAAGAAAAAATCGTCCAAATCGGTCAAGCCGTCCTCAAGTTATGTGCTTAATAGGAAAAGTGGGCGTAAAAGTGGGCGGGGAACAATTTTATATGCTATAAACCTCACGGAGCCCGAGACCTTTCCAACGAATGCAAAACCGTAGAAATCGGTTCTGGAGTTATAGCGTCAGGAAAGAAAACCCGACTTATTTTTATATAATAGATTAGGGCTATAACCCTACATAATTATTGGCACAGAACGACGGAGTGGCCAAGAATGTTTTAGTAATGAAAACACCTATCTCCCGTCGTTTTGCGAAAAAAACCTCTCGCAGGGAAGCAAATTTATAAAACCTTATAAGAAATTTTGAACCGCGATGAATTGTAAGCCGTAGGAAAATTTTTAAATCTAAAGCAGTGGATAATTTCCAAAATAGCATTTAAGTGATACGTATAGGAATGCATGTATACAAATATCAGGTGTATATTTTTTAAAATTTCCGTGAGATAAAATGGTTGTTTTTAAACTTAAACATTTTTTATTAATAACTTTTAATGCTCTACACGACTATACTATGCCGTTTTTGATTTTCGCAAAAAGTGTGAAAAAGGTATCGCCCTAATGTACATATTCATTTTTTCGAAGCACACTTTTCTGCTGCTGCTACTTCCACATTGGTGTTCTCTTCACTGTTTACGCTCTTATTTAAAGTGCATCTATTTGATTTTTTTAAAGATGAATTTTGCATGTGCAGTCAAAAAGTTTTCGTTGCAGACCTCTATTATGTATCTACTTAATATAAAAAAAAAAATCATTTGTAGCTATGAAAGTTTGTTAACATTTTTAATTAAAGAAAAAATAATCTTAATGATAAAATTCCGGCTTTTTTCTTAAAACCGCATGCGAAACCAATTTTTTAAATAAGCTATTTTTCAAGACATTCAAAATTGGGGCTTTTGAAAATATCGGGTTTTTTAAATATTCTATTTCAAATACTTACGTTTTTATTTTTCTTCTCTATAATCTAATAGAGTACAAATTTTTTATAATTTTTATGTTTTGTTTACAAATATAATTTTCACACCCTCATACACTCACACACACACTCCCTGTCACTAGTATGTATTTACATAAGGAATTGATGGCTCACATATATACGTATGTAAGAAATACATATTTTTATTATTTTTGTTGCTTTTATTTTTTTTATAAACGAGTATTTCAAGTATTTTTTAAAAAAGGTGCATCTATTGTTTTAATTTTGTTTACTTATCTTAAGTTGTCGTTTCTTTACAAAAGAACAAACATTTCAAATAGTTTTTTTTATTAAAACAAATTAACAAATTCATTGAACTGTCGCGTATGATGGTGTTTATTTAAGATTTTTTTTTTTAATAAAAAATAAAATAGAATCTGGGAATTTATTTCTCATGGTGAGTGACATTTATTTTAATAAATTTTCATATTAATTCGAATGTGTATTTTAAGTCAAATTAGAGTTTTAAAAGCTTTTATACTTTAATCGTCATATTCCTTCAATATTTTCTAGGTATCTAATAGTTGTATAAATTTTCTGTACAATTTACTTCATTGTTAGCCAAAGGATAGCTAAAATAAGCCTCGTAACTGAAATAAACAAACGAAAATTCTGATAATGCATAGAAAATATTCCTGAAAAATATTGAAGGAATAAGACTATTAAAGTTAAAAAGCTTTTAAAATTGTAATTTGACTTAGAATACACATTCGAGTTAATATGAAAATGTATCTTCTTCTTCTATATACATAAAAATAAAGAATGTTTGTATGTTTGTTTGTTTGTTGGATCATAGACTCCTAAACTACCGAACCGATTTTCCTGAAATTTTTACACTAACATCACGTGAGCCCTAAAAATAAAATAGGCTACTTATTTTTTCGATAGGGGCAGGGGAATTGATACCCCCCATTGGATGCCGCTGCACGCATTTTGTTGAACTTTTGGTAGTAGGATCTTCTGAGTCCCAAAATTGAAATAAAATAGCAGCGGGGGAAGTGGTACCCCCATACGATGCCAACGTTTAATATCGCATATCTTAAGAACTGTTTTAGTGAGAATGTTCAAACTTTGTAGAAGTCACTCTTAAGGCTCAGTTAGCCGTGAGTAACAGTAACGTTGACAATCAGCTGATTCATTTTGTTGTATGTAAAGCAATTAGAACGATTACAGTTAGCAGTAAGATGTTACGTCTCAATCTGTAAGAAATAGATTGGTCTTACTTTTTTACGGTAAGGTTACTGTTACTGTTACTGTTACTGTTACTCCCAGCTAACTGAGCCTTTATGGTATACCTACTACACTATTTAAAATCAAAATAAAGCGGGTAGGCGCAGGGGGTAAATACCTCCCATAGGAAGCATATATTAAATGTTGCCCAAATATAGAACTGTTAAAGGGAGAGTCTTCAAACGTGGTTAAAGCTACTATTATGGCAAACTTTAAATTTCAATTAAAAATTGGCAGGGTAGACAGAGGAGGAGCAGCACCCCTCATAGAAAGAAATATTAATAGGAGCCGCTGCACGCATTTTGCTGAATTTTTGGTAGTAAGATCTTTTGAGCCCCAAAATTTAAATAAAATAAAATATCAGCGAGGGAAATGTAATTCCCCCTAGGACGCCAATGTTTAATATCGCATATCTTAAGAACTGTTTTAGTGAGAATGTTCAAACTTTGTAGACGTCACTCTTATTGTATACTACACTATTAAAAATATAAATAAAGCGGGTAGGTGCAAGTGGTTAAACAGTGTGGCGAAGCGCACTGGGTTAAGCTAGTTAAAAGTTAAATTAAATTAAAATATAAAAAAAAACTTCGGACTCCTTAAAATCTAACGGTCATATCAAAAAGTTTAAAGTAAATAAAAGCTACCAAGGCTTTTTGTCCTATAAACGATTTTTACAAATTTGTATTCCTTTATGAACATTGGCAGCTTTGTAACAAACGGGTTATCCGGGTTCAAAAGTAAAGTTAAATAAAAAATCTTGAATGATCTTTAATTTAGTTTTAAAGCTTGGACCTTGCCATTACGAATGAAATACAATGACATTAAATTACCGCCTCTAGATTGAGGTAGTTTTTACTTCTTTTTCGCATATCTCGGACGGTATCTCGACGATAACTTCAGGAATGTTGGTTCTCGAATGCTCCAACGTTAGGGGAGTATCCGCTTAAATACGATCTTTGACGTGACAATAAACGTTGCTTAAACGTTAAATTTCGCGTTCGTCTCGGTCGTGATACGCCGGACCACATATGTCACGCTTTAAGTTTCTTCAAATCACCTTATAATCTTGCCAATTCCTTGCACCATAAGTTTTACTATTTTCCCGCTTTCTTCGGCTACTAAACAATCCACATTCGTAAATGTCAAGCCTTTCACTAAATAAATGACACATCAGAGACCGATATTAATAAGCTGACAGCCTTGCCTGACCAGGGGTTTTGAAACCACTAAATGGATAGTTTTATAAACATTTAGTTAGACAAATGAACTGAACTGAAGTTGAGTTGCCTGAAAACAGGCAACGTCGCTCATGTTAAAATATAAAACAAATATATTTTAACATGAGAGGAGTCGCTTGATTTCGCTGCTGGCAACTCAACATCAGTTGTGTTGCCATCCATAATCGACCCATAAATAAACTCTCAAGGGAAAATGGCAATCAGCATGGCTCGATTGCGCTCGCCATTCACCGTAAAATTTAGTTAATTTAATGGTGATTTGTTAACGACTTGAGGACTGTCTTGGCTCCAAATACGGTAATTTTGCTTATTAAGCACTAAACACAATTCTTTGATAAAAATTATCACATTTGGCCAGTTTCAAATGAGCCCAAACGGCAAAATGTGAGGCAAACGATGATTGTCTGGCTTAAATTTTTGCACAAGTTAAAAGCATCGCAATAAAGCAGCGTAAAATTAATGCGAAAACGATCACTAGGGCGATTATGTTGACCGTTAAATGGACCAAGTGCTCTACGAGCTTGGCATACAGACTTATTGTTTCAAAGTTAATTTCCACTATTGGGAAGCATTGAAGAGAAATGTCAACACAGTTTGACATTCTCAGGTGCCAAACCAAAGTTATCAATATCGATAGTTCTTATGCAGCTAAAAAAGCAACATTTTTTTCCTTTTTTTTTAACATTAATTTGGCATCAGGTGTAACTTTATTTAAAATGTGTAGTTTTTTTAATCTCAAGCGCAATTTTGTGTTTTTCTGGTAGGTCTTCACTAATATACATAAAATTTAGTTCTTCTCCCTCCTCTCGCCCACAAAAATAAGAATTGAAGCGACAAAATAGCAAAATTTAAACGAGCACTAAAAGAAATAATCTAACAACGCTGATGTAAGAAACAACCCACACATTTTTTTTCTTTATATAAATATTATCTATATATGTACATGCAGATGTATTTATTGTTGTAAAGTATACATGTATAATTAGCGCGTTTACAAGAATCCTACAACCATCCTCTTTTCTAAGAAAAACTCCAATTTCAAAACTCAGATCTTAAGAATAAATTAGTTTTAATTCAAATTGTCTATATAACCTTTTACCCTTAAGGGATAATAAGACTATATACATTTATACAAGATATACTATACATTTTATTGACTAAAAAAAAGAAAGCTTTATAAAATTAGATTGTTGTGTTTGTTGTTATAATTATTGCTTGCAACAAACAACTCTATTAGAATTACAAAGAATCCAGTTGACTAAGTGGTTCTGTGTAGGCGGCATTGATAGTGGTTGGATGACTAATAGCGAACATTGATTTCATAAAAACTAGAAGAAACTTAAGATTGTTTATGAAATTGTGAAATTCAAACGTCTTGCATACATACATACGTATGTATGTGTGAATGTGAATATTTTGAAAAAGATATTCGCAATTTTTTATGTGACCTAAAAGTTCACGAGCGATTTCAAAATCAGATTTATTAAATTCAATTATATCCGAAGGGGAAAGGGAACTAACACCAAATTTAACACGTGATAGTTTTAAAGCGGTAGGAACCGGATCTTGTTGAAACATTTGTGACTTCAATATGGGGACTAGTGACTCTAAAATGGCAAAATCTTATTTAGTGTGAATTGGCATCTTTTTGAAATTTTGTAACAGGTCACTGAAATAACTTTTAAGGACACATTCAATTTCGGTTAAATTAATGCCTGTCGCAGATATTGTTTTGTGTCAATGACCTTTCCTCTGGAGTAACTACACTTTAAAAACACATTATCACCATTCAAGTTGTATGTCTTATTTTTACCTATTACATTTCGTTCCTTTTTATTATAATATTATATACACTGGTCTCGGCATTAGTTTTTTAAGAACAATTGACACGAATTTCCCGCAGGTATAGTCGTAGACATAAGAAAACATCTACACAACACTAATTGTTCGTTTACTTATAATTTAATTATAAACAACTTAAGAATAACAAGCTTATGAAATTATCCAAAATAGCACGTAACGTAGTGCCCGAATGTAAATATAAATTGAAAAAATAAAGAAAACAAAAGCAAGATATTTAAAAGAAAGAATAACAATTCCATCAATATAATTCAATTTGAGAAGGTTCAACAGCCATAAAAAGCATTTGTGGTAATCCTAAAAATAAAATTAAAAGTTAAATCTACATAAAAATGTTTAATGCATTTCAAACATGCAGATAGATAAAAGAGGTGAGAGGAGAAAGTCATATGCATTAGTGTTTTTAGGCCAAAATTTATCAGACTTTTTAAGATCTGATTTAAAATTCGTATTGAAACTCCAACTTTTCTTCTGCCCTTAAATATATAGTTTTTGAAAAAGTCTCATAACCAGAAATATGCTCTAAAAAACACATTTTATTCATTATAAAAATATGCTCCAGAAAATTAAAAAATTTTAAAACAAAATATTCAACAATTTTATAAAAACCAATTCATAAATTATAGTCGGTAAAGCCCGAACTCCATAGTACAGGGTGGCGCAGAATGAGCTATATGGTTCGAATTCTTTTTAAGATATTTTTAGTCATTATTTGTTCTATGTTTTTTTTTTTAGTATTTTGTGAAGAAGACTTCGGACATTAATTTTGAATAACTATACAATCGAAAAACAAAACAAAATAATTGAACCCGAATAATATTATTAAAATTAATTGTTTTTGGCGTGTGAAATACAGGGTGGCACAGAATGCGCTATATTGCTTAAATTCTTTATAGATTTTTATTTATTATTTTTTAATAATTTTTGCGAAATGTTATGGAAATTATGTTAAAAAGAGCATGTATGTTCGAGGCATAAAACATAGGTCCATAATTTTTACAGTTATTCGTGTTGAATTTTATCTACTTTAATATGGTACCAAATACTTATACGAAAAATTAACTTTATTTTTTAATTAATCCTCGTTTTTTGTACTGTTCACCCCTCTGTGCGGTGTACTAAGAGATTGGTTCAGATTTCTATGTATTACACACATAGCAAAAAACGTATATAATTACTATTTCTTATTCATATGTACAATTTTGAAATTTAAAATAACATTTATCTTTAATGAAAACCAGGTTTGTCTTACAACTTTCGAGTAAAAATTAAATGTAGATATCGAATTGGAGCAATAGCATTTTATGTATCGGTGTATATACCGATACATAGATACAGATATTATGAACTAATTAAAACAAAGCCCGTTCACTTTTGCAAGATTGTTCAAATTTGCGAATGGCATTTAATTTCCCTTTTTTCCATAAAAATAAAAGATCCTAATGTTAAGGTAAAAACTCCCCGCTGTCTTAAAAATCTCCAGATATTTGCCGTGTCCGCTAACAGTTCTCTTTTTGTATCTCATTTTCAAAAACCATCGGTGCATGCATTTTCCATTCTTTTGGTATTCGGAAGACCGCACATTGTTCTTTTTCCAAGTCAAATAAACGTATTGTTAGAACTTAAAAGAAATCAAAGTTATTCGCTAAATTAATAATACCGTTTCCTAAATGTTATAAATACCTGATTTTTCTCTTGGAAGTTCAAAACGTGTGCTTTTTTTAATTCATATATATGAACTTTTCACGTTAAAATTATATTTAAAAATCTATATAGAAATCCATGTTAATGTGAGAACTAACTAAAAAGTGTATGTGAAACATTTTGATTAACAACTGAAGACAATTTTAAAGCGAAATCCCCAAATTATTATGCAGTTGAATCACAATTGATCTTGATTTTAACACTGTGTCGGTAGATAAAAACCGTTAAAAATACAACTATAAGTTGTTCATATTTTAAAGCTTTTGCACAACTTCATATTTTAGAAAAGTCAATGGAAGAAAATAAGTGTTTATATTTTGGGGTGTTCATATATTAGGGTGTTCATATTATCGCGAGTGCACTGTATTAAAAACTGAAAAGCCAAAATTTCGCAAAAAAAATTGGTTTTTGCTGCAAAAGCTCTTGTAGGCTTCTAAAAAAATTTAACATTTATCAAAATATATGCCTCAAAAAAGGAAAATATGCGCTTAAAACTTAAAAAATACTGCAAAAAGGCTCTTTTTACTAAATCATGCAAAAAAAAAAAATGCAGCAAGCAGTAAAATGTGCAAAAATATGCATTGAAAAATCGATGCCATAATTCAATAAAAGCTCTAAAACGGATAAATATATTGTTTCTGCCTTCATTGGTCGCACAAAGGAAAGCATGCAATTGCAGGCAGTTCCATGTAAGAGGACTTTTATAAAGGATTTTTAGCAGTTACGTTTAATTCAAGACAAATTTAGTTTCTTAAAAATCACTGACGAATCCTTTTAATAATATAACAAATAGGGTGCCTGGTATTGATTCAATCGAGCTTTTGTTTTAATCGGTTAATATCGCTCGATTAATTAACCGAGGTTTTGGATTAATCACTTAGTTTTGTCATTGATCTGTTAAACGATTAATAATTTTTTTTATAAATTAGTTATTTTAATAAATAAAAGTTCATAAATCATAAATTATGTGAAGTTTATTAGAAGAACAAAAAAAACAATAACATGACAAGCATAACAATTCTTGAACTAAAACGAACAAACAAAAAAATAATTAATCGAAATTGGCTACATGTGCCTTTCTATTCCCAGCTTCGAAAAACACAAAAACCCTGTATGATTCAAATACGCTGATCTATATATTCAAATTTTATCAAAATGAGTAAGATATTTTCGGAGTGGTAGCAATTCTCCGTATGTTTGCTCTTGGTCGATTTCGCATTTGGTCAGGTGACGTCGAGCTTAGAGACCAAATCGATCTCATTCACTTAGGGCCTCGCATGTTTAATTTTAAAAAAGTACCAGCTACAGACCAAAACAGTACCAAAGAGTTTCCCTAGAATCTTATCGCTCAGGTTACTGCATGCTGAATTTTAAGTTTCTATGTCGAATATTAACGGTAATAAAAAAAGAAATAGTTGTAGAAAGCATTTGGTCTTTTTTCCGTATAATGGAGAAAAATACTTTGTAAAAATGTACCAACGAATTTCACCCCTTAAACGTCCGAATTTCTCTTCTATTACCGAATTTGTATTATTAAAGATCAGTTTCGATCGTGATATAATGACGAAAAAGTACCAAAATTCAGGTTTTACCCGTTTACTCTCTAAAAGGGCCGAATTTCAAAAAAGTACCACCTTAAGCACTTCAGTGGCACCTTATATAGCCCATGTCCGTTAGGAGGTTCCATTCCTCATTTGGATGAAGACATTTTTAAAATCGGACTGGCAGTTCCGAAGATTACCTCTTACATACATACAAACATACAAACTTTTCAGCTTTATAATTTTAGTATAAATTTCAACAGTTAAAGCAGATCTTATAAAATAATTTTATTAAAATTATATTTTAAAATATTAATTTGGTTTAAATATTTATTTAAGCTTCCAAATTAGGTACAAGCATCTTGGTTATCAATACACATTACATTAGACAACATATGGGTGGAATTGGTGTGGTGGGAGTGGCACTTTCCATGCTAAGACATTATAGATTTTTTTATATCTTGAGAACGGCAAAAGCCAAAGTCTTCAAATTAGATACAAGCATCTTAGTTATTATGTGGCACAAAATATATTTATTGATACCTAAAGACCGGTATTAATATAACTTTCTGTTCTTATCGTACCATGGTGTTGGGTATAAAAGGTTCGGAATGGTCAAATACAGTACACTTAATTGTAGCTTGTATTCACCCATTAAGGACTGATGGGTATTTAAATACCCAAAAACAGACCCTGCGTAGAAAAATTCTGGCTTACTTCAGGTAAGAGGTATCGGATATTGGTTTTTACAGAAAGATAAAGAAAGGATAGGACTACTTAAAAAACATTTTGAAGTTAAATAGTGCCCCCTTTTATTGGGAAAGTGAGCGGTTTAAAAGTTTGCGAGTTTTAATATTTGGAAAAAGCGAACAACAACGGCTCTGGAAAATTGGGAGAGTAGGAAATCGGAAAACCCTCTTTGTGACTTATAGCCTTAGGTGTGCTCTGCTTTAGAAAAAAATATTAGCAAAATTGGGCCAATAACGTTGACTACAGGTTTGATTCAATGTCATGGGTATTTAAATACCTTCTTCGCTGTCAGAGGGTTCAAACATATTTTTTTTTTTTTTTAATTTTTTGGCAAGTAAAAATGCGTTGTTTTATGTAAAATGAACATTTCATTAGTAAAAAATTAAAAAATAAATATCACAACTATGGTCGATTATTGAGATAATTTTATATTTTTAATTTTTTTTTGGGGACACAAGCATGAAACTGTGCAAAACAAGCCTTTGGGTGTAACTTTAATTTGCATTTTGAACAACCAAACTTAGTTTTTCTTCACATTGTCCACAATGTAAACGCTTAATAATTTGGCTTATCATATGGTCAAAGTTATCCATGCGCTTTGCCATTTCTTGTGCATTTGTGACAACTTTTTCTCTTACACGAACACTATTACTTTAACAACGCTCAGATGAAATAAAATTGACTCATGATTGGAGATCCTTCAGCTTTTCTTAGCATGCAGTGTAATTTCCAGGCATACACCATACCAGCATCTAAAGCATTAGTAAGAAGGCCTCGGCTCTTTCGTATAAAATATAAGATACACATTCCACATTCCCTTCTATGACAACAGAGAAGAAAAGGAGTAACATTTTTTGTTTTGTTTTTTCGCATCAACGCGTTAAGCGGCTCATACACTTGCAATAAAATTGTTCAATTTTACGTACCGTACAATTATATCGCCAATGTGTATGTGATAGTCGATGATGGCACAATATATTGGCAACAATCGAAATACTTTTGATTTTTATTGCACAACGAAAAGAGAGCGAAGTGTGTTGGCAACATTGTACAATGCTGCACTGAAAGAAAAATGCTTCATATATTTAATGAATCATTTTCATAAAAAAGTTTTCCTTGGGTAAATGAAAATTTTCATTGTCTAAATGGAATTTCATAGGTTTGATGAAGTATTTTCGTTAAAATCGCTTCATTAGATTTCGTAATTACGTTAAAAACTTTCATTGGATATATGAAAACTTAAGTTTGTCCAAGTAAAACAAAAAATTTTAATTGGGAACACAAAAAAACAATAAACAAACATAACTATATTCATAACTTAATACAAAATTATAGTTTCATTAAAAAAATGTTTAATTGTTATTCAAAAAATGTAAGATTTAATAATTTCATGCATCTAATGTTACATGTATGCCATTAAATTTATGAAATCAAAAATTTTTTTTATAAAAGCAACATATTTCAATAATTGCCTTCATAAATTTAAATTTTCATTATGACAATAAAAATGTCATTATAGTAATGAAACAAAAACTTTCAATCCACTTTCAATCAACGTTGTTATTGTTATTATGGACAATTTAATCTCATATTTACGCCCTTAATTGAGAAGAAAACATAGTTTTTTTATACAAAAACTACACTGCCCCGGTAGACTAGCTGGTAGTGAGCTAGTCTATCAGCACCGAGGTTGCATGTTCGAATCCCGCCAGAGACAGAAAAAAAATAAAAAATAAAATAAAGTAAAATAAAATAAGAAAAAAGAAAAAAAAAATAATTAAAAAAAAAAAAAAAAAAAATTTTACTTTATTGAAAGTATTCATCCAATGAATAATATTCATGGATCTAATGTAATGTTTCATTAAGTCCTTTTAATGAAACAGGTTTCATTGATCCAACGAAGCGCTGCATAGGTTCCTTTATAATGCAATTTTTCATGGGATTAATGTCAAAATTCGTTAGTATTGCGAAGAAAATTCTTTCAGTGTGTTTATGTTATTCCTATAGGTTATGTCCACCCTTTTCTTGGATAAATGAAAACAATGTGCGACTTTTTGCATAATATAGGACAAAATGGAAAAATTATGGCAAATACCATATACAATAATATTGCAAGTGTATGGGCCGCTTTAAAGTTATTCAGGCTTCTTATGAAAATGGGCGTTCAAATCAAAATGCATATCAGCTTCAGTGATGAGGCACATTTATACCTTAGTGGATTCGGCAATAAGCATAATTGCCGCATTTAGGCGAATGATAATCCACCAGTCATTGTCGAAAAACCAATGAACAAAGAGTGGCTGTTTGGTGCGGTTTATGGGCTGGCGGCACCATCCGGCCGTATTTTTCCCAAAATGAGGCCGGTCAGGCAGGTACTGTGAATGGTGTTCGCTAACGTGATGATGATTTTGTGGAACGAATCGGAAGATATGGATGTGGACGATATGTAGTTTCAAAAGGACGGTGCCACCTGCCACACAGCTAATGAAACAATGGCTCTTTTGCGCGATAAATTCAATGGCCGTGTTATCTAACGTAGTGGTAATGTCAATTGGCCACCAAGATCATGTGATTTCACACCGTTGGACTTCTTTCTTTGGGGTTATTTGAAAGAAAACGTATACGTTGATAACTCGGCACATTAACGGAATAGAACCAGAATTATGCCTCAGCGTCATCGAAAATTTGGACCATCGGATGGAGGTGTGCCGCCGAGAAATTTGTGTTTTATTCAAAATCAACATCGGTCCTTAAAATTTAACCACCCTTTACATCAAAAAGAAGGAATCCAAAGGCCTTCTAGAAGGCATCCGTACGTTTTCCTTTTCCCGCTAGGACAGATTCTACGTACATAGTAAAATTAGCACACAAAACTCACACCAATGTATGCAATAAATGAGTTTTTTAATTTGTTTGTTTTCAAAAAATCTTGTGTTTCAGAACTCTTTAATAGCGAAGTGGGTAGAAAAATACCCATGGTCTAGGGGCCAGGGTTTGACAGGTAAAAATAAAAAAACGCAATGTCAAAATAATTCCCCATAATATCAAATGTGTGAAATATCATCACAAACGGACCACGAAATTGAGGGTCAGTCTTTAATGGGTTAATATTGTCCCCTCAATGTTGGTTTGCAACTAAAAAGGGTTGAAGGTCTACGTTTTGTTAATACAAGAACTTGCTGTTTTCTGTACCCATGTTCTATAACTTTAGTGAGAACTTTTCCCATCGAAAAGATGTAAAACAAAATATTCCATCGTTTCTCGAAAAGTGAGAAAATACTGTGTTTGTAACTCATATCGAAAACTATCAAAAGAGATTACGTCGTTACGTTATGAATGTCATAACATTGCACTCGAAGCCGATGTGACATTGCAGACGTTGAGAACGCCAGTAATACATATCGTTGACAGCGACCAAAATTTACTAAAACTAAAAAATTTTCAACGACGGCGGCGAAAATACAACCGTCGGGTATACCAATTTATGTAAAGTGTGACTTGAATGTTTGTTGTTTGCAAACGAGCTTTGAAAACATTCGTATATTTTATTAAAATGTTAAAAGCAAAATAGTTAAAGAATGGAAAAATGTGCCAAGAACAAAATATTATTTTTATTATTCTTTGCATTTTGCATTTTTAATTGTTTTTTAAGGTTTCAATTTTTTCTCTCCCCATTTTTATTCGTGAGTTCAAATGAGAGTCAAATCAGTTCAAAGCGGGAACAAAATGTTACAGAGACACCTTTTCTGTAAATTGGCGAGTAATTTCCTTACGTGACAGCAAGTACTCGCCAAAAAAAGTTACAGACACAGTTTAGTCAGAAAAACAGCTGTTTGTTTTAATATATGGCATTTTTGTTTCTTTTCACACATTTCAAAAGAAAAGTTTTTCGACGCGTGGGTTACAGAACATGGGCACTGGTTTCAATAGCATCTTTTCACTCTAAAAATTTTTTAAAACTTAAAGTATTCGCTTTTAACTGGCATTCGCAACTTCTATAGAACATGCTTAATTATCCAAGAGAAATGTTTAACTATCTACAATATTTGGTTTCTCGTTAAAAAATGTGTAATTTTAAAGATGCGTGCATATTTTCAAAGCAGATTCAAGCCGATTGGCACTTGAAACTGGTAAAATCCATCTGTATAAGCAGAAATAATCTGGTTAGAGGTAACCATAGTCATGGTTAAAATTAATGATAATATGGATAAAGTTGGAAAAAAATTGAGAAAGTTCACCAGTTTCCGTTTTCTTAATGCTTATCACTTCGTGAATATATAATAAAAACGGCATCTTACAAATCCCGTAAATTTAAGAAATCCCAGAAGTTTTCGGAAAAGGTATTTCCTGTCAGGCATTAATACTTTCTGTCCTTTTAGAATTTGCTAGAATTATTTATGAAACATAAACCTCGTACAATTATTTCACTTTAACGACATGGAGCACCCGTATAAATACACAAAATATGGTATTTTTGCTGTTTCCTTTTTCTTCTCTTTTCTTTTAATTCTGGTTCTTTCTTTTCTTGTATCGTTATTTAAAAATGTCTATGTCTATTATAAATTAAGTCAATGATTTTAGATGTAAAAATAGAAAATATAGAAAAACAAGCTATAAAGTGAAAAAAAATAATAAGCCCGAAATGGCCTGGAAAAAAATTTAATGGGAAAAACGAAAGGAAGGAAAGAAGGAATAAAAATACAAAGTGTAACGAAACATACTTTATGTACATACGTACGAATCAAAATAGTGATGGAGTAAATTTAAAAACTTAACGAAACTTTTTCTGCTCTTTTTTTTTTGACACACGTGCTAAACATATACACAAACGCATTCAAAAAACGCACACACACACATAAATACAAAATACATTTTTGTAGTTGTTTATGCATGAGTATACAAATACAAAAATGAGAGAAATGCGTAAAAGCGAAAGAAGAATAGGTATATAGAGTATGAAAAATACGAAAATAAAGAAGAATGAAAAACAAAAAGAAGAAGAAGAAGAACGAGATACTAAAGTGACAGCATAAAAAAATAATCACTGGGTTTTCCGTTGAGTTTTTAGCACAAACATTTTCATTTCATTTACAAATAGAGAAATGTTCAAATCTAATTAGAAACTTTACAAGGAATAAACAATAAAGAGAAAAATGTGAATTTAATAGTAAAAAATTAATTAATATAATCCTAAAACACAAAAAATAAATGATTTAAAATAAAAATAGTTTTCAAAATAAAAAAAGAGTTAAAACTTTTACCAACAATAAAAAAGTAAAAAAAATGTAGTGACTTACTAAATATTAAAAAAAAAAAAAAAAAATAAATTAAATTTAAATCTGGAAACAAAAGTTTGGCTTTAAATTTTAAATACTTACATGTATAAAAAAATAATTAACATCTTTTTATAGTTTTAAAAAAACGGAAAAGCTTTTTTATAATTTTTTTTTTTAATTTTTAAGCTTAAAAGAAATACAACTGTTAACAAATTAAGAAAAGGAACAATTAAAAGATTGGATATATTAAATTTGGTTACACTTAAATAATATTAAAAAAAAAAAAAAATCCTAAAAAAAAACTACAAAAATTTTATGTGTTTTCATAAAATGAAAATAAAAGTGCAGCAAAAAAAAAAAAAAAAAATTAAAAAGATCAATTTTATTACCTCCGCTTGGTTCCCAATTTGAGATGGAAAGGAATAAATTCGCATTATGCACAAAATATTAATTGCCTCGCCCACAATGTCGAAAAGAAAATATCTTTCGTAAATTTATATTGAAAACAATAATAAGAAACTAGAATTTGTTTTTGTTTTCAATGGAATTATACGAAAGAAATTTTTTTTATCGATATTGTGGGCCAGACAGTAAAATACCACTTAAATTTTGTTTAAACAGGCTTAAACACTTTACTCTTAACTGAAAACAATTCAAAGATTGCCTTGAAGTTCTTGATTCACATTTCAAAATTTTGTGGGTTAGCCTATTCTGGCACTTACCATCATTTTAAATTTCAAAACAATGTTTTGATAAAGTTATTGTCAAAGTAATTTTTGGGAATACAAAATGTTTTCATTTAACAAGATTTTGTTTGTCATATTGCAGCGTTAAATATTTAAAGAATGAAGGCCTCTATACTCCTCTCTGCAAGATTCGTTTCTTTTGATATTATGCCTTCAAAAATATGCGTTCTAGGAGGTATAAATTTCTTTTATTCAGAAAGACCTTTCAATAAATTCGTTACACGTTTGCTATTCCCATTTTTAAGAAGGGACAAAAGAAGTTGTTCAGTGTTAATCTTTTTTTGTTCTTAATGACATTCGTTATTTCATTCTTTGAGAAGGAAAAAAAGTTCTTCTATTTTCATATTTTTGTTCGTCTAGTTACTCTTACGTTAACGAAAAGGTGCGGATTTGCTGTTCCTTACCAAACTTATGTACAAATGTGACGTTGCATTGCGGATGAACCATATAAAACCGTTTTTTTGATAAAGTGAACATTCCATCGACGTCCAAAAAACAAAAGCTAAAATTTATTATTTATATAAATTTAGACTGTCTTCTTTTACGACTTTTAACACGTTAACGTATTTCTTGTAACTACCAACCATTGAAGTTGACCGCAATATTCTTTATATTCCCTTGAAAAAAGCCTTTTATAACTCCTATAAGAAAAAGGCAGTGTGGAAGGGCTTGCTCCCAGTGACAACCTGTGTAAAAAATAAAAAATTATGAAATGCGGCGAGGAGTGCTTCTGTGCTCTTCTAAAACACCCTTCGGGCACCTGAAATCTCCACTATGAGTTAGGTCAGGTAAGGTAAGGTCGAAAGGAGGATGAAGCATCAATGATGCAACCTCATATCAAAGTGATAAACAGACGTAATTTCTTAAGGTCTTCCAATCTACGTTCCCCTGGGATCCTAAGTCCATCATGACATCGCTCCCGAGGTATTTGCGTCTTAACTCGACAAAGGCCTGTCAGTGGCAGAGAAAGTTCTCCACCGTCTCGATCGCCTCGCCACACGCTCTGCACTCGTCAGATTCCGCCAGTCCAATTTTGTGTAGTTGCGCCAGTATGAGTTTTATTCAAAACAAATTTCCGAACACCACATTGGATCCAAATATCAGCTTTATGAGAACCATTTTCACACTTATTAAACAGCTCCTTCATGTTGAATTTTTTGAACGATGAAGTTGTTTCACAGTTCCTACTTCTTATAATTGAGATTTCAATTCCAATTAGTTCGTTCAGAAATTCTTTTCACCTTAGACTTCAATACGTTCGGTTTAATTATGCCAATTGTGATCCCATCCGAAGAAAGTGCACTGAATTTAATTATTTATATATATACAGTTAGGGACAAAATTGTTCACAAAATTAGTGTTTTGTATCTGTCCCTTTGCCTTCCTTTTTAACATACTTATACAAAAGTTTTTAGCATTATCGGCTTTATTTTTCTAAGCTTTAACGGCAAGCTCCCAAAGCTTATATATGCAGTTTTAAGCGGGTTCCTCTGAGCAAAAAAATTTGGCGTTTTGGAACCGACCAAAGGTACTCAATTGGGTACAACTCTGGCGATTAATTAGGTTAATTTATTTTCGAATTTTTATTGTCTTCAAACAAACTTTTAGCTATTCCTGAAGTATGCTTAAGATCGTTGTCCTGCATAATGATATCACCCTGTTTTGGTTCTAAACCGGATTTGGCTTATCTTGGCATCTATGGGTCTTCAATTACGGTTATGTTGTACTTGGCACACATTTTTCTTCTAAATTAGCGGAGTGCTCGAGAAAACAATCTCAAGTCATTTATGAGATCATCAAAATTTTAATATTTGGAATTATTCCGCTCTTTTACGCTAACATTTTTACGCCGGCCATGTTTACTGCCGTCCGACTGGCTCCAATCTCTTAATTTTGGTCCGATCTAAGCATGTTACACGCATTGAATCATTGAAACTGAATTTTTCTTACTCTTTTGCAATCTTCAGCCGTTTTCAGCTTTTATTTTTGCTAAAAGGTGTGTTGTCGCTCTTTATTCTAGCTACTTGAACTTAAGCAACTTCGTTCGATTTTAGTGCTTACATCTAAATTGTACTCAATGCTCAGTATTTGCCGGACCTTAATAGCTTTATTGACTACACCAGTAACAATAAGGCACTTTGAGTCGCGGAAATCTTTTTGCGAAAGTTTTTTTTGGGAGACCAGCTTTGTTGCTTTTGGTGTCCAAACTACACTTTGTTTTATTCTCCATTAAAATCTCACTGAAATGTTTTATTTTTTGGGATCCCACAGATAAAACTTGAAATTGTTTGGAATTATTCTGAAAGATTCACACAGGATCAATATTGTTCACACATATGGTTTGGATGCTAACTTAGTATAAATATAAAAACTAACGGTACTTTTGAAAATAAGTTTACATAGTTTTATTATAAAATGTGGAAGGCCATACAATAGTTTTAGAAAGTTTCCAAGTTGAAACTTTAATAGCTTTCGTGATGTACATAAATTTTTTTTATTTCGTGAACAATTTTGTCCCTAACTGTATATATCGATTTCTATGGTCCATGTTGCATTAAGAATAACCTCTTAATTGTCTTAAAATAAATGTATAAGTCTAATACCCTTCACCGAAGGTAAAAGGGTAAACATAAGTTTGTCATTCCGTTGGTAATTTCTACAATACCTATTGATCTAAAACCATATAAAATATATATATTATGGGTCCTTATGAGGTGAGAAGTTGATTAAACGGTGTCTGTGTGTCCGTTGAAATTGGGTTTCCGACGAACCCAGATATGATGGTGTTATTGGTAGTTATATATTTATGTCTGCTATTGAAATTCAGCAAGTTCGGTACACAAATGGCTGAGATATGAGCAAAAACCCATAACTGCCTCTAATTTTACCCAAAAATGCCATGCTGTTGTTGTTTTTTAAATTTTATTTATATGTATTTATGTATATTTCCAAATTTTCTTTCACCTTAATGCGAAATCAAAAAAAGAGGATTTTATCTGTTTGATAGCCCACATGATTCTAAAATTGTAATTCATAATATACTTACTGTTTAGCCTGTCCCTGCCAGGCAGGAAGAAAACTTCTTTAAGGTAAGCCCCAGAGCCAGTACCATTGGTCGTTAGCGGCTTAACAATTTGCAGAAATGTAAAACAACCCGATTTTCCACACCTCTTTTTTCCTTTCAAAAATCTTAAATCCGACTACTTCCATTGTAAGGACTATATGTTAGGCAATTTTCCGCTTTCTATGTCATTGGTAGGCTTTAATAAAAGCTAAAATTTTAAAAATTGTCATGCCCCTTTTTCCTCTTAATTATTCGCCTACAGGCAAAAATTCGGCTATGTAAGGATTTCGCCTAGATCTTTTACTATATGCTTGCAAATTTTCTGCTTTCTAGCCCATCGGTGGGTATAAAAAATCTCTGGATAGACAAAAAAAAAAAGAGGAACACACAAATAAAGAAATTATAATATAGATTATACCTTGTTCCATTGTGCGAAAACTAAATCCCTATATACTGAGCAGGTTTTTTTTTAATCAGCAAATGTTTTCGCTTTTGAAGTAGTAAGTAATTTTATCGTTTCAAAGGTGCTATCATAAGTATAACAATCAACTTTTTTGAAGCACTGTTGTTTAATAAATACATAGTTTGAGGGTTGCCTATTAAAGGTCTTCAAAGAAAAAATTTAAATATGAAAACAAATTGGTTTGCACTGAAAGAAAAATGCTTCATATATTTAATGAATCATTTTCATAAAAAAATTTTCTTTGGGTAAATGAAAATTTTCATTGTCTAAATGGAATTTCATAGTTATAATGAAATATTTTCGTTAAAATCGCTTCATTGGATTTCGTAATTACGTTAAAAATTTTCACTGGATATATGAAAACTTAAGTTTGTCCAAGTTAAACAAAAAATTTTAATTGGGAACATAAAAAAACAATATACAAACATAACTGTATTCATAAATTAATACAAAATTATAGTTTCCTTAAAAAAATGTTTAATTTTTAATTAAAAAATGAAGATTTAGTAATTTCATACATCTAATGTTACATGTATGTATGCCATTTTTTTTTTTCAATTTTATTCAATTCATTTATTTGTCAATATTATTACCATTATTTCTTATATGTTATATATATACAAAGAGTTTAAGATTGTTTCTTTTTCTTCTTAATAATTAAGCTTAATTTATAATATTATATACATACATATATACAAGTTTGGAGGAAAAAATTTACAAAAACCTATTTAAAACATTTTTAAATGATTTTAGATAAAACTTATTTTACGAGCTTACATCTACTAAGGTGGTAATAAACCATTAATATGTGCATATTCAGAGTTACTACAACGCAGATAAAAGTTATCTGAGAGTCTATTTAATCTTTCCTCTACTAGTTCTATATTCGCGAGTTCATGGAGTCTGTTGGTAGAGAAATGCCAAGGAAGATTATAAATCATCTTCAATAATTTGTTTTGAGCAATCTGAAGCTTTTTAATGTGACATTTGGCACTATTTGCCCAAACGGGAGCTGCGTAGAACCTAACTGCATGAAATATTGTCTTGAGAATTATTTGTTTGTTTGCTATATTTAATCTTGAATTTCGATTTATAAAAGGATACAGTATGCGAATTAGAATATTTATCTTATTTAAAACATATGGTATGTGATCCTTAAATTTAATTTTAGGATCTAGTATGACACCTAAATATCTAACTTTTTGTTCCCATGGAATCAAATGGTTATTAATATTAATAGATATTTGGGGGACGTAACAAGGCTTCCTTTTCCTTGTAAAAAATATTGCCTGTGTTTTTTCACTGTTCAACATAATTTTCCATGTCTTAAAATACTTTGTAATTTCTTCTAAGGCTCTTTGCAAATTTGTTATAACATCTACAGCAAACATATCCGAACAAAAAATTGCAGTATCATCTGCAAAAATTGACAAATTACAATAATCAAGTTGGGGAAGATCATATGTATACAAATTATAAAGTATCGGAGAAAGACATGAGCCCTGTGGACAACCGGCTGGGACACTGTAATTTCCAGAATAATCTGAACCAACGTGTACTTTAAAACTACGGAGAGAGAGAAAACTCTGAATAATTTTAACAATATTTGTGGGGAAGTTTAAACGAATCAACTTATAGATTAATCCATTGTGCCACACTGAATCGAATGCAGCTTTGACATCCAGTAGTACCATTCCAGTTGATTTTTGGTTAGCAAAATTAGAATTGACCAAATTTCTTATTCTCACTAATGGTTGTACCGTATTGTGTTGACTACGAAAGCCAAATTGGTGGGGAGGGATAATATTGTTGGTTTCAATAAAGTTGGTTAATTTTTCCTTTATAACTTTTTCAAGAATTTTGCTAATGGATGACAAAAGGCTTATAGGTCGGTATGAGGAAGGACAATCAGGTGGTTTGTTTGGTTTCTTAATTGGAATAACCTTGGACTCTTTAAAGTCACGTGGAAAATAACTAAGTTTTAGACAGGAATTAATTATAATAGTAAGATATTTTATTCCTTTTTTGGGGAGTGCTTTTAAACATCTGTTGTTAATACCGTCAAGACCTGGTGACTTTTTTGGTTTTAACTTTCTTATAATGCACGAAATGTGTGAAGTATTTGTGGAGGTATGATTTGACAAGTTTACAGCTTATGACTGAAAATATTGCAGGGTATTGTTTACTAGGGATATCGTTTCAGGATCCCCAAGATTATATGAGATTGTGTGGTTAGAAGCAAACGTTTGAGCAAGTACTTCACATTTTTCCAAATTTGTTGTGTAACAAGAATTATTTTGTTTTAGAATCGGAATATTTCTTCCCCTTTTGCTTAAAATTTTTGTGAGGTTCCAGAATGGTGGAGAACCATTATCGAGAGTGGCAAGAAGGCGATCCCACGATTTGTTTCTAACTGTATCTATTGCTTCTCTAATAATTTCGTTAAGTATCTTAACATCGTAAAAATCTTCCAAGTTTCTAAAACGTTGCCACTTTCGGCGAGCACTATTACTTTGCTGGATTAAATTCCTCACATAAAGGGGGTATGTATGCCATTAAATTTATGAAATCAAAAATTTTTTTATAAAAGCAACATACATATTTCAATAATTGCCTGCATAAATTTCAATTTTCATTATGACAATAAAAATGTCATTATAGTAATGAAACAAAAACTTTCAATCCACTTTCAATCAACGTTTTTATTGTTATTATTGACAATTTAATCTGATATTTACGCTCTTAATTGAGTAAAAAACATAGGTTTTATATCCAAAAACTACACTGCCCCAGTAGACTAGCTGGTAGTTAGCTAGTCTATCAGCACCGAGGTTGCGCGATCGAATCCCGCCAGAGACAGAAAAAAAAATAAAATAAAGTAAAATAAAATAAGAAAAAATAAATACTTAAAAGAAATAAAAAAATTTTTTTACTTTATTGAAAGTATTCATCCAATGAATAATATTCATAGATCTAATGTAATGTTTCATTAAATCCTTTTAATGAAACAGGTTTCATTGATCCAACGAAGCCCTGCATAGGTTCCTTTTTAATGCAATTTTTCATGGGACTAATGCCAAAATTCATTGGTATTGCGAAGAAAATTCTTTCAGTGTGGAATGAATTCAATAAAACTCATTATTTGCAACAAAATCATACAAAAAAGCTATCCATTAAAAATAAAAAAAAATTCCAAAATATTAAATAAACCATACCTTTGAGTCTTAAAAAAAATTAAAACAAATAAAAAATTAACTAATGAATAATCTGTAATTTATTTTAAAACAAATTTTTTTTCTTTTCTTTTCTCTCGCTGCAAACAAAAAAAAAAAAAAAATTAAATTAGAAAAATAAAACATAAATATTAAGAAAGAAAAAATATTAACAAATGAAAAATCTGCAACCACAAAAAAGAAAATTCAAAAAATAATCATCTGTATATAAAAAAAAATCAATCACTTCATTTACAAAAATTAGTGGTAAATAATTTAAAAAAATTTCAAAAAATCAATAAATATTACGATAAAATATTCACTAAAAAAGTTTTAAAATGCGTCCAGTTTCCTTTAAACAAAAAATAGAAATAAAGTATAAAAAATTAAGCCGCTTTTAATACTAAAAAAAAGAAAAAAACTTCTCTTAGTCCCCCTAATCAAAATCGTTCAATCGTTTCGCTGTATTAATGCACTTTTTTATCCTGCATATTTATTATTCACTAATGTAACTCCTTATTACAAGTATTTAATCCTGTTTCTAATACGATACACACAAACACACAGCCACGCTTACAGTCAAATCAAACGCCGAATGTGTTTGTGAGTGAACAGGTTAAAGTGAATGTGAAAACGATTGTAAAGAGGTGTGTTATTGCTACACGTCGTTGGCTGAATCCTCCAAATTATTTAAATAGAATTAAAACTACAGAAACAACAACAACAACAACAAAATCAACAAGAGCAAACAATAATAACAACTAAACTAATAACAATAATAAACACAACAAAAATATATAAATAAATTCATAGTTTGACATCGTTGATTGCATGCCATGTGTATGACGTGTCAATCTACACAAATGTGTGTTGCCGTACATCTGGTGTAACACAATTATGGCCGAGCGGTCGTCCTATAATTATCAGAAATTGGATATATTGACGGTAGGTTCAATACATATAATATAAGCTAGAAACATTAATTTTATTTTTAAAATTTATTTATTCATCGTGAAATAAACATTTTTTTTCTATTTTTAGAAGTAAATGAAAACTAAGCTAAAGCTTTTTAAAGTGACACGATATGTAAAAAACGATTATACATATTTTAAACGTTTTATTTAACCCTGCTGTTAGGTTGAAAAAAACTTTCGAATCTTAGGTCAGGGACCATTTTGGTCTACTTTGTATTTTTCATAAGTAATTGGATATAAAACTCATTTGGCCAGTTTTTTGAAATAATTTATGAACGAAATAATAATTTTTTAATTACCCAAATTCTTTTGCTGTCTTTTGAATATATGTTAATTTATTATTTTGTTTTTAATTTCCTAAGCTAATCCCGTGAAGCTCTACGCTTGTCTGCAGGAAAAAAATCAGAGTCTCTGGCGGGAATCGAACCAGCAAGCCCAGCGCTGATAGACTAAGTCACTACCAACTTGCCTACCGGGGTACTCATATTTGCTTTATATTGTATTATTCCGGGGATTTCCCATTTTTGTACAGATTTGTGTACCGGTTGTACGTAAGTCTTTATTCAGTTTGTTTTTAGCTTTTGATCTGTTTAGTTTCTCAGGTAGAAAAACAAATGAAAATGAAAATTCGACGGCATCAGTGCAATTGCTGAAATTCTAAATTAAAATTATTCAGATAATTAGTATTGTGGTTATTTTGTTGAACTATTTATGGTTTTTAATCCAAATTCCTTTCTTCATAAAAATAATTTAATAAAAATTAAATTTCATGAACTTAAGCCTAATTAAAAATATTAAAAATTTGGATTAAAAACCATAAATAGTTCAACAAAATAACCACAATACTAATTATTGTTAAAGCTAAGGCACGAGCTCTATGTGTACATTTGTCCTTCAAGTTGTGCTGAAAAATCATTCAGGAAAGCAAATTTCGATCTACCAAATGTTAAAATACAATTTGGTTTAAGGATTGATGTTTGACTAGTGACGTCAGCAGTCGTCGATGGCTGCGAGTGTAAGACGGAAAATCCATCTGAGGAGATCGAGTGGTTGCGATCGAAACATGTCATGGTAACCTGCCGGCCAGGGTTCGAGCCCGAGCCACGTCAAGAATGAAAGATTATCAATAACAATTTTAATTGATTTTCATGTTGTAAAATTCCTTTCTTCATAAAAATAATTTAATAAAAATTAAATTTCATGAACTTAAGCCTAATTAAAAATATTAAAAATTTGGATTAAAAATTATTCAGATATTTTTATTTCTTCCATATTGGATGAAAATATTAAAAGTGGTATTGATGATACATGTAAATATGAAATGGAATATGGTGAAGAAAATTAAGAATCTTGTGGTATAGATATATTCTATATTGCTTTATCCTTTACCACGTCATAGAAGAGCTTCAGCAGAGACTATTATATCATTACCACTAGGTCCAACACGTTATGCGGTGTCCGGGTGCCTTCATGTTTTGTCTACTTTTCTATTTTTCCTCCAAGAGTAGAAGAACCAAATTCCAATTCTTGCTGGTTCTATCGGTATATAAAGTAATTTGGACCCTGTGTATACGTGAGGTGCTAATCATTATATTTTGTATAAGTATAAGAGGCAAAAACAAATATTTGCATGGTTTGTTTGATGCGAGTTTTGGTCGTC